>OV702279.1:540238108-540897063 GCA_916181665.1 Avena sativa | reverse complement strand
TGTAAATCCCCATGGAACCCCAAAACTATCGGCAATAACTCATGAAAATATCCAAAATACGCGAAATCGACCAGTTTTTGGTTAGAACTCTAAAACATGTATCGGATCTAACGAGCCATGCAAATCCCCCTGGAAACTCGCACTATAGGTAATAGAGCATGAAAATGGCCATAAAACATAAGAACAACAAGTTTTTGGTCATGCCCTCAAACATGTATCGGGTCTAATAGTCATTGTAAATCGCCCTGAAACCCTAGAACTGTGGCAATACCTCATGAAAACGGTCATAAACTACAAAAAAAGACGATTTTTTGGTCATCGCCTTAAAAATGCATCGGATCTAACGGTCCATGCAAATCCCCATGGAGCACCAAAACAGTGTGCAATAGCTCATGAAAACGGCCGTAAAACGCGAAAACGACGAGTTTTTGGTCATAACTCTCAGACATGTATCATGTCTTAGGATCGTTGTAAATCCCCCTGGAGCGCCAAAACAATGTCCAATAGCTCATGAAAACGGCCGTAAAACGTGAAAAACGAGAGTTTTTGGTCATAACTCTCAAACATGTATCGGGTGTTAGGGTCGTTGTAAATCCCCCTAAAACCCCAAAACTGTGGGCAATAACTCGTGAAAACAGCCATAATACGTGAAATTGACGAGTTTTTGGTTAGAACTCTCAAACATGTATCGGGTCTAACAAGCCATACAAATCCCCCTGGAAACTCGCACTGTAGGTAATAGAGCATGAAAACGGCCATAAAACATAAAAACAACAAGTTTTTGGTCATACCCTCAAACATGTATCGGGTCTAATGGCCGTTTTAAATCGCCCTGAAACCCCAGAACTGTGGCAATACCTCATGAAAACGGTCATAAAACACAAAAACGACAAATTTTTGGTCATCCCCTGAAACATGCATCGGATATAATGGTCCATGCAAATCCCCATGGAGCACCAAAACAGTGTGCAATAGCTCATGAAAACGGCCGTAAAACGCGAAAACGGCTAGTTTTTGGTCATAACTCTCAAACATGTAGCAGGTCTTAGGATGGTTGTAAATCCCCCTGGAGCGCCAAAACAGTGTCCAATAGCTCATGAAAACGGCCGTAAAACGTGAAAAACGACGAGTTTTTTGTCATAACTCTCAAACATATATCAGATCTTAGGGTCGTTGTAAATCCCCATGGAACCCCAAAACTATCGGCAATAACTCATGAAAATAGCCAAAATACGCGAAATCGACGAGTTTTTGGTTAGAACTCTGAAACATGTATCTGGTCTAACGAGCCATGCAAATCCCCCTGGAAACTCGCACTATAGGTAATAGAGCATGAAAATGGCCATAAAACATAAGAACAACAAGTTTTTGGTCATGCCCTCAAACATGTATCGGGTCTAATAGTCATTGTAAATCGCCCTGAAACCCTAGAACTGTGGCAATACCTCATGAAAACGGTCATAAACCACAAAAAAAGACGATTTTTTGGTCATCGCCTTAAAAATGCATCGGATCTAACGGTCCATGCAAATCCCCATGGAGCACCAAAACAGTGTGCAATAGCTCATGAAAACGGCCGTAAAACGCGAAAACGACAAGTTTTTGGTCATAACTCTCAGACATGTATCATGTCTTAGGATCGTTGTAAATCCCCCTGGAGCGCTAAAACAATGCAATAGCTCATGAAAACGGCTGTAAAACGTGAAAAATGAGAGTTTTTGGTCAGAACTCTCAAACATGTATCGGGTCTTAGGGTCGTTGTAAATCCCCCTGAAACCCCAAAACTGTGGGCAATAACTCGTGAAAACAGCCATAATACGTGAAATCGACGAGTTTTTGGTTAGAACTCTCAAACATGTATCGGGTCTAACGAGCCATGCAAATCCCCCTGGAAACTCGCCTCTTAGGTAATAGAGCATGAAAATGGCCATAAAACATAAAAACAACAAGTTTTTGGTCATGCCCTTAAACATGTATTGGGTCTAATAGTCATTGTAAATCGCCCTGAAACCCTAGAACTGTGGCAATACGTCATGAAAACGGTCATAAAACACAACAAAGACGATTTATTGGTCATCGCCTTAAAAATGCATCGGATCTAACGGTCCATGCAAATCTCCATGGAGCACCAAAACAGTGTGCAATAGCTCATGAAAACGGCCGTAAAACGCGAAAAAGACGAGTTTTTGGTCATAACTCTCAGACATGTATCATGTCTTAGGATCGTTGTAAATCCCCCTGGAGCACCAAAACAGTGTCCAATAGCTCATGAAAACGGCCATAAAATGTGAAGAGCGAGAGTTTTTGGTCATAACTCTCAAACATGTATCGAATCTTAGGGTCATTGTAAATCCCCCTAGAACCCCAAAACTGTGGGCAATAACTCGTGAAAACCACCATAATACGCGAAATCGACGAGTTTTTGGTTAGAAATCTCAAACATGTATCGGGTCTAACGAGCCATACAAATCCCCCTGGAAACTCGCATTGTAGGTAATAGAGCATGAAAACGGCCATAAAACATAAAAACAACAAGTTTGGTCATGCCCTCAAACATGTATCGGGTCTAATAGTCATTGTAAATCACCATGAAACCCAAGAGCAGTGGCAATACCTTATGAAAATGGTCATAAAACACAAAAAAGACGATTTTTTGGTCATCGCCTTAAAAATGCATCGGATCTAACGGTCCATGCAAATCCCCATGGAGCACCAAAACAGTGTGCAATAGCACATGAAAACGACCGTAAAACGCGAAAATGACGAGTTTTTGGTCATAACTCTCAGACATGTATCATGTCTTAGGATCGTTGTAAATCTCCCTGGAGCGCCAAAACAGTGTCCAGTAGCTCATGAAACCGGCCGTAAAACGTGAAAAACGACGAGTTTTTAGTCATAACTCTCAAACATGTATCGGATCTTAGGGTCGTTGTAAATCCCCATGGAACCCCAAAACTATCGGCAATAACTCATGAAAATAGCCAAAATATGCGAAATCGATGAGTTTTTGGTTAGAACTCTCAAACATGCACAAACTAATTAGCAGGAGTGTTCGTATAAAAATCTAAAAATTAAATAAATCTCGTAATTATTTAGCCTTTTGTATGGCAACACATTTTGAGAATTTTGAAGTGGTATGTTTCTACCAAACACATAATTTTTTCCAAAGTATGTTTCATATGTACCAAGATACTATTATTATGTTATTTTATTTTCTTAAAGTTCAAATTTGATAAGTTACTCTATTTCTTTGAAAATCCATTCTATAATGGCATTGTAATCTTCAAATTCCATCTTTGATATGTGAGATTTTCTGAAATTTTGAAACCTTTAGGTTTGTGAGAATTTCCATAAGTTTATAAAAATTGAAACATGGTTTAAAATTTTGGAAAGAGAATTGTAACACATACACTAGAACAACCCAAATAGAACCACCCTAGTTAGGATATTTCTTCAAGCGTAAATTTTAAAGATCTCTATCTTGACATTTAATGATATTTAAATATATACATCGACACACATATAAGAACAACCCTTATGCATTACTGCATAATTTAATCCACATTGGATAATTAATTAAATGAGGAATTTTATTACAACATATAATTTAAATTTAGAACAATCAAACTATTGATTGATACATTACAACTTAACAACAAAGAATACTATAACTAACTCACAAACATTGTTATCTATGTCATCTAACTAAATAAAACTATGATAATCCTATTGTAAGAAATATAAATTTTAAATAAGTATAGCAGTTTAGTATAAAACATATTACTTTTATTTGCCTCGGGCCCATTTTTTATTTGGACCGACCCCCATGCTTGTCTCATTCTTTCCCGGTGTGAACTATATGGACCAGAAGTACTGCGAGTTTTACACTCCTGTCCCTAAAGATACAATTAAAGCTGCAATAGAAAACAATCATCCTGTCTTTGGTCATTGCTTTGTTCTTATTGGAGTTGTTTCTGAAAGCAATCGTAGACCTTACATAGCACTAGAAGAACATGGTAAAGTATTTTGCAAGTAGGCAGGGGATGAAGGTTGGGAGCCCTTGTTGCAGCGTGGTCCAAAATGGGGAGGTTTTGACAAAGTTGCAACAGAATCTTATTTCATGAGTAACTTTTTCATATTGTCAAGGGAACATGATTATGGTGTACCAGCGAAGAAGTATGGTATGATATTGCTTCTCCTAATAGTTTTCTCAGCCACTTGCGTTTAGATACAATAATTCATCTTTTTGCTGCTTGGTAGCCTTTGGTAGAGTTCTTTACTTGCACGTGTTATTGTTAGTAAGCTCTTTACTTGAACCTTATAGTTGCATCTATTATTACTTGTAAAGAATACTCTGCTGTAACTCTAGTTTTGTTATTAATTTTTCAAATATGGGCTATTTTTCTCGAGTCTATATATATGCAGATTTCTAATTGCTTTGGTAGTAGTTAACTGTGTTTTTGTTCTGCAGTAAGTGTCAATGGCGACGAGATAGATTTGGTTTTAGATCATGAAGATGAAATGCTGATATGTTGAGTCACGCCAACCGCAACAAGATTTATCATGGACCAACAAAATTCGTGTGATGGCACACCTCCTCGTGGTGATGGTGGGGGTGATTGTATGTTGGGCGTTGCTAGTTGTATTTTCTTTTTATGATGGCACAACTCCTGTGTGATCTTTCCAAATATTCCAAAAACTTGTATGTTATTTACTCCAGCCAACCACTGTTGATTCTATCCTTGTTACGGCTAGAAAAACTGCAAGATTCTAACTATTGTGTGCTATTTAAATCAGCCAATTGCTATAGCTAGAAAACTGTGCTAAATGGGAGTTGCAAAATCATGGAGTGGATTCCTTGCTTTGTTGTTTATTTTCTTGATGGCCTGGCCTGGTTTATTTGTGTTGTCGTTGTTTAGAATTTTTCCTTTTGCCTCTCAAGTATTTGGTCATGGTACACTACTACTAATGTACTCCCTTCGTTCCCTAATTCTTGTTGCAAATTTTGGTGTATCTAGACACATTTTGTGAATAGATACAATTGGAATCTACGACAAGAATTATTGAACCGAGGGAATATATTATTACTACAGATTAGAGGACTCTTGAGAGGCTATATCGTCGAGTTGCTTAATTGCCTAGTCTCACAAGCCCCCGCCTAGGCTCTCAGCTCCCACTCCTCTATCCCGTCGCTCCCCCAAGAGTTTTCTGATTAATTGTTATCCATGAGCAGTCTGAGCTGTTGAGGCCAAGGTTAGCTCATGCCTCTTCCCCTCTGGCACTTTCGAGATCATAAGAACAATGCACCAAAGCGTAGCAGAACCGTTGGAGTTCTAACTATATGAAACATGAATACCATCTTCGTCTGCAGGTAAGTCCTTTAGATTTTGTACTGGATGGCATGGAACTGCATGGGATTGATTTTGATCTTCCTTTGGACGATATCGACTCTCGGTGGTGGTACCAGATCATAATGCTCATTCACTTGACTATGCATTTCTGGAAGAGTTTATGGTCCATGGATCATACGGCTATTGTAATCCCACATCATCCCACTTCTTCATGTATGAAGGATAGAGCATGTTCTGACCGTTACCTGAAATCTTTCACTTATGAAACAAAAATTGATGTTTTTGGTTTTCCACTATACCCTTGGAGGATGAATGGTCGCGATATATTATGAAGAATGGTATACGCTTACACAATACTTGGATCGGGCCATATAGTTTGTCATTTTTTGAAGAAATTTGATTCTAGACTCATATTAATGTAGAGTGGTGCAATAATACAAGTCATCTTAGGTATTTATGCAAATATAAATTATATCACAGAAACATCGAACATACCCAGAGCACCAAATCCGGTGAACAACCTTGGCAGCCTTGGATTCATCGCGGCAAATGTAGAGCTCCACCAAACCCAAGCTTATTTAGCGAAGACACCGGCCCCAGTTGTGCGAGCATGGTTAGCTTGATAGAGGTACTCCCTTGCAAGCTTGAAAGGTTTCCACGCAATCTTTTAAGAAGCATAAGTGTTTGTTTAATTTGGTGGTTATTTTCTCGCCTTTTGTCCCTGGCAATACACTAATCCTCTATTCCATGTGTTTAATCCAGTTATCATGTAGTCTGATTTTGTTACTCCCTCTGTCCCAAAAGAGATTGTCAGAGATTTGTCTAAACTAGATGTATCTATATACTAAATATTGACTAGATACATCTAAATTTAAACAACTTGAGACATCCTTTTTGGGACAGAGGGAGTATATTGTTTGCCACAACAATTTCTCACGGCAATTGTAATGCTCTTACTTCCTGGGATGTTGGGAACAAAATTTGTTTCATCTTACAATGTTGTGTTGTCATATGTCCAGTCCATCTATTTTGGATTCAGTTTTTCCCATCATCAAACTCAGACTAAGAAATGGGCAGCAGGAATACTTTGCTGAAGAGGACAAGCTAAAGATTGCAACAGAGTATTTTAGAGATCTTTTCTCTAAACAAAGGGCATGGGAACCATGCATTGACATACACGATCAAATGACCTGCAAAATTTAGCTGCTGAGTTTACATGGGAGGAGATTCAGCAAGCGGTTGAAGACGCACCTGTAAAAGTCTAGGACCAGATGGCTACACTAACTAATTTTATCAGCTATACCTACCTGAGTTGAAGGACAACATCATGAAAATCTTTCAGGCATTCCATAATAAATCAATAGACCTGGAGGGAGTGAACTTGGCATTCATAGCCCTGCTGCCTAAGAAGGAAACACCCCAAAAGGTAAAAGACTATAGACCAATCTCTCTGCAGCACTCAGTCCCCAAACTAATCGCTAAAGTGCTGGCCAACAGACTGCAACCTTTAATACCTAGCCTAGTTGATCAGATGCAGTCAGGCTTCATAAAAAACAGAACAATTATCGAGAACTTCTCCACTGCCATCGAAATGGTCCAGTGTGCTAAGGCATTCAGACGGAAGGTACTAGTTCTGAAACTTGATTTCACAAAGGCATTCGACTCTGTACACTGGAAGGCCATCCTACATATTATGGCTACAAGGGGATTCCCTGAACTATGGATACACTGGATCAAGGTTTTACTACAAACCTCAAAGGCGCAGTTACTGATAAATGGACAGTGTGGTCGCAAATTCAGGATCCAGAAGGGGGTACGCCAGGGAGACCGACTGTCGCCATACGTTTTCATTATAATGGTGGACATACTACAACAAATGTTTAAACATGCATATTCTAGTGGATTTTTGAGGCACCCTATTCAGCAAGGAGCTCCCATGCCAGCGCTTCAGTACACATACGACACTTTACTGGTTCTTCAGGGTCGCGACAACAAGCTGAATTTGCAAAGGTTATATTGGACACCTTTGCTAATTTTACTGGCCTCCAAATAAATTATCAGAAGAGCACTTTGGTCCCAATAAACCTGACACCTGAGGAAGCCGCAGATATTGCCAATGTGCTAGGGTGCCCTGTGGCACAACTACCATGCTCCTATTTAGGGTTACCGCTTTCAACAAACAAGATATCTCACCAGCTGCTGCAACCGGTCATTTAGAGAATTAGCAACTGCCTTCCTAGATGGATGCCAAGATTGATGAATATTGGTGGGAGGGTTCAGATGGTAAACTCTGTCTTGTCTGCTATACCCAACTATTTCATGGCCTACATTGAGTGGGATTTAGGCTAGCATCGATGCAGTGGACAGATTGAGATAGGCTTTTGTTTGGAAAAATGACGACAGGGTAAAAGGTGGACACTGCCTTGTTGCGTGGGATGTAGTAACCATGCCTAAAGCACAAGGAGGACTAGGGATAAAGAATCAGCGTCTGCACAACATGGCCATGATGGCAAATCTCACAGCGAAGCTGCTATCAAATGGAACAGGCCCTTGCTTTACCAAGCTAATAGACTGGTATTTGCAAGAAACAATACCAATACAAACTGCCTCGGCTGATTCGGCATTCTGGAAATCGATCATGAAGCTCATTCCCATTGTATAGAATGCTACTAAATGCACACCGGGACGTGGTGACAAAACCTCCTTTTGGCATGACAATTGGTCAGGGTTGAGGCGTCTCAAACAGACTATGCCCATCCTATTCTCCTTTGCGGAGGACCAGCAATGCAATGTCCAGTCGCAGCGACCCAATGGTGAATGGAACCTAAAGCTACTCAGCCCACTATCTGTCACTACGGAGCGGCAATTCCAATATCTAATGAACGAACTGTTAAATCAACAACATGCTGCTCACAACTACGACTCCAGGATCCTGGTTACAACTGAAAAGCCTGAAAAAACAAGGGACTTCTATCGGTTGTTCAGCGACAGCAGTGTACGCTGGACACTGGCCAAATGGATCTAGCGATCAACCATTCTGCAAAGGCATAAGATATTCCTATGGTTGGTTTTCAGGCGACGGCTAAACACAAAAGATAACATGGTGAACAAAAAATGGTGCTCTGATGCTGGGTGTGATCAATGCCCAGCGATTGAGACCTTCCAGCACATTGCACTACACTGCCGACAGGCCAGCTGGGTGTGGGACAAGCTCCAAATCGGACAACTCGCAGCGAGCACAAATGACCTTTTAAAATTCATGGAGCTGGGATCACTGGCAAAGATCAGAAGACATGGCCAGTCCTCATGGCGGCCTGCTTTCTTGAACTATGGCATGCCAGGAACAACAGGATATTTAACAACAAATACCTCACCAAAAGGATCCTGTTCAACAACATCGCTAGCACACTAGAGCTTTGGGCAGCAAGATCGGCGAAGCTGGCGCCAGCTATGACAGAGTGGAAACAAAAGTTTCTACAACAATCTATACCTAATAATAAAGTACGAGGTGCTTGGACAGTCGGACCTCCATGATCTCGTATGATCTGGTCGCATCTAATTAGATCTCTAGCCCGAGACAGCTCTCGATGAGGCTACAATTGCACGTGACGAAGAAATAGGAGGCCGTGTAGATACAACAATGGATGCCTCTCGCCGGGCGACTGAACACAGAGATAGCCGATGAAGAACTGGTGAACGTCCTAAAGCCAAAAGTAATGGCGCCGGGCCACCACATCTTTTTTTTTACAGATCAGGCCACCACATCTGGGCAACCTGCAGGCCAATGAGTGATGCCGGAGGTCTAGGGCTAGAATTTAGCCATACTGTCCAGCACAAGCATATCCACGCCGCACGTTGATGGTCTGGTGGCCCTGATCGATCAAGCAACGACGCCCCAAGTGGAGCCCAGCCATGATCATGTCGACGATCATGAAGGCAGTGGACCTGACGGAGCAGTCACGGAGGGGCGCAACGGGACGTAGGCAATATGGTGGTGGCGATGTCGTTGGACATAGACGGACATGCTTTGATGGATCCTGGTCTGGTACGTTAGCCGCCACGTACAGGCATTACACGCGGTTCCTGTCCGGGGTGGACGAGTGCACAATGCGAAGGGCGGTGGGGGCGTCCTGCCATAGCCTATGGTCGAGGGCGTGGTGGTGCTTGGACCTGAACACATGCAAAGCGTGACGATGGCAAACATGTTTTGGGTCGAGGCGGGGTGGAGTGCAGATCTATAGCGTGGGCAAGGAGAACGAGAGGTGCATGATCGCGCGCCGATGTTTTGGTGGACTGGCAGCCCGACAATGATGCACTCATGACCGTGCTCAACAGTCAACACCACCGCGCTCTCGGGAGCGCCTTCAGCTACACCGCTTCAGCAGGGGTGACAAGAAGCACAATCTACGAAACAACGTCACGATCCCCTGAGCTTCGCCCTGAGATGGCGACAGACTTTGATCCCGTTGATCCTCGCCATCCTTGGGCTGCCCGCTGGCGTGAATTTCGCGAGGTAATTGATCCGGGAATCTTGTCTTAACAACTTAAATTGGAGATTTCTTGGGAGCATATACGAAATTTCACCTCATGTTCATCGTTCCATAGTAGTACATGTTGGCTGCAACAATTGAGTACTCACAACGGCGAGACTGCACGTGCTACTACGTTGCCAACTCTACAAACTTGAAATAATTCTTTGTTCTCGTTAATCCAAGGGAAAAATACTACTCCCTCTGTCCCGGTTTAAAGGGCCTACGCGTATATCTAGGCCGTTTATTTAATCAAGTTATTTAACACAAATGTTATATTATTACAAAATATAATATCTAAATTTTCTAATGATATATTTTTTATTTTAAATAATTAATATTTTATTGGTCAAATTAACAACATAGGACTACGCGTAGGTCCTTTAAACTGGGACAGAGGGAGTAATGTGTTTCATCATGATAACGTTAACCCTACAACATGTGTCTGCGGGGATGCCTCTCCCAGTTACTTGGAGGCTTCACAGACTGAGATTACTTTTGTTGAAAAGCTCAATTGTATGGTCGCTGATTGAGGTATACTTTTGTTGACACGCTTAATTGACATGGTCGATCACTGAACATATTGTATGTAGTTATCCCACATACATAAGTTTCTTTTTCCATGCCATTTTGTCATGATGTTTGTGTGACTGTGTGAGCTGATCGATCGAGAACCTATATAGGGGTTTCGTAGCAAAGTGAATTCTTCCGATCTCCGTTCGTCATGGTTACAATGGTTGTTCAATTTTGGCAGAAATTTGGCTTAAGCCATTTTTCAAACAAAAGTTTGTTTTTTTTTCCGGTGCAACGCACGGGTAAGTTCCCTAGTAAGTCTCATATTCCTCTCCCCCCAATAAAGTGGGGCTGTAAATTCTACTCTATCTTTGTAACTCTGATGTAACCATAAGGTCTGGGTTCCACCCTACCTTCATATATGAAAATATATAGTTCAAAAAAAAAACTCAGACTGATGTCTGTAGGAGTACAAGAATTCCTATTTCGACGAGACTGAATCATGATATCTCTAATGGTCTCAAATGGCAGAAGCTTTAAACTGGGAGCCAAATGTACTGCATGAAGTTCGTCAAGATTTCATTCATTGGCATTACAAAAATGAATGATTGTGCGCAACATAGCCTCTACAGAAAAAACGTCATGACAGAAACGAATGATGCATTCATCTGCATTGCATAAATTATGTTACGCCAAATTTTTAGCATTTTCAGTTACAAATGAGATGTACGGTAAATAAGATATACGTGAACAGAATTTGCATAAAAGCAACTTATCATAATAAAACATTTAAAATACACGTGTTATATTTTAGATGACGCCCAGTGCAAGTGTACCCACTTACTAGTAATCAGAGAGACAAAAGTTAGCACCCAACTTTCAAACAATCAGCTAGCTAGGACACCTGCAATATATATATTTATATTGCCCAGACTGAAATAGAACCGAGGTATGCAGCTTAAGCATCAATCCGACAGTTTTGACTAATTAAGATAGTAGTGCAGTACCAGCAATTACAATAACAATAAGGGAAATGATACGTTCCCCCGGGGGATCGGGTAGCTGCTCTACGCGTCCTTGCGCATCGTGGTGGACCCGAACGGAATAGCGATTCATTTTTCCTTCTTCTGCATCGCATGGCCACGAGCCGCTGCCGCCTACCTGGCCACACGCCGCCGCCGGCCGCGATCCGCCGCCGCCTACCTGGCCGCGATCCACCACCGCCGCCGTCCTAGCCGTGATCTGCAGCACCTCTCCGGCGAGCACGTGCGCGCCGCCGCCAGTCAGTCCTGGCCGCGGGTTGCTACATGTAGGAGCTCTGAGCTCTGAGCTCCGCCGCGCTAGCTCCGACGACCTCAGGGGGGCGCACCCGTACTTCCTCCTTCTCCTCCTGTGGCCGCCACGTCCCCTCCGAACTCCGCCCTAGATCCATGGCGGATGACTTTGCTATATACGGCGTCTCGTGTTGCTAGCACAGTTTAAAGCGCGTGCACTGGCATATTTTGTTACAAATTTTTTGCTACACATGTTCAGTTGTTTTGCTACAGTAGTATATAGATTTTGCTATGACAGCTCCGGCGAGGTATCCGACGAGATTAACATAATATTTATGCTACATATTCATTTTTGTTTTGCTATTTTCGCACAACTTTTTTGCTACAACCGCTCTATAATTTTGCTACGAGGTATTTGGTGAGAGATCTCCGATGAGGTCGTTCTTTTTGCTACATTAGCATATTCTTTTTGCTACCACCATTTTGCGGTTCTGCTACAATAGCGTACAAGTTTTTGCTACACGGTCTCCGGTGAGGTCTACCGGCGAAAACCTCCGGCGAGTCTCCGGCGAGGTCGGATATGCTACATTAGCACAACATTTTTGCTGCACGGTCTCCGGCGAGGTCTTCGGTGAAATCTCCGGCGAGGTCGAGTCTGTTTTTTCATTTTCTTGAGCGAATCGTTTTTTGCTACATCGTAGCACTCCCCTAACAATAATGGTTCGTTCCCAGATAAATACTATATATAGAGATAGATGGTGGTTTCCTCAGCCTTGCTTCTTGCATGCATGGGCCAGGCATTGTGCTGCCTAACGCATCACATGGTCCGGTGACTTTCTTCTCGTCGCAGCTGTGATTGCTGTAGATCTCGTCCTCCTCCAGATATTCCACCCACAAGGAGCCTTCATAGCTGGCAGAGATGATGGCGTCGTTGATATCCTCCTCTTGGAAATATACTCCTTCTCTGGCAAACATCTTCTCAAACTCTCTGTGCCGCCCCCGGAAACTCTCCTTTGCCGGGTGCACGATCCTGATCCCTCTCAACTCTCCTTTGCCGCGTGAGGTCGGGGTAGCGGGTGCAAAGGAAGGAGATGAGGCCATATAGGGATCGGACGGCGATTCGCATCAGGGGTTTGGTGCCGGTGGCCTGGATCTCGACTTTCTTCTTCTCTAGCGTCGTTAGAGGGTACATTTTGGCATACCAGATGGTGTTGACAAGGATATTGTTGGAGACGGGGTCCAGCGGTCCGTGGCAGTGGCCGGCGTGGAGTAGGCTGTGGTGGTAGTGGTGGGAGCGCATGCAGCTTGTCCTTGGGCAGCCAAGCAAGAGCCTGCAGGTAGTATCCATGGATGGTGGTCAGAAGCATACGCCTCATGGTCACTGGGGGCAGCATCGTCTCTTGATGCCGCAGCAAGTTGACGATGTCGTGGCGAGCATTGGCAAGATCCCAGGATTGCTCCAGGAAGAGAGGAGGAGGAGGAGGAGGAGGAGGAGGCAGCTGTGGGTGACGAGAAAGAAACTTCATGATGTCGATGAGCAGAGGGATGTCATGGGCTGCGGAGGAGGGTTTCAGCGGAGTGGCCACCTCGCGCAGAGAAGGGGACAGAAGGTTCCAGGCTAGAGCCCTAGGACTGATCGCTTTGTGGTAGTCCGACGGAAGCCCTAGTTCCTACTAGTGATTATATCTAGAAGAGATTGAGGTTAGTACATGTCAATTGGTTTCATCCGACCACACAATGCATTCTGTCTTATTTAATTCGCAGGCTCACCTTCCGACCTACCTAAATCATTCTATACCTAAATTAATTTACAACTCAAACTAGTAAACATGCAGGCGAAGGACGGAAAAAAATGAGGTCAGACGAACTCCAAATCATAAAAATAGATTAATGGAAATATAGAATTATCTAGACACATTAATAGTGTATATAATCTTAAACATAATCACTTAGTAAAAACATAATAGCAATGCAAACATAACATGTTAAAATAGAAGTGTCTCATATGTGCTCGGTTTAGAGTTACTGCAGCTAGAAAGTGGCATAAAATATCTTGTCAAACCTGTAATTCATAAATTTTAAAAAAATAGGAGTACTAGATATTATTCTACCGAAGTGCAAAGATTCAGAAAAAATGTACCTTTCGGCCTCTTCCCCTTCTTGTTCATCTCCAATTTCAGTCTATGTGATTAGATCAACCTGCGGTTCAGCAAATCAGCGGTGTGCCGTCGCCCGCCCCTGCGCCAGTCGCTGTCGTTGTCGGCCTGCCGTCCCTCTGTGACCGCTGTGGGCTAATCGCCGCCTCATGGCTCACCAGTCCCCTTCCTATCATGTAAAAGAAGTCCCCTTCCTAGTCCTGGAGATCACATCACCGCCGCCAGCAAGTTTCCCCATTACGGCGTCGCTTCGATTGATGAACGTATGGTTCTCTGGTTCATTTGGCTGGAAACTTGGAATTGGGCAATGCAAAGTGGATGACGATAGGGGGCGTGCTATACGTTGCTTCCAGGCGGCGCAAGGCGCGCGTGCCGCCTGAAGGTCCGGAGTAAGTGGGCTAGCTCACGTGGCGAGATTTACTTCTTCTATTCTTTTTTTCTGTATTTTTATTTAAACCTTAAACATTCTTTATAACTATGATTTGAGAAATGTGAATATCGGTGAAGATTTTTTTAATATCATGAACAAATTTTCAAAAAGTAATTAAAATCATGAACAAATATTAAAAAATTATAAACCAATTCTGAAAATTCTGAAACAATTTTTAAAAAAATCATAAACCATTTTTTAAATCATAAAATCATGAACCAATTTCAAAAACCATAAACCAAAATTTTAAAACATGAACAAAATTTCAAATATCATGAACCTAATTCAAAAAATCATGAACTAATTTTAAAAATCATGAACCAAAATTCAAAAAACATAATATTTTTAAAAAATAATGATGTTTCTGAAAAACATAAACAAAAAGAAAAAAACAAAAAAAGAAACAGAAAACAAAAAAAAGAAAAAAGAAAACAGAAAAAAAAAGATAAAAGATAAAAAAAAGAATCCTAGGCCGGCCCAACAAGGCTTGCGCCCTGTGCGGCGCTAGCTGCCCACGTCGCCAGCGGCGGCAAATAGCATTTCTGGAGGATAGGCTGGTTCTTTCCGTTAGAAGTAGGCCCAAGAGGACAAGACTAGACGGCCCAACAGGATTGCAGCCAATCGACCCGCAGACGCAGTCCCTTGTCAATATGTTACTCCCTCCGATCCATATTACTTGTCGCAGAAATGGATATAGTTTTAGTACTAGATACATCCGTTTCAATGACAACTAATATAAATCGGAGGGAGTACTTTAGTATTTTCCTAGTTGATCAACTGATACAGTGATACGTATGCTGCATAGGAGTAAAAACAATTGCATCGCGAGCCAAGGTAGGGCGGCCGCCAGCCCTCGCCCTACCTAGAGCCTCGCCACTGTAAAACATGTTTGTATGAGTATTATGACGTAGGGGAGTTCTTTTATCAATATTTTTTGCATGTTTTTCCCCTAGTTTTCGTTCTGTAAAAGGGACAAGTCAATATTTGTATTTTATTTTCTCAATAGGTCAGGTGGATGATTTATTAGGTGATTAATTAATAATAAAATCCTTCAATCACTGTGCCAGCGAGCAGGTTCAGCGATTCAAATTGTACTGTTATATATTCTCCGCCAAGTGTGACCTTTGTCAAGTGCAAAGATGGTGAGGAGGCGGAGGTGAGTGTTGTGATAGAGGTTTTGGCATTGGCTCACGATCGAGTGGTCAGACGACAACACCACTGTTGTTATGATGTTATTATCCAAACTGATTTTTGTGCTAATGCTTATATCGGCTCTGAAGGAGAACAAACGCGACGTACACCTCCGTTTACGGCCGGTCATGTGCAAGTACAGTACGTGTGTATGAAGTCAGGAAGCGCAAAATCATTCTCCGCGAAGTTAATAAGCTTATCATCAGGATTTGGTCGGTAACACATATATAGTTTAGCAAAGAAGCCTAGCGAGTAGGCCTGCTAAGGCACGTCACTCTCAGTATGCATTTGAATCCCTATGACACACGAATAAACATCCTAGGGGTCTCGACCGGACATGTGTATCTTGGGTGGATTCGTATTTACTCTCTCCATTTTAAAATATAAGATGTTTTAGCTTTGTAAAAGTAGTGTATTTAAACCTTTTTTAGTGTGTAGGTTTGCTTAGAACCTAGATGGACCTACACACTAAAAGAGATCTAGATATATTTTTTAAAAAAAATTAAAACATCTTATATTTTCAAACGGATGGAGTTTTTAAATCCCATGCATCATCGTCTTTCGTTGAGCTAGCTGATAAGTGATACGGCGTACGTAGCATAATACTAGCTGGCATGCCAGCCATGATGCATATCGGGTCGTTAGTGGGCATTCACGACGCACTCGATCTGGTTTTGTGCCGTCGATCGGTTATTCTCGTCCCGCTTTATAAATAAAGCAACCATGTGAAACCGTTGTACAACGCTCAAAGAAAGAAACACAACAAATAACAGTGAATCGACTAAACGATGATGATCTGAGACCGCTGCTCCCAACGGCTATGTCCCACCATGCTCCAAGCCCCACGATGCGCCCCGTACCAAGTAGCACCCTCGCGGAGGGAGGCGCCGTCGCACGGCGCAACTATCCGGACCAGTGAAGTGGGCCTAGGGTTTCCCCCGGTACTCGGGACACATAGGACATAGGATCTCCGCGACGCCCTCCAAGAAGGAAAGGCGCCACTCAAAAGCAGCACCGAGGCGGTGTCGGCTGAGCCGACAAGGATATCTCCCGATCCCCTCCCACCAAGGCGCCCTGAGGCACACCGGAACACCATCACCAAACTATCCACCCACAAGCATGCGCCACCACGCTCTCGGAAACACCATCGCCGTCTCTTCAAGGATCTTGGAGTGCGTCCTGCAAGGCAATGCGTGGCCGTCGCCCGGCGAGGCAGCGAGCTCTCAGCTCTGCCTCCTCCTAGGCTCCTCCGATCCTGATTGGATTTTGTAAGCTCGTCACTTATTGCTGGCTGCACATGGTGCGCAGTCTCAGTCTGCAGCAGTCACGCGGTACATTATTAGTGCGATGAATAGCTTCGGAGACTTTGCATTGACTCGGCCAACAGTCGAGCTAGTACTAACTACAGCAGTCCTCCTCTCAAAAAAAATAAAAAATTACAGCAGTCCTTTCAAATAAGGTAGCCACTGCCCCACAAAAGATCTAAAAAATATAGTGTAGCCCCCAATGGAGCTTTTAGAGGCCACCTGCCTTCTCCTCCGTCAGATAGAGCTTCCAAATCGATCTTCACCATCCGTTTGCCCATAGGTTATCTGGACCATCGGATTGAACGAATCTTGTTAAAAGATATTTTGACACAAGAGTGAGCATCATCTCTTTGCATGGTGAAGGGGAGAAGTCCTTTTTTTTTTTTGCTCCCGAGCTCCCAGTGCTTCCTGCGTATTGAAAAAATTAAAAACTATATTTATAAGTTTCAAAAAATCCTAAAACGTTACTAATGATGTATCCTACAAACATGTAAAATCTCAATTCAAAATGTTTTGTATTTCCTCCGTCTCAAAATAGATGTCGCAAATTTGTCTAAATTTAGATATATCTAGTACTAAATAGTGTTAGATATATTCAAATTTAGAAAAATTTCTGACATCTAATTCGAGACGGATGGAGTATTTTGCAACAATTTTGTCACTTTTGTGTAGCTCAAGATACGCATTATTTCGGATTGAGATTTTACACTTTTTCATATAAATCATGGGCTACATCCTAATTTATTTTTAGAATTTTCTGAAACTCAAAAGTATGATTCTTGTTTTTTTTAAAGCGAGATCAATGGTGAACTCTCAAACATGTAGCAGGTCTTAGGATCGTTGTAAATCCCCCTGGAGCGCCAAAACAATGTCCAATAGCTCATGAAAACGGCCGTAAAACGTGAAAAACGACGAGTTTTTTGTCATAACTCTGAAACATATATCAGATCTTAGGATCGTTGTAAATCCCCATGGAACCCCAAAACTATCGGCAATAACTCATGAAAATAGCCAAAATACGCGAAATCGACGAGTTTTTGGTTAGAACTCTGAAACATGTATCGGGTCTAACGAGCCATGCAAATCCCCCTGGAAACTCGCACTATAGGTAATAGAGCATGAAAATGGCCATAAAACATAAGAACAATAAGTTTTTGGTCATGCCCTCAAACATGTATCGGGTCTAATAGTCATTGTAAATCGCCCTGAAACCCTAGAACTGTGGCAATACCTCATGAAAACGATCATAAACCACAAAAAAAGACGATTTTTTGGTCATCGCCTTAAAAATGCATCGGATCTAACGGTCCATGCAAATCCCCATGGAGCACCAAAACAGTGTGCAATAGCTCATGAAAACGGTCGTAAAACGCGAAAACGACAAGTTTTTGGTCATAACTCTCAGACATGTATCATGTCTTAGGATCTTTGTAAATCCCCCTGGAGAGCCAAAACAATGCAATAGCTTATGAAAACGGCTGTAAAACGTGAAAAACGAGAGTCTTTGGTCAGAACTCTCAAACATGTATCGGGTCTTAGGGTCGTTGTAAATCCCCTGAAACCCCAAATCTGTGGGCAATAACTCGTGAAAACAGCCATAATACGTGAAATTGACGAGTTTTTGGTTAGAACTCTCAAACATGTATCGGGTCTAACGAGCCATGCAAATCCCCCTGGAAACTCGCCCTATAGGTAATAGAGCATGAAAATGGCCATAAAACATAAGAACAACAAGTTTTTGGTCATGCCCTCAAACATGTATCGGGTCTAATAGTCATTGTAAATCGCCCTGAAACCCTAGAACTGTGGCAATACCTCATGAAAACGGTCATAAACTACAAAAAAAGACGATTTTTTGGTCATCGACTTAAAAATGCATCGGATCTAACGGTCCATGCAAATCCCCATGGAGCACCAAAACAGTGTGCAATAGCTCATGAAAACGGCCGTAAAACGCGAAAACGACGAGTTTTTGGTCATAACTCTCAGACATGTATCATGTCTTAGGATCGTTGTAAATCCCCCTGGAGCGCCAAAACAGTGTCCAATAGCTCATGAAAACGGCCATAAAACGTGAAAACGAGAGTTTTTAGTCATAACTCTCAAACATGTATCGGGTCTTAGGGTCATTGTAAATCCCCCTGAAACCACAAAACTGTGGGCAATAACTCGTGAAAACAGCCATAATACGTGAAATTGACGAGTTTTTGGTTAGAACTCTCAAACATGTATCGGGTCTAACGAGCCATACAAATCCCCCTGGAAACTCGCATTGTAGGTAATAGAGCATGAAAACGGCCATAAAACATAAAAACAACAAGTTTTTGGTCATACCCTCAAACATGTATCGGGTCTAATGGTCGTTGTAAATCGCCCTGAAACCCCAGAACTGTGGCAATACCTCATGAAAACGGTCATAAAACACAAAAACGACAAATTTTTGGTCATCCCCTGAAACATGCATCGGATATAATGGTCCATGCAAATCCCCATGGGGCACCAAAACAGTGTGCAATAGCTCATGAAAACGGCCGTAAAACACGAAAACGGCTAGGTTTTGGTCATAACTCTCAAACATGTAGCAGGTCTTAGGATCGTTGTAAATCCCCCTGGAGCGCCAAAACAGTGTCCAATAGCTCATGAAAACGGCCGTAAAACGTGAAAAACGACGAGTTTTTTGTCATAACTCTGAAACATATATCAGATCTTAGGGTCGTTGTAAATCCCCATGGAACCCCAAAACTATCGGCAATAACTCATGAAAATAGCCAAAATACGCGAAATCGACGAGTTTTTGGTTAGAACTCTGAAACATGTATCGGGTCTAACGAGCCATGCAAATCCCCCTGGAAACTCGCACTATAGGTAATAGAGCATGAAAATGGCCATAAAACATAAGAACAATAAATTTTTGGTCATGCCCTCAAACATGTATCGGGTCTAATAGTCATTGTAAATCGCCCTGAAACCCTAGAACTGTGGCAATACCTCATGAAAACGGTCATAAACCACAAAAAAAGACGATTTTTTGGTCATCGCCTTAAAAATGCATCGGATCTAACGGTCCATGCAAATCCCCATGGAGCACCAAAACAGTGTGCAATAGCTCATGAAAACGGTCGTAAAACACGAAAACGACAAGTTTTTGGTCATAACTCTCAGACATGTATCATGTCTTAGGATCGTTGTAAATCCCCCTAGAGAGCCAAAACAATGCAATAGCTTATGAAAACGGCTGTAAAACGTGAAAAACGAGAGTCTTTGGTCAGAACTCTCAAACATGTATCGGGTCTTAGGGTCGTTGTAAATCCCCCTGAAACCCCAAAACTGTGGGCAATAACTCGTGAAAACAGCCATAATACGTGAAATCGACGAGTTTTTGGTTAGAACTCTCAAACATGTATCGGGTCTAACGAGCCATGCAAATCCCCCTGGAAACTCGCCCTATAGGTAATAGAGCATGAAAATGGCCATAAAACATAAAAACAACAAGTTTTTGGTCATGCCCTCAAACATGTATCGGGTCTAATAGTCATTGTAAATCGCCCTGAAACCCTAGAACTGTGGCAATACCTCATGAAAACGGTCATAAACTACAAAAAAAGACGATTTTTTGGTCATCGACTTAAAAATGCATCGGATCTAACGGTCCATGCAAATCCCCATGGAGCACCAAAACAGTGTGCAATAGCTCATGAAAACGGCCGTAAAACGCGAAAACGACGAGTTTTTGGTCATAACTCTCAGACATGTATCATGTCTTAGGATCGTTGTAAATCCCCCTGGAGCGCCAAAACAGTGTCCAATAGCTCATGAAAACGGCCATAAAACGTGAAAAACGAGAGTTTTTAGTCATAACTCTCAAACATGTATCGGGTCTTAGGGTCATTGTAAATCCCCCTGAAACCACAAAACTGTGGGCAATAACTCGTGAAAACAGCCATAATACGTGAAATTGACGAGTTTTTGGTTAGAACTCTCAAACATGTATCGGGTCTAACGAGCCATACAAATCCCCCTGGAAACTCGCATTGTAGGTAATAGAGCATGAAAACGGCAATAAAACATAAAAACAACAAGTTTTTGGTCATACCCTCAAACATGTATCGGGTCTAATGGTCGTTGTAAATCGCCCTGAAACCCCAGAACTGTGGCAATACCTCATGAAAACGGTCATAAAACACAAAAACGACAAATTTTTGGTCATCCCCTGAAACATGCATCGGATATAATGGTCCATGCAAATCCCCATGGGGCACCAAAACAGTGTGCAATAGCTCATGAAAACGGCCGTAAAACACGAAAACGGCTAGGTTTTGGTCATAACTCTCAAACATGTAGCAGGTCTTAGGATCGTTGTAAATCCCCCTGGAGCGCCAAAACAGTGTCCAATAGCTCATGAAAACGGCCGTAAAACGTGAAAAACGACGAGTTTTTTGTCATAACTCTGAAACATATATCAGATCTTAGGGTCGTTGTAAATCCCCATGGAACCCCAAAACTATCGGCAATAACTCATGAAAATAGCCAAAATACGCGAAATCGACGAGTTTTTGGTTAGAACTCTGAAACATGTATCGGGTCTAACGAGCCATGCAAATCCCCCTGGAAACTCGCACTATAGGTAATAGAGCATGAAAATGGCCATAAAACATAAGAACAATAAATTTTTGGTCATGCCCTCAAACATGTATCGGGTCTAATAGTCATTGTAAATCGCCCTGAAACCCTAGAACTGTGGCAATACCTCATGAAAATGGTCATAAACCACAAAAAAAGACGATTTTTTGGTCATCGCCTTAAAAATGCATCGGATCTAACGGTCCATGCAAATCCCCATGGAGCACCAAAACAGTGTGCAATAGCTCATGAAAACGGTCGTAAAACACGAAAACGACAAGTTTTTGGTCATAACTCTCAGACATGTATCATGTCTTAGGATCGTTGTAAATCCCCCTAGAGAGCCAAAACAATGCAATAGCTTATGAAAACGGCTGTAAAACGTGAAAAACGAGAGTCTTTGGTCAGAACTCTCAAACATGTATCGGGTCTTAGGGTCGTTGTAAATCCCCCTGAAACCCCAAAACTGTGGGCAATAACTCGTGAAAACAGCCATAATACGTGAAATCGACGAGTTTTTGGTTAGAACTCTCAAACATGTATCGGGTCTAACGAGCCATGCAAATCCCCCTGGAAACTCGCCCTATAGGTAATAGAGCATGAAAACGGCCATAAAACATAAAAACAACAAGTTTTTGGTCATGCCCTCAAACATGTATGGGGTCTAATAGTCATTGTAAATCGCCCTGAAACCCTAGAACTGTGGCAATACGTCATGAAAACGGTCATAAAACACAACAAAGACGATTTATTGGTCATCGCCTTAAAAATGCATCGGATCTAACGGTCCATGCAAATCTCCATGGAGCACCAAAACAGTGTGCAATAGCTCATGAAAACGGCGGTAAAACATGAAAAAGACGAGTGTTTGGTCATAACTCTCAGACATGTATCATGTCTTAGGATCGTTGTAAATCCCCCTGGAGCACCAAAACAGTGTCCAATAGCTCATGAAAACGACCGTAAAACGTGAAAAGCGAGAGTTTTTGGTCATAACTCTCAAACATGTATCGGGTCTTAGGGTCGTTGTAAATCCCCCTGAAACCCCAAAACTATGGGCAATAACTCGTGAAAGCAGCCATAATACGCGAAATTGACGAGTTTTTGGTTAGAACTCTCAAACATGAATCGGGGTCTAACGAGCCATACAAATCCCCCTGGAAACTCGCACTGTGTAGGTAATAGAGCATGAAAACGGCAGTAAAACATAAAAACAACAAGTTTTTGAGCATGCCTTCAAACATGTATCGGGTCTAATGGTCATTGTAAATCGCCTTGAAACCCTAGAACTGTGGCAATACGTCATGAAAACGGTCATAAAACACAACAAAGACGATTTATTGGCCATCGCCTTAAAAATGCATCGGATCTAACAGTCCATGCAAATCTCCATGGAGCACCAAAACAGTGTGCAATAGCTCATGAAAACGGCCGTAAAACGTGAAAAAGACGAGTGTTTGGTCATAACTCTCAGACATGTATCATGTCTTAGGATCGTTGTAAATCCCCCTGGAGCACCAAAACAGTGTCCAATAGCTCATGAAAATGGCCGTAAAACGTGAAAAGCGAGAGTTTTTGGTCATAACTCTCAAACATGTATCGAATCTTAGGGTCATTGTAAATCCCCCTAGAACCCCAAAAATGTGGGCAATAACTCGTGAAAACCACCATAATACGCGAAATCGACGAGTTTTTGGTTAGAACTCTCAAACATGTAGCGGGTCTAACGAGCCAAACAAATCCCCCTGGAAACTCGCATTGTAGGTAATAGAGCATGAAAACGGCCATAAAACATAAAAACAACAAGTTTTTGGTCATGCCCTCAAACATGTATCGGGCCTAATAGTCATTGTAAATCGCCTTGAAACCCAAGAATAGTGGCAATACCTTATGAAAATGGTCATAAAACACAAAAAAGACGATTTTTTGGTCATCGCCGTAAAAATGCATCGGATCTAACGTTCCATGCAAATCCCCATGGAGCACCAAAACAGTGTGCAATAGCTCATGAAAACGGCCGTAAAACGCGAAAAAGACGAGTTTTTGGTCATAACTCTCAGACATGTATCATGTCTTAGGATCGTTGTAAATCCCCCTGGAGCGCCAAAACAGTGTCCAGTAGCTCATGAAAACGGCCGTAAAACGTGAAAAACGAGAGTTTTTGGTCATAACTCTCAAAAATGTATCGGGTCTTAGGGTCGTTGTAAATCCCCCTGAAACCCCAAAACTGTGGGCAATAACTCGTGAAAACAGCCATAATACGCAAAATTGACGAGTTTTTGGTTAGAACTCTCAAACATGAATCGGGGTCCAACGAGCCATACAAATCCCCCTGGAAACTCGCACTATGTAGGTAATAGAGCATGAAAACGGCAGTAAAACATAAAAACAACAAGTTTTTGAGCATGCCTTCAAACATGTATCGGGTCTAATGGTCATTGTAAATCGCCTGAAACCCTAGAAATGTGGCAATACCTCATGAAAGCAGTCATAAATCTCAAAAACGACAAATTTTTGGTCATCCCCTGAAACATGCATCGGATCTAATGGTCCATGCAAATCCCCATGGAGCACTAAAACAGTGTGCAATAGCTCATGAAAACGGCCGTAAAACGCGAAAACAGCGAGTTTTTGGTCATAACTCTCAAACATGTAGCAGGTCTTAGGATCGTTGTAAATCCCCCTAGAGCGCCAAAACAGTGTCCAATAGCTCATGAAAACGGCCGTAAAACATGAAAAACGACGAGTTTTTGATCATAACTCTCAAACATGTATCAGATCTTAGGGTCGTTGTAAATCCCCATGGAACCCCAAAACTATCGGCAATAACTCATGAAAATATCCAAAATACGCGAAATCGACCAGTTTTTGGTTAGAACTCTAAAACATGTATCGGATCTAACGAGCCATGCAAATCCCCCTGGAAACTCGCACTATAGGTAATAGAGCATGAAAATGGCCATAAAACATAAGAACAACAAGTTTTTGGTCATGCCCTCAAACATGTATCGGGTCTAATAGTCATTGTAAATCGCCCTGAAACCCTAGAACTGTGGCAATACCTCATGAAAACGGTCATAAACTACAAAAAAAGACGATTTTTTGGTCATCGCCTTAAAAATGCATCGGATCTAACGGTCCATGCAAATCCCCATGGAGCACCAAAACAGTGTGCAATAGCTCATGAAAACGGCCGTAAAACGCGAAAACGACGAGTTTTTGGTCATAACTCTCAGACATGTATCATGTCTTAGGATCGTTGTAAATCCCCCTGGAGCGCCAAAACAATGTCCAATAGCTCATGAAAACGGCCGTAAAACGTGAAAAACGAGAGTTTTTGGTCATAACTCTCAAACATGTATCGGGTGTTAGGGTCGTTGTAAATCCCCCTAAAACCCCAAAACTGTGGGCAATAACTCGTGAAAACAGCCATAATACGTGAAATTGACGAGTTTTTGGTTAGAACTCTCAAACATGTATCGGGTCTAACAAGCCATACAAATCCCCCTGGAAACTCGCACTGTAGGTAATAGAGCATGAAAACGGCCATAAAACATAAAAACAACAAGTTTTTGGTCATACCCTCAAACATGTATCGGGTCTAATGGCCGTTTTAAATCGCCCTGAAACCCCAGAACTGTGGCAATACCTCATGAAAACGGTCATAAAACACAAAAACGACAAATTTTTGGTCATCCCCTGAAACATGCATCGGATATAATGGTCCATGCAAATCCCCATGGAGCACCAAAACAGTGTGCAATAGCTCATGAAAACGGCCGTAAAACGCGAAAACGGCTAGTTTTTGGTCATAACTCTCAAACATGTAGCAGGTCTTAGGATGGTTGTAAATCCCCCTGGAGCGCCAAAACAGTGTCCAATAGCTCATGAAAACGGCCGTAAAACGTGAAAAACGACGAGTTTTTTGTCATAACTCTCAAACATATATCAGATCTTAGGGTCGTTGTAAATCCCCATGGAACCCCAAAACTATCGGCAATAACTCATGAAAATAGCCAAAATACGCGAAATCGACGAGTTTTTGGTTAGAACTCTGAAACATGTATCTGGTCTAACGAGCCATGCAAATCCCCCTGGAAACTCGCACTATAGGTAATAGAGCATGAAAATGGCCATAAAACATAAGAACAACAAGTTTTTGGTCATGCCCTCAAACATGTATCGGGTCTAATAGTCATTGTAAATCGCCCTGAAACCCTAGAACTGTGGCAATACCTCATGAAAACGGTCATAAACCACAAAAAAAGACGATTTTTTGGTCATCGCCTTAAAAATGCATCGGATCTAACGGTCCATGCAAATCCCCATGGAGCACCAAAACAGTGTGCAATAGCTCATGAAAACGGCCGTAAAACGCGAAAACGACAAGTTTTTGGTCATAACTCTCAGACATGTATCATGTCTTAGGATCGTTGTAAATCCCCCTGGAGCGCTAAAACAATGCAATAGCTCATGAAAACGGCTGTAAAACGTGAAAAATGAGAGTTTTTGGTCAGAACTCTCAAACATGTATCGGGTCTTAGGGTCGTTGTAAATCCCCCTGAAACCCCAAAACTGTGGGCAATAACTCGTGAAAACAGCCATAATACGTGAAATCGACGAGTTTTTGGTTAGAACTCTCAAACATGTATCGGGTCTAACGAGCCATGCAAATCCCCCTGGAAACTCGCCTCTTAGGTAATAGAGCATGAAAATGGCCATAAAACATAAAAACAACAAGTTTTTGGTCATGCCCTTAAACATGTATTGGGTCTAATAGTCATTGTAAATCGCCCTGAAACCCTAGAACTGTGGCAATACGTCATGAAAACGGTCATAAAACACAACAAAGACGATTTATTGGTCATCGCCTTAAAAATGCATCGGATCTAACGGTCCATGCAAATCTCCATGGAGCACCAAAACAGTGTGCAATAGCTCATGAAAACGGCCGTAAAACGCGAAAAAGACGAGTTTTTGGTCATAACTCTCAGACATGTATCATGTCTTAGGATCGTTGTAAATCCCCCTGGAGCACCAAAACAGTGTCCAATAGCTCATGAAAACGGCCATAAAATGTGAAGAGCGAGAGTTTTTGGTCATAACTCTCAAACATGTATCGAATCTTAGGGTCATTGTAAATCCCCCTAGAACCCCAAAACTGTGGGCAATAACTCGTGAAAACCACCATAATACGCGAAATCGACGAGTTTTTGGTTAGAAATCTCAAACATGTATCGGGTCTAACGAGCCATACAAATCCCCCTGGAAACTCGCATTGTAGGTAATAGAGCATGAAAACGGCCATAAAACATAAAAACAACAAGTTTGGTCATGCCCTCAAACATGTATCGGGTCTAATAGTCATTGTAAATCACCATGAAACCCAAGAGCAGTGGCAATACCTTATGAAAATGGTCATAAAACACAAAAAAGACGATTTTTTGGTCATCGCCTTAAAAATGCATCGGATCTAACGGTCCATGCAAATCCCCATGGAGCACCAAAACAGTGTGCAATAGCACATGAAAACGACCGTAAAACGCGAAAATGACGAGTTTTTGGTCATAACTCTCAGACATGTATCATGTCTTAGGATCGTTGTAAATCTCCCTGGAGCGCCAAAACAGTGTCCAGTAGCTCATGAAACCGGCCGTAAAACGTGAAAAACGACGAGTTTTTAGTCATAACTCTCAAACATGTATCGGATCTTAGGGTCGTTGTAAATCCCCATGGAACCCCAAAACTATCGGCAATAACTCATGAAAATAGCCAAAATATGCGAAATCGATGAGTTTTTGGTTAGAACTCTCAAACATGCACAAACTAATTAGCAGGAGTGTTCGTATAAAAATCTAAAAATTAAATAAATCTCGTAATTATTTAGCCTTTTGTATGGCAACACATTTTGAGAATTTTGAAGTGGTATGTTTCTACCAAACACATAATTTTTTCCAAAGTATGTTTCATATGTACCAAGATACTATTATTATGTTATTTTATTTTCTTAAAGTTCAAATTTGATAAGTTACTCTATTTCTTTGAAAATCCATTCTATAATGGCATTGTAATCTTCAAATTCCATCTTTGATATGTGAGATTTTCTGAAATTTTGAAACCTTTAGGTTTGTGAGAATTTCCATAAGTTTATAAAAATTGAAACATGGTTTAAAATTTTGGAAAGAGAATTGTAACACATACACTAGAACAACCCAAATAGAACCACCCTAGTTAGGATATTTCTTCAAGCGTAAATTTTAAAGATCTCTATCTTGACATTTAATGATATTTAAATATATACATCGACACACATATAAGAACAACCCTTATGCATTACTGCATAATTTAATCCACATTGGATAATTAATTAAATGAGGAATTTTATTACAACATATAATTTAAATTTAGAACAATCAAACTATTGATTGATACATTACAACTTAACAACAAAGAATACTATAACTAACTCACAAACATTGTTATCTATGTCATCTAACTAAATAAAACTATGATAATCCTATTGTAAGAAATATAAATTTTAAATAAGTATAGCAGTTTAGTATAAAACATATTACTTTTATTTGCCTCGGGCCCATTTTTTATTTGGACCGACCCCCATGCTTGTCTCATTCTTTCCCGGTGTGAACTATATGGACCAGAAGTACTGCGAGTTTTACACTCCTGTCCCTAAAGATACAATTAAAGCTGCAATAGAAAACAATCATCCTGTCTTTGGTCATTGCTTTGTTCTTATTGGAGTTGTTTCTGAAAGCAATCGTAGACCTTACATAGCACTAGAAGAACATGGTAAAGTATTTTGCAAGTAGGCAGGGGATGAAGGTTGGGAGCCCTTGTTGCAGCGTGGTCCAAAATGGGGAGGTTTTGACAAAGTTGCAACAGAATCTTATTTCATGAGTAACTTTTTCATATTGTCAAGGGAACATGATTATGGTGTACCAGCGAAGAAGTATGGTATGATATTGCTTCTCCTAATAGTTTTCTCAGCCACTTGCGTTTAGATACAATAATTCATCTTTTTGCTGCTTGGTAGCCTTTGGTAGAGTTCTTTACTTGCACGTGTTATTGTTAGTAAGCTCTTTACTTGAACCTTATAGTTGCATCTATTATTACTTGTAAAGAATACTCTGCTGTAACTCTAGTTTTGTTATTAATTTTTCAAATATGGGCTATTTTTCTCGAGTCTATATATATGCAGATTTCTAATTGCTTTGGTAGTAGTTAACTGTGTTTTTGTTCTGCAGTAAGTGTCAATGGCGACGAGATAGATTTGGTTTTAGATCATGAAGATGAAATGCTGATATGTTGAGTCACGCCAACCGCAACAAGATTTATCATGGACCAACAAAATTCGTGTGATGGCACACCTCCTCGTGGTGATGGTGGGGGTGATTGTATGTTGGGCGTTGCTAGTTGTATTTTCTTTTTATGATGGCACAACTCCTGTGTGATCTTTCCAAATATTCCAAAAACTTGTATGTTATTTACTCCAGCCAACCACTGTTGATTCTATCCTTGTTACGGCTAGAAAAACTGCAAGATTCTAACTATTGTGTGCTATTTAAATCAGCCAATTGCTATAGCTAGAAAACTGTGCTAAATGGGAGTTGCAAAATCATGGAGTGGATTCCTTGCTTTGTTGTTTATTTTCTTGATGGCCTGGCCTGGTTTATTTGTGTTGTCGTTGTTTAGAATTTTTCCTTTTGCCTCTCAAGTATTTGGTCATGGTACACTACTACTAATGTACTCCCTTCGTTCCCTAATTCTTGTTGCAAATTTTGGTGTATCTAGACACATTTTGTGAATAGATACAATTGGAATCTACGACAAGAATTATTGAACCGAGGGAATATATTATTACTACAGATTAGAGGACTCTTGAGAGGCTATATCGTCGAGTTGCTTAATTGCCTAGTCTCACAAGCCCCCGCCTAGGCTCTCAGCTCCCACTCCTCTATCCCGTCGCTCCCCCAAGAGTTTTCTGATTAATTGTTATCCATGAGCAGTCTGAGCTGTTGAGGCCAAGGTTAGCTCATGCCTCTTCCCCTCTGGCACTTTCGAGATCATAAGAACAATGCACCAAAGCGTAGCAGAACCGTTGGAGTTCTAACTATATGAAACATGAATACCATCTTCGTCTGCAGGTAAGTCCTTTAGATTTTGTACTGGATGGCATGGAACTGCATGGGATTGATTTTGATCTTCCTTTGGACGATATCGACTCTCGGTGGTGGTACCAGATCATAATGCTCATTCACTTGACTATGCATTTCTGGAAGAGTTTATGGTCCATGGATCATACGGCTATTGTAATCCCACATCATCCCACTTCTTCATGTATGAAGGATAGAGCATGTTCTGACCGTTACCTGAAATCTTTCACTTATGAAACAAAAATTGATGTTTTTGGTTTTCCACTATACCCTTGGAGGATGAATGGTCGCGATATATTATGAAGAATGGTATACGCTTACACAATACTTGGATCGGGCCATATAGTTTGTCATTTTTTGAAGAAATTTGATTCTAGACTCATATTAATGTAGAGTGGTGCAATAATACAAGTCATCTTAGGTATTTATGCAAATATAAATTATATCACAGAAACATCGAACATACCCAGAGCACCAAATCCGGTGAACAACCTTGGCAGCCTTGGATTCATCGCGGCAAATGTAGAGCTCCACCAAACCCAAGCTTATTTAGCGAAGACACCGGCCCCAGTTGTGCGAGCATGGTTAGCTTGATAGAGGTACTCCCTTGCAAGCTTGAAAGGTTTCCACGCAATCTTTTAAGAAGCATAAGTGTTTGTTTAATTTGGTGGTTATTTTCTCGCCTTTTGTCCCTGGCAATACACTAATCCTCTATTCCATGTGTTTAATCCAGTTATCATGTAGTCTGATTTTGTTACTCCCTCTGTCCCAAAAGAGATTGTCAGAGATTTGTCTAAACTAGATGTATCTATATACTAAATATTGACTAGATACATCTAAATTTAAACAACTTGAGACATCCTTTTTGGGACAGAGGGAGTATATTGTTTGCCACAACAATTTCTCACGGCAATTGTAATGCTCTTACTTCCTGGGATGTTGGGAACAAAATTTGTTTCATCTTACAATGTTGTGTTGTCATATGTCCAGTCCATCTATTTTGGATTCAGTTTTTCCCATCATCAAACTCAGACTAAGAAATGGGCAGCAGGAATACTTTGCTGAAGAGGACAAGCTAAAGATTGCAACAGAGTATTTTAGAGATCTTTTCTCTAAACAAAGGGCATGGGAACCATGCATTGACATACACGATCAAATGACCTGCAAAATTTAGCTGCTGAGTTTACATGGGAGGAGATTCAGCAAGCGGTTGAAGACGCACCTGTAAAAGTCTAGGACCAGATGGCTACACTAACTAATTTTATCAGCTATACCTACCTGAGTTGAAGGACAACATCATGAAAATCTTTCAGGCATTCCATAATAAATCAATAGACCTGGAGGGAGTGAACTTGGCATTCATAGCCCTGCTGCCTAAGAAGGAAACACCCCAAAAGGTAAAAGACTATAGACCAATCTCTCTGCAGCACTCAGTCCCCAAACTAATCGCTAAAGTGCTGGCCAACAGACTGCAACCTTTAATACCTAGCCTAGTTGATCAGATGCAGTCAGGCTTCATAAAAAACAGAACAATTATCGAGAACTTCTCCACTGCCATCGAAATGGTCCAGTGTGCTAAGGCATTCAGACGGAAGGTACTAGTTCTGAAACTTGATTTCACAAAGGCATTCGACTCTGTACACTGGAAGGCCATCCTACATATTATGGCTACAAGGGGATTCCCTGAACTATGGATACACTGGATCAAGGTTTTACTACAAACCTCAAAGGCGCAGTTACTGATAAATGGACAGTGTGGTCGCAAATTCAGGATCCAGAAGGGGGTACGCCAGGGAGACCGACTGTCGCCATACGTTTTCATTATAATGGTGGACATACTACAACAAATGTTTAAACATGCATATTCTAGTGGATTTTTGAGGCACCCTATTCAGCAAGGAGCTCCCATGCCAGCGCTTCAGTACACATACGACACTTTACTGGTTCTTCAGGGTCGCGACAACAAGCTGAATTTGCAAAGGTTATATTGGACACCTTTGCTAATTTTACTGGCCTCCAAATAAATTATCAGAAGAGCACTTTGGTCCCAATAAACCTGACACCTGAGGAAGCCGCAGATATTGCCAATGTGCTAGGGTGCCCTGTGGCACAACTACCATGCTCCTATTTAGGGTTACCGCTTTCAACAAACAAGATATCTCACCAGCTGCTGCAACCGGTCATTTAGAGAATTAGCAACTGCCTTCCTAGATGGATGCCAAGATTGATGAATATTGGTGGGAGGGTTCAGATGGTAAACTCTGTCTTGTCTGCTATACCCAACTATTTCATGGCCTACATTGAGTGGGATTTAGGCTAGCATCGATGCAGTGGACAGATTGAGATAGGCTTTTGTTTGGAAAAATGACGACAGGGTAAAAGGTGGACACTGCCTTGTTGCGTGGGATGTAGTAACCATGCCTAAAGCACAAGGAGGACTAGGGATAAAGAATCAGCGTCTGCACAACATGGCCATGATGGCAAATCTCACAGCGAAGCTGCTATCAAATGGAACAGGCCCTTGCTTTACCAAGCTAATAGACTGGTATTTGCAAGAAACAATACCAATACAAACTGCCTCGGCTGATTCGGCATTCTGGAAATCGATCATGAAGCTCATTCCCATTGTATAGAATGCTACTAAATGCACACCGGGACGTGGTGACAAAACCTCCTTTTGGCATGACAATTGGTCAGGGTTGAGGCGTCTCAAACAGACTATGCCCATCCTATTCTCCTTTGCGGAGGACCAGCAATGCAATGTCCAGTCGCAGCGACCCAATGGTGAATGGAACCTAAAGCTACTCAGCCCACTATCTGTCACTACGGAGCGGCAATTCCAATATCTAATGAACGAACTGTTAAATCAACAACATGCTGCTCACAACTACGACTCCAGGATCCTGGTTACAACTGAAAAGCCTGAAAAAACAAGGGACTTCTATCGGTTGTTCAGCGACAGCAGTGTACGCTGGACACTGGCCAAATGGATCTAGCGATCAACCATTCTGCAAAGGCATAAGATATTCCTATGGTTGGTTTTCAGGCGACGGCTAAACACAAAAGATAACATGGTGAACAAAAAATGGTGCTCTGATGCTGGGTGTGATCAATGCCCAGCGATTGAGACCTTCCAGCACATTGCACTACACTGCCGACAGGCCAGCTGGGTGTGGGACAAGCTCCAAATCGGACAACTCGCAGCGAGCACAAATGACCTTTTAAAATTCATGGAGCTGGGATCACTGGCAAAGATCAGAAGACATGGCCAGTCCTCATGGCGGCCTGCTTTCTTGAACTATGGCATGCCAGGAACAACAGGATATTTAACAACAAATACCTCACCAAAAGGATCCTGTTCAACAACATCGCTAGCACACTAGAGCTTTGGGCAGCAAGATCGGCGAAGCTGGCGCCAGCTATGACAGAGTGGAAACAAAAGTTTCTACAACAATCTATACCTAATAATAAAGTACGAGGTGCTTGGACAGTCGGACCTCCATGATCTCGTATGATCTGGTCGCATCTAATTAGATCTCTAGCCCGAGACAGCTCTCGATGAGGCTACAATTGCACGTGACGAAGAAATAGGAGGCCGTGTAGATACAACAATGGATGCCTCTCGCCGGGCGACTGAACACAGAGATAGCCGATGAAGAACTGGTGAACGTCCTAAAGCCAAAAGTAATGGCGCCGGGCCACCACATCTTTTTTTTTACAGATCAGGCCACCACATCTGGGCAACCTGCAGGCCAATGAGTGATGCCGGAGGTCTAGGGCTAGAATTTAGCCATACTGTCCAGCACAAGCATATCCACGCCGCACGTTGATGGTCTGGTGGCCCTGATCGATCAAGCAACGACGCCCCAAGTGGAGCCCAGCCATGATCATGTCGACGATCATGAAGGCAGTGGACCTGACGGAGCAGTCACGGAGGGGCGCAACGGGACGTAGGCAATATGGTGGTGGCGATGTCGTTGGACATAGACGGACATGCTTTGATGGATCCTGGTCTGGTACGTTAGCCGCCACGTACAGGCATTACACGCGGTTCCTGTCCGGGGTGGACGAGTGCACAATGCGAAGGGCGGTGGGGGCGTCCTGCCATAGCCTATGGTCGAGGGCGTGGTGGTGCTTGGACCTGAACACATGCAAAGCGTGACGATGGCAAACATGTTTTGGGTCGAGGCGGGGTGGAGTGCAGATCTATAGCGTGGGCAAGGAGAACGAGAGGTGCATGATCGCGCGCCGATGTTTTGGTGGACTGGCAGCCCGACAATGATGCACTCATGACCGTGCTCAACAGTCAACACCACCGCGCTCTCGGGAGCGCCTTCAGCTACACCGCTTCAGCAGGGGTGACAAGAAGCACAATCTACGAAACAACGTCACGATCCCCTGAGCTTCGCCCTGAGATGGCGACAGACTTTGATCCCGTTGATCCTCGCCATCCTTGGGCTGCCCGCTGGCGTGAATTTCGCGAGGTAATTGATCCGGGAATCTTGTCTTAACAACTTAAATTGGAGATTTCTTGGGAGCATATACGAAATTTCACCTCATGTTCATCGTTCCATAGTAGTACATGTTGGCTGCAACAATTGAGTACTCACAACGGCGAGACTGCACGTGCTACTACGTTGCCAACTCTACAAACTTGAAATAATTCTTTGTTCTCGTTAATCCAAGGGAAAAATACTACTCCCTCTGTCCCGGTTTAAAGGGCCTACGCGTATATCTAGGCCGTTTATTTAATCAAGTTATTTAACACAAATGTTATATTATTACAAAATATAATATCTAAATTTTCTAATGATATATTTTTTATTTTAAATAATTAATATTTTATTGGTCAAATTAACAACATAGGACTACGCGTAGGTCCTTTAAACTGGGACAGAGGGAGTAATGTGTTTCATCATGATAACGTTAACCCTACAACATGTGTCTGCGGGGATGCCTCTCCCAGTTACTTGGAGGCTTCACAGACTGAGATTACTTTTGTTGAAAAGCTCAATTGTATGGTCGCTGATTGAGGTATACTTTTGTTGACACGCTTAATTGACATGGTCGATCACTGAACATATTGTATGTAGTTATCCCACATACATAAGTTTCTTTTTCCATGCCATTTTGTCATGATGTTTGTGTGACTGTGTGAGCTGATCGATCGAGAACCTATATAGGGGTTTCGTAGCAAAGTGAATTCTTCCGATCTCCGTTCGTCATGGTTACAATGGTTGTTCAATTTTGGCAGAAATTTGGCTTAAGCCATTTTTCAAACAAAAGTTTGTTTTTTTTTCCGGTGCAACGCACGGGTAAGTTCCCTAGTAAGTCTCATATTCCTCTCCCCCCAATAAAGTGGGGCTGTAAATTCTACTCTATCTTTGTAACTCTGATGTAACCATAAGGTCTGGGTTCCACCCTACCTTCATATATGAAAATATATAGTTCAAAAAAAAAACTCAGACTGATGTCTGTAGGAGTACAAGAATTCCTATTTCGACGAGACTGAATCATGATATCTCTAATGGTCTCAAATGGCAGAAGCTTTAAACTGGGAGCCAAATGTACTGCATGAAGTTCGTCAAGATTTCATTCATTGGCATTACAAAAATGAATGATTGTGCGCAACATAGCCTCTACAGAAAAAACGTCATGACAGAAACGAATGATGCATTCATCTGCATTGCATAAATTATGTTACGCCAAATTTTTAGCATTTTCAGTTACAAATGAGATGTACGGTAAATAAGATATACGTGAACAGAATTTGCATAAAAGCAACTTATCATAATAAAACATTTAAAATACACGTGTTATATTTTAGATGACGCCCAGTGCAAGTGTACCCACTTACTAGTAATCAGAGAGACAAAAGTTAGCACCCAACTTTCAAACAATCAGCTAGCTAGGACACCTGCAATATATATATTTATATTGCCCAGACTGAAATAGAACCGAGGTATGCAGCTTAAGCATCAATCCGACAGTTTTGACTAATTAAGATAGTAGTGCAGTACCAGCAATTACAATAACAATAAGGGAAATGATACGTTCCCCCGGGGGATCGGGTAGCTGCTCTACGCGTCCTTGCGCATCGTGGTGGACCCGAACGGAATAGCGATTCATTTTTCCTTCTTCTGCATCGCATGGCCACGAGCCGCTGCCGCCTACCTGGCCACACGCCGCCGCCGGCCGCGATCCGCCGCCGCCTACCTGGCCGCGATCCACCACCGCCGCCGTCCTAGCCGTGATCTGCAGCACCTCTCCGGCGAGCACGTGCGCGCCGCCGCCAGTCAGTCCTGGCCGCGGGTTGCTACATGTAGGAGCTCTGAGCTCTGAGCTCCGCCGCGCTAGCTCCGACGACCTCAGGGGGGCGCACCCGTACTTCCTCCTTCTCCTCCTGTGGCCGCCACGTCCCCTCCGAACTCCGCCCTAGATCCATGGCGGATGACTTTGCTATATACGGCGTCTCGTGTTGCTAGCACAGTTTAAAGCGCGTGCACTGGCATATTTTGTTACAAATTTTTTGCTACACATGTTCAGTTGTTTTGCTACAGTAGTATATAGATTTTGCTATGACAGCTCCGGCGAGGTATCCGACGAGATTAACATAATATTTATGCTACATATTCATTTTTGTTTTGCTATTTTCGCACAACTTTTTTGCTACAACCGCTCTATAATTTTGCTACGAGGTATTTGGTGAGAGATCTCCGATGAGGTCGTTCTTTTTGCTACATTAGCATATTCTTTTTGCTACCACCATTTTGCGGTTCTGCTACAATAGCGTACAAGTTTTTGCTACACGGTCTCCGGTGAGGTCTACCGGCGAAAACCTCCGGCGAGTCTCCGGCGAGGTCGGATATGCTACATTAGCACAACATTTTTGCTGCACGGTCTCCGGCGAGGTCTTCGGTGAAATCTCCGGCGAGGTCGAGTCTGTTTTTTCATTTTCTTGAGCGAATCGTTTTTTGCTACATCGTAGCACTCCCCTAACAATAATGGTTCGTTCCCAGATAAATACTATATATAGAGATAGATGGTGGTTTCCTCAGCCTTGCTTCTTGCATGCATGGGCCAGGCATTGTGCTGCCTAACGCATCACATGGTCCGGTGACTTTCTTCTCGTCGCAGCTGTGATTGCTGTAGATCTCGTCCTCCTCCAGATATTCCACCCACAAGGAGCCTTCATAGCTGGCAGAGATGATGGCGTCGTTGATATCCTCCTCTTGGAAATATACTCCTTCTCTGGCAAACATCTTCTCAAACTCTCTGTGCCGCCCCCGGAAACTCTCCTTTGCCGGGTGCACGATCCTGATCCCTCTCAACTCTCCTTTGCCGCGTGAGGTCGGGGTAGCGGGTGCAAAGGAAGGAGATGAGGCCATATAGGGATCGGACGGCGATTCGCATCAGGGGTTTGGTGCCGGTGGCCTGGATCTCGACTTTCTTCTTCTCTAGCGTCGTTAGAGGGTACATTTTGGCATACCAGATGGTGTTGACAAGGATATTGTTGGAGACGGGGTCCAGCGGTCCGTGGCAGTGGCCGGCGTGGAGTAGGCTGTGGTGGTAGTGGTGGGAGCGCATGCAGCTTGTCCTTGGGCAGCCAAGCAAGAGCCTGCAGGTAGTATCCATGGATGGTGGTCAGAAGCATACGCCTCATGGTCACTGGGGGCAGCATCGTCTCTTGATGCCGCAGCAAGTTGACGATGTCGTGGCGAGCATTGGCAAGATCCCAGGATTGCTCCAGGAAGAGAGGAGGAGGAGGAGGAGGAGGAGGAGGCAGCTGTGGGTGACGAGAAAGAAACTTCATGATGTCGATGAGCAGAGGGATGTCATGGGCTGCGGAGGAGGGTTTCAGCGGAGTGGCCACCTCGCGCAGAGAAGGGGACAGAAGGTTCCAGGCTAGAGCCCTAGGACTGATCGCTTTGTGGTAGTCCGACGGAAGCCCTAGTTCCTACTAGTGATTATATCTAGAAGAGATTGAGGTTAGTACATGTCAATTGGTTTCATCCGACCACACAATGCATTCTGTCTTATTTAATTCGCAGGCTCACCTTCCGACCTACCTAAATCATTCTATACCTAAATTAATTTACAACTCAAACTAGTAAACATGCAGGCGAAGGACGGAAAAAAATGAGGTCAGACGAACTCCAAATCATAAAAATAGATTAATGGAAATATAGAATTATCTAGACACATTAATAGTGTATATAATCTTAAACATAATCACTTAGTAAAAACATAATAGCAATGCAAACATAACATGTTAAAATAGAAGTGTCTCATATGTGCTCGGTTTAGAGTTACTGCAGCTAGAAAGTGGCATAAAATATCTTGTCAAACCTGTAATTCATAAATTTTAAAAAAATAGGAGTACTAGATATTATTCTACCGAAGTGCAAAGATTCAGAAAAAATGTACCTTTCGGCCTCTTCCCCTTCTTGTTCATCTCCAATTTCAGTCTATGTGATTAGATCAACCTGCGGTTCAGCAAATCAGCGGTGTGCCGTCGCCCGCCCCTGCGCCAGTCGCTGTCGTTGTCGGCCTGCCGTCCCTCTGTGACCGCTGTGGGCTAATCGCCGCCTCATGGCTCACCAGTCCCCTTCCTATCATGTAAAAGAAGTCCCCTTCCTAGTCCTGGAGATCACATCACCGCCGCCAGCAAGTTTCCCCATTACGGCGTCGCTTCGATTGATGAACGTATGGTTCTCTGGTTCATTTGGCTGGAAACTTGGAATTGGGCAATGCAAAGTGGATGACGATAGGGGGCGTGCTATACGTTGCTTCCAGGCGGCGCAAGGCGCGCGTGCCGCCTGAAGGTCCGGAGTAAGTGGGCTAGCTCACGTGGCGAGATTTACTTCTTCTATTCTTTTTTTCTGTATTTTTATTTAAACCTTAAACATTCTTTATAACTATGATTTGAGAAATGTGAATATCGGTGAAGATTTTTTTAATATCATGAACAAATTTTCAAAAAGTAATTAAAATCATGAACAAATATTAAAAAATTATAAACCAATTCTGAAAATTCTGAAACAATTTTTAAAAAAATCATAAACCATTTTTTAAATCATAAAATCATGAACCAATTTCAAAAACCATAAACCAAAATTTTAAAACATGAACAAAATTTCAAATATCATGAACCTAATTCAAAAAATCATGAACTAATTTTAAAAATCATGAACCAAAATTCAAAAAACATAATATTTTTAAAAAATAATGATGTTTCTGAAAAACATAAACAAAAAGAAAAAAACAAAAAAAGAAACAGAAAACAAAAAAAAGAAAAAAGAAAACAGAAAAAAAAAGATAAAAGATAAAAAAAAGAATCCTAGGCCGGCCCAACAAGGCTTGCGCCCTGTGCGGCGCTAGCTGCCCACGTCGCCAGCGGCGGCAAATAGCATTTCTGGAGGATAGGCTGGTTCTTTCCGTTAGAAGTAGGCCCAAGAGGACAAGACTAGACGGCCCAACAGGATTGCAGCCAATCGACCCGCAGACGCAGTCCCTTGTCAATATGTTACTCCCTCCGATCCATATTACTTGTCGCAGAAATGGATATAGTTTTAGTACTAGATACATCCGTTTCAATGACAACTAATATAAATCGGAGGGAGTACTTTAGTATTTTCCTAGTTGATCAACTGATACAGTGATACGTATGCTGCATAGGAGTAAAAACAATTGCATCGCGAGCCAAGGTAGGGCGGCCGCCAGCCCTCGCCCTACCTAGAGCCTCGCCACTGTAAAACATGTTTGTATGAGTATTATGACGTAGGGGAGTTCTTTTATCAATATTTTTTGCATGTTTTTCCCCTAGTTTTCGTTCTGTAAAAGGGACAAGTCAATATTTGTATTTTATTTTCTCAATAGGTCAGGTGGATGATTTATTAGGTGATTAATTAATAATAAAATCCTTCAATCACTGTGCCAGCGAGCAGGTTCAGCGATTCAAATTGTACTGTTATATATTCTCCGCCAAGTGTGACCTTTGTCAAGTGCAAAGATGGTGAGGAGGCGGAGGTGAGTGTTGTGATAGAGGTTTTGGCATTGGCTCACGATCGAGTGGTCAGACGACAACACCACTGTTGTTATGATGTTATTATCCAAACTGATTTTTGTGCTAATGCTTATATCGGCTCTGAAGGAGAACAAACGCGACGTACACCTCCGTTTACGGCCGGTCATGTGCAAGTACAGTACGTGTGTATGAAGTCAGGAAGCGCAAAATCATTCTCCGCGAAGTTAATAAGCTTATCATCAGGATTTGGTCGGTAACACATATATAGTTTAGCAAAGAAGCCTAGCGAGTAGGCCTGCTAAGGCACGTCACTCTCAGTATGCATTTGAATCCCTATGACACACGAATAAACATCCTAGGGGTCTCGACCGGACATGTGTATCTTGGGTGGATTCGTATTTACTCTCTCCATTTTAAAATATAAGATGTTTTAGCTTTGTAAAAGTAGTGTATTTAAACCTTTTTTAGTGTGTAGGTTTGCTTAGAACCTAGATGGACCTACACACTAAAAGAGATCTAGATATATTTTTTAAAAAAAATTAAAACATCTTATATTTTCAAACGGATGGAGTTTTTAAATCCCATGCATCATCGTCTTTCGTTGAGCTAGCTGATAAGTGATACGGCGTACGTAGCATAATACTAGCTGGCATGCCAGCCATGATGCATATCGGGTCGTTAGTGGGCATTCACGACGCACTCGATCTGGTTTTGTGCCGTCGATCGGTTATTCTCGTCCCGCTTTATAAATAAAGCAACCATGTGAAACCGTTGTACAACGCTCAAAGAAAGAAACACAACAAATAACAGTGAATCGACTAAACGATGATGATCTGAGACCGCTGCTCCCAACGGCTATGTCCCACCATGCTCCAAGCCCCACGATGCGCCCCGTACCAAGTAGCACCCTCGCGGAGGGAGGCGCCGTCGCACGGCGCAACTATCCGGACCAGTGAAGTGGGCCTAGGGTTTCCCCCGGTACTCGGGACACATAGGACATAGGATCTCCGCGACGCCCTCCAAGAAGGAAAGGCGCCACTCAAAAGCAGCACCGAGGCGGTGTCGGCTGAGCCGACAAGGATATCTCCCGATCCCCTCCCACCAAGGCGCCCTGAGGCACACCGGAACACCATCACCAAACTATCCACCCACAAGCATGCGCCACCACGCTCTCGGAAACACCATCGCCGTCTCTTCAAGGATCTTGGAGTGCGTCCTGCAAGGCAATGCGTGGCCGTCGCCCGGCGAGGCAGCGAGCTCTCAGCTCTGCCTCCTCCTAGGCTCCTCCGATCCTGATTGGATTTTGTAAGCTCGTCACTTATTGCTGGCTGCACATGGTGCGCAGTCTCAGTCTGCAGCAGTCACGCGGTACATTATTAGTGCGATGAATAGCTTCGGAGACTTTGCATTGACTCGGCCAACAGTCGAGCTAGTACTAACTACAGCAGTCCTCCTCTCAAAAAAAATAAAAAATTACAGCAGTCCTTTCAAATAAGGTAGCCACTGCCCCACAAAAGATCTAAAAAATATAGTGTAGCCCCCAATGGAGCTTTTAGAGGCCACCTGCCTTCTCCTCCGTCAGATAGAGCTTCCAAATCGATCTTCACCATCCGTTTGCCCATAGGTTATCTGGACCATCGGATTGAACGAATCTTGTTAAAAGATATTTTGACACAAGAGTGAGCATCATCTCTTTGCATGGTGAAGGGGAGAAGTCCTTTTTTTTTTTTGCTCCCGAGCTCCCAGTGCTTCCTGCGTATTGAAAAAATTAAAAACTATATTTATAAGTTTCAAAAAATCCTAAAACGTTACTAATGATGTATCCTACAAACATGTAAAATCTCAATTCAAAATGTTTTGTATTTCCTCCGTCTCAAAATAGATGTCGCAAATTTGTCTAAATTTAGATATATCTAGTACTAAATAGTGTTAGATATATTCAAATTTAGAAAAATTTCTGACATCTAATTCGAGACGGATGGAGTATTTTGCAACAATTTTGTCACTTTTGTGTAGCTCAAGATACGCATTATTTCGGATTGAGATTTTACACTTTTTCATATAAATCATGGGCTACATCCTAATTTATTTTTAGAATTTTCTGAAACTCAAAAGTATGATTCTTGTTTTTTTTAAAGCGAGATCAATGGTGAACATGTGCACCAAATCTCCTTCTGTTGAAGGGTTATTTGATTCATCATGATGTTTTGCTAGATGAGCATGAGAATGGGATTTATCTAGTCAGAATACTGCGTGTGGAGATTTGGTGCACATGGACACCAATGATCATACTTTTTTTAAAAAAATCATATTTTTGAGTTTCAAAAACTCTAAATAAAAATCAGGATGTAAGCCGTGATTTATACCACAAACATAAAAAATCTCAATTCAAAATAATGTGTATTGTGAGCTACACAAAAATAATAAAATCGTAGATTTATAGTATAGTGATTTTGGATCACAAAAAAGTCACACTTTATCATTTTTGTGTAGCTCGGAATACAAGCACTTCGAATTGAGATTTTACACGCTTATGGGATACATCATTATCAACTTTTAGGATTTTGTTTCATGATATTTTGAAACTTATAAGTATAGTTTTTAATTTTTTAATAAATAGGAAGCAGTGAAGTTCGGGAGGGAAAAAAAGACTTTCAGGAAAACTGCCGACATAAGAGTAAAATGTAGTATAGCGATACAAATCTACTATAGCATATCCTGACATGCACCGCGTTGGGTCAAATCGCACATTGAATTTCACAGGGTAGACAGGGCCCGGACCCAAACTAGCCTCTGCACCCAGCATTTACCATCGTACCTAGTATCAGCTACTTGCAGGGTAGACATAGCGGACCCAGAAAGGGCTGAGTGCGAGCCTATCCCCCAATAGGCCCCACCCAAATTTCGAAAATCTAAGGATTCTAAAGAAGAATGTTTGAATTTTTTGAATCTTCAAAGGATATGCCTCCACATAATGCTCGGCAACTATCTTCTGTAAGTGTTCCCTGAGCAGTATGTCTCCATGGGTACCCGTAAGCCAGACTTGCTTGAGCCTTTTATCCAGCAGCAGAGAAACACCCTTGACGAATTATGTTACCGTTGCTCCAAATACTATCTCGGTCTTGTAGACGCTGCAATGAATCTTGAGGACTGGGGCTTTGAGTTCATTCGTACCCTCAGGCTGATCTTTCAAATTATACTCGCTGTACCAACCATAAGTAAGCCGCACATTCCTAACCGGCTTGACACAAAGACGATGAAATGCACTCTGGTGTGGCAACTCTATAAGGCTGTCTAGTTCGTTTTGCTCTGACATTATCAACTCAATATCTTCAACATGAGCCTTTCTTAGATTGCAAAACTACTTCAGCCAGGCTGCAGATACATGTAGGTTGGAGTGTATAACATAAAACCACCACATTAATCACAACAAGTCGCTGCAGACGGAGGAAAACGCCTCCTGGACCGCTTGCGCGAGCGACCCTAGAGGCCCCCGAACCCTAGCCAACAAGCCCCAAATCCCGTGCCTCCCTGGCCACCGCTACCGCCGCGAGCGGTGGCGCTGGCTCCCGGCCGTCAAAGACGGGGAGCATGGCGGGCTCACCCTAGGCACTTCTGTCTGTTGGGCCAGGTCCCTCCACATGGAGGTGTGTTGGTAGCCCAACATTAGCCCGTGAAGTCCAACACGTTTCAACCGTTGATCGATGTTCGTATCCAACGGCTGAGGTGCTCCTTGAGAGAGGAGTATAAAAGAAAACCCTAGCCACCCCTGGTGGCGGTGTGGGAAAAAAGTGAGCAAGTGAGAGAAGCAAGCCATCGTGGCTGCTGCTGAGAGAGAGTGAGAGAACACACAAGAACACAACAACCTAGTGAGAAGAGAGGAAGAAGAATGAGAGGTGATTTCTGTCCAGATTTCTAAGATCTGACCGGTCTGTCTTCAAGCTGGTGTTTGGAGGCTCAAAGGTGCTTGGATTGACTCCAAACTTGGTGAGATCGTTCCTTGCTTTTAGTACTTCGATCTGGTTAGCTGGTTTGAGGTCTAGGTCAGTATAGCTTCAGATTTGAAAGCGGTTTATTCAGTTTGGACTGCTGCAGTTTCAGCACAGAGCAGTTTTGGTAGATGAACAGTTTGGGCAGGCAAACGGTGTCCGATTGACCTGAAATTTGGTGTGTATGTTGGGTACTCGTATGTCAGTTTGTCTACCAAGTTTGGTGCTGATTGGATCTATGGTTTAAGAGCAGTTTGCTGATTACCAAAGAGGACAGAAACTGAGATACTCTGCCTTGCTGTAATCTTTCTCTCAAGTGGTTGTTGTTGTTTTTGTTGCCGGTTGGCAACGTGCTGAGTGTGTTGTACATCTCTAGATGTTCTAGAGAAGACTCTGTACCCAGGTTGCTCATAGTGAAGCTCGCGTGGACCGGTTGGTCCGTACCCGTGGTTTTTTCTTCCTCACCTTGAGGAGGTTTTTTCACGTAAATCCTTGTGTCACCTGTGCATGTGATCGTTGTTTTATTTCCGCTACATATCTGTTGATTGAAACTATCCTCGAAGGTTCACCGTAGGCTGGAGAGTGGGAGGTTGTGTGTCTATCTCCTCCTCCCACCCCCAACAAAGTGGTATCAGAGCTAAGGTTCAGTTTATATTCAGTTTTAGAGCAAGGTTTGTTTTGGGCTGATTGCATTTGCTTGTGGTGAAAGATGGAAGTGAATACCAACAGAATGATTTCTTTGAATGGTACAAATTATCAATCTTGGAAGTGCAAGATGAAGGACTTGTTATATGTGAAGGATTATTGGATGCCAGTTTTCTCCACTGAGATGCCCAGCGATATGAAAGAAGATCAATGGGAGGTACTTCATCTCCAAGCTTGTGGGTTCATCCGCCAATGGGTAGATGATAATGTTTTGAACCATATCATTGAGGAGACACATGCACGTACCTTATGGCAGAAATTGGAGGAGTTGTATGCCCGCAAAGAAGGTACCAACAAGATGTTCTTGATCAAGAAATTGATGTGTTTGAGGTACAAGGAGGGCAATCCAATTGCAGATCATGTAAATGAGTTTCAGGGCATTATAAATCAGCTATCTTCAATGGGAATTACATTTGAAGATGAAGTGCGAGCCTTGCTGCTACTTGGCTCATTATCGGACACTTGGGAGACCTTTAAGGTCACCATGTGCAATTCAGCACCTAATGGAGTTGTCACTTGGAACCTTGTGAAGACCAAGGTACTAAATGAAGAGTCCAGAAAAATTGCTGATAAGGATGGTTCTTCCTCACATTCGGAAATGTTAGTGACCGAGTCACGGGGGAGAAGCAAGAGTAAAGGTCCGAGTAAGGGAGGAGAAAGAAGTAGAAGCAAATCAAGAGGCAAGGACAAGTATGCTGGTGTTATATGCCATCACTGCCGTGAGAAGGGCCACATCAAGTGGCATTGTGAACAATGGAAGAAAGACAAAAAGAAAAAGAAGAAAGTTCAGAAACAAACCGACAGTGATAGTGACAGCGAGGGAGGCCGGATTGCTGCGGTAGAGGAGATCATGTTTCTCATGCATGAAGAACATGATGGCAGCGGTGTTTCCACCATTGAGGAGAGGATCAGTATAGTTTCTGATGATACCATCAGCCTTGCAGATGGTGATGAGATGACTTGGATTCCGGACAGCGGTGCTACATACATGCTACATCTCGTAGAGAGCTCTTCACCAACTACACAGCGGGTGATTTTGGTGTTGTGAAGATGGGAAATAATGATAGAGCAAAAATCATTGGAAGAGGAGATGTGCACTTGGAGACTGAAAATGGTACGACACTAGTCCTCAAGTCGGTGAGGCATGTTGAGGCCTTTCGGCTCAACATTATCTCAATTGGATTGCTTGATAAAGATGGGTACTTGAGCAGATTTGGAAATACACAGTACAAGCTCACCAAAGGAAATCTGATTGTTGCTAAAGGTAACATGGTTTCAGTTTTGTATCATATTCATGCTAAGCTTTTTGCTATTTGTGTTAATGCGTTGCATAAAGAGGATGCGTGTGCCTTATGGCACAAGAGGCTTGGGCACATGAGTGAGAAGGGGATGGCGATGCTAGTGAAGAAAAATCTGTTGGAAGGTGTGAAGGGAGTTCACATCAAGAAATGTTCAGATTGTCTAGCGGGGAAGCAACACAGAGTTGTGTTCAAGAGTCAACCTCCTCACAAGAAGCCCGAGGTGCTGGACTTGATACATTCCGATGTTTCCAAAATGTCGGTGAGGTCAATGGGTGGAGCAAAGTACTTTGTCACATTTATTGATGACTTTTCCAGAAAGGTTTGGGTGTATGTTTTGAAGAACAAACATCAGGTACTAAGTATGTTCAAGCAATTCCAAGTCTCAGTTGAGAGAGAAACTGAGAAGAAGATCAAGTGCATTCGCACTGATAATGGGGGAGTATATCGGCCCATTTGATGCCTATTGCAAGGAATAGGGAATTAGGCACCAATTTACTCCTCCGAAGACACCACAACTGAATGGTCTTGCTGAGAGGATGAACATGACAATTTTTGAGAGAGTTAGATGCTTGCTATCGAGTGCAAAGCTGCGTAAACATTATTGGGGTGAGGCTTTGTCGACTGCAGTTTATCTTATTAATCTCTCACCAAGTTATCCATTGCAGGGAGATGTTCCAAACAGAGTATTCTATGACAAGGACGTCTCGTATGAGCACCTGAAGGTTTTTGGGTGCAAGGCCTTTGTTCATATCCCTCAAGATGAAAGGTCAAAGCTTGATTCAAAGGCATGACAGTGTATATTTCTTGGCTATGGAGGTGATCAGTTCGACTATAAGTTGTATGATCCAATAGCAAGAAAGGTTGTGAGAAGCCGTGATGTTGTGTTTGTTGAAGACCAAACACTTGAGGATATTGTGAAGACAAAGGTGCAGGCTCCGGTGCAAGTTTCGGTGCATGTTCCTCCTCGAAATCAGCAGCAAGACTGATCTGATTCTGACCCAGTTCCTGCAGATTCAGCTGAAGAAGAAGCTGAAGATGATGATGCAGAAGATGTGCAAGGTGATGCACATAGGGGTACAAGTGAGGAAGCTCCCCAGCAGCAAGAGTATGATGCTGAAGAAGATGATCATGATCAGCAAGCACCTGAACCAGATAGTCCACCAGCTGCTCCACTCAGACGGTCCAGCCGAGACCGTGTTCCTTCCACCAGGTACGATTCAGACCAATATGTGGTGTTATTGTTTGATGGTTCAGAACCTGAGTGCTTTCAAGATGCAATGAAAGATGAGAACAAGGAGTGCAATAAGGCTATGCAAGAAGAGATGGATTCCTTGCATAAGAATCATACTTATGAGCTGGTGAAGTTGCCCAAGGGCAAGAAAGTTCTAAAGAACAAGTGGGTCTATAGAATCAAGCAAGAAGATCACACGTCACATCCAAGGTACAAGGCCAGGCTAGTTGTAAAAGGATTTAGCTAGAGAAAAGGTATTGACTTTGATGAAATATTTTCTCCGGTGGTGAAGATGACATCAATCTGAATGATCCTTGGCATGGCAGCAAGTCTCAACTTGGAGGTTGAGCAAATGGATGTGAAGACATCTTTCCTTCATGGAGAGTTGGAGGAAGAAATCTACATGGAGCAGCCTGAGGGGTTTCTTGTTAAAGGCAAAGAAGACTATGTGTGCAAATTGAAGAAAAGTCTCTATGGCCTGAAACAAGCACCAAGACAATGGTACATGAAGTTTGAATCTGTCATGGGGGAGCAAGGCTACAAGAGGTGTAGCTCAGACCATTGTGTATCTATCCAGAGGTTCTCAGGTGATGATTTTATCATGTTATTGCTCGATGTGGATGATATCTTGATTGTTGGCAATAATGTCTCTAGGATTGCTAGAATAAAGAAAGAGTTGAGCAAAAGTTTTGCCATGAAAGACTTGGGTCCAGCAAAGTGTATTCTCGGCATGAGAATTGAGAGAGACAGAAAATCCAACAAGCTGTACTTGTCTCAAGAGAAATATATTGAGAAGGTACTTCGCAAATTCAAGATGGACAATGCAAAGGAGGTGAGTTTTCCACTTGCAGCTCATTTCAAGTTGACTAAAAAGCAATGTCCCTCCACTGAATACATGGAAAAGGAAATGCAAAAGGTTCCTTATGCTTCAGCGGTTGGGAGTTTGATGTATGCTATGATGTGCACACGGCCTGACATTGCTCAAGCGGTTAGTACTGTGAGCAGATTTATGTCCAATCCAGGAAAACCACATTGGGAAGCCGTGAAGTGGATTTTGAGGTATCTCCGGGGCAGCACTAATATGAAGTTTTGCTTTGGTGGTAGTGAGCCCAAGCTGATTGCATATTCAGATTCAGACTTGGCTGGAGATGTCGATGGAAGGAAGTCTACTTCAGGTTATTTGATTACCCATTCAGGGGGAGCAGTGGCATGGCAAAGAAGGTTGCAAAAGTGTGTGGCGCTGAACACAACTGAGGTCGAGTTCAGCGTAGTAACTGAGGCGAGCAAAGAGCTATTGTGGCTGAAACGATTGGCTTGTGAGCTTGGTTTTGAGCAAGACAAGTATGTGTTGTTTTGTGATAACCAAAGTGCCATTCACCTGAGTAAGAATGCAAGCTTTCATTTGAGGTCAAAGCATATTGATGTTCGCTATCATTGGATTCGAGATGTGCTGAATTCCAAGCAAATGCAAATTGAGAAGGTGCACACAGATGACAATGGGGCTGATATGTTGACCAAGGTGGTGACAAGAGGAAAGCTCGAGGTATGTCGTCGGCTCGCTGGCATGACTATCGGTTAGCAGTGAGACCCTCCATGATGTCGGGAGGGGGAGTTTGTTGGGCCAGGTCCCTCCACATGGAGGTGTGTTGGCAGCCCAACATCAGCCCGTGAAGTCCAACACGTTTCAACCGTTGATCGATGTCCGTATCCAACGGCTGAGGTGCTCCTTGAGAGAGGAGTATAAAAGAAAACCCTAGCCACCCCTGGTGGCGGTGTGGGAAAAAAGTGAGCAAGTGAGAGAAGCAAGCCATCGTGGCTGCTGCTGAGAGAGAGTGAGAGAACACACAAGAACATCACAACCTAGTGAGAAGAGAGGAAGAAGAAGGAGAGGTGATTTCTGTCCAGATTTCTGAGATCTGACCGGTCTGTCTTCAAGCTGGTGTTTGGAGGCTCAAATGTGCTTGGATTGACTCCAAACTTGGTGAGATCGTTCTTTGCTTTGAGTACTTCGATCTGGTTAGCTAGTTTGAGGTCTGGGTCAGTATAGCTTCAGATTTGGAAGCGGTTTATTCAGTTCGGACTGCTGCAGTTTCAGCACAGAGCAGTTTTGGTAGACGAACTATTTGGGCAGGCAAATGGTGTCCGATTGACCTGAAATTTGGTGTGTATGTTGGGTACTCGTATATCAGCTTGTCTACCAAGTTTGGTGCTGATTGGATCTGTGGTTTAAGAGCAGTTTGCTGATTACCGAAGAGGACAGAAACTAAGATACTCTGCCTTGCTGTAATCTTTCTCTCAAGTGGTTGTTGTTGTTGTTGCCGGTTGGCAACATGCTGAGTGTGTTGTACATATCTAGATGTTCTAGAGAAGACTTTGTACCCAGGTTGCTCATAGTGAAGCTCGCGTGGACCGTTTGGTCCGCGCCCGTGGTTTTTTCTTCCTCGCCTTGAGGAGGTTTTTCCACGTAAATCCTTGTGTCACCTGTGCATGTGCTCGTTGTTTTATTTCCGCTGCATGTCTGTTGATTGAAACTATCCTCGAAGGCTCACCACAGGCTGGAGAGTGGGAGGTTGTGTGTATATCTCCTCCTCCCACCCCCAACACTGTCCTCGCGCGGGGACGCGACGCTGCAGGTGGCTCGTGGGCAGAGGCGGGCAGTAGAGCACGACGGATGGCACAGCGGAGGAGAAGGCATGGTCATGTGCACGACGGAAAGGCTCCTGGCAGTCAGCACCTGCGATAGCAGCGTGGGCTCGACTGGGCCCGCCCAGCCTGATTTGGGCCTCAAGGGTCGCGGTGTTGTCTGGCTGCTCGGGAGGTGCTAGACTAGTGGTTTCTGCAGGCCAGAAGCGTGCGGGAGGTGGGGCGGAGGAAGTTGCGGGGTGGCTGTGTGCGACCAATCATCGGGCAGATGGGCGCGATGCAGTTTCGGTGCGGAGGAGGGATAGAAGGAGCCGGTGTTCTGAACCGATGCTGTAGCATGGCAGGTCGGCCCAATCTTGGGCAGTGGCCTGTGTCGCGCTCCGGCTCGCTAACTGTCTAGGAGCAATGGCATGCCCATGACTGCGTGCATGTTGCTCGGGTTTGCTAAAATCCGCAGAAGACGAATGGAACCATTGTAGGGTGTTGCATCCTCCCGCCGACCACGATGAGGAAGTTCGCCGCAGGAGTGGGGTAGCACGCATGGCTGTGCAGCACCGGTAAGGTCAAGTGAAAGCGTCTATGGAGGCATTGCCGGCGGAGGGGTGCCGCGGTATGTTGGGGGTGGCCAGATCTTGGGTTAGATTGTTGAGGTTGCTGGTGAAAGACGCACTCTGGCTATGGCCGGAGTTGCCGACAGTAGTGCCTATGGCCATCATTACCTTGTTGGAGGCGTCGACATGCATCCCTTACCTACCTTCCCAACACACTCTGGGGAAAACCCTAGATTTGGTCTTCAGATCGGATGATAGCAGTGCTACTGGCATCATGCTCCCTCTTGAGGGCATTATTCTTGGAGGTGGATCCAGCTGGAGGGACCTGCGGTTCGCGGAGGTGCTGGGCGACGTCGGCTACTGGAGCCCCCTCCACTTGCAAGGAGCGCCAAATGTGCCCTTTATTATTTGCTTGCTGGGTTAGGGAGACACATGTTCTCTTCTTGGAATGTCGTTTCTCTCTGGCGTCATCGAGGTTGGCCCAAATGCTCATGGAGTCCGGCGTCTTGTATGTAGTGTGGTGTTCTAGGTGTGGCTTGTTGTTGTTAGGGTTTTCACCTGGTTTTCCATTAATAAACCAAACGGTCCATTTTCTATATATTCATTGGATTTAGCCGTTCTCCTGCTAACATTCAAAAAACCCACGACATTTAAGCCGAAATTTCAAAAAATTCACCACTTTACGTTTCAAATCATACAAAACCACCACTGTTGCAATTTTTTTGCAACATGCACTAAACATCATTTGAACGTGAATTGATACGAAAACAGACAATAGGATCCACAAGTCACGATGACCTGGCATCAGATTTTAACAACATTTGACTGAACTGCTATACTAAATATGGGTTCCACATGTTAGTCTCACAAGTTCTTTTTTAAAAATAAACTCATTTCTTCTCCTCCTTTATCTTCTCCCCGTCTCTTCCTGTATAGGACCGCCGCCCGACTACCTTCCCCGCCGCCACCCCGTCGTGCCCCTACCCACACCACCGCCCCACCTATCCTCCTTCCTATGCCACCACACTGACATCCCATGGGGCCTGCCTAGTGGAGAACCGTCGCCGCCCTGCTCTGTCCATCCACGGACACCGTCGCCACGCCATGCATCGCCATGCCCCTTCCTGCGCCATTGCCCCGCCATGCCACCATCCTGCGCCGCCGCCCCGCCTTGCCTTCTTCCTACGCCGCTGCGCCGCCCTTCCATGGGGCATGCAAAGTGGAGAACCACCCTGCTTGCCCCTTGGTACGTCCCCGCCATGTCCTACCCATTCCTGCGTCGCCACCCCTTCCTGCGTGACCAGTACCAGCAGATTCCAGAGCATGGGTTCGCACTTGAGGACGGTTTCGAGGAGGAGGAGCACACAAGGAAGCGGTCTTGGCAACAACAGCGGGGCAGCCTCTGGAAGCCTTTCTTTGCTCAACAGTGGCATGGATTGGGTCAGCAGCAGCCGGAGCAACAACACCACGGGGATGACCAATACCAGCAGATTCCAGAGCAGGGTTTTCCACAACTGCAATACGGGGACTCCTACGAGGAGGTTGCCTGACAGAAGCATGTTGCGGATGAGGAACCACATTTTTCTCAACAACGGCATGGGTTCGAGTTAGACCTCCCTGTCCAATAATAGCTGGACGACTCCTAGTAGCCGGAGCTTCCACATCCAGTATGTTACAAATCAGCATAACCGTTAGAAGCCCAGCATACTGTTTCATCAACCCAATTAGCTGACTATCATGCGCTATAGGTACCGTGAAGCCTCGTACATCAATGAAGCTGAACCGTGCAGTCTGCTCAGGCCCCATTTTAGCAAGTTCACGCACAACAGCAACCATACCAGGGATAGTGCAAAACTGCACAGGTGCTACTTCCATCTTCAGATTGTGAGCTTGATTCCACGTGCTCTTCCCATCTGCTAATTTAATGTTGTAGCCGCAGATGGTGACTAGAACCGTGTATTTGGGTTCAGCGGAGATCCTACTTGACAGAAAATTCGGGAGAAAAGATAAGAATTGTTTGTCAGCGTCGTGCTAGCAAACAATTCTATGTTCGATATATCTCTGTAATGTCAATAGCCAGCTAGCAGTTATAGGTAGTGCGAATAGCAAAGAGAAGAGTAGCTCACCCGCAATTAGCCAGAAGTACTTCTTCCTCAACAAATGGATTTGTCGTCCTTCGTGATGCTCAGCTCGTCGGCTGTACAGGCGGGCTAGATCATCGCAACGTCTGGCACGACATTCGGCATTAGAGCTTGTTAGCAGCGAGTAGGCGCAGGAACTTGGCGTCGGAAGTCAAATGCCCGAAGAGATCATTCTGGTTGGAGAGGGGATTTTGACGCCACCGGTGCTAGGGTTCATGTGAAAGGAGGGAGGGAGTGGATTTGTGAATTGGGTCAACGCACCATGCTCCTTTAGTCTCTCGTTTTGCCTATGTGGTTGCCGCATTGGCGCTCGCATCACGGAAATATTACTGACATGAGGGTCCCAACCGTCTATTCACGGGGCAGTTTCACGGAATGTTTGCATTTGGTAGGGGTGAGATGAGTTTGCATCGAAATGTCCCCTCTCGATAGTTGGCGCCCAACATTTCGAAACGCGGCAATTTCAGGCAACTTAGGTACCGCGGTGCACTCGCCCGGGAACTTTGGTACCGTAGCCCGGTAGCCCCCTCAAACATGTATTGGGTCTAATGGTCGTTGTAAATCGCCCTGAAACCCTAGAACTGTGGCAATACCTCATGAAAACGGTCATAAAACATAAAAAAGACAATTTTTTTGGTCATCCCTTTAAACATGCATCGGATCTAACGGTCCATGCAAATCCCCATGGAGAACCAAAACAGTGTGCAATAGCTCATGAAACGGCCATAAAACGCGAAAACGGCTAGTTTTTGGTCATAACTCTCAGACATGTATCAGGTCTTATGATTGTTGTAAATTCCCCTGGAGCGCGAAAACAGTGTCCAATGGCTCATGAAAACGGCCGTAAAACGTGAAAAACGACGAGTTTTTGGTCATAACTCTCAAACATCTATCGGGTCTTAGGGTTGTTGTAAATCCCGAATAAAACCCCAAAACTGTGGGCAATAACTCTTGAAAACGGCCATAATACGCGAAATCGATGAGTTTTTGGTTAAAACTATCAAACATGTATCGGGTCTAACGAGCCATGCAAATCCCCCTGGAAACTCACAACTATAGGTAATAGAGCATGAACACGACCATACAACATTAAAACAACAACTTTTTGGCAATGCCCTCAAACATATATCGGGTCCAATGGTCGTTGTAAATCGCCTTGAAACCCTAGAACTGTGCTAATACCTCATGAAAACGGTCATAAAGCACAAAAAGATGATTTTTTGGTCATCCCCTTAAACATGCATCGGATCTAACGGTCCATGCAAATCCCCATGGAGCACCAAAACAGTGTGCAATAGCTCATGAAAATTGCCGTAAAACGCGAAAACATTGAGTTTTTTGTCATAACTCTCAAACATGTATCAGGTCTTAGGATCGTTGCAAATCCTTCTGGAGCGCCAAAACAGTGTCCAATAGCTCATGAAAACGGCCGTAAAACCTGAAAAACGACAAGTTTTTGGTCCTAACTCTCAAACATGTATCGGGTCTTAGGGTCGTTGTAAATCCCCCAGAACCCCAAAACTGTGGGCAATAACTCATGAAAACCGCCATAATACACGAAATCGACGAGTTTTTTGTTAGAACTCTCAAACATATATCGGGTCTAACGAGCCATGCAAATCCCCTTGGAATCTCGCACTGTAGGTAATAGAGCATGAAAACATCCATAAAACATAAAAACAACAAGTTTTTGACCATGCCCTGAAACATGTATCGGGTCTAATGGTCGTTGTAAATCGCCCCGAAACCCTAGAACTGTGGCAATACCTCATGAAATTGGTCATAAAACACAAAAACGACGAATTTTTGGCCATCCCCTTAAACATGCATCAGATCTAACGGTCCATGCAAATCCCCATGGAGCACCAAAATAGTGTGCAATAGCTCATGAAAACGGCCGTAAAATGCGAAAACGGCGAGTTTTTGGTCATAACTCTCAAACATGTATCAGGTCTTAGGATTGTTGTAAATCCCCCTAGAACCCCAAAACTATGGGCAATAGCTCATGAAAACGATCGTAAAATGTGAAAACGACGAGTTTTTGGTCATAACTCTCAAACATGTATCGGCTCTTAGGGTCATTGTAAATCCCCTGAGAACCCCAAAACTATGGGCAATAGCTCATGAAAACGATCATAAAAATTGAAAAACGACGAGTTTTTGGTCATAACTCTCAAACATGTATCGGGTCTTAGGGTCGTTGTAAATCCCCCTAGAACCTTAAAACTATGGGCAATAACTCATGAAAACAGCCATAATATGCAAAATCGATGAGTTTTTGGTTAGAACTCTCAAACATGTATCGGGTCTAACGACCCATGCAAATCCCCCTAGAAACTCGCACTGTAGGTCATAGAGCATGAAAACGGCCATAAAATATAAAAACAACAATTTTTTGGTCATGCCCTCAAACATGTATCCGGTCTAATGGTCGTTGTAAATCGCCCTAAAACACTAGAATTGTGGCAATACCTCATGAAAACGGTCATCAAACACAAAAAAGATGATTTTTTGTCATCCCCTTAAACATTCACTGGATCTAATGGACCATGCAAATCCCCATGGAGCACCAAAACAGTGTGCAATAGCTCATGAAACGGCCGTAAAACAAGAAAACGGCGAGTTTTTGGTCATAACTCTAAAACATGTATCAGGTCTTAGGATTGTTGTAAATCCCCCTAGAGAGCCAAAACAGTGTCCAATAGCTCATGAAAACGGTCGTAAAACGTGAAAAACATGTATCGGCTCTTAGGGTCATTGTAAATCCCCCTAGAATACCAAAACTATGGGTAGTAACTCATGAAAACAACCATAATATGCAAAATCAACGATTTTATGGTTAGAACTCTCAAACATGTATCGGGTCTAACGAGCCATGCAAATCCCCCTGGAAACTCACAACTGTAGGTAATAGAGCATGAAAACGACCATAAAACATTAAAACAACAAGTTTTTCATCATGCCCTCAAATATGTATCGGGTCCAATGGTCATTGTAAATCGCCCTGAAACCCTAGAACTGTGGCAATACCTCATGAAAACGGTCATAAAACACAAAAATATGAATTTTTGGTCATCCCCTTAAACATGCATCGGATCTAACGGTCCATGCAAATCCCCATGGAGCACCAAAACAGGGTGCAATAGCTCATGAAAATGGCCGTAAAACGCGAAAACGATGAGTTTTTGGTCATAACTCTCAAACATGTATCAGGTCTTAGGATCATTACAAATCCCTCTAGAGCGCCAAAACAGTGTCCAATAGATCATGAAAACGGCCGTAAAACATGAAAATGACAAGTTTTTGGTCATAACTCTCAAACACGTATCGGGTCTTAGGCTTGTTGTCAATCCCCCGGAACCCCAAAACTGTGGGCAATAACTCATGAAAACAGCCATAATACGTGAAATCAACGAGTTTTTGTTTAGAACTCTCAAACATATATCGGGTCAGATGAGCCATGCAAATCCCCCTGGAATCTCGCACTGTAGGTAATAGAGCATGAAAACGTCCACAAAACATAAAAACAACAAGTTTTTAATCATGGCCTCAAACATGTATCGTGTCTAATGGTTGTTGTACATCGCCCTGAAACCCTAGAACTGTGGCAATACCTCATGAAAATGGTCATAAAACACAAAAACGATGAATTTTTGGTCATCCCCTTAAACATGCATCGGATCTAATGGTCCATGCAAATCCCCGTGGAGCACCAAAATAGTGTGCAATAGCTCATGAAAACAGCCGTAAAACGCGAAAACGGTGAGTTTTTGGTCATATCTCTCAAACATGTATCAGGTCTTAGGATTGTTGTAAATCCCCCTGGAGCGGCAAAACCATGACCAAGAGCTCATGAAAACGGTCGTAAAACGTGAAAAACGACTAGTTTTTGGTCATAACTCTCAAACATGTATCGGCTCTTAGGGTCGTTGTAAATCCCCCTAGAACCACAAAACTATGGGCAAAAGCTCATGAAAACAATCGTAAAACGTGAAAAACAACAAGTTTTTGGTCATAACTCTCAAACATGTATTGGCTCTTAGGGTCGTTGTAAATCTCCCTAGAACCCCAAAACTCATGAAAATAGCCATAATATGCAAAATCGACTAGTTTTTGGTTAGAACTCTCAAACATGTATCGGGTCTAACGAGCCATGCAAATCCCCCTGGAAACTCGCACTTTAGGTAATAGAGCATGAAAACGGCCATAAAACATAAAAACAACAAGTTTTTGGTCATGCCCTCAAACATGTATCCGGTCTAATGGTCGTTGTAAATCACCCTGAAACCCTAGAACTGTGGAAATACCTCATGAAAACGGTCATAAAACACAAAAATGATGATTTTTTGGTCATCCCCTTAAACATGCACCTGATCTAACGGTCCATGCAAATCCCCATGGAGCACCAAAAAAGTGTGCAATAGCTCATGAAACGGCCGTAAAACGCAAAAATGGCAAGTTTTTGGTCATAACTCTCCAACATGTATCAGGTCTTAGGATTGTTGTAAATCCCCCTGGAGCGCCAAAACAGTGTCCAATAGCTCATGAAAACGGTCGTAAAATGTGAAAATGGCGAGGTTTTGGTCATAACTCTCAAACATGTATCGGGTCTTAGGGTCATTGTAAATCCCCACTAGAACCCCAAAACTGTGGGCAATAACTCGTGAAAATGGCCATAATACGCGAAATCGACGAGTTTTTGGTTAGAACTCTCAAACATGTATCGGGTCTTACGAGCCATGCAAATCCCCCTAGAACTCACAACCATAGGTAATAGAGCATGAAAACATCCCTAAAACATAAAAACCACAAGTTTTTGGTCATGCCCTCAAACATGTATCCGGTCTAATGGTCGTTGTAAATCACCCTGAAACCCTAGAACTGTGGAAATACCTCATGAAAACGGTCATAAAACACAAAAATGATGATTTTTTGGTGATCCCCTTAAACATGCACCTGATCTAACGGTCCATGCAAATCGCCATGGAGCACCAAAACAGTGTGCAATAGCTCATGAAAACGGTCGTAAATTGCGAAAACGATGAGTTTTTGTTCATAACTCTCAAACATGTATTAGGTCTTAGGATCGTTGCAAATCCCTCTAGAGCGCCAAAACCGTGTCCAATAGCTCATGAAAACGGCCATAAAACGTGAAAAACGACGAGTTTTTGGTCATAACTCTCAAACATGTATCAGGTCTTAGGGTTGTTGTAAATCCCCCGGAACCCCAAAACTGTGGGCAATAACTCATGAAAACAGCCATAATACGCGAAATCGACGAGTTTTTGGTTAGAACTCTCAAACATATATCGGGTCTAACGAGCCATGCAAATCCCCCTGGAATCTCGCACTTTAGGTAATAGAGCATGAAAACATCCCTAAAACATAAAAACCACAAGTTTTTGGTCATGCCCTCAAACATGTATCCGGTCTAATGGTCGTTGTAAATCACCCTGAAACCCTAGAACTGTGGAAATACCTCATGAAAACGGTCATAAAACACAAAAATGATGATTTTTTGGTGATCCCCTTAAACATGCACCTGATCTAACGGTCCATGCAAATCCCCATGGAGCACCAAAATAGTGTGCAATAGCTCATGAAACGGCCGTAAAACGCGAAAATGGCAAGTTTTTGGTCATAACTCTCCAACATGTATCAGGTCTTAGGATTGTTGTAAATCCCCCTGGAGCGCCAAAACAGTGTCCAATAGCTCATGAAAACGGTCGTAAAATGTGAAAATGGTGAGTTTTTGGTCATAACTCTCAAACATGTATCGGGTCTTAGGGTCATTGTAAATCCCCACTAGAACCCCAAAACTGTGGGCAATAACTCGTGAAAATGGCCATAATACGCGAAATCGACGAGTTTTTGGTTAGAACTCTCAAACATGTATCGGGTCTTACGAGCCATGCAAATCCCCCTAGAACTCACAACCATAGGTAATAGAGCATGAAAACATCCCTAAAACATAAAAACCACAAGTTTTTGGTCATGCCCTCAAACATGTATCCGGTCTAATGGTCGTTGTAAATCACCCTGAAACCCTAGAACTGTGGAAATACCTCATGAAAACGGTCATAAAACACAAAAATGATGATTTTTTGGTGATCCCCTTAAACATGCACCTGATCTAACGGTCCATGCAAATCGCCATGGAGCACCAAAACAGTGTGCAATAGCTCATGAAAACGGTCGTAAATTGCGAAAACGATGAGTTTTTGTTCATAACTCTCAAACATGTATTAGGTCTTAGGATCGTTGCAAATCCCTCTAGAGCGCCAAAACCGTGTCCAATAGCTCATGAAAACGGCCGTAAAACGTGAAAAACGACGAGTTTTTGGTCATAACTCTCAAACATGTATCAGGTCTTAGGGTTGTTGTAAATCCCCCGGAACCCCAAAACTGTGGGCAATAACTCATGAAAACAGCCATAATACGCGAAATCGACGAGTTTTTGGTTAGAACTCTCAAACATATATCGGGTCTAACGAGCCATGCAAATCCCCCTGGAATCTCGCACTTTAGGTAATAGAGCATGAAAACATCCCTAAAACATAAAAACCACAAGTTTTTCGTCATGCCCTCAAACATGTATCCGGTCTAATGGTCGTTGTAAATCACCCTGAAACCCTAGAACTGTGGAAATACCTCATGAAAACGGTCATAAAACACAAAAATGATGATTTTTTGGTCATCCCCTTAAACATGCACCTGATCTAACGGTCCATGCAAATCCCCATGGAGCACCAAAATAGTGTGCAATAGCTCATGAAACGGCCGTAAAACGCGAAAATGGCAAGTTTTTGGTCATAACTCTCCAACATGTATCAGGTCTTAGGATTGTTGTAAATCCCCCTGGAGCGCCAAAACAGTGTCCAATAGCTCATGAAAACGGTCGTAAAATGTGAAAATGGCGAGTTTTTGGTCATAACTCTCAAACATGTATCGGGTCTTAGGGTCATTGTAAATCCCCACTAGAACCCCAAAACTGTGGGCAATAACTCGTGAAAATGGCCATAATACGCGAAATCGACGAGTTTTTGGTTAGAACTCTCAAACATGTATCGGGTCTTACGAGCCATGCAAATCCCCCTAGAACTCACAACCATAGGTCATAGAGCATGAAAACGACCATAAAACATTAAAACAACTAGTTTTTGGTCATGCCCTCAAACATGTATCGGGTCCAACGGTCGTTGTAGAGCGCCCTGAAACCCTAGAACTGTGGCAATACCTTATGAAAATGGTCATAAAACACAAAAACAATAATTTTTTGGTCATCCCCTTAAGCATGCATCAGATCTAACGGTCCATGCAAATCGCCATGGAGCACCAAAACAGTGTGCAATAGCTCATGAAAACGGTCGTAAATTGCGAAAACGATGAGTTTTTGTTCATAACTCTCAAACATGTATTAGGTCTTAGGATCGTTGCAAATCCCTCTAGAGCGCCAAAACCGAGTCCAATAGCTCATGAAAACGGCCGTAAAACGTGAAAAACGACGAGTTTTTGGTCATAACTCTCAAACATGTATCAGGTCTTAGGGTTGTTGTAAATCCCCCGGAACCCCAAAACTGTGGGCAATAACTCATGAAAACAGCCATAATACGCGAAATCGACGAGTTTTTGGTTTGAACTCTCAAACATATATCGGGTCTAACGAGCCATGCAAATCCCCCTGGAATCTCGCACTTTAGGTAATAGAGCATGAAAACATCCCTAAAACATAAAAACCACAAGTTTTTGATCATGTCGTCAAACATGTATCGGGTCCAATGGTTGTTGTAAATCGCCCTGAAACCCTAGAACTTTTGCAATACCTCATGAAAATGGTCATAAAACACAAAAACAACGAATTTTTGGTCATCCCCTTAAACATGCATGGGATTTAACGGTCCATGCAAATCCCCATGGAGCACCAAAATAGTGTGCAATAGCTCATGAAAACGGCCGTAAAACGCGAAAACGATGAGTTTTTGGTCATAACTCTCAACATGTATCAGGTCTTAGGATTGTTCTAAATCCCCCTGAAGCGCCAAAACCGTGTCCAATAGCTCATGAAAGCGGTCGTAAAATGTGAAAAACGACGAATTTTTGGTCATAACTCTCAAACATCTATCGGCTCTTAGGGTCGTTGTAAATCCCCCTAGAACCCGAAAACTATTGGCAATAACTCATGAAAACAGCCATAATATGCAAAATCGATTAGTTTTTGGTTAGAACTCTCAAACATGTATCGGGTCTAATGAGCCATGCAAATCCCCCTGGAAACTCGCACTGTAGGTAATAGAGCATGAAAACAGCTATAAAACATAAAAACAACAAGTTTTTGGTCATGCCCTCAAACATGTATCCGGTCTAATGGTCATTGTAAATCGCCCTGAAACCCTAGAACTGTGGCAATACCTCATGAAAACGGTCATAAAACACAAAAATGACGAATTTATGTCATCCCCTTAAACATGCACCGAATCTAACGGACCATGCAAATCCCCATGGAGCACTAAAACAGTGTGCAATAGCTCATGAAACGGCCGTAAAACGCGAAAACGGTGAGTTTTTGGTCATAACTCTCAAACATGTATCAGGTCTTAGGATTGTTCTAAATCTCCCTAGAGCACTAAAACAGTGTCCAATAGCTCATGAAAACGGTCGTAAAATGTGAAAAACGATGAGTTTTTGGTCATAACTCTCAAACATGTATCGACTCTTAGGGTCGTTGTAAATCCCCCTAGAACCCCAAAACTATGGGCAATAACTTATGAAAACAGCCATAATATGCAAAATCGACTAGTTTTTTGTTAGAACTCTCAAACATATATCGTGTCTAACGAGCCATGCAAATCCCCCTGGAAACTCGCACTTTAGGTAATAGAGCATGAAAACGGCCATAAAACATAAAAACAACAAGTTTTTGGTCATGCCCTCAAACATGTATCCGGTCTAATGGTCGTTGTAAATCGCCCTGAAACCCTAAAACTGTGGCAATACCTCATGAAAACGGTCATAAAACACAAAAACGACGAATTTTTGGTCATCCCCTTAAACATGCACCGGATCTAACGGTCCATGCAAATCCCCATGGAGCACCAAAACAGTGTGAAAATGGCCAGTTTTTGGTCATAACTCTCAAACATGTATCAGGTCTTAGGATTGTTGTAAATCCCCCTGGAGCGCCAAAATAGTGTCCAATAGCTCATGAAAATAACCGTAAAATGTGAAAATGGCGAGTTTTTGGTCATAACTCTCAAACATGTATCGGGTCTTAGGGTCATTGTAAATCCCCACTAGAACCCCAAAACTATGGGCAATAACTCGTGAAAACGGCCATAATACGCGAAATCGATGGGTTTTTTGTTGGAACTCTCAAACGTGTATCGGGTCTAACGAGCCATGCAAATCCCCCTGGAAACTCACAACCGTAGGTCATAGAGCATGAAAACAACCATAAAACATTAAAACAACTACTTTTTGGTCATACCCTTAAACATGTATCGGGTCCAACGGTCGTTGTAGATCGCCCTAAAACCCTAGAACTGTGGTAATACCTCATGAAAACGGTCATAAAACACAAAAAAGATGATTTTTTGGTCATCCCTTTAACATGCATCGGATCTAACGGTCCATGCAAATCGCCATGGAGCACCAAAACAGTGTGCAACAGCTCATGAAAACGGTCGTAAAACGCGAAAACGATGAACTTTTGGTCATAACTCTCAAACATGTATTAGGTCTTAGGATCGTTGCAAATCCCTCATGAAAACGGCCGTAAAACGTGAAAAACGACGAGTTTTTGGTCATAACTCTCAAACATATATCGGGTCTTAGGGTTGTTGTAAATCCCTCGGAACCCCAAAACTGTGGGTAATAACTCATGAAAACAGCCATAATACGCGAAATCGACGAGTTTTTGGTTAGAACTCTCAAACATATATCAGGTCTAACGAGCCATGCAAATCCCCATGGAATCTCGCACTATAGGTAATAGAGCATGAAAACATCCATAAAACATAAAAATAACAAGTTTTTGATCATGCCCTCAAACATGTATCGGGTCTAATGGTTGTTGTAAATCGCCCTAGAACCCTAGAACTGTGGCAATACCTCGTGAAAATGGTCATAAAACACAAAAACAACGAATTTTTGGTCATCCCCTTAAACATGCATCGGATCTAACGGTGCATGCAAATCCCCATGGAGCGGCAAAACCGTGACAAAGAGCTCATGAAAACGGTCATAAAACGTGAAAAACGACTAGTTTTTGGTCATAACTGTCAAACATGTATCGGCTCTTAGGGTCGTTGTAAATCCCCCTATAACCCCAAAACTATGGGCAAAAGCTCATGAAAACGATCGTCAAACGACAAGTTTTTGGTCATAACTCTCAAACATGTATCGGCTCTTACGGTCGTTATAAATCCCCCTAGAACCCCAAAACTATGGGCAATAACTCATGAAAATAACCATAATATGCAAAATCGACTAGTTTTTGGTTAGAACTCTCAAACATGTATCGGGTCTAACGAGCCATTCAAATCCCCCTAGAAACTCGCACTTTAGGTAATAGAGCATGAAAACGGCCATAAAACATAAAAACAACAAGTTTTTGGTCATGCCCTCAAACGTGTATCCGGTCTAATGGTCGTTGTAAATCGCCCTGAAACCCTAGAACTGTGGCAATACCTCATGAAAACGGTCATAAAACACAAAAATAACGATTTTTTGGTCATCCCCTTAAACATGCACCTGATCTAACGATCCATGCAAATCCCCATGGAGCACCAAAACAGTATGCAATAGTTCATGAAACGGCCGTAAAACGCGAAAATGGCAAGTTTTTGGTCATAACTCTCCAACATGTATCAGGTCTTAGGATTGTTGTAAATCCCCCTGGAGCGCCAAAATAGTGTCCAATAGCTCATGAAAACGGTCGTAAAATGTGAAAATGGTGAGTTTTTGGTCATAACTCTCAAACATGTATCGGGTCTTAGGGTCATTGTAAATCCCCACTAGAACCCCAAAACTGTGGGTAATAACTCGTGAAAACGGCCATAATACGCGAAATCGACGAGTTTTTTGTTAGAACCCTCAAACATGTATCGGGTCTTACGAGCCATGCAAATCCCCCTGGAAACTCACAACCGTAGGTCATAGAGCATGAAAACAACCATAAAACATTAAAACAACTACTTTTTGGTCATGCCCTCAAACATGTATCAGGTCCAACGGTCGTTGTAGATCGCCCTGAAACCCTAGAACTGTGGCAATACCTCATGAAAACGGTCATAAAACACAAAAAAGATGATTTTTTGGTCATCCCCTTAAACATGCATCGGATCTAACGATCCATGCAAATCGCCATGGAGCACCAAAACAGTGTGCAATAGCTCATGAAAACGGCCATAAAACACGAAAACGATGAGTTTTTGGTCATAACTCTCAAACATGTATCAGGTCTTAGGATCGTTGCAAATCCCTCTAGAGCGCCAAAACAGTGTCCAACAGCTCATGAAAACGGCCGTAAAACGTGAAAACGACAAGTTTTGGTCATAACTTTCAAACATGTATCGGGTCTTAGGGTCATTGTAAATCCCCACTAGAACCCCAAAACTGTGGGCAATAACTCGTGAAAACAGCCATAATACGCGAAATCGACGAGTTTTTGGTTAGAACTCTCAAACATGTATCGGGTCTAACGAGCCATGCAAATCCCCCTAGAAACTCACAACCGTAGGTTATACAGCATGAAAATGACCATAAAACATTAAAACAACTAGTTTTTGGTCATGCCCTCAAACATGTATCGGGTCCAACGGTCGTTGTAGATCGCCCTAAAACCCTAGAACTGTGGCAATACCTCATGAAAATGGTCATAAAACACAAAAACAACGAATTTTTGGTCATCCCCTTAAACATGCATCGGATCTAACGGTCCATGCAAATCGCCATGGAGCACCAAAACAGTGTGCAATAGCTCATGAAAATGGCCGTAAAACGTGAAAAACGACGAGTTTTTTGGTCATAACTCTGAAACATGTATCGGGTCTTAGGGTTGTTGTAAATCCCCCGGAACCCCAAAACTGTGGGCAATAACTCATGAAAACAGCCATAATACGCGAAATCGACGAGTTTTTGGTTAGAACTCTCAAACATATATCAGGTCTAACGAGCCATGCAAATCCCCATGGAATCTCGCACTATAGGTAATAGAGCATGAAAACATCCATCAACATAAAAATAACAAGTTTTTGATCATGCCCTCAAACATGTATCGGGTCTAATTGTTGTTGTAAATCGCCCTGAAACCCTAGAACTGTGGCAATACCTCATGAAAATGGTCATAAAACACAAAAACAACGAATTTTTGGTCATCCCCTTAAACATGCATCGGATCTAACGGTCCATGCAAATCCCCATGGAGAACCAAAATAGTGTGCAATAGCTCATGAAAACGGCCATAAAGCGCGAAAACGACGAGTTTTTGGTCATAACTCTCAAACATGTATCAGGCCTTAGGATTGTTGTAAATCCCCCTGGAGCGCCAAAACCGTGTCCAATAGCTCAGGAAAACGGTCGTAGAATGGGAAAAACAACGAGTTTTTTGTCATAACTCTCAAACATGTATCGACTCTTAGGGTCATTGTAAATCCCCCTAGAACCCCAAAACTATGGGTAATAACGCATGAAAACAGCCATAATATGCAAAATCAATGAGTTTATGGTTAGAACTCTCAAACATGTATCGGGTCTAACGAGCCATGCAAATCCCCCTGGAAACTCACAACTGTAGGTAATAGAGCATGAAAACGACCATAAAACATTAAAACAACAAGTTTTTGGTCATGCCCTCAAACATGTATCGGGTCCAATGGTCGTTGTAAATCGCCCTAAAACCCTAGAACTGTGGCAATACCTCATGAAAACGGTCATAAAACACAAGAAATATGAATTTTTGGTCATCCCTTTAAACATGCATCGGATCTAACGGTCCATGCAACCCCCTGGAGCGGCAAAACCGTGACCAAGAGCTCATGAAAACGGTCATAAAACGTGAAAACAACTAGTTTTTGGTCATAACTCTCAAACATGTATCGGCTCTTAGGGTCGTTGTAAATCCTCCTATAACCCCAAAACTATGGGCAAAAGCTCATGAAACGATCGTAAAACGTGAAAAACGACAAGTTTTTGGTCATAACTCTCAAACATGTATCGGCTCTTAGGGTCGTTGTAAATCCCCCTAGAACCCCAAAACTATGGGCAATAACTCATGAAAATAACCATAATATGCAAAATCGACTAGTTTTTGGTTAGAACTCTCAAACATGTATCGGGTCTAACGAGCCATGCAAATCCCCCTGGAAACTCACAACCGTAGGTCATAGCGCATGAAAATAACCATAAAACATTAAAACAACTACTTTTTCGTAATGCCCTCAAACATGTATCGGGTCCAACGGTCGTTGTAAATCGCCCTGAAACCCTAGAACTGTGGCAATACCTCATGAAAACGGTCATAAAACACAAAAAAGATGATTTTTTGGTCATCCCCTTAAACATGCATCGGATCTAACGGTCCATGCAAATCGCTATGGAGCACCAAAACAGTGTGCAATAGCTCATGAAAACGGCCATAAAACACGAAAACGATGAGTTTTTGGTCATAACTCTCAAACATGTATCAGGTCTTAGGATCTTTGCAAATCCCTCTAGAGCGCCAAAACAGTGTCCAACAACTCATGAAAACAGTCGTAAAACGTGAAAAACGACGAGTTTTGGTCATAACTTCCAAACATGAATCGGGTCTTAGGGTCATTGTAAATCCCCACTAGAACCCCAAAACTGTCGGCAATAACTCATGAAAACAGCCATAATACGTGAAATCGACGAGTTTTTGGTTAGAACTCTCAAACATGTATCGGGTCTAACGAGCCATGCAAATCCCCCTGGAAACTCACAACCGTAGGTCATAGAGCATGAAAACGACCATAAAACATTAAAACAACTAGTTTTTGATCATGTCGTCAAACATGTATCGGGTCCAACGGTCGTTGTAGATCGCCCTGAAACCCTAGAACTGTGGCAATACCTCATGAAAACGGTCATAAAACACAAAAAAGATGATTTTTTGGTCATCCCCTTAATCGCCATGGAGCACCAAAACAGTGTGCAATAGCTCATGAAAACGGCCATAAAACACGAAAACGATGAGTTTTTTCTCATAACTCTCAAACATGTACCAGGTCTTAGGATCGTTGCAAATCCCTCTGGAGCACCAAAACAGTGTCCAATAGCTCATGAAAACGGCCATAAAACGTGAAAAACGATGAGTTTTTGGTCATAACTCTCAAACATGTATGGGGTCTTAGGGTTGTTGTAAATCCCCATTAGAACCCCAAAACTGTGGGTAATAACTCATGAAAACAGCCATAATACGTGAAATCTACGAGTTTTTGGTTAGAACTCTCAAACATATATCGGGTTTAACGAGCCATCAAATCCCCCTGGAATCTCACACTATAGGTAATAGAGCATGAAAATGTCCATAAAACATAAAAATAACATGTTTTTGATCATGCCCTCAAACATGTATCGGGTCTAATGGTTGCTGTAAATTGCCCTGAAACCCTAGAACTTTGGCAATACCTCATGAAAATGGTCATAAAACACAAAACCAACGAATTTTTGGTCATCCCCTTAAACATGCATCGGATCTAACGGTCCATGCAAATCCACATGGAGCACCAAAATAGTGTGCAATAGCTCATGAAAACGGCCGTAAAACACGAAAACGACGAGTTTTTGGTCATAACTCTCAAACATGTATCAAGTCTTAGGATTGTTGTAAATCCCCCTGGAGCGCCAAAACCGTGTCCAATAGCTCATGAAAACGGTCGTAAAATGTGAAAAACGACGAGTTTTTGGTCATAACTCTCAAACATGTATCGGCTCTTAGGGTCGTTGTAAATCCCCCTAGAACCCGAAAACTATGGGCAATAACTCATGAAATAGCCATAATATGCAAAATCGACTAGTTTTTGGTTAGAACTCTCAAACATGTATCGTGTCTAACGACCCATGCAAATCCCCCTGGAAACTCGCACTGTAGGTAATAGGGCATGAAAACAGCCATAAAACATAAAAACAACAAGTTTTTGGTCATGCCCTCAAACATGTATCCGGTCTAATGGTCGTTGTAAATCGCCCTGAAGCCCTATAACTGTGGCAATACCTCATGAAAACGGTCATAAAACACAAAAACGACGAATTTATGTCATCCCCTTAAACATGCACCGGATCTAACGAACCATGCAAATCCCCATGGAGCAACAAAACAGTGTGCAATAGCTCATGAAACGGTCGTAAAACGCGAAAACGACGAGTTTTTGGTCATAACTCTCAAACATGTATCATGTCTTAGGATTGTTGTAAATCCCCCTGGAGCGCCAAAACAGTGTCCATTAGCTCATGAAAACGGCCGTAAAATGTGAAAAATGGCGAGTTTTTGGTCATAACTCTCAAACATGTATCGGGTCTTAGGGTCATTGTAAATCCCCACTAGAACCCCAAAATTGTGGGCAATAACTCATGAAAACAGCCATAATATGCGAAATCGAGGAGTTTTTGGTTAGAACTCTCAAACATATATCGGGCCTAATGAGCCATGCAAATCCCCCTAGAATCTCGCACTGTAAGTCATAGAGCATGAAAACGACCATAAAACATTAAAACAATTTGTTTTTGGTCATGCCCTCAAACATGTATCGGGTCCAACGGTCGTTGTAGATCGCCCTGAAACCCTAGAACTGTGGCAATACCTCATGAAAACGGTCATAAAACACAAAAAAAGATGATTTTTTGGTCATCCCCTTAAACATGCATCGGATCTAACGGTCCATGCAAATCCCCATGGAGCACCAAAACAATGTGCAAAAGCTCATGAAACGGCCGTAAAACGCGAAAACGGCGAGTTTTTGGTCATAACTCTCAAACATGTATCAGGTCTTAGGATTGCTCTAAATCCCCCTGGAGCGCCAAAATCGTGTCCAATAGCTCATGAAAACGGTCGTAAAATGTGAAAAACGACGACTTCTTTGTCATAACTCTCAAACATGTATCGACTCGTAGGGTCATTGTAAATCCCCCTAGAACCCCAAAACTATGGGCAATAACTCATGAAAACAGCCATAGTATGCAAAATCGATGAGTTTTGGCGAGAACTCTCAAACATGTATCGGGTCTAACGAGCCATGCAAATCCCCCTGGAAACTCACAACTATAGGTAACAGAGCATGAAAATGACCATAAAACATTAAAACAACAAGTTTTTGGTCATGCCCTCAAACATGTATCGGGTCCAATGGTCGTTGTAAATCGCCCTAAAACCCTAGAACTGTGGCAATACCTCATGAAAACGGTCATAAAACACAAAAAGGATGAATTTTTGGTCATCCCCTTAAACATGCATCGGATCTAACGGTCCATGCAAATCCCCATGGAGCACCAAAACAATGTGCAAAAGCTCATGAAAATTGCCGTAAAACGCGAAAACATTGAGTTTTTTGTCATAACTCTCAAACATGTATCAGGTCTTAGGATCGTTGCAAATCCTTCTGGAGCGCCAAAACAGTGTCCAATAGCTCATGAAAACGGCCGCAAAACCTGAAAAACGACAAGTTTTTGGTCCTAACTCTCAAACATGTATCGGGTCTTAGGGTCGTTGTAAATCCCCACTAGAACCCCAAAACTGTGGGCAATAACTTATGAAAACAGCCATAATACACGAAATCGACGAGTTTTTGGTTAGAACTCTCAAACATATATCGGGTCTAACGAGCCATCAAATCCCCCTGGAATCTCGCACTATAGGTAATAGAGCATGAAAACGTCCACAAAACATAAAAACAACAAGTTTTTAATCATGCCCTTAAACATGTATCGGGTCTAATGGTTGTTGTACATCGCCCTGAAACCCTAGAACGGTGGCAATATCTCACGAAAATGGTCATAAAACAAAAAACGACGAATTTTTGGTCATCCCCTTAAACATGCATCGGATCTAACGGTCCATGCAAATCCCCGTGGAGCACCAAAATAGTGTGCAATAGCTCATGAAAACGGCCGTAAAACGCGAAAACGATGAGTTTTTGGTCATATCTCTCCAACATGTATCAGGTCTTAGGATTGTTGTAAATCCCCCTGGAGCGGCAAAACCGTGTCCAAGAGCTCATGAAAACGGTCGTAAAACGTGAAAACGACTAGTTTTTGGTCATAACTCTCAAACATGTATCAGCTCTTAGGGTCGTTGTAAATCCCCCTAGAACCCCAAAACTATGGGCAAAAGCTCATGAAAACGATCGTAGAACGTGAAAAACGACGAATTTTTGGTCAAAACTCTCAGACATGTATCGGCTCTTAGGGTCGTTGTAAATCCTCCTAGAACCCCAAAACTATGGGCAATAACTCATGAAAACAGCCATAATATGCAAAACCGACTAGTTTTTGGTTAGATCTCTCAAACATGTATCGGGTCTAACGAGCCATGCAAATCCCCCTGGAAACTCGCACTATACATAATAGAGCATGAAAACGGGCATAAAACATAAAAACAACAAGTTTTTGGTCATGCCCTCAAACATGTATCCGGTCTAATGGTCGATGTAAATCGCCCTGAAACCCTAGAATTGTGGCAATAGCTCATGAAAACGGTCATAAAACACAAAAACGACGAATTTTTGGTCATCCCCTTAAACATGCATCGGATCTAGTGGTCCATGCAAATCCCCATGGAGCACCAAAACAGTATGCAATAGCTCATGAAACGGCCGTAAAACGCGAAAATGGCAAAATTTTGGTCATAACTCTCAAACATGTATCAGGTCTTAGGATTGTTGTAAATCCCCCTGGAGCACCAAAACAGTGTCCAATAGCTCATGAAAACGGCCATAAATGTGAAAATGGCGAGTTTTTGGTCATAACTCTCAAACATGTATCGGGTCTTAGGGTCATTATATATCCCCACTAGAACCCCAAAACCATGGGCAATAACTCGTGAAAACGGCCATAATACGCGAAATCGACGAGTTTTTGGTTAGAACTCTCAAACATGTATCGGGTCTAACGAGCCATGCAAATCCCCCTGGAAACTCACAACCGTAGGTCATAGCGCATGAAAATGACCATAAAACATTAAAACAACTACTTTTTCGTAATGCCCTCAAACATGTATCGGGTCCAACGGTCGTTGTAGATCGCCCTAAAACCCTAGAACTATGGCAATAACTCATGAAAACGGTCATAAAACACAAAAAAGATGATTTTTTGGTCATCCCCTTAAACATGCATCGGATCTAACGGTCCATGTAAATCGCCATGGAGCACCAAAACAGTGTGCAATGGCTCATGAAAACGGCCGTAAAACACGAAAACGATGAGTTTTTTGTCATAACTCTCAAACATGTATCAGGTCTTAGATCGTTGCAAATCCCTATGGAGCGCCAAAACAGTGTCCAATAGCTCATGAAAACGGCTGTAAAACATGAAAAACAACGAGTTTTTGGTCATAACTCTCAAACATGTATCAGCTCTTAGGGTCGTTGTAAATCCTCCTAGAACCCCAAAACTATGGGCAAAAGCTCATGAAAACGATCATAAAACGTGAAAAACGACGAATTTTTGGTCATAACTCTCAAACATGTATCGGCTCTTAGGGTCGTTGTAAATCCCCCAAGAACCCCAAAACTATGGGCAAATAACTCATGAAAACAACCATAATATGCAAAATCGACTAGTTTTTGGTTAGAACTCTCAAACATGTATCGGGTCTAACGAGCCATGCAAGTCCCCCTGGAAACTCACAACCGTAGGTCATAGCGCATGAAAACGACCATACAACATTAAAACAACTACTTTTTGGTAATGCCCTCAAACATGTATCGGGTCCAACGGTCGTTGTAGATCGCCCTAAAACCCTAGAACTATGGCAATACCTCATGAAAACGGTCATAAAATACAAAAAAGATTATTTTTTGGTCATCCCCTTAAACATGCATCGGATCTAACGGTCCATGCAAATCACCATGGAGCACCAAAACAATGTGCAATAGCTCATGAAAACGGTCGTAAAACGCGAAAACGATGAGTTTTTGGTCATAACTCTCAAACATGTATCAGGTCTTAGGATCGTTGCAAATCCCTCTGGAGCGCCAAAATAGTGTCCAATAGCTCATGAAAACGGTCGTAAAACGTGAAAAACGACGAGTTTTTGGTCATAACTCTCAAACATGTATCGGCTCTTAGGGTCGTTGTAAATCCTCCTAGAACCCCAAAACTATGGGCAAAAGCTCATGAAAACGATCATAAAACGTGAAAAACGACGAAATTTTGGCAATAACTCTCAAACATATATCGGCTCTTAGGGTCGTTGTAAATCCCCCAAGAACCCCAAAACTATGGGCAATAACTCATGATAACAACCATAATATGCAAAATCGACTAGTTTTTGGTGAGAACTCTCAAACATGTATCGGGTCTAACGAGCCATGCAAATCCCCCTGGAAACTCACAACTATAGGTAATAGAGCATGAACACGACCATACAACATTAAAACAACAACTTTTGGCAATGCCCTCAAACATATATCGGGTCCAATGGTCGTTGTAAATCGCCTTGAAACCCTAGAACTGTGCTAATACCTCATGAAAACGGTCATAAAGCACAAAAAGATGATTTTTTGGTCATCCCCTTAAACATGCATCGGATCTAACGGTCCATGAAAATCCCCATGGAGCACCAAAACAGTGTGCAATAGCTCATGAAAATTGCCGTAAAACGCGAAAACATTGAGTTTTTTGTCATAACTCTCAAACATGTATCAGGTCTTAGGATCGTTGCAAATCCTTCTGGAGCGCCAAAACAGTGTCCAATAGCTCATGAAAACGGCCGCAAAACCTGAAAAACGACAAGTTTTTGGTCCTAACTCTCAAACATGTATCGGGTCTTAGGGTCGTTGTAAATCCCCCAGAACCCCAAAACTGTGGGCAATAACTCATGAAAACGGCCATAATATGCGAAATCGACGAGTTTTTGGTTAGAACTCTCCAAAATATATCGGGTCTAACGAGGCATGCAAATCCCCCTGGAATATCGCACTGTAGGTCATAGAGCATGAAAACGACCATAAAACATTAAAACAACTAGTTTTTGGTCATGCCCTCAAACATGTATCGGGTCCAACGGTCGTTGTAGATCGCCATGAAACCCTAGAACTATGGCAATACCTCATGAAAACGGTCATAAAACAAAAGAAAGATGATTTTTAGTCAACCCCTTAACATGCATCAGATCTAACAGTCCATGCAAATCGCCATGGAGCACCAAAACAGTGTGCAATAGCTCATGAAAACGGTCGTAAAACGCGAAAATGATGAGTTTTTGGTCATAACTCTCAAACATGTATCAGGTCCTAGGATCGTTGCAAATCCCTCTAGAGCGCCAAAACAGTGTCCAATAGCTCCTGAAAACGGCCGTAAAACGTGAAAAACGACGAGTTTTTGGTCATAACTCTCAAACATGTATCGGGTCTTAGGGTAGTTGTAAATCCCCCGGAACCCTAAAACGGTGGGCAATAACTCATGAAAACAGCCATAATACGCGAAATCGACGTGGTTTTGGTTAGAACTCTCAAACATATATCGGGTCTAACGAGGCATGCAAATCCCCCTAGAATCTCGCACTGTAGGTAATAGAGAATGAAAACGTCCATAAAACAGAAAAACAACAAGGTTTTGATCATGCCCTCAAACATGTATCGGTCTAATGGTTGTTGTAAATCGTCGTGAAACCCTAGAACTGTAGCAATACCTCGTGAAAATGGTCATAAAACACAAAAACAACGAATTTTTGGTCATCCCCTTAAACATGCATTGGATCTAACATCCATGCAAATCCCCATGGAGCTCATAAAAACGGCCGTAAAACGCGAAAACGACGAGTTTTTGGTCATAACTCTCAAACATGTATCAGGTCTTAGGATTGTTCTAAATCCCCCTGGAGCACCAAAACTGTGTCCAATAGCTCATGAAAACGGTCGTAAAACGTGAAAAACGACGAGTTTTTGGTCATAACTCTCAAACATGTATCAGCTCTTAGGGTCGTTGTAAATCCCCCTAGAACCCTAAAACTATAGGTAATAACTCATGAAAACAGGTTATATATTAGGATTTTTTCCCTTTAAACTTCCTATCTATTTTTTGCCATGTCCTTCAAGGAGTCGCGTCTCCACAGAGTTGGACCACCCGAATCTTCATGGGCTCCATTTACACCGTGGGCTTCTCTTGGGCCGAACCGCATAGGCTAATCCTGGGTACCCGTAGGACATACCCATGTCAGGTGGCATCGTGATCTTCGCATCGGGCCACCTTAGTCTTGTTTAGGCATTTTGTTTTTTCCTTGCTGATTTCCATGTAATTCACCTACAGTTGTTTTTCTTTTTTACGTTCTGTCGGCTGTGTGCATCCTGGTTATGTAGAGATCTGGTGTAATACTTGAATTTTTAAATAATATATCACCATTTTCAAAGAAAATGACGCTTTATTACTTCAAAGGTTTAAACATTACAGCCGACCTCTTTATAGTTAGGATGCGCATGATCACAACAAGTCCAAGTACAAAGAAGCGAAATATAAGTAATCTTGAAGAAGCTACATATATCACCTAAGATGATGGCAGATCAATCTGTGTATCCTCCAAACGTGTACACACCTGTGTAAATAGGTTACGAATTCTTCACGCATTATAGAAACGACCATAAACTAAATGTAGTGATGCACATAACCTACATAATAAGAGAAGAGTTTTTATCGTTTTGGTCTTGCTTTGGATCATGCATGCCCCTCGTTATGTATCTAAATTTGGACCATCATTCTAAAAATGGAAGAAGAAGAAAAAAAGTGAAATATAAGTAATCTTGAAAAACTACGTATCACCAAATAAAGATGATGGAGGACCAACCCGTATATCCTCTAAATGTTTACACACCTCCGTAAATAGGTTATGATTCTTCACACGTAGTAGAAACGACTATAAACAGAATGTACGGATGCACCGGTAGATAACCTATATAAGAGAAGAGTTTTTCTCGTTTTGGTCTTAGTTTGGACCATGCATGCCCTCGTTTTGTATCTAAAAATGGAGCCTTATTCCTAAAATGGAAGAAGAACAAAGAGCGGCTCCACCCTCTCTCTCTACATTCTTTCTAGCTGGCTCTTAATTTTCCTCATTGCATGTGTCTGTCGTCAAACCACAATCAATGATGAAGCTACATGTATGACATTGTTGGAAGATCAGCGGTGTGATTTGGCGATATCGATGGATCCTCCGCTGCCAGATATCTACCCCTTGACAAGCTTGCAGATTGGGTAGGCATGCAATTAATCTCGATCTCCATGCATGGGTTTTTGAGAGACAAAATCAAAACCTTGATGATGATGAACTTTGGTGATAAATTACAGGGACATGCAGAGCTACGTGTCCCGTGCGTTCCTCTACTTTGCTCCGGTGAGCAAGAAGGTGTTGATCCTGGTGGACAACCAGCCGTGGATGAGCAGCAAGCAGCCCAGATCCGCCAGGCTATGGCAGTTCATGGTCACCAAGGTACCCCGGCCCCACTCTTCTTCTTCTTCTTCTTCTTCTTCTTCTTCTTCTTCTATATGTGATATACATATATATATTGAGAGCATACAAATTAGGGGGATCACAAATTAAGCCATCTCTCATGCAGTGCAGTACAGGATGTCTCCCTTCGTCAATTCGAGGAGGATCACCGGTGCTGCTGTTCCGGCGGCCACGACGGACAAAAATGGTACGACGGCGGCGGCGAAGAAGGCGATGCGGCGGTGGCTGACGGTGACAGATCCAACCCCGGCGCTATTACACGGGTACCTGGTGTTCGAGGTGTCGTGGCAGGACGTGCATGGGATCAACTATTACAATGACCTGCTCACCGACACGTCACTGGCTCTGGAGGCGCGATACATCAACAAGTGGGAGTTCCACAACGCCGAGCACGCCGCTGGCTGTACGTCACAGTGGTTCCTGGGTGGTCATGCCTCCGAGACACTCTCCCTCCGAGGATATCTCTTCCACTTGTAGGGGTTCGTAGCAAGGAAAACAAAAATTTTCTATCGCATACAAACAAACAAGCCAAGATCTATCTACTAGATTGTAGCAACGAGTCGATGGAATAACTCACCCTCGAAGATTCCAAAGTGTTTAACGAGAGCAGATTCTCGTGGGTGATGTAGTCGTACTCTTTCCGATCTCAAGATCGCGTAGACGATCCTTCCGGCGCCGCGTTCCCGCAGCGCTCCCGCAGTCGGTCACACGTTCGGTACTCGACGAAGACCTTCCTCTCCCTTGTTCCAGCAGGCAGCGGAGGTTGTAGCACTCTCCTCGCGATTCCGGCAGCACAACGGCGTGGTACCGGAAGTAGAGGGGAGATCCCGCAGGGCTTCGCCTTAAGCCGGTGCGAGTATGGTGGAGCTTATGAGAGAGGCTATTAGTGGTCTAGTAATTAGACACACCAATTAGAGGGCTCTAAACCAATTAGAAGGCTCTAAACCGAATAGCTCTAAACCGGGGTCTAGATCTAGGGTTTAGTTTAGAGGATAGGAAACTTGTGTGTGTTGGGAGGGAGCCCTGCCCCTCCTTATATAGGTGGGAGGGGCTGGCCGGCCAAGGGGAGGGAGTGGAGTCCCTCCCCAACTCGGCCTAGGTGGGGCGCCGGCTTGGGGAGGAGGACTCCTCCCTCAAGTCGGTTTCCTCCTCTCCTCCCACTTCCCAAAAACTGCCGTTTGACTTTCAAACTAGCCGTTTGACTTTTTCAATTTAGGATTCAATTTAATCCTTTATTTGGGACAGCAAGAACACTTAGTACATGATGCAATCATTCCAACATGTAATGACACATTCATGTACCCCTTCCCCCCCCGGAGTGCCGGACAATCCGGGACCTTCTAGAATGTTCCCGATGGAAACACCGGAATCATTCCCGAACTCCGAAACGGGACTTTCCTTATATGAATCTTATTCTCCGGACCATTCCGGATCACCTCGTGATATCCCGGATCCCATCCGAGACTCCGAACAACATTCGGTCTCTTTCTCATAATACCATAACTACTCAAACAACGTCGAATCCTTAAGTGTGTCTCCCTACGGTTCGTGAATTATGCGGACATGATCGAGACACTTCTCCGAACAATAACCAATAGAGGAATCTGGAAATTCATATGGCTCCCACATATTTCTACGATTACTTTGCGATCGAATGAACCACTTACATACGATACCAATTTCCCTTTGTCTCACGATATGTTACTTATCCGAGGTTATGATCGTCGGTATCTCTGCATACCTAGTTCAACCTCGTTACTGATAAGTACTCTTTTCTCGTTCCCGTGATATGTGATCCCTTGTGACCAAGTCACATGCTTGCAAGCTAATTGGATGACATTTCACCGAGAGGGCCCAGAGTATATCTATCCGTCATGTGGATGGACAAATCCCACTCTTGATCCATGTGTTTCAACCAATACTTTCCGAACACTCAATGCCACTTTTATAGCCACCCTGTTACGGTGTGGTGTTTGATGACATCAAAGCATCCATCCAGTAAAGGTGATATGCATGATCTCATGGTCGAAGGAATTAGGTTACTATGTATCAGAAAGCATATAGCAATTGAACTATTGAAATGACTTGATCTTTATGCTACGCTTATCTATAGGAGTATGTCCACCATATCATTCTCCTAATGATATGATCTTGTTGTCGATAACATCTCAATGTTCATGATATGGAAACCACAATCATTAATCAACCAACAAGCTAGTGAAGTATAGAGGCTATACTAGGGACTTTAAATTAAGTTTACAAATCACACAAGTATTAATGGTTTCCTTGTTAATACTATTATAGCATGAATGTAAACATTTATCATAAGTGTGAAGATATGATAATAACCACTTTATTATTGCCTCTTGGGCATATCTCCAACAGTCTCCCACTTGCACTAGAGTCAATAATCTAGTTTCGAACCTTTGTGTATTCAACACCTATGGCTTTCCGGTGTTGTATGTACATGATTGCTAGTGGTCAACTGATCTCCGGATCTGACACTTCCAGGTCCGTGTGTAATTGCATGTCTTTGCGTCTCTACGCATCACTCATTCTCTAATGAGATGGCTTTGTATAAATTTGGTCTTTCGGTGTGACCTTTAGTTCTTTAGGGTTAAAACATGTTGACAATATTGTCGTACAATATATCTTCATAGTATTATCCCGCTGTGAACTACACCTAGTTTGATAACAAACTACTTGACACAAATGCCCTCTTTTGCTGCTATAATAGCAGTCATATACTTAGCCTTTTGTTGTAGTATCTGTCACAATGTCTTAACTTTGGAAATCATCCAAATCCATTATGGAACTCACTTTCCATTATATTGTGCCACCCTTAGTTTAGATTGAGATAAACTTAATTTGTACTTTGTGACAAAGCTAGTATCAATGTAGTACTTTTACAATGAACTAACCATCTATTTGTCACTTCTACAAATATTATACTCTTAGTTCTTCCAAAAGATCATAAGAATATCCTTACTATTGTCCAATGATCATCTTACAAATCATTCTGGTATATGCTCACAACATTTAGAGCATAGGACATATCTGGATTTGTACATATCACAGTATGATTGATATAAATACTCTTTGTGATTTCATACATCAAGTATCAATCTATACTTGAATCTTTGTTTCACTTACCAAGTGCCAATACACTTGAATATATCATCAACATTGAACTCTTTCAATCCTTTCTGTGCAACAAGAACCTCTCTTGTAGTTTCTATATTGAACTCATTCAATATCTTGTCTATGTACTTCTGGCACAACCATATTAGCGTCTATTGATGCCAAATATTTGGGTTTTGCCTAAGTCTTTCATCAGGATGAAATTTTTAATATGTGTTAATAAAAGATACATCTTTTCTAATCAACAATATGTCCTCCACATAATGTATTAGAAATATGTCTTAGCGCTCCCACTTAATTTCTTGCAAATGCAAGCATCTTCATTGTCTCTGATGAAATTAAACCCTTTTAACAGTTTCATCATAGTGAAGATTCCAACTCCGCTATGCTCACTCTAACCATTGAAGTTTGCATATGCTTTTAGCATCCTTTGAATTGACAAAACCCTATGGACCGTGTTTATGCACATGTCCTAGGTAACGATTCTATTAGAAGAACTTGTTTTGTTTATTCAACTACCATATAACAAATTATATGTAGTGGTTGCTTTCATTAATCCGTCTAGACTAAATATCACTATGATAGATCAAATCTTGTCATAGTCAACCTTTGAACATTGTTGTGAACTCTTTCCCAACATGTCGACTATTTCATAGATGTAAAACATCCATGTCTATTTTCTTTATAGATCCAGACACAACTGTAAGGTCTTACACCTTTCTCGAGGGTCCTTCAAGTTCAAAACTTGATTTCTCGTGTATGGAACTATCACGGATTTTATGGCTTCAAGCCATTTGACGGAGTCAGGGCCCATCATCGCTTCTTTGCATGTAGTCGGTTCATTATTCTCAAATAATGATTCAACCCTCAAATCTTGGTATTTGATTGTTTACCCGATCTACTTGTTTCAATAGGAACTTAGATCTCCGTGACCACAACCTTTGAGGCACGTGAGCCATGAGCATTGTTGCCGTCTCCGGAACACTTTTCGGCGCTGCGCAACTTTGCACATACAGCTAAGGTTCTTAACCTTATCAAAGTTCTATTGTCCTCCCACTTAACTTTTCACGAAAAATTCCTTCCAAAAGAAACTTGACGTTCTAAGCAACAAACACTTTTGTCTCCGGTGTTTATGGAGGAATACTTAATAGTCATACAAAGACAGGTTCATCCGACTTTGGTTGCAAACATCTTTCTTATGCATAGCATACCAATGTTTAAGAAAGGACAACTTGGGTTTTATCCCAAACCATAACCTTATATGGTGTCATTTCAACGGATTATGATGAAGCTCTTTTCAGTGGAAAAACGGTAATCTCTAAAGCTTTTAATCTTTAAAATACAATGGCAGTTTTATGAATTACACCTTTCGATCTTACCATGTCAAACAAGGTTTAATTACATATCTCGAACGCTCCATACTCTTATGGTGTTTCGGGAAAATGCAAATCCACGGAACGATTCCTTAAATCTTAGGTATTATGCTAAACTTGTAACTCAAATATCTTCCTTTATGATCTTATCATAAACTATTTATATTCTTGTTACAATGATTTTGCACTTCATCTTGAAAGTCTTTTGAACTTTTCAAATATTTCATACTTCATCCTTATTAAGTAAATATTCATATATTCACTCAAATTTTCGGAGAAAGCATATGAAGTTGAAATCCATCGCTCTTGACTACACATAATGGACTTCGTACAACAATATGTACAAGTTCCAATAAGCTAGTCATTCGTTCCCTTTTGGCCTATGGACGAAGTTTTAATTATCTCTAGGAAAGTTTCACAAGCGTCATTTGATCAAAATCAAATAGACTCCAAAATTCCATCCATATGGATTTTTCTTCATGTTTTCTTTCCAATATAATTTTTAAACGGCGATGTCACTTCCTAAGTGATCTTTCAATCAATTTGTCTTTCGACATTTTAGCACTAGTTTTATGGATGTGATTTCTCCAACGAGATTTGTGAATCATCCATCTTTTATGGATTACGGCAATTATTTGAACAACCCTTTTGTTCTCATAATACCCGATAAAACAAATCTTTGAAGGCAAGCTTTGATGTTTAACGAGCAACACAATAACCCTTTATTTGTTCTCGATGAACATCATCACATATTCTTTTGCTAGTTACTTAGGCCATTGTAGTTCATGAATTGTGTTGTTTCGTATGACGATTCACACCAACAAATTCAGTATCAAATACTTAAGAACCACATTGTTTAACAAGCAAAGAATATAGCCATAACATGTATATCATCTATATACTTAAACTGAACGATTCTAGTCTTTTCTTTTCTGCCATATATTTATGAGATTCTCTTTCAGTATTTCCTTTTCAGTTTGAAAGAATCTATCAACATCAATAGTGGAGTCATACATATGACATATAGTCCAAAGCGTGTATAGTTAAATACCAATGTCTTTGGACTTGCACTTTGAAGTAGATCACCATCATCAAATGTTTGGTGTTCTTTCAAATTCCTTTCATTAGTAATCTCTTGGTGTAGTAAACATTTTACCTACATCAAATATTCACCCTTATCATGGTATCGTCCATGATCAAGCTACTTTTAGCTTATAACGATGAATTATTAGTATAATGTTGCTATCCAAAACCTTTTGGAGGATTAGGACAACAAGTGTCTCCAACCTTTTTGCAAATTCTCATCAAAATATGAGAACATGAACTTTGCCATATTATACTCTATCATGTTGTAACCAAAACTTCGTTTCAGATATCACAATATCTTCCACACATCATGGTTTCTGAAACAACTCTTTCAGATCCTAGATAACCTTGATATTAAGGGAATCCTTTGAATATCAAGAATCATGGATACAAACATGATACTTATATACTAACACTTGGAATTGTTACTCTTGATTTAATACTAATTATTAAACTTCATGGAGTAACCGGAACTTACTGAAAGTTTGCAATAGGACTTTTAAACTTTAGATTAACACTTAAAACAATACGATACCAGTTCGTAAAGTATCTAACCAGAATTCTATAGTTCTATCATCTCAATTATAACTAAGCGCAAGGTGGTAAACGGATGCCAATGACTACAACAACTATGCAAATTCACTTTGATTTAGTTTATGATAAATTGAGTTCTAATTAATAATTAAATTAATCTAGGTGAACTCCCACTCAAAACAATATCCCTCACATTGTTTTAGTGATCACACGAACCAAATCCACCACATCAAAACCGATCATCACGAGAGTTGATATAGCTTCAATGGCGAACAATCAACATGTTCATCATATCTACTATATGACTCATGCTCTACCTTTCGGTAATCCGTGTTCCTGAGGCCATGTCTGTACATGCTAGGCTCGTCAAGATCAAACCTTAGCTACCGCATAAGCAAATCTGGCTTGCTTACGTTGTATTTACCCGTGGAATCAAAGACACCCGATCATCACGTGGTGCTTCGAAGCAACAAGTTTTAGCAACGGTGCTAACTAAGGGCGAACACTTTAGAACTTGAAATTTATGTGCATGAGGGATCATCTTATAATGCTACCGTCGTCTACTAAGCAATACAAGATGCATAAAGGATTAACATCACATGCAATTCATAATATGTGATATGATATGGCCTTTCTTCTTTGTGCTTCCGATCTCCATCTTCAAGCATGAACATGATCTCCATCATCACCGGCGTAGCATCAAGGTCAATGACGCTTCTTCATGGTTGTCGTCCACCAGCTTCAACTATTACAACTATTTTGAATAGACACGCAGGTCTTAACAGAAATTAAAGACAACCATATGGCTCCTGCCGGTTGCCAACTTACAATAAGGAACATTGCATACATCAAATATAATCACAATCATGGCCATATCACATCACTGCACACCCCTGCAAAACAAAGTTAGACGCTTCTACTTTCTTTGCATATTTTACGTGGTTTGGGGCTTTCCATAAGTGTCGTTCTAACCTACGAACAAGAACCACAACATTGATACTAGCATTGTTGATTACCCGTTGTAAATTGGATCTTAACTATGCTAGGAGAAACAGGCACCCGCAAAGCCACTTATGCAATACAAGTTGCATGTCAAACGTGGAGCAAGTCTCATGAACGATGTCATGTAAGGTTAGCCCGGGCCGCTTCATCCCAACATACCGCAAGATGCAAAGTACACAAAAAGCAATCTACAATAAAAGCATCAACGCCCACAATGACCATTGTGTTCTACTCGTGCAACAGATCTACATATAGACACGGCTCTGATACCACTGTAGGGGTTCGTAGCAAGGAAAACAAAAATTTTCTATCGCATACAAACAAACAAGCCAAGATCTATCTACTAGATTGTAGCAACGAGTCGATGGAATAACTCACCCTCGAAGATTCCAAAGTGTTTAACGAGAGCAGATTCTCGTGGGTGATGTAGTCGTACTCTTTCCGATCTCAAGATCGCGTAGACGATCCTTCCGGCGCCGCGTTCCCGCAGCGCTCCCGCAGTCGGTCACACGTTCGGTACTCGACGAAGACCTTCCTCTCCCTTGTTCCAGCAGGCAGCGGAGGTTGTAGCACTCTCCTCGCGATTCCGGCAGCACAACGGCGTGGTACCGGAAGTAGAGGGGAGATCCCGCAGGGCTTCGCCTTAAGCCGGTGCGAGTATGGTGGAGCTTATGAGAGAGGCTATTAGTGGTCTAGTAATTAGACACACCAATTAGAGGGCTCTAAACCAATTAGAAGGCTCTAAACCGAATAGCTCTAAACCGGGGTCTAGATCTAGGGTTTAGTTTAGAGGATAGGAAACTTGTGTGTGTTGGGAGGGAGCCCTGCCCCTCCTTATATAGGTGGGAGGGGCTGGCCGGCCAAGGGGAGGGAGTGGAGTCCCTCCCCAACTCGGCCTAGGTGGGGCGCCGGCTTGGGGAGGAGGACTCCTCCCTCAAGTCGGTTTCCTCCTCTCCTCCCACTTCCCAAAAACTGCCGTTTGACTTTCAAACTAGCCGTTTGACTTTTTCAATTTAGGATTCAATTTAATCCTTTATTTGGGACAGCAAGAACACTTAGTACATGATGCAATCATTCCAACATGTAATGACACATTCATGTACCCCTTCCCCCCCCGGAGTGCCGGACAATCCGGGACCTTCTAGAATGTTCCCGATGGAAACACCGGAATCATTCCCGAACTCCGAAACGGGACTTTCCTTATATGAATCTTATTCTCCGGACCATTCCGGATCACCTCGTGATATCCCGGATCCCATCCGAGACTCCGAACAACATTCGGTCTCTTTCTCATAATACCATAACTACTCAAACAACGTCGAATCCTTAAGTGTGTCTCCCTACGGTTCGTGAATTATGCGGACATGATCGAGACACTTCTCCGAACAATAACCAATAGAGGAATCTGGAAATTCATATGGCTCCCACATATTTCTACGATTACTTTGCGATCGAATGAACCACTTACATACGATACCAATTTCCCTTTGTCTCACGATATGTTACTTATCCGAGGTTATGATCGTCGGTATCTCTGCATACCTAGTTCAACCTCGTTACTGATAAGTACTCTTTTCTCGTTCCCGTGATATGTGATCCCTTGTGACCAAGTCACATGCTTGCAAGCTAATTGGATGACATTTCACCGAGAGGGCCCAGAGTATATCTATCCGTCATGTGGATGGACAAATCCCACTCTTGATCCATGTGTTTCAACCAATACTTTCCGAACACTCAATGCCACTTTTATAGCCACCCTGTTACGGTGTGGTGTTTGATGACATCAAAGCATCCATCCAGTAAAGGTGATATGCATGATCTCATGGTCGAAGGAATTAGGTTACTATGTATCAGAAAGCATATAGCAATTGAACTATTGAAATGACTTGATCTTTATGCTACGCTTATCTATAGGAGTATGTCCACCATATCATTCTCCTAATGATATGATCTTGTTGTCGATAACATCTCAATGTTCATGATATGGAAACCACAATCATTAATCAACCAACAAGCTAGTGAAGTATAGAGGCTATACTAGGGACTTTAAATTAAGTTTACAAATCACACAAGTATTAATGGTTTCCTTGTTAATACTATTATAGCATGAATGTAAACATTTATCATAAGTGTGAAGATATGATAATAACCACTTTATTATTGCCTCTTGGGCATATCTCCAACACCACTACCACCACCAACATCACTACCAGCAGCACCATCGTCGTTCCGCATCTGCAGGAGATGAAGAAGAAGATCTTCATCAACGAGAACTCTACATGATGCCTCCTCCTCCTCCTTCTCCGATGTGTGAGGATGGTGGTGTTTTCATGGCAGCGAGTAGCAGCGGAGACGAGAAGTATTCCTCCTCGTCACCCACGCTGAGGAGGAGAAGGAGCTGGAGGATCAGGACTAGGATCCGGAAGAACCAGCAGCAGCCTCCAGAGGAGGAAAGGGACAAGGAGAAGGAGAAGGACAAGGACAAGGACAAGGAGAATGGTTCTTTATGTTCTACTACTACTTCTCCAGTGTTGCAAACACGACGGTACAACGACACTCTCCTTCTGTTTCGGTTTCGTGACGCGTCACTTCCGTTCAAACTCCGAGAGATCATCATGTCAGACATCCGGCTACTGACGTTGCTCGAGTCCGGGCTACCGTCATGGGTTATCGTCTTGCAGTCCTACCCGCTACTATGTCACCTATACCGCCCATGGATGCGTCCTCTCGCCCGGAGCCTCTATGTGCTCGCCTCCCTCGTCACCGTCATCATCGGCTTCTATGATCTCTATAAGAATGTTCCGCTGCTTAAGTCTACGGCGGCGCGCATCTGCGGTCCTCTATTCGAGTGGATCGAGACGTGGGACATGGTGACCCGCATCCAGTACCTCGGCACCATCCTCTTCCTCCGCAACCTACGCAAGTTCCTGCAGGGGATCCTCACGCTACTCAATGCCGCCAGGGCGCTCCTCCGTGCTGTGGTGGCACCATTGGCTGACCTAGGGTTGTGGAAGCTGGTTAGAACGGTCAGCTTCATAGCCTCGCATGCGTGGGAAATTGTGGTGGACTTGGCGGAGGTGGTGTGGGCACCCTTTGACGTGGTGCTGGACTGCGCCGCCGGGGTGGTGGCATCAATGTGGCCGGTGCTGCAGGTGGTGGTGCTACCGGCGAGGCTCGCCTTGGCCTTGGCGGGTTGCGCGGGGTCGGTCTTGTCCAACAGCTACAACTTCTTCAAGGACATTTGGGAGACGCTCAACAGCATCTTCGAGCTCAACCACATGTCGGAGGTGCAACAGAGCGCCTTTGACATCACCACACTCAAGACACTGTGGAACGATCTCTTCTCGCGGATCTTTCGGGCCATCAGGGGCATACTCAATGGCATATTGGTCTTCTTTTACTCTTGCAATAGGCACAGGCTCAGGTACCTTTCTTTCTTTCTCTTTCATTATTCATTTCTTTCAATCAATTAATCACTCAGCTAATTAATAATTCGATCATTGTCGGAACTACGTATGTACATATAGCATCTACAATCATGTGCAATCAAGATTGCGGCATATGCTTCATGTTGCTAGACTGGCGCCACGACATAATCCGGCACCATGCCACTGCAACTCAACAAAGCACCAAAACACCCATCAGGTCTTTATTATTTCCTCAACATTTCTTCTTTTTTTTTTTGCTTTTGGCCAGTACGATCGATCACTGTAGCATTTTTTTACTTCATTTTGTCTCTAGGATGCGGCCGTAGAATGTGATGTATGCAAATGATGGAGCGCTCCTGCATGAAGTGAAGCACTTGGGAGCCGAAAGTAGCTGAGTGTCCACTGTTTTAGGGAGAGGCAATTCATGTACATAAGATCTTAAATTTTTTTTTTCAGTAAAGTGCTTGTATCAAGTAGATGTAAGGAACAGATTTCACACCATCTTAAGATTATTAAGGAGGTACACACAAATAGAGTAGGCCGACTTCTTTTCGTGAACTGGTTAACTTAGTAAAAGATAATTCGTATCCTATAGTTATAGGGGTGATATTAATTTGCTACATTTTCTATTTTAGAAGAGCAGAGATCAGTTTGATAATCATTTGTTCCCATTCAATATCGTCATTCATAGCTTGGATTTAGTTGTTTTGTGGTACCCTCAAAATGAATAATAGCCATCTATTTATTGAATTGATGCACTAGCCATCTAAACCAAAAGTCCGAACTTATGAAAAGGGCTAAGCGTGTATTATATTCTTAACACTATTTCCATCCATCTAAAGGCCCAAAATAGTTTATACTAGTGCTAAAAAGTTGACTAGTACAATTCATACTACTCAGGAAAATGGCGTGGGATGCAAAAAAAAACTTGTATACGGGCCCCGGCCCAAAAGGCTCTCCCGACCCAACATATGTGATACTGTGATTGTCTGTGTTTTATCGATCCCAAACTAATTAAGTTTAACCTAGAATTGATCACGTCGACGCGTCATGCCATTGCTCGCCTCCGTCACCGTGTCAGGCTAGTCGCTGCCATGTTCCGGTGGCCATCACCGGCGAGAGCTTGTCCCCTGCCTTCTTCCGCGAGTCACCCGTGCGACCAAATCGACTCCCAGGTGGAGATCAACTCCAAGATTCGAAGGGAGCTGCAGGCGTCTTGGCCCTGCTGATTGCTTGCAAGTACAAGGAGATCTGGGCTCCATAGGTACTAGACCGAAGACCTTCGATTAAATTGCACTTTCAAATGTCCACTGAGTAAATGTTCTGATTAAATTATTGCACACTTAAATCTGGAGGTTAACGACTTCATCATATATCAGACATTGCCTACACTTGGGAGCAGATACTGACTTACTGAGGATGGAGAAGGCGACTCTGAACAGCCTTCAGTGGAACCTGACCGTTGCTATACCACGTCTTCCTTGTGCACTTTGCAAAATCAGCTGTCTTCATATGATTCGAAGAATGATAAAGAGATAAACATTCAATACACCACCATAAGTAAATTCAGATCTATTTGCACTGTAAGATTGAAATATAGTATAAAGTGAGTTTGCGACTGAAGAAGTTTATTTTATTGACTGAATGTAGATGGAGAACATGATATTCTTCTTTGCTGAGCTGGCGCTGATGCAGTACTCGATGGTGCTCTGGAAGCCTTCCATGGTTGCTGCTGCTGTCTACGCAGCCAGTCTCAACCTCAAGAAGCGTCAGAGCCGCCGCAAACAGAGAGGGAGACAGTCGACGGTGGGGTGGAGCTGCCGTGGATGGAGAGGTTCTCGGCAAGGGGTGGTGCAGGGGAGAGTGGAACTTGAAGAATTGGTGACCTGGACTGGGAGGATCCCCGTGGGTGATCATGACTTCTCAGTTCTCACGCAGCAATAGACTTGATGAAGAGAAACGTTAATGTTAGAAATACTGTACGGTATTCTTATTCATGCTACTCTTGTATGTACCTCGAATAATAATACCCACTTTGTAGTACGACCGCAGTACTGAAAAATATTTCATCCCGTTATAAAAAGAAAAAGTTAAAACCAACAGTTGAATGTAACAATATCACAGAAATGCTGATTAGAAAATGTAGTACATTCAATTGGTTCTGTAGAAATACATAGTTTGGTTCTGTACATAACACAGCAAATGAGGTACTTTCTGAATCAAACACTTCAAGCACTATTGTTTTATCATTAATATCCATATTTTCCAGCTGCTGTCAGAGGCTTCTTTTTGTAATACGAGCATCTGGACTCCAAAGGATGACGCTGCAGAAAGTGCATGAACCATTGAATGATGATCCTGTGGAAGGTTCACATTAAGAAAAGCTACTTTCATCAACTGCAGATAGACGTATCAATTAGTACTCAATGTTAACCATAAAACTAAAGCATACATATAGCTTGTTATATGTCGGGAAGAACAATAACAACAAAGCTACCACCCACACAGATGGCCTGTCTGCATCCAAGTATATACTTCTACCTGCTCCAGTTTTGGTTAAAAATGAATATCATATTGCAATTTACTGCTCCCCCACACAAAAGATATGCACTGGCATCAGTGATTCATGAACCAAGACAAGATAGACTGATCAATTATTGGTGGCATTTGCATGGCTACGAGTTCGACGATACGGCCCGCTAACTGTCCCTAATAATTATTAGAACAGGAGAACGCATGCATTCCATACACGTACATTTGATGGCGAGTTGAAACTTCAACGGAATTCATTGGAAGTACTAGTTAATCACTTTCATTCACCCCTCTGAATGGGTGCAAATGATTTGTCATTGGACAGTATCATGTTTGTGTTCCATAACCGACAGAATATACAAGTTGCATTAGAATTGGCAACAAGATACTCCACCAACGACCAAATAGCAAAGCAATTTTGTGGTAGAACTGGACCTTTCACCTTATAGCATATTCATTATAGGACTGGAATCCATCCTCCTTTCTGAAGGTCTTGCTAGCCACGTGGCAGTAATCTTCATGCTCCATGTCTTAAAACACCATCATCAAAGTAAGATTCGTGTTATTAGTCAAGTAAAACACCATGTCTTAAAGAAGCAACTTTATGTGCAATATGGATCTGTGTATGTAGCACCGTTAAGCTTTAGTCTGGTGTTCATTGCCATTCAAAATTAAAAGGATAGGAAAGCCTCCTAGAAATTCGCTTCCATTCAACCCTGTAAGGCTTTGTTTGCATTGAGTGTAAAATTTGTGGGCTCTCTAGTATTTATTTCGAACATGAACTAAATACCCGTTGACACACAAAATTTACATCCATTCTAAACAGGCGCTTAACACAGGACAGCCATGAAGTAAAATTACCACTATACTTACCGTCGGGCTGATTCTTTTGTTTTGGGGAAATACTAAAAATTAAATTAATTTACTGCAATATTATAATTGTGGCTCTCTTTCTCTCTCTCACTATCATTCAGAGAACTGGCAAAAAAAATCCTAAGCACAAGTGCTCAATGTCTTAATCAGGGATAAATAACCTCACTTGTTTTTCCATAAACACATCATAAGAAGGAAAATGCATTCAATTCCAAAATGAAGTTACAGTATGATTTCCTCATTATATTAAAATATACTACTCCCTCCGATCCAAATTAGTTGAGTTAGATTTGTCTAGATTCGATCGTATCTGGACATGATTTAGTATTAGATATATGCGTGTCATGAAAAATGTGAGTCAACTAATTTGGGTCGGAGGGAGTATCATGTTTAGTTTGCTTCTCACCTTTCGCATGAACTGAACTACATTGGTTGGTCTGATGGTTGCTGAATCTCTTAACAATGCCTATCTACGCTTATCATATCTCACTGTGACCGCATGCTGGTGTACCTACCCACTTAAGTTTTTTGCACTGGACTTAGGATATTCAGGTGAGCTAGGACCTTGAACAATGGCGAAGGTGTACCCATGTGTTTATGTTGTCTACTGATTTCTTGAGCTAGTTCAGTTCACAATGAAATAGTATCGAGGAAAGGGATGCTCAACTAATCCACACCACAACAACCAGTTCTAAACTTTCGAAAACAATCTGATACTAACAATGAAATCTTTAAGAGAAGTATGGCAAACCTACTTGATGCCAACCGAACCGCGCCGAGGGCGTCGGACGGTTCGGCGTCGGCGAGACGAGTCCAGAGGCGACCTCCCATGTGGAGGAAGCGGCGGCGTGCAGGAATAATGGAGTTCCTGATCTATGTTGGTGCAGTGGAAGCTCCGGCGACCATCGCCATGTTGCGTGTGGAGGCAGGGCGAGTGCGGCGGATGCGATGGTCGTGGAGACGGGTCGGGAAGCGACTCCCTGTGTTGAGGCGGACCAAATTCGGGGAGGGAGGCAGCGGCGTAACTGAGGGGAGGGTTTGGCAGCGGTGGGTGCGGGGAGGAGGGTGGCGGCGGGGAGATGAACTGTGGGTGGCGGCGGCGAGACTCTATTCGCTGGTCAATGCTTCTTCATTTTTTTCCCAGGTAATTACTAGCTGGGCTATTGGGCCAAATCTCTCACAACCGTTAGATAGGATTATACTAGTCATATTTAACAGAGTAGTAAAAGGTACCGTAAAACTTGCCTGGATTTAATAGGGTAGAAATTATTGGAAGACAGTCTACTTGAGCAAACAAGTCTTCTAGAATCTACATACGAAAAACTAGATCGCGTACTGATGGACTCTAATTGGGAAGAAAATTTTCACTAGTTTTGGTACGCACTCTAGAACGTATCGAGGCTTTATCATACCATGCTCCTATTTTCTTGACTACGGGTTTTCCTAGACCACGATGTTCCAACCGTTTCAAGTTTGAAATCGGATGGTGCATCGGGAAGGCTTCCATGATATGATCAAAATGATATGAGAAATACCTGTTACTAGTAGTACCCCAATTCATAGATGGAATAATAAGATGCGTGCGACACACAAGTACCTCGGTGGTTGGGAAAGTCACACAACAGGGATTCTTATAAAATAAAAGGAACGATTATCATCTATTATTGATAACCTCGAGGCGTTAGCAGAAATTCGACCTCTGACTGAGCATAAAATTGAGCTTAAGAGTCAATCAAATGCTGAGATAACACGATTTCTACATGAGAAGGAACTTAAATGGTATCAATGTTCTAAAGCTCAATTCATTCTGGAAAGTGATTTGAATACAAGATACTTCCATAATATCGCTAATGGTAAACATAGGAAGAAACTTATTCGATCTCTAATCCAGGATGAAGGAATGATCGAAGGTCATGAATAGCTTAAGTTGTACATTACAAATTATTACAAGTATCTGTTTGGAGTCCCAGAAGAAGGTAATTTCACTATGGATGAGTCCCGAATAAACGGTATACCCCAAGTTTCTGATGAGGAGAACAATCTCTTAACCACTCCATATTCTGAGGAGGAGGTGAAAAACAGACTTTTTTCCAAATAGAACACAACAAACCTGATGGTTTTCCAGAAGAGTATTACCAAAACTTATGGGAAGTAATCAAGTATGATTGAATTGTTCAGATTTTTACACATTGGACAACTAGAGTTGTTTCCTTTGAACTTTGGAGATATAATATTACTACCTAATATTAATGAGGCAGAAAAGATCCAACAATATAGGCCAATATGTCTTCTTGATGTTAGCTTTAAGATATTCACCAAAGTGCGAACAACTAGACTTAACTTTTTAGTGATCATGTGGTTTGAGACTTCTTTCATGCAAGGTCGTAATATATTTTATGGAGTGGTTATGCTACATGAAACAGTTCATAAACTACATAGGAAAATTAAATGTGATGATTTTAAAGATTGATTTTGAGAAAGCATACAATATAGTCAGTTGGTCATTCCTCCAGCAAACTCTTAGAATGAAAGGATTTTCTGCTGAGTGTCGTACTTTAGTCCATAGATTTATGTTTGGTGGTAGTGTGGCCATTAAAGTCAATGATGACGTTGGCAATTACTTCCAGACTTAGGGCTTAGACAGGACGACCAATTATCACTAGTGCTATTCAATATAGTGGCTAATATGTTAGTCGTCATGATTGAAGGCGCAAAGTTCGATGGCCAAATTGCAGGTGTGATCCCGCATATTGTTGATGGTGGTTTATCGATCTTGCAATATGCCGATGACACAATTCTTTTTATGAAACATGACATTGAAAATGCAACGAATATGAATTAATATTTCCAGCTTTCGAACAAATTTCGGGTCTGGAAATTAATTTCCATAAAAGTGAATTGTTTTGTTCTCGTGAGCCTCAAGAACTGGCCAGCCTATACTGAACTTTTCATCTGCGCTAAGGTCAGTTTCCTATTAGATCGGGTATACCGATACATTATCAGAGACTTATAAATGCTGAATGGAAGCAAGTTGAGGAAAGATTACAATTATGGTTAAGTAGTTGGAAAGATAAAAAGTTATCCCTAGGTGGTAGACTGGTTCTCATAAACTCAGTACTGAGTAATATGGCACTGTACATGATCTACTTCTTCCAACTACTAAAAGGTTTCTTAAAAAGATTGGATTACTTACTATCAAGATTCTTTTGGCAGGGTGACAGTGAAAAAAAGAAATATCGCACTAGTAGAAAAAACCTCATCCCCAGCGCACCAAAATGGCCCACCGCCAGCGAGTCTAGGCTCGTTGGAGGTAATGCCACATCGCTGGCATGTTTACCAATTCGCTAGGGGTAATATTAGTTATCGCTGGCAAATGAACGTATTCGTTGGAGATAGTCTAGTACCACGGGCACCCTTTAAAACTCATCGGGGGTAGTTCCACTACCACAGGCGAACACCTACTCGCCAGGGGTAGTGCATCTCTTCGCCGGTGATACTATTAACAGGAGTAAAAAATTGCTTGGAGTACACAGTATATACAGCAGAATACACACGGTATACCTAGTAATATGCACCAAAAGTTCAACATGGTATTTGCCTCACAGCAGGCGGCATCCCAACATGGTTTATGTATCTCGTTTGAGGAAGAATTTAGCTCTTAATAACATATCGTTGGATTGCCTGAAAAAGAATGCGTTTGATGGTTCTTCTGCATCTGATAATACTTGGCGAAATTTGGGTTTGATCAATCTTCTTTACGGCCTGATAATACTTTGTCGGTGGTTTCTTCTTCAAGTAAGGCTTGCGAGTGCGCAGCCAGCCCACCCGGGTTCGAGTCTCCATGGGAACCAAATTAAACGGGGTGTTATCCAAGCGTGTATAATCCACTGCTGGAGAGGTCTCATCTACCTAACAACGTACAGCCTGCGAGGGATCATTCCCCGGGGTCAATGTTTTAATTTGGAATGTGTTATTGACCATCGACAGGTGGGTTATTCAGATTTTGAAATTCAGCAATGTATTGGGCTTTGGGTTTGCCATCGTCAAAAGTCATTAAAAAATAATTATTGGCTCACCACCAGCCCGGTTCTTCTAAAGAATTTTGCTCTAATTGTCTAGGCCTGGGCCACTCTCGGAGAGGCTGTTCATCTGTAGTGAGATGTCGCATTTGCAAGGAATTGGGTCATTTGGGTCGTATGTGTCCAGGGAGATGCAGACTATGCAAGATTAAAGATCATTCTTCGGCGAGTTGTCGGAGAAGAAAAGTTTGGAAATCTGTCTCCCACTAATCAGTTGTTTGTTACAGATCCTGTCTCAGGTCAGCGTATGCATTGGGTTAAAAAAGGCAATAATCTTCTGATTATCGAGAATAACAGACTGGATGATTGTGTGCGTATTAATGGTGTTAACTTGGCTATGGAGATTGAGAAAACTGTGGATACAGTGCTCACTACTACTAATAATGCTACTGATGATACACCCATTATCAGGTCTGTTGTGCTTGTGGAGATCGATGGGCTGCTATACAGTGTTAGAAACTTTAGTGCTATGATACTTTTCCTCAGTGCCAACATGTATCAGCATTCTCACCTTCTTGAAGCCCACTTTGTGAATTGTGCTGATCAGTATTCAGGGAAACAAGCTTGGTTGGTTTCGTCTCCTTTGGACGATCATAGTCTGAATAAAGATAACTTTGTTGGCTTTGGTTGCTATTTAAAATACATATTATTTTCAGCTGTGTTAACTTTGGCGTTATCTGACTCTTTGATCACTGATCTGGCCACAAACACTGATTTAAAGCGTCTGCTATTCCCTCGCAAAAGATCATGGGCTGATTCATTCAAGTGCCTGGCTCTGAATAATGAGGGCAAGCTGATTTGGGTATCTGATAATGTTTCTTTCGTGTCGACTATTAGAGTTTTGATGCCTACACCTGTGAGGTTGGACCTGAACTGCAGCAGCTAGGCTTTGTTTCAGAGACTGAGCTGGGGTTTTGGAAAGCAGAAAGCATTGGCTCTTTCAGAGGCAATGTGCAGCTGGTCTAGCGTGCAAAATCCTCGGTCTGCTGATGACATTACTGTGAGCCCTCCCACACAGCAAGATCAGACTGTTATGGCTCTGTCTGCTTCTTCTGCCTCTGTGTCTATTGCTCCCTCTTCTGTTACAGGACCATCTAGAGCTCGCGGTCGTTCTCGCAAGTTTGATACGCCAACGGTGGAGAATCAAGTCAGGCGTAGCACGCGTCAGCACAATGACGGCCATCTTTATGAGCTGCCCAACTGCCCCATTCGTCGCCGCGCTTCGTCTGTTCCAAGGGCTACACCTCCAACTGTTCTGCAGATTTCTGAAATGCAGCGTCTTGGCGTCGAAGATTGCCTTATTGATCCAGAGGAGCTTTCCGAAGAGCGCCTAATGCAGGCCCGTAACTTCTGAACTTTGTTTCGATGTCACATCCTAGCAGACCTATCAATGTTAATCGAACTTGGTGTGTTTTAAATTGGAATATTCGTGGTGTGAATTCCTCTGAGAAATGGCCTCTTGTTTACAACAAAATTGAAGAAAGCATGGCTTCTATTCTTTGTCTCCAGGAAAAAAAAAAGAGGACTTTGATATGAACTTTATAAGAAAAATAGCCCCGAGACGTTTTGATAAGTATTCTTTTGTGCCCTCTGAGGGAGCTTCTGGTGGGCTCTTAGTGCTTTGGGCTAGTAATATTTTCAGAGGCCATATTCTTTCACAAGAAAGTTTTGGGTTGGTAATTCAGTTACAGTCTACTTTGTCTGACGACCAATTCACCTTGGTTAATATTTATGGTCCCTGCAATGGTATTGACCGCGTAAATTTTGTGGCCTGGCTCTTTCACCTCGACATTCCCGATAACTCTCTCTGGTTATTACTGGGGGACTTCAACTTCTGCAGATATTCAGATAATCGCAATAGACAAGATGCATTCAATGAAATAATCAGTTACCTCGGTCTTATTGAACTCCCAATTAAAGGACGTACGTTCACATGGAGTAACATGCAATTAGACCCTCTCCTCGAGTCAAATTGACTGGTTCTTCACTTCCCCCTGCTTGGACACTTAACTTCCCTAATACTATGGTCAATCCATTAGCTCGTCCTATCTCGGATCATGTGCCTTGTGTAGTCTAGTGGAAAAATGTGTTTGCCGTGGTAAATATGTCACCGGCCCTCTCATGTTTATATAGCCCATAAGGGATCAGATAGATACAGAGGTTGTTAGCTAGATAAGCTACAGGTGCACGTGACGTGCTTTACAATACATGTACGGTTGATCAACAACCAAATCTAATCTAACTAGCTACATTCTAGCTGTTAGTTTACATTCCCCCTCAATCTTAACGTTGTACACGTACTAAGTTGAGATTGGTAAATAGCTGTTCCAGCATCTGCTTCGTAGAAGGCTTGGTGAAGGCATCTGCTACTTGATCGGCAGAAGACACGAACCTGACATCAAGAGCGCCTTGGGCAACCTTCTCCCGCACAAAATGGAAATCGACTTCGATGTGTTTCGTGCGAGCGTGGAACACTGGGTTGGCAGTAAGGTAAGTGGTGCCGAGGTTATCACACCACAAGACCGGTGGACGTTCTTGAGGAACATGAAGTTCTCGGAGTAAGGACTGCATCCACGTAGCCTCGGTTGTCCCATTTGCGAGCGCTTTATACTCGGCTTCTGTAGATGACCGAGAAACCGTGGGCTGTTTACGAGCGCTCCATGACACCAGAGCTGGCTCAAAGAAGACGGCAAAGCCCCCAGTAGAACGGCGATCGTCGGCACTGCCCGCCCAATCAGCGTCAGTAAAAACGCTCAGAAGCATGGATGGTGACTTGCGAATACGCAGTCCAGTATCAACTGTGCCCTTGATGTACCGCAAAATACGTTTAACTGCCTCCCAATGTACAGTAGTTGGCTTAGCAAGGTATTGGCATACTTTATTGACCAAGAAAGAAATATCGGGTCTGGTGAGTGTCAGGTATTGGAGACCACCAACTGCACTTCGGTAATCAAACACAGCATCGCCAACAAGAGGTACTCCTTGATCAGCAGCAAGCTTGTCTTGGACTGACATAGGTGTAGAAACCACCTTGGAGTTATCCATACGAGTGCGACGAAGAAGATCCATCGCATATTTTCCTTGGGACAATGTCATTCCCCCTGAGTCACGCACGGCTTCAACACCAAGAAAATAATGGAGAGGCCCCAAGTCTTTAACTGGGAAGGAATCACCGAGACGCTGAACAAGCAAGGCTGAGGCTTTTGGGCAAGAACTGACGACGACAATATCATCGACATATACAAGCATGTACATGGTGATGCCGGCGTGATTGAACACGAAGAGGGAGGTGTCAGTCTTGGCAGCAACAAAGCCGAGCTGATGGAGCATGTCACTGAGGCGGGAATACCAGGCACGTGGCGATTGCTTAAGGCCATAAATAAATTTGTGCAGCTTGCACACATAATCAGGATGAGCAGAGTCCTCAAAGCCTGGGGGCTGACGCATATATGCAGTTTCCTCCAAGACACCATGCAGGAAGGCATTACTAATGTCAAGCTGCCGAATAGACCAGTCGCGAGACAAGGCAATAGCGAGAACCAGACGAACGGTAGCATGCTTGACGACAGGACTATAGGTGTCGAGATAATCGAGACCATACCGCTGAGTAAACCCTTGAGCCACCAGGCGAGCTTTGAACTTGTCAATGGAGCCGTCAGCTTTGTGCTTGACCTTGAAAACCCACCAAGAACCAATCACATTGCGGCCAGATGGAGGAGGCACTAGGGTCCAGGTGCCATTGCGGAGCAGTGCAGCATGCTCATCCTCCATGGCCTGCCGCCAACGAGCATCGGAGAGAGCCTGGCGATACGAGGTAGGTTCTGCCGTGGCCACTGATTGTGCCGCAAAACCGCGTCGACGGGGATCATAGCGGATAGTCCCATCTGTGGGCTGCAAGGGCTTGACAGTGGCATCCCGGGTGCGTGTCTGCATATGATGACGCGTCGAGGGCGCTGGAGACGCAGGTGGTGGTGACGGAGCCGCAGGTGGCTGCGGCGAGACGGCAGGCGGCGATGAAGGAGCGGCAGAAGATTCTGCTGTCGTGGAGAAATCGTGCGCGGCAGGGTGCTGCGCGGCAGGCTCGCGAGAGCCCGCGGCAGAAGACTGTGCTGCCGCGGCAGGATCCGATCGTGTCGTGCTGGTAGGTGTGCGAGGGGAGCCTGTAGCTGTGTCATCGCGTGAGAGACCTGCATCAAAGGAGCTGCTTGTGGCAGGAGTATTAGTCAACAAGGTGAGGTCATAGTTACGCATACGGTCATCCTGGAGTACTGGTTCGGTCCTAGGAAATATTGAGGGAATATGACTAGAGATAGGGACAAATAGGGACAAATGTGAGAGGAGCGGTGGTGCTGTTTGAATAGGGAAAAAGGTTTTCGTCGAACACTACATCACGAGACACAAAAATTCGGCCAGATGATCGATCTAGGCATTTGTAACCCTTATGTTGTTGACTATACCCAAGGAAAACGCACATGCGAGATCGAAACTCAAGTTTCCGGTTATTGTACGGCCGCAAGTTAGGCCAGCACGCACAACCGAACGCGCGGAGGAAAGTGTAGTCAGGCTTCTCTCCGCGGAGACACGTGATGGGTGTGGAGTTCTGGAGGTTTTGCATAGGCATGCGATTGATGAGGTAGACGGCAGTTAGGAAGGCTTCGTCCCAAAAACGGACCGGGAGCGATGAGTTAGCGAGCAGAGCAATGCCCGTCTCAACGATGTGCCGATGTTTTCTTTCGGCAATGTCGTTTTGCTGTGAGGTATGTGGACAAGTTAAGCGATGTTGGATACCGGTGCGATCAAAATATCGAGAGAGACGACGATACTCCCCACCGCTGTCAGTTTGCACGGTACGAATTTTAGTTTGCAACAAACGCTCAATATGAGTTTGAAAATTATAAAAAGATTTCTCAACATCGGACTTGCATTTAAGTAGATAAATCCAGGTATAACGACTAAAATCATCGACAAAACTAACATAGTACCTAAAACCTCCCGTGGAAGACAGAGCAGGCCCCCACACATCGGAGTGCACAAGTTCGAGAGGGGATTGGGTACAATGAGACGATCTAGAATATGGCAACTGGTGCACCTTGGCACGTTGGCAAGAATCACAAACTGACTCTACTGACGGAAGTGCACAAGCAAATTTATTGGACCTAATGACGGACTCAACGACACGAGACGAAGGGTGCCCGAGCCTCCGATGCCAGAGTTCAGCAGAGAGCGTTGTGCTAGCAAGACAGAGGCGACGCGAAGACAATGACTTGACGAGGTTGCTTGGCACTGGATAGAGGCCATCTTGGCATCTACCCTGAAGAAGAGGGGCCTTCGTGGCCTGATCCTTGACACAAAAATGAGAGGGATAAAATTTAGCGTAGGCATTATTGTCACGAAGTAATTTGTGTACAGATAAAAGGTTTTTGTCTAGCTGGGAACGCAAAGGATGTTTTTGAGAAGGAGAGGATGAACTGAACCAGTAATTTGAGAATGACCAGTATGGGTAATATGCAGACATGCACCGTTGGTGACCTGCACGGACTCCTTCCCACGGTAGCGCTCCTGGAAACTGAGGCGGTCCAGGTCAGCCGTCAGATGATCCGATGCACCAGAATCGAAGAACCAAGGACCACCGTCATGGGAGTTGTTGGTGTGGACGGCGTTGGCGTTGCGCGGACGAGGTTCTTCAGGCTGGTAAGCATGGTTGAAGCGATTGCGACAGTGCAGGGCGTCGTGGCCATACTTGCCACAGACCTGGCACGTGGGACGGGGGCCTCCGCCGCCGCCTCCATTGCGGCTGCCACCGCCGTAGCCGTTGCCACGGCCTCGACCTCCATTGCGACCGCCACGATCGCCTTGTCCTCCTCCTCCATTGGGACGTCCATCACCGCCACGGTGACCACCGCCTTGGCCATCGTTGCGGTTGCGTGTGTCCGCAGCATTCGCGGATGGATGGATCTCACCGGTTGACGCCTACTGCTCAAGACGGAGTTCGGCGCTAAGAAAATAAGCATAAAAATTGTTGAGCGTCACCGGATCATCGCGGGCAGTGATGGAGGCGACGAGGGGCTCGAACTCCTGGCCAAGCCCGGCTAGCATGTAGCCTAGGATCTCCTCGTCACTGAGAGGTTTCCCAGCTGACGCCATGGCATCAATGTAGCCTTTCATCCGGTTGAAGTACTCGGAGGCCGTCATGTCCTTCTTCTTCAGGTTGGAGAGCTGGTAACGCAGTTGCATCACCAGGGCTCGGTTCTGCGAGCCAAACATGGCGTGGAGAACACCCCACATGCCGGCCGACATGGTGATCGTCGTCAGTTGCCCCACGATGTCCTCGGACATGGAGCCGAGGAGGGCGATCATCACCAGCTGATCTTGCTGGTACCACCGGACGTAGTCCGGGTTGGCCGCCTCCTTAGCACTATCGCCGGTGCCCTCGGTGATCGTAAGCGAAGGGGCGACGATGGTGCCGTCGACGTAGCCAAACAGATGGGCGGCGCGCAGAGCAGGCGCCGCTTGGGTCTTCCACAACAGAAAGTTGTCGCGGGTAAGGCGAATGGTGATGAGGCTGGTGATGGAGGAGATGGTCACGGTGGTGGAGCTTGAGGCGGCGGCGCTAGTGCCTGCCATTGTTGTGGAAGGTGGAGATGGGATCTAGGCTCTGATACCAAGTGGAAAAATGTGTTTGCCGTGGTAAATATGCCACCGGCCCTCTCATGTTTATATAGCCCATAAGGGATCAGATAGATACAGAGGTTGTTAGCTAGATAAACTACAGGTGCACGTGACGTGCTCTACAATACATGTACGGTTGATCAACAACCAAATCTAATCTAACTAGCTACATTCTAGCTGTTAGTTTACAAGTCTTACAAGTCTCTGTTGGTACCTCTATCCCCAAGGCCCAAGTTTTTAGGTTTGAGAACCATTTGATCAAAATGCCAGGTTTTATGGATGTTGTCAACAGAATTTGGAATATTAGTTGTCATGGCGATAGCGCAAAAGTCTTGTCCTCCAAATTTAAATGGTTGAGAAAAGGGCTAAAAAAACTGGAGCACTAGCATCTCTGTTATTGTTATTAATAAGGTGGTGGATAATTGCAATGCTATAATTTTCATGCTAGATGAATTAGAAGAGCGACGTCCCCTCCATATCTCTGAATGGAATTTTCGGAGTATTGTGAAGGCTCGGCTTTAGCATTTGCTCACATGCAAGAAGGAGTACTGGAAGAAACGTTGCACGGCGCGTTGGGCCAAATTGGGTAACGAAAACACAACTTATTTCCACTCGATGGCTACCATTCGTTATAGACGAAACATGATCTCCTCTTTAACAAGGGATGACGGCTCCATTGCTGTGGAACATCACGAGAAAGCTGGGATAGTTTGGCAGTCATATAGAGACAGACTTGGTTTTTCAACACCTATTGATGACAACTTTGATTTCTCAATGTATATTCAGCCATCGATTGATCTTAGTGCTCTTTCTGCTCCCTTTTCGCATGTAGAAATTGATAAGGTGGTCGCTGATCTCCCTACTGATAAAGCCCCAGGTCCAGACGGTTTTTCTGGTCCCTTCATCAAGACGTGCTGGCCAATAATTAAATTTGACTTCTATAGGTTGTGCCAACAATTTTGGGAGGGCAAGGTTAATCTCCAAAGCATAAATGACGCCTTCATCACTCTCATACCTAAAGTCCATTCACCTGAAGGCCCGAATGATTATCGATCCATCTCTTTGCTCAACATTAGTCTGAAGATTTTGATGAAACCGTTAGCGAACAGGTTGCAGCTTTACATTCTGAACTTAGTACACATAAATCAATATGGTTTCCTTAAGAGCAGAACAATACAAGACTGTGTTGCATGGGCATACAAATATATTCATCAGTGCAAGCAGACTAAAAGGGAAGTGGTTATTCTGAAACTAGACTTTGCAAAAGCGTTCGATACAATTGAACATCAGGCCATTCTGCGGATCCTCGAATGTTGGGGTTGTGATGATAGATGGCTCGGTTGGGTCAAGGCCATTTTCTCTACTGGTTTTTCTTCGGTACTTCTTAATGGTGTACCTGGAAAAAAATTCCCTTGTAGGCGTGGAGTACGCCAAGGCGATCCCTTCTCGCCAATTCTTTTTTTGGCTGGTGCTGACCTCCTTCAATCGATTGTTAATAGGCTTGCAGATAATGGTGTCCTTGAGCCACCGCTCCCTATTCCTGGTACTGATTTTCCAATCGTACAATACGCTGATGATACCCTCCTTATACTCCAAGCATGTCCTCTGCAGATCTTGGCTCTGAAAGAACTCCTTCAGGTTTTCTCCAATGCTACTGGACTTAAAGTCAATTTCTCAAAATCTTGCTTGATGCCAATTAACATTGATGAACAACGCCTTTCTATGCTAGCAAATACCTTTGGTTGTACCACTGGGACACTTCCTTTTGCCTACTTAGGCCTGCCTCTAGGCACGACAAGACCAACTGTGCAAGACCTGACTCCGATTGTTGATCAGATTGAAAGACGGCTCAACGCTAGCACACGTTTCCTTGACTATGGGGGTAGATTACAGTTGGTGAACTCGGTTCTCTCCTCGCTTCCAAATCATTATTTATCTTCACTTAAGATTCATAAGACGATCATCAATATCGCTGACCGATCTCGTCGTCACTGCCTTTGAGCCAAGCAAGAAGACTCTACCTCGGCTCATTCTTTGGCATCATGGTCTCTTGTCTGTAGGCCCAAGAATCGTGCAGGTCTTGGGATCATCAACTTTGAACTTCAGGACAACGCTCTCCTCCTCAAGCAGTTACACAAATTCTACTGTAAGGCTGACTTGTCCTGGGTAAAGCTTGTATGGTCGTTATATACACCTGTCACTGCTCCTCATGCACAATCTCGCCGTGGGTCCTTCTGGTGGCATGATGTCTTCAGCTTGATAGAAACATACAGGAGTATCAGTACGTGCAACATAGTTGGTGGGGAGACTGTCTTATTCTGGAAGGACTTTTGGTGTGAAAATGAGCTTATGTGTAACAAATTTCCACGTTTGTTTTCCTATGCTATAAACCAAGACCTCACTGTCGCTCAGCTGCTGCGCTCTCAGAATGTCTTCGATCATTTTGCTCTGCCACTCTCTGTCCAAGCATTTGAGGAACTAAATGAGGTCCAGGAGACTCTTCAAGGTATTGCTCCCCTTCAGACAGATGTTGATACCAGTGTATTCCCTTGGGGCAGCACCATCTATACCTCTGCCAAATTCTATAAATTTCTGTTTGTAATAGTGTCTTGTGATCTATCGTTGAATGCAATTTGGAAGTCCAAATGCCTCCCTAAACTGAGGGTTTTTTCCTGGTTACTCCTAATGGATAGGTTGAATACTAAAGATCTGATGTTGAGGGTAAACTGGAAGATTGATGATGTCCCTAATTGTATCCTATGTGCTAACCAAGATCTTGAGACAACTGATCATCTCTTCTTTTGTTGTCCCTTTGCTCGGATCTGCTGGGAGTCTATTAATATGCAATGGGATTGTTCACTCCAAATGTCTCCTCGATTCACTACTGCGAAAAGTTTATCCAGGGGACCTTGTTTTATGGAGATTGCTATTTGTGCAGTCGTGGAATCTATGGAAAGAGAGGAATGATTATATTTTTAAACAGTAGACTCCTTCCTTCGCTCGTTGGAGGGTTAGATTCCCGAGTGATTTATATATGCATCAACATAGAGTGAAGGCTTCCTAGGTTCAACCTCTTTTAGATTGGATCTCTTCTTATTCTTCATAATGTTTCTGCTCGCTCTTGTACATTTCTAGCCCCTTGATGTAATCCCCCTTCGTACGTTTTTCCTATATATTTATATAAATAGAAAATATACCGTAGGGGTTTTCCCTACGGTCTCACGGCTCAAAAAAAATTGAAGATTTGTTCGAGCTCGTCCGGATTTAGAGTGAGGTAGGAGGGGTGCAGAGTTTCGCTCTGCTTAGCCCTTTTGCCCTTCGGATCTTCCGTCTCCTCCTGAACCGGCTGCTTCCCTGTCATCTTGCGCTTGCGATCGTCCGTCTCCTCAACCCTAGACGGAGGCGGAGGGTGAAGCTCTTCTCTGATATTCAGGGCCATCAGGTTGTGTCTTGCTTTCGTCCCGTCTTTGGTCCTATCCGGCATGTTGAACAAAGTGGAAAGCAAGCTCTCGCACATGTTCTTCGTAATATGCATGACATCGAGGCTATGGGGCATACTGAGGATCTTCCAGTATGGCAAGTCCCAAAACACGGACCTCTTTTTCCATACCCCCATGAGCGGCACGGGTTCCTTTTTCTTCTTCTTGTCTCCTCGCTTCCGCTTCTGCTTTTGTATCTTACCCGCCAGAGGGATGTGTTTCCAGTTTTTCAACAAAGTATCGATCTCCTCGCCGCTATGCTTACCCGGCGCTAAGGAGGTGTGAAGTGGGCGGTCAGATCGAGGAAAGTACCCCCGGCGACCACAACTCTACATGCCGGTGGTATTGTTCCTATCGCCGGCGAGTCTAGAAGGAAGGCACCGGCGGAAAACTTCTGGTTAGGTGGGCCCATCTTGCTCACCACTGATGACCCACAAGTATAGGGGTTGTATCGCAGTATTTTCGATAAGTAAGAGTGTCAAACCCAACAAGGAGCAGAAGGTGTTGGCGAGTGGCTTGGAGCAGGAATTCTCTGTAAATACTTAGCAAACAAATTTTTAGGGATTTTTGATAATGCAGATAAATAAAGTGCGAGTAAATAAAAAATAATAATAAATGCAGCAAGTGGCACAATCCTTTCTTTAGCAAAGGACAAGCCGGTTGTATTACTTATAATGACCAAACGTTCTCTAGGACACACGGAAATATCATCAAGTGCTTTCGCTTCATATAGTTGATTAATCTTCTTTAGTTTGCTAAGTGTTGTGTGGGTGAACCTATGCTAATGTACCGATCTTCCTAGGACTAATACATACTTGTGATTATACCCCTTCCAAGCATCCGCAAGTACAAGAAAGTAATTAAGGTAGAAACCTAACCACAGCTTTAAACTCTAACACCCTGACATTCCTTGTGCAAAGGTTTCCTAACGGGGGTTCAGGTTTCTGTCACTCCGGCAACCCCTACGATTAGTAGCCAAATATACAATGCATTCCCCTAGGCCCATATAGGTAAAGTGTCATGTAGTCGACGTTCACATGACACCACTAGAAGAAATACACCACAACTTAAATATCAAACCATTGAATCTTTCTCAACACAATTCCACTACTAACAACATGACTTCTCCCATGTCCTCAAGAACTAAATGAACTACTCACAAGACATCATATGGATCAAGATCAGAGATAAAATAATGATATGTAACAATCTGAATATAAACGATAATTCAATGGTTCACTCAATAGCATCAACTACAAGGAGTAATCAACACTGGGAAAGTTTCCCCTAAGAACTATGCAAGATTCAACCCAATTGTTATAGTGGTATGGAGTGGTGATAATGGTGGTGATGGAGATGATGATGGTGATGATGATCCCGATGAAGTCCAACTTGATGGTGGTGTTGATGGCAACAATCTCCCCTCTCCGGGAAGGAATTCCCCCGGCAGGATTATGTCTGTTGGAGAGATCTTTCTCTCTCTGTAGTTTTCTGCCCTGCAAAGGCGGCAAAATCTTTCTGTGGTCGATCCATCGGTATTAGGGTTCCGTGGGGGTAATATACGCCAGAGGGGAGAGCCTAGAGTGGGCCAGGGCAGCCACACCACCTGCAGGCTTGGCCTAGGGCTGCCCGCGCCAGGGGGCGGTGTGGGCCCCTGTGGCCAATCTCCACTCCCCCTTCTGGCAATCTTCGTCTTCTAGAAAAATAGAATTTTCCATGTATTTTCCCGGATTTTCTGATCTTCACTAATTTTGCCTCCAAACAGCACCTTTTCCATTAGAATCCTGACTGCAGCGGTCCATGCTCCAAAAGTCATCAACCATGCAAAAACAGATGAAATAACATAAGTATCATCTCTTAATATGAAATATATCAATGAATAACAGTAAATTATGATATAGAATAGTGATGCAAAATGGACGTATGAACTCCCCCCAAGCTTAGACTTTGCTTGTCCCCAAGCGAAAACTGAGCTCAATAAACATGACCTCAGGTTTATGGACTGAAGAGTCGATAAAAGAATATGGACAAGAAGCATCACATTCATCAATACATAAATCATAATAGAAGACAACTCACTATTATATAACTTAACTTGCAATAAGTAAAGGACACACAAGTAAAGATACATAAAGTAAATAAAAATTGGTAATGTCAAACTTAGCTCTTGGTCGAAGAATAGTTGACAATTTGCAGGAGTTCACAAATAAATGGTTTTCAATGATAGCTTTCAAAGTAATACTCTCTAAGATAAGAGCAATATGCAAAACAAGGAATATAAGAAACATGATTGAATAAATCATCATATGAATGAATGAAACACAATAACTCAAAATACTTGCTGAGATAGAAGGGAATAGGTTTACTGACTCAACTAAAAAGTAAAAGATAGGCCCTTCGCAGAGGGAAGCAGGGATTTCAAGTTTCATAAAGAGCTTCCAAAAATTATGGTACTTATTAGCTTTCATCTCTCATTGCCCCTATCATAGGCATCTTTACGTGATTAAGGTTAAAGTGATAAAATATGAGGATATGCTTGACAAGTTGTAAGTTGAAAATCTCATATCCCTTGAATACGAGGGCCGCTCCTCATGCTACTCAAGTTTAGTTACCGGTAAGTTCTTGTTATAGTAAGTATATGTGTATCATAGAGAACCGCCAACGGGGTACTCCTTGCCCGATAATATGGAAGAATCCCCATATCAAAATGACAAGGCAAGCAGACAACGAGCATCTCAGCAATCTTCTTATTTACCATGGGAAAATGGTGCCTTTTTCTCTCTTTCCTCTTTTCTCATCTCTTTTTTTTTGTTTTTTTCAATCTCTATCTCTTTTTTTTATAAGAAGAATGCTTCATAGATTGCTCATTATGGTTACGCTGCAGGTTTCCACCATGATTAGGCATGGATTAGAACAGCGGCCCAGGCGTTTCTCTAACACACATACATAACTCCATGGACTTACAAGCTTTCCTTTCTTTCACACTGACGACATCCATAAACAAAAGAGCATGATATCAACTAGGTACAATGTACAAGTGCAATGTTGAAAGTGTTCCCCATGACAGCATGGTTCTGCTAATTCACAACTTACAAAGCGCAAGCATATACGCAACATAGATGGGCACAATGGTTCAAGTTTATTAGGTGCAAGAAAAGTAAAGTGTGTCATCAAGTTCGTGAGAGCTTTAATCACTAATTTTCACATAACAAGTTTAATCTGGAAGGTAGATAAAAGCATGAATTTACTTAGAATAGTAATAGTGCTAATAGGTAGGTATGGTGGACACAAATGGCATAGGTTTTGGTTTAAGGATTGGATGCACGAGAAGCATTCCCTCTCAGTACAGGTTTTTGGCTAGCAAGGCTAGGTAGCAAGCATAAGAGTTGAAGGAAACAAATAAAAATACAAGTGATAAAAACAAACATGCAATCTTCCTTGGAAGCACAAAAGATCTTAACTAGAGAATACTAAACTTATGAGCAAATCAAGAAAGAAAGATGATGAAATTATATTTCTTTAGAGTACTTTTTATCTTCTCATTCAAATCTCAAAAATAGTGTTGCTACTGACCGAGCCAGGTTTGCCAAAACCAACTAAATTAACTCAATGATCCCAAAGTGATACCAATACTAATAACAAGATCAATCATATAACATGAATTGAAAACTAATATAAGATATGCAAAAGAGTAAATAATAGAACTTCTCATTAATATTCCATAACGGCAACTCACACCAAGGGATACATAGATAACTAACGAGGGGGGACACTTCATTAATGCAAACCATCCTATATGATAACTTCTCTATTCATGATATGACTCTACTAAAAAGGTAAAAAGATAGAATATAGTGATGTGATACTGCGGCACTCCCCCAAGCTTGGAACAAACCAAGGGGATGCCAAAACCTGATGATGAATTACTCCTTCGGTGGTGGTGGTGTTCTCTCGATGAGCTTTTCGATCAATTTCCTCAAGTCCTCAATCTCGAAGGTGAGAGTACGAATCAACTCCGAGTTGTGCTCGATGCGGTGCTGATGGGTTCGTAGCATGGAAAACAAAAAAAATCTACCGCAAGAACGAACAAAACCCAGATCTAATCTAGATAAAAGCCAAGATCTAATCTATTAGACATGAGCAACGAGATAGATCTGTACTAACCCTCGTAGAACCGAAAGCGTTACGAGATTAGATCTCGGGGTTGATGTAGTCGATCACTTGCCGATCTCAAGATCGTGTGGACGATCCTTCCGGCGCCGCGTTCTGGCAGCGCTTCCGCAGTCGATCACACGTGCGGAGTCGAAGCAGACCTTCCTCTCCCCGTTCCAGCGAGCAGCGGAGGTAGTAGATCTTCTCCACGGAATCCTAGCAGCACGACGATGTGGTGGTGGTGGTGGAGGAGGAGAGAATTCTGCAGGGCTTCGCCTAAGCCGGAGCAGAGCGAAGGAAGAGGAGAGAGGCGGTGGCTAGAGCTTGTTATGGGAGAGGTCTAGGAGGGGGCGCCCCCTCCCCTCTATTTAAAGGAGGGAGGCGCGCCATGGGAGGGGGAGTCCTAGTAGGCTCCCCTCCTTGGCCGGCGGGTTGGGAAGGGGAGGAGGAGTCCTCCTCCCCCACGAATCCGTGTCTAGCCCCCACAAGGTTTCCTTGACCCTTTCTTGGTTTTCAAGCAAACACCAAGAACTCTTCTAGAACCTTCCAGAACATTCTGAAACCTTCTAGAATCTCCATACAAACACTCCGGAACATTTCCTAACTTAGAAAATGATCCCCAATATATGAATCTTATTCTCCAGACCATTCCGGATCTCCTCGTGATGTCCCGGATCCAATCTGAGACTCCGAACAACATTCGGTCCCCAACGCATATTCCATATCTACTTAAAACAACTTCGAACCTTAAGTGTGTCACCCTACGGTTCGTGAATATGCAGACATGATGAAGACACCTCTCCGATCAATAACCATCAGCGGGATCTGGAGATCCATAACGGCTCCCACATACTCAACGATGACTTCGTGATCGATAGAACCATTAACATACGAAACCAATTCCCTTTGTCACACGATATTCTACTTATCCGAGGTTTGATCGTCGATATCTCCATACCTAGTTCTACCTCGTTACTGATAAGTACTCTTTACTCGTTCCATGTTATGTCATCCCTTGTGACCTAGTCACATGCTTGCAAGCTAACTAGATGACATACCACCGAGAGGGCCCAGAGCATATCTATCTGTCATATGGATGGACAAATCTCAATCTTGGTCTATGCGCTTCAACACATACTTTCAGAATACCCAATGACACCTTTATAACCACCCAGTTATGAAGCGGTGTTTGATATCATCAAAGTACCCATCCGGTGATGGTGATTAACATAACCTCATGGTCGAAGGATTAGGTTACTATGCATTTGAAAGCTTACAGCAATACGAACTTAATAACTTGATCTTATGCTACGCTTACTATGGGTGTGTGTCCATCACATCATTCTCCTAATGATATAACCTTGTTATTAATGACATCCAATGTCCATGATCAGGAAACCATGATCATCATTTAATCAACAAGCTAGTTCCACAAGAGGCTTACTAGGGACTCTTTTATGTTTACAAAACACACATGTATCAGTGTTTCCTTATAATACAATTATAGCATGGGATGTAAACATTCATCATAAACACAAAGATATAATAATAACCACTTTTATTATTGCCTCTTGGGCATATCTCCAACAGTCTCCCACTTGCACTAGAGTCAATAATCTAGATTACATGGTAATATACCTAACACCCATGGCGTTTTGGTGTTGGTCATGCTTTTGCTCTAGGGAGAGGTTTAGTCAACGGATCTGCTACATTCAGATCAGTGTGTACTTTGCAAATCTTTATGTCACCATCTCGGACATACTCGCGAATAGCATGGAAACGTAGCTTGATGTGCTTCAGCTTGCTATGTGACCTTGGCTCCTGTGCATTAGCTATGGCACCTGTGTTGTCACAGTAGATGGCCATCGGGTCCAATGCACTAGGAGCCACGCCAAGTTCAGTAATGAACTCCTTCATCCATATGGCTTCTTGTGTAGCCTCCGAAGCAGCTATGTATTCCGATTCAGTTGAAGATTTCGCCACAACGCTTTGCTTGGCACTCCTCCAGCTCACTGCAGCACCATTCAAAATAAATACGTATCCAGACTGTGACTTCGAGTCATCTGGATCGGTGTTCTAACTAGCATCAGTGTAACCATTTACAACAAGCTATTCATCACCTCCATAAGAAAGAACCATATCCTTAGTCCTATTCAGGTACTTTAGGATATTCTTGACCGCTGTCCAGTGTTCCATTCCAGGATCACTTTGATATCTGCTAGTCAAACTAACGGCATGTGCTATATCCGGTCTTGTACACAACATGGCATACATGATAGAACCTATGGCCGAGGCATAGGGAATATTATTCATCTTTTCCCTATCTTCTGCCGTAGCCAGACTTTGAGTCTTACTCAAGGTCTTACCTGACAACATGGGCGCGAACCCTTTCTTGCTCTCTTCCATTCTAAACTTCTTTAGAACTTTGTCTAAGTATGTACTTTGTGAAAGTGCTATTAGGCGTCTTGATCTATCTCTATAAATCTTAATGCCTAGAATATATGCCGCTTCGCCAAGATCCTTCATCGAAAAACTATTATTCAAATAGGTTTTGACGCTATTAAGAAGTTCTATATCATTCCCAATCAACAATATGTCATCTACATATAGTACTAGGAATGCTACAGAGCTCCCACTCACTTTCTTGTAAATACAAGCTTCTCCATAAGTTTGTATAAATCCAAAGTTTTTGATTACTTTATCAAAACATTGATTCCAACTTCGGGATGCTTGCTTCAGTCCATAAATGGAGCGCTGAAGTTTGCATACCTTGTCAGCATCACTAGGATCGACAAAACCCTTGGGTTGTACCATATACAACTCTTCCTCAATGTCACCATTAAGGAACGCCGTTTTGACATCCATCTGCCAAATTTCATAATCGAAATATGCAGCGATTGCTAACAAAATCCTCACAGACTTTAGCTTTGCTACTAGTGAGAAAGTCTCATCGTAGTCAACTCCTTGAATTTGTCGGAATCCTTTCGCGACAAGTCGAGCTTTATAGACGGTAACATTACCATCAGCATCTGTTTTTCTTTTGAAAATCCATTTGTTCTCGACAGCCTTACGGCCATCCGGTAAGTCCACCAAAGTCCATACTTGGTTTTCGTACATGGATCCTATTTTGGATTTCATGGCTTCTAGCCATTTGTCGGAATCTGGGCTCACCATAGCTTCTTCATACGTCGCAGGGTCATCAGTGTTGTCCACCAACATGACGTTCAAGGCAGAGTCATACCACTCAGGAGTGGTACGAACCCTCGTTGACCTGCGAGGTTCAGCAGTAACTTCGTTCGAAGTTTCATGATCACCATCATTAGCTTCCTCTCCAGTTGGTGCAGGCGGCACAAAAACATCTTCCGATGTTGCGCTACTCTCAACTCCGAGAGAAGGTTCAATAACCTCGTCGAGTTCTACTTTCCTTCCAGTCACTTCTTTCGAGAGAAACTCCTTCTCAAGAAAGGATCCATTCTTGGCAACAAAAACTTTGCCTTCGGATCTATGATAGAAGGTATACCCAATTGTTTCTTTAGGGTATCCTATGAAGACGCATTTCTCCGCTTTGGATTCAAGCTTATCAGGTTGTAACTTCTTTACATACGCTTCGCAACCCCAAACTTTAAGGAATGACAACTTAGGTTTCTTTCCAAACCACAATTCGTACGGTGTCGTTTCAACGGATTTAGATGGTGCCCTATTTAAAGTGAATGCGGCTGTCTCTAATGCATAGCCCCAAAATGATAGCGGTAAATCTGTAAGAGACATCATAGACCGAACCATATCTAAGAGAGTTCGATTACGACGTTCGGACACACCATTACGCTGTGGTGTTCCCGGCGGTGTCAACTGCAAAAGTATTCCACATTTCTTTAAATGCATACCAAACTCATAACTCAGATATTCACCTCCGCGGTCAGAACGCAGAAACTTAATCTTCTTGTTATGATGATTTTCCACTTCACTTTGAAATTCCATAAACTTCTTGAAAGTTTCGGACTTATGTTTCATAAAGTAGACATACCCATATCTACTTAAGTCATCCGTGAAAGTGAGAACATAACGATATCCACCACGCGATGCTACACTCATTGGACCGCACACATCGGTATGTATTATTTCCAATAAGTCCGTAGCTCGCTCCATTATTCCAGGGAATGGAGTCTTAGTCATTTTTTCCATTAGACATGCTTCGCATCTTTCAAGTGATTCAAAATCAAGTGATTCAAGAAGTCCATCAGAATGGAGTATCTTTATACGCTTCACTCCAATGTGACCAAGACGACAATGCCACATGTATGTAGAATTATCATTCAATTTTATTCGTTTAGCATCTATGTTGTGAACATGTGTATCACTACTATCGAGATTCAATAAGAATAAACCATTTATCTCAGGTGCATTACCATAAAAGATATTACTCATATAAATCGAATAACCTTTATTCTCAGACTTAAAAGAGTAACCGTCTCGCAATAAACAAGATCTAGATATAATGTTCATGCTTAACAAAGGCACCAAATAACAATTATTTAAATTTAAAACTAATCCCGAAGGTAGATGTAGAGGGAGCGTGCCGACGGCGATCACATCAACCTTGGAGCCATTTCCAACGCGCATCGTCACCTCGTCTCTTGCCAGTCTTCGTTTATTCCGCAGCTCCTGTTTCGAGTTACATATATGAGCAACCGAACCAGTATCAAATACCCAGGCACTACTACAACTACTAGTAAGATACACATCAATAACATGTATATCGAATATACCTTTCTTCTTGATGTTGCCGTTCTTCAGATCTGCCAAGTACTTGGGGCAGTTATGCTTCCAGTGACCAGCACCCTTGTAGTAGAAGCACTCAGTTTCAGGCTTAGAACCAGCCTTGGGCTTCCTAGCAGGTGCGGCAGCTTTCTTGCCGTCCTTCTTGAAGTTGCCCTTTTTCTTAGGCTTGTCCTGTTTCTTGAAATTGGTGGTCTTATTGACCATCAACACTTGGTGCTCCTTCTTTATCTCCACTTCAGCAGTTTTCAGCATGGACGATAGTTCAGGCAACGTCTTGTTCATGCAGTGCATATTGTAGTTCATCACAAAGTTCTTATAACTCGGTGGCAGTGATTGGAGGACACGGTGAATCCCTAACTCATTAGGAATCGTTATCCCCAACTCTTGGAGCTTGTTTGTGTGCCCAAACATGGTGAGCATGTGCTCGCTAACGGAGCTTCCCTCTTCCATCTTGCAGGTAAAGAACTTCTCGAAGGCCTCATAGCTCTCCACGGTCGCGTGAGTCTCAAAAATGAGCTTGAGCTCCTTAATGATCTCGAACGGGTCGTGGTGCTCAAAATGCTTCTGGAGCTCCGTTTCTAAACCGTATAGGATGGCACACTGAACTGTGGAGTAATGATTTTTCCGAGTGGCGTAAACATTCTTTACGTCATCGGTGGCATCATCTGCAGGTGGGTCACCTAGCGGTGCTTCGAGCACATAGGTCATATGACCAGCCCTGAGGACAATCTTCAGACCACGAAGCCAGTCCGTGAAGTTGCTTCCATTGTTCTTAAGTTTTTCTTTCTCTAGGAACGCATTGAAATTGATGGAGAGATTCGCCATAATCTACAACAAATTTGCAAGTAGTTTAGACTAAGTTTATGATAAATTGAGTTCTACTTTAATTCTTAAATTAACTAGGTGAACTCCCACTCAAAACAACATCCCTCACATTGTCTTAGTGATTACACGAACCAAGTCCACTACACCAAGTCCGATCTTCACGAGAGAAGATGTAGTTTCATCGGCGAACAATCTTCATGTTCATCATATCACTTATATGATTCATGCTCTACCTTTCGGTATTCCGTGTTCCGAGACCATGTCTGTACATGCTAGGCTCGTCAAGATTAACCTTAGTTTCCGCATGTGCAAATCTGGCTTGCACCCGTTGTATGCACACGTAGAATCTATCACATCCGATCATCACGAGATGCTTCGAGACGACGAGTCTTAGCAACAGTGCCAACTAAGGACGAACACTTTATTACTTGAAATTTAGTGAGAGGGATCATCTTATAATGCTACCGTCGCGATCTAAGCAATACAAGATGCATAAAGGATTAACATCACAGGCAATTCATAATTAGTGTGATATGATATGGCCCTTTCTTCTTATGCCTTTGATCTCCATCTCCAAAGCACGGACATGATCTCCATCATCACCAGCATTGCGTCAAGGTCAATGGCGCCGCTTCATGGTTGTCCATCATCACCAGCAACTATTACAACTACTTGGAATAAAGCTATTACAAGATGAATAGACACGCAGGTCTTAACAGAATTAAAGACAGCCATTAGGCTCCTGCCGGTTGCCATATTACAACAAGGATCATTGCATACATCAAATATAATCACAATCACATGATGGCCATATCACATCACAAAACCCCTGCAAAAACAAGTTAGACGCCTCTAATTTTATTTGCAAGTTTTACGTGGTTTGGGGCTTTCGAATAAGAACGGATCTTACCTGCGAAACTGAACCACAACATTGATACAAGTGCTATCAAGTGCAAAGTGTAGATCGGATCTATACTATGATGGGAGAGACAGACACCCGCAAAGCCACTTGTGCAAAGCAAGTTACACGTCAAGCATGGAGCAAGTCTCATGTGCGATGACATGTAAGGTTAGCCCGAGCGGCTTCATCCCACCATACCGCAAGATGCAAAGTACACAAAGCAAAAGACGGCACGAGCACCAACGCCCACAACATCATTGTGTTCTACTCGTGCAACAGATCTACGCATAGACAAGGCTCTGATACCACTGATGGGTTCGTAGCATGGAAAACAAAAAAATTCTACCGCAAGAACGAACAAAACCCAGATCTAATCTAGATAAAAGCCAAGATCTAATCTATTAGACATGAGCAACGAGATAGATCTGTACTAACCCTCGTAGAACCGAAAGCGTTACGAGATTAGATCTCGGGGTTGATGTAGTCGATCACTTGCCGATCTCAAGATCATGTGGATGATCCTTCCGGCGCCGCGTTCCGGCAGCGCTTCCGCAGTCGGTCACACGTGCGGAGTCGAAGCAGACCTTCCTCTCCCTGTTCCAGCGAGCAGCGGAGGTAGTAGATCTTCTCCACGGAATCCCAGCAGCACGACGGTGTGGTGGTGGTGGTGGAGGAGAGAATTCTGCAGGGCTTCGCCTAAGCCAGAGCAGAGCGAAGGAAGAGGAGAGAGGCGGCGGCTAGAGCTTGTTATGGGAGAGGTCTAGGAGGGGGCGCCCCCTCCCCTCTATTTAAAGGAGGGAGGCGCGCCATGGGAGGGGGAGTCCTAGTAGGACTCCCCTCCTTGGCCGGCGGGTTGGGAAGGGGAGGAGGAGTCCTCCTCCCCCACGAATCCGTGTCTAGCCCCCACAAGGTTTCCTTGACCCTTTCTTGGTTTTCAAGCAAACACCAAGAACTCTTCTAGAACCTTCCAGAACATTCTGAAACCTTCTAGAATCTCCATACAAACACTACGGAACATTTCCTAACTTAGAAAATGATCCCCAATATATGAATATTATTCTCCGAACCATTCCGGATCTACTCGTGATGTCCCGGATCCAATCTGAGACTCTGAACAACATTCGGTCTCCAATGCATATTCCATATCTACTTAAAACAACTTCGAACCTTAAGGGTGTCACCCTACGGTTCGTGAATATGCAGACATGATGAAGACACCTCTCCGATCAATAACCATCAGCGGGATCTGGAGATCCATAACGGCTCCCACATACTCAACGATGACTTCGTGATCGATAGAACCATTAACATACGAAACCAATTCCCTTTGTCACACGATATTCTACTTATCCGAGGTTTGATCGTCGGTATCTCCATACCTAGTTCTACCTCGTTACTGATAAGTACTCTTTACTCGTTCCATGTTATGTCATCCCTTGTGACCTAGTCACATGCTTGCAAGCTAACTAGATGACATACCACCGAGAGGGCCCAGAGCATATTTATCCGTCATATGGATGGACAAATCCCAATCTTGGTCTATGCGCTTCAACACATACTTTCAGAATACCCAATGACACCTTTATAACCACCCAGTTACGAAGCGGTGTTTGATGTCATCAAAGTACCCATCCGGTGATGGTGATTAACATAACCTCATGGTCGAAGGATTAGGTTACTATGCATTTGAAAGCTTACAGTAATACGAACTTAATGACTTGATCTTATGCTACGCTTAATATCAATGTGTGTCCATCACATCATTCTCCTAATGATATAAACCTTGTTATTAATGACATCCAATGTCCATGATCAGGAAACGATGATCATCATTTAATCAACAAGCTAGTTCCACAAGAGGCTTACTAGGGACTCTTTTATGTTTACAAAACACACATGTATCAGTGTTTCCTTATAATACAATTATAGCATGGGATGTAAACATTCATCATAAACACAAAGATATAATAATAACCACTTTTATTATTGCCTATTGCGCATATCTCCAACAGGTGCATGATCATGTCAGGCTGTGAATCCAAGCTCGTACGATTCCTTCCCCACTCTTCGTCCTTGAATTCTTCTTTTCCTGCATGGTTAGAACGAGGCATATCCTAATTGGAGGGTAGTTTCTCCTTGGGCATATTCTGGAATTGATGCTCATGGATAAGGGTATGGAAGGGATTCTTGGTGCGTGGAGAAGGTGACCGTGGAGCCAAGAAATGACGCAGAGGCTTCCCTCCAGTTGACATCCGTGCAGTCATTTTGATCCTGGTAGGGTTTGCCAACACTCCAATGCTTGCAATGGTAGTGCCGGTGTGCGGATGCTGGATTTTCTTTACCTCCTCTTCATCTTTACTCTTGATCTCCTTCTCCTGCCCGGGGTCTTGGGGATCCTCCTCCGCAGGCTCCTTTCCCTTATCCTTGGCGGAGACCACTGTGCTTCTAAACTTTAAGAATAGTTCCTAGCAGAAATAGATCGAAATGAAAACACGACGAGAACATGATATACGAACCTCGGGGGATCCGGGGGATTATATATTATGAATTTTTACAACATAAGGAAGGTACTGGGAGAAAACGGGTCGGAGAAGGAGTCTGAGGTGGCCACACCACCTGCTGGCGCAGCCGGGGGGCCCACGCCAGGGGGTGGTGTGAGCCACCCTGGCTCCATTTCCATCCCTCTTTCGCTTCATTGCTTTCCTTGTTGGATAAAAACTGCAAAAATATAACTGAACATATTCTTCGCGGACTTTTCTTACCATAACTGTTACCTATTCGAAAATAGACTCTACAGGTCTCTGAATTTGGTCTTTGATAAATTTTTCTGGAGTTACTACTTGAATAGCATTAATATCTTCATTGTAAGAATCTCCAGCAATATAGTGCTTGAGTCGCTGACCATTCACCACTTGTGTAGTGTTATCTTTTAAAGAAGAAATTTTTATTGCACCTGAACGATATACTTCTTCGATAACAAAAGGTCCTTCCCATTTTGAAAGTAGTTTTCCTGCAAAAAATCTGAGACGAGACCTATACAATAGAACTTTCTCACCAACATGGAACTCTCTCTTAAGAATTCTCCTGTCATGCCATCTTTTAACTTTTTCCTTAAAGAGTCTAGCATTCTCATATGCTTCACTCCTCCATTCATCCAACGAACCTAAGTCAAATGATTTTTTCTCACCAGTAAGTTTGTAGTCTCTATTAAGTTCTTTCACTTCCCAATAAGATTTGTGTTCTAATTCTAAAGGCAGGTGGCAAGCTTTCCCATAAACCATTTTGTAAGGAGACATTCTCATAGGATTTTTATAGGCAGTCCTACAAGCCCATAAAGCATCATTCAACTTTTTAGCCCAATTTTTTCTAGATCTATTAACAGTCCTTTGCAAGATGGATTTAATTTCTCTATTTGATAGCTCTACTTGCCCACTAGTTTGGGGATGATAAGCTGAAGCAATTCTATGATTAACATCATATTTAGCAAGGGTCTTTCTAAAACCACCATGAATGAAATGAGAACCTCCATCAGTCATAAGATACCTAGGCACTCCAAACCTAGGAAAGATAATATCCTTAAGGATTTTTAAAGAGGTCTCCCCATCAGCACTTTTTGTAGGTATGGCTTCTACCCACTTAGTAACATAGTCAACAACAACAAGAATATGGGTATAACCTTTTGAAGGGGGAAAAGGACCCATAAAGTCGAATCCCCAACAATCAAATGGTTCAATAACAAGAGAGTAATTCATAGGCATCTCATTGCGTCTAGAAATGTTACCAACTCGTTGGCACTCATCACATGATAAGACAAATTTTCTTGCATCTTTTAAAAGGGTAGGCTAGTAAAAACCTGATTGTAGAACCTTCTGTGCGGTTCTATCTCCCGCATGATGTCCTCCATAGGCACTACCATGACATTTCCGCAATATCTCCTTTTGTTCATATTCTGGAACACATCTTCGCATAACACCATCTACTCCTTCTTTATATAAATGTGGGTCATCCCAAAAATAATGCCTCAAATCGTAAAAGAACTTCCTTCTTTGCTGAGCTGTAAAAGTTGGAGGCAAATACTTGGAGACAATAAAGTTAGCATAATCAGCATACCAAGGGCTCCCTCGCTAGCTTACCCCTACTACAACCAAATGTTCATTTGGGAAACTATCATTAACAGGCATAGGATCAAAAGAGATGTTTTCCAACCGAGATAAATTATTAGCAACAGGATTTTTAGCACCTTTCCTATCTACAATATGTAGGTCAAACTCTTGTAAGAGCAACACCCATCTAATAAGCCTAGGCTTAGCATCTTTCTTCGTCATAAGGTACTTAATAGCAGCATGATCAGTATGAATGGTAACTTTTGAGTCAACAATATAAGGTCTAAACTTATCACAAGCAAAGACAACAGCTAAGAATTCTTTTTCAGTAGTAGCATAATTCTTTTGAGCAGCGTCAAGAGTCTTACTAGCATAATGGATAACATTTAACTTTTTATCTATTTGTTGCCCAAGGACAGCACCTACAGCAAAATCACTGGCATCACACATGATTTCAAAGGGTAAGCTCCAATCAGGTGGTTAAACAATAGGAGCAGTAGTTAAAGCCTTCTTTAGAGTTTCAAAAGCTTCCTTACAATCATCATCAAAAACAAAGGGTACATCCTTTTGAAGAAGATTAGTGGGGGGTTTTGATATCTTAGAGAAATCTTTAATAAACCTTCTATAAAAACTAGCATGACCAAGGATACTACGAATACCTTTGACGTCTCTTGGACAGGACATTTTCTCAATTGCTTCAACTTTAGCTCTATCAACTTCTATGCCTCTTTCAGAAATCTTATGTCCGAGGACATTCCCTTCATTGACCATGAAGTGGCATTTCTCCCAATTAAGAACAAGATTAGTTTCTTCACATCTCTACAAAACTTTATCAAGGTTGTGCAGACAATTATCAAAAGAAGTTCCATAGACGGAAAAGTCATCCATGAATACTTCCACAATTTCCTCACAAAAACCATGAAAGATAGCAAACATGCATCTTTGAAAAGTAGCAGGAGAATTACACAAACCAAAAGGCATACGTCTATAACCATAGGTTCCATAAGGGCATGTAAAAGTAGTTTTTTCTTGATCTTTTTGTTTAACAGCAATTTGAGAAAACCCAGAGTATCCATCAAGAAAACAAAAATGGGTCTTTTTAGACAACCCTTCTAACATTTGATCAATAAAAGGAAGTGGGTAATGATCTTTCTTAGTAACTTTCTTAACTTTTCTGAAATCAATGCACATCCTATAACCTACTACTATTCTTTGGGGAATAAGCTCATCATTATCATTAGGCACAATGGTAATTCCCCCTTTTTAGGGACACAATGAACATGACTAACCCATTCACTATCAGCAATAGGATAAATAATACCAGCATCAAGGAGTTTTAATACCTCGTTTCTTGCCACTTCCTTCATCTTAGGATTTAAACGACGTTGATGTTCTACCACTGGCTTTGCATCTGGTTCTATATTGATAGTGTGCTGACATATAGTAGGAGAAATCCCCTTTAAATCATCCAGAGTATAGCCCATAGCTCCTCGGTGTTTCTTCAATACCTCCAATAATCTTTCCTCTTCCTTCCCTGAAAGTTTAGAACTAATAATAACATGATATATTTTATTATCATCAATGTAAGCATATTTAAGATCATCAGGTAAAGGTTTTAGATCGAAAACCGGATCCGTTTTAGGTGGCAATGTGGTACCCAAATCTTCCATAGGCAAGTTATGCTTAAGCATCTTAGGATGACGACGGAGAATCTCGTCAATCTCATTTCTTTCTTCCATGAATATTTCACTTTCGTGGTCTTCCATAAATTGTTGCAAAGCATTGTTAGGAGCAACAGAAATAGAAGCAAGTTGTTCAACTCTAAAATCCTAATTATGGGTTTCATTTTCACAAGGTACTTTAGTAAATTTTGAAAAATTAAATTCATAAGATTCCCCATCAAATTTAGTGAAAATTTTCTCCCTTTTTGCAGTCTATAATGGCTCCACACATGTTCAAGAAAGGTCTACCAAAAATGATAGGATAGGTTTTACTAGCATTTGAACCAAATATTAGAAAATCAGCAGGATATTTAATCTTACCACGAAGAACTTCCACATCTCTTACAATACCAATTGGAGAGATGGTCTCTCTATTAGCAAGGTGAATAACCACATCAATCTCTTCTAGCTCGCAAGGACTAATTTCATGCATAATTTCTTTGTAAAGCTCGTAAGGAATAACACTTGAACTTGCACCAATATCACATAAACCATAATAGTAATGATCACCAATTCTAACAAAAAGCACAGGGACACTAGCCTTTTTAGTTCTATTAGGATGTGAGACAATATTAGAAGCATCCTCATAGAAGACAATGTGTCCATCTTCTACACTTTTAGTGACAAGGTCTTTCACAATTGCCACTGCGGGTTCAATGTTTATTTGTTCATCAGGTTTTACAGTTCTCTTTATACTTTTATTAATTACACTAGTTATCATAGGATGCTCCTTTACCTTATCCAGGAAGGGTATTTTCTCGATATAAGGTTTAGGTAAGATGTGATCAATGGTGCAAAATTTAGTACTTCTAACAGGAACATAATCAACAATATCTTTATATGGTGCATGATACTTGTTGCATTCCTTTTTTGGAATTTCAATATAAGAGGAAAAAGCCTTAAAACAATTTGCAATAACTTGAGAATCAAGACCATAAGCATTACTAATATTATGAAAGTCATCAGTTCTCATAAAAGATTCAATGCATTCATAATAATAATTTATACCTGACTTTCTTCCTTTATCATTCTCCCATGCTTCAGCATTGTCTTGAATACGGTCTAGAAGATCCCATTTAGCTTCTTCTTCCATGCGTGTAAATGATCCAGCACAAGAGGCATCCAATAAATCCTTATCATGAAGAGGAAGTCTTGCATAAAAATTATTGATAATAATATTGTTGGGGAGCTCCCGATCTTTATGAATCTCACTACGAGGATAAAATTTTGAATAAAAGAGAGGCACTATTTCCTCCCATTCAAGAGCTTGACCATTCTTCAGCAGCTTATACCATTCCTCAGCTCTTCCTTTTAGTGATAATGAGAATAACTTCTTCTTGACTTAATTTGTTGTGATACCTGCACACTTGAACAACCCACATAATTTGTGTATAAAGAGCAAATGATCACCGGGATGGACAGTTCCATCTCCAACATAATAGTTACCCATAACACGATCAATAATTCTTGTAGGTATTTTAAAAGTATCATTCTCAGCAGGTGGTGGTTCATCTACTATCTTAGCAGTGGTAGTAGCATTGCGAAATAAGAAACTCAGCGAATTATCCATATTGAAATAAAGCAATTAATAGAAGTAAACAATACTCATAGTAGAAGTTTCCTTTACCAGTTCCACTCTCCAATAGCGCTTCACTCCCCGGCAACGGCGCCAGAAAATAGTCTTGATGACCCACAAGTATAGGGGGTGTATCGTAGTATTTTCGATAAGTAAGAGTGTCAAACCCAACGAGGAGCAGAAGGTGTTGGCGAGTGGCTTGAAGCAGGAATTCTCTGTAAATACTTACAAACAGATTTTTAGGGGTTTTTGATAATGCAGATAAATAAAGTGCAAGTAAATAAAAGACAATAATAATAAATGCAGCAAGTGGCCCAATCCTTTCTTTAGCAAAGGACAAGCCGGTTGCATTACTTATAATGACCAAACGTTCTCGAGGACACACAGGAATATCTTCAAGTGCTTTTGCTTCATATAGTTGATTAATCTTCTTTAGTTTGCTAAGTGTTGTGTGGATGAACCTGTGCTAATGTACCAACCTTCCTAGGACTAATACATACTTGTGATTATACCCCTTGCAAGCATCCGCAAGTACAAGAAAGTAATTAAGGTAGAAACCTAACCACAACTTTAAACTCTAAGACCCTGACATCCCTTGTGCAAAGGTTTGATAACGGAGGTTCAGGTTTCTGTCACTCCGGCAACCCCTACGATTAGTAGCCAAATACACAATGCATTCCCCTATGCCCATATAGGTGAAGTGTCATGTAGTTGACATTCACATGACACCACTAGAAGAAATACACCACAATTTAAATATCAAACCATTGAATCTTTCTCAACACAATTTCACTACTAACAACATGACTTCTCCCATGTCCTCAAAAACTAAACGAACTACTCACAAGACATAATATGGATCAAGATCAGAGATGAAATAATGATATGTAACAATCTGAACATAAATGATAATTCAATGGTTCACTCAATAGCATCAACTACAAAGAGTAATCAACACCGGGAAAGTTTCCCCTAAGAACTACGCAAGATTCAACCCAATTGTTACAGCGGTATGGAGTGGTGATGATGGTGGTGATGGAGATGATGATGGTGATGATGGTGATGATGATCCCGATGAAGTCCAGCTTGATGGTGGTGTTGATGGCGACGATCTCCCCTCTCCGGAAAGGAATTCCCCCGGCAGAATTCTGTCTGCCGGAGAGATCTTTCTCTCTCTGTAGTTTTCCGCCTCGCAGAGGCGGCGGAATCTTTCCATGGTCGCTCCCTAGGTATTAGGGTTCCGTGGGGATAGTATACGCCAGAGGGGAGAGCCTAGAGTGGGCCAGGGTGGCCACACCACCTGCTGGCGTGGCCTAGGGCTGCTCGCGCCAGGGGTGGTGAGGGCCCCCTGTGGCCCATCTCCACTCCCCCTTATGGCAATCTTCGTCTTCTGGAAAAATAGAATTTTCCATGTATTTTCCTGAATTTTCTGATCTTCGCGAATTTCGCCTCCAAACAGCCCCTTTTCCATCAGAATCCTGACTACAGCGGTCCATACTCCAAAAATCATCAACCATGCAAAAACAGATAAGATAACATAAGTATCATCTCTTAATATGAAATATGTCAATGAATAACAGTAAATTATGATATAGAATAGTGATGCGAAATGGACGTATCAACCACTGCACCGGCGAGTAGGTCATTTGTTCGCCGGTGGTAAGGGGACGTAGGGCATATGGCCTTGTTTCGCCGGCGGTAAACGTCGACCTGTCCGGTGGCACGCGACCCACCACATCCCCGCCGCGTGCAACACAGTTCGCCGGTGATAATTGGACTAGCCCCGGCGCGCCTTATGCGGTTTCACCGGCGATAACGCGAGTAAGGCCTGGATGGCCTTACCGCTGGCGACCCCCGTGCCCGCTTCGCCAGCGGTGAGGAATTCGGCTATAAGGTTTTCCCTACTAGTGTTGGCTGGCTAAGTGGAGTATTGTGTGTCGTCCCAAGGACCAGGGAGGGTTGGGTATCCACGATCTTGAAATCAAGAATAAGGCCCTCCTTAAAAAATGGCTCTTCAAATTACTTACTGAAGATGGACTATAAAAACTCTCCTTAAACGAAAATACATTGACTCGAAAGCTTTGTCCCACGTTTTTTGGAAACCAGGGGATTTGCATTTCTGGGCTGGTCTGATAGCGAGAAAGAAACATTTCAATTAAGGATGTTTCGGAAATACGATTTTGGGAGGATAAAATGATAGGTAATGCTACGCTCCAAGAATAATATCCGGCATTGTATAATATTGTTTATCATAAGGGTGATACAATCATCATAGTGTTGGAGTCCTCTCCTCTGAATGTGACTTTTAGACGGGATTTAATAGGTCCTAGCCTTGCTTCTTGGAATGTCTTGCTTCAAAGCCTCACATTAGTTCAATTTGTAACAGGGGCTGATGAATTCTGATGGAACTTAAACAAGGATAAGCAGTTCTATGTTACTTCCATGTACAAAGCATTAATTTTGGCTGAATTACCAGTTGATAATAATAGAAAATTTTGGAAGGTGAAGATACCTCTAAAAAATTTTTACTTGGTATCTTCATCGGGGGATAATCCTTACTAAAGAAAATCTCGCTAGGTGAAATTGGCATGGGGGCATAACATGTGTTTTCCGTCGTCACGAAGAGAGAATTAAGCATTTGTTTTTTTATTGTAAGTTCGTCCATTCTATATGGTCAGTCATCCAAGCAGTTTCAGGCTTGTATTCTCCGGTTAGCGTTGCCAATATATTTGAGAATTAGGTACATGATATTGATTACAAGTTCAGAAATCTTCTTAGGGTGGGAGAGATTGTAATTATATTGTCACTTTGGCTATATATAAATGATAAAGTGTTTAACGATAAACATTTATCTCTCTTGCAGGTTTTTTACTCTAGACTGTGAGGCAGCAGCCCCACATCTCTACTGGTACCCTCCATCTATAGTCATCTCTACATTGTGTGCAGGTTCGGGATAACTTTACGGAGGTGTTCACAGGCCTAGAGGATATGGCGTGAGATCTCTTTTCACTTCATGGATGGCAGTATAGTCTTCGGATCAGCCCTCCATCTTAGGCGTTTCTACAATTTTCTCATTATAATATGTAATTCGTCTTTTATGTTTGCTGACTTTGGACTTCTGTCGACGGTGTGCATCCTAGTTATGCAGATGCTGGATGTAACGCTTAATACTTTTAAGTAATAAAAACACCCTTGATTGATAAAAGATACAGTATGTGTTGACTATCAGTATGTTATCCTTAACGAAAATAATATTGGACACAACGTGTCATTTTTTTTTTGTAAAAACAGCGAAAAGAACCAAACATTTAGTGTGTTGACTCTTGCGTAAATGTTTGAGCTTGATGCGATTATGTTATCATAAAAAAACCACTTGAGTTAATTTTGTCTAAAAAATAACTTTAAGATTTCACCTAAAAAAGTTCAGTTGTCACGTATAGAATAACAAACTATCATCAAATATTATCATGTACACACAACGGTCGACACGATGTTGTTGGCCAAAAAGAAATATTTGTGAATGAATAAATTTATTCACTGACATTTTTCAATACAACAACAACCCGCGTCATGATTTGGTATGGGTTTTTTTCTCTTTTTTAGACCGAAGGCTTAAAGAGCCCAACTTTGAATTAACAAACCAACCCCTCGACCGGTCAGGATTACAAACGGAAGTCATTGCAAAACACATGCAAAGTGAAGATTTTAATTTGCTACATTTCCTGAATTATGACAGCATCTACTACTATTCCAACTAGTAAAGGAACGATCGAGGCTAGGTGAGACCGATTTTTTTGTGTAAATCCGATTTTTAGGCAAGAAAATGGCCTTATTTATTTACCTTGAGTTTAGCAACCCCTTGCCAATATACTCCTTGAGTTGCTGGGCTTGGGATTGTTTCAGAGAGTGAAGAGCATTTGATTTGACTTGTCGACGGAGAGAGATGATGCCCTTGCGCATATTTTTCTGTTGGCAAAAAAGCTCAATTCATCATTACAAAAAAAATCAATATTTTTATCATGAAGTTCAGTTCCTTCAACCGGACTCGCCGCTTACTAACACGGGCTCCGACCGTCGGAGCTCCATCGGGAAAAATGAGTGTTGCAACCTCCCTGTGAGTAGCTTGGAAGAACTGGCTTACTGGCGAAGATCCTCCATCTCCGCTCCCTCTCCTTTGCTCCCATCCTGCCACCGGAGAAGAACAGCAAGGAGAGCCAAGCTCGAGCTCCTCTAGATCCGACCGGCGAGATCTGAAACCCTACCATCAAACTCCACATGGGAACAACAACTAGACCTACTATAACCCTACTATGGCCGGCATCTCCCCTCAAGCCATCGACGGACTGCAGCGCCTCCTGAAACGGCCTCGGTTTCGCCCAGGGAGACGAGGACGACTTTGAAGTATTGTAGCAGGAGAGAGAGGGAGAAAGTACAAAGATTTATTAGAAGAGGTAACACATTACTAAAGTTTGCTTTGTTTGCTATAAAAGATCAAGGGAAAAATAGAATTTCATTTTTCAAACTTCGAAAGTCCTCTTTATAGAAACTTGAGGTCCACTCCGAAAACCGAAAAGAGAAAACAAAGAAGACTTTCCATGTTCATATCATTAGCGTGAGTCCTATACGTGGCTTGGAAGCTGCAGAAAAACATGGGTATGGAAACAGAGAAATTCACGGAAAACAGAGTATAGTATGTTTAGAATTATTTCCATGTGTATATATCAATAGATATATTGTCCCCTTCATCATTAGTAAATAATGATATAGAGTAATGCATGTAGACGTGTGCGGTTTGGAGCGGCAAATTGAGTTGGTGGATGGCATGGAATGGCATGCATGCAAGACTGACTCGTTCAAAGGTGCTGCTATAGCCCCAAATTTGTGTGTCCAAATTTAGGTGTTTGTCCGATGGATGCGCGCAGCGCAGCATAGAAAGAAACCTACCTGCTAGCACTATGTATAAATGAAAGCTCCCCATTCTGTTTCAGGCACAAAACAAGATCAGGGAGAGGTAGATTATCGATCGATCTCCATAGCAACATACTCCACATACACATACACATACGTACAATGGCTGATCAGAAGACCATGGCGCTGCTGATGGTGGGGCTGCTCCTCCTCGCCGCCGCCGTCACCTCCTCCGCCCAGGAGGCCGTCGAGGACAAGGGCGAGGGCGGTGAAGACCGTGTGGTGTACGCCGACATGAAGTTGGCCGTCCACGAGAAGAAGAAGAAGGAGTCCGAGGCCTCAGCACCCGCGCCAGCGCCGGAACCAGCAGGGGCGCCAGAACCAAGTGCCAGCGACTGAGCAGCACATCGAAGATCCGTGCATACCTATATAATATTATGCTTAAAACTGGCTGACCAACCAATTTGCTTTTCTTTATTATTACTTATTATTAATTGTATTGTATCGTATTCGTATGTATCCACGTCCGTCGTTGCCATATTTTTCTTTCCTTGGGTTTCAACCTAACTGTTTGTGGTTAAATGTTGATGTCTCTCGACATGTACGAGTGTGTAGTACAAGTAAATAATTAACATGTTGATGTGATCTTACAAAGTTTGTTTCCATCAAAGGGACATATATATATGTAATCTCTTTCTTTTTTTATGCGACAGATTTTATATAGTAATATTATATTTAATTGATCTTCGCATTTATATTGAAATTGGTCTTCTAGAGAATATGTTTTCTACTCCATCTAGCATCCAAATCGGATGCTCGAAAGCAAAACATTAAAAAATCTCTTTATCTCTTTATTATACTATTGAAAAGAAATTGGTGTTGGTACGTCCACTTTGACTTCAAACATCCATTTAGACATTATACATAGAAAACATCTAGGCCGTCCAATCTAATCTCAACGTCTCCACATGGTACATCGCCCCTCCTTCTCTTGTTTACCCTAATAAATGCTAATTAACTCTAATTAGGGTAAGTCTTTTTGCCGCGTATGTCACTCCCGAAAAACAAATGAAAATGCAACGTTCCTTCTCTTCCACCCCTAATTAGCGCTAGCTACGGTATCAAATCGAAATACAAATTAAATAGAAAATCTTTCCTGAGAAGACAAACTCATTCTATGCCACCATATCTACATATTTAAGGAACTATGTATATTAAAATAAGAAAATAATATTTCCTCCGTCTCAAAATAGATGTCGTAGATTTGTAAAATTTTGGATGAATCTAAACAATGTTTAATATATAAATACATCCAAATTTTCGACATCAATTTTAAGACGGAGGGAGTATTTTGTTTTCTACACTAAGAAGTGTTAGGTGGCGTGATCTTTTACTTTGCTTACTTTTGGCTAAAATTCAATGTAGAGAAAAAGAGATCTTTGCATTTGAAACCAAATGTGAAATGCTAATACAAAATGCATGTTTATTTTTTCGCATGAACTTATACTTATAATGAAATTAGAACTATACAACAATAAAATTGTATCTTAACATTTGTGGCTTAGTTGATTTATCAACGGGGCTAGATATAGTTAAAAATTGTGTATGGACATAATAACTTACATAAGGCATAAAGTAAAGAGCAAGTATAACATAAAAATGTTACCCACTCTGATCCATATTAGTTGACTTGGATTTGTCTAGATACGAAATTATCTAATAATACTAAAACGCGTTTAGATACATCCGTATGTAGACGAGTCGGAGGGAGTAAGCTCCTCTGTTTGACTCGAAGTAACCGGAACGTCCAACCATATGCACATAATATACCGGATTTTTCCTCCTTTTCAGGATTTGTTTGTAATTTTCGAACTTTAGACGTGATATTTTACTTCACGCGGAATTTGCACTTTCATTGTTTTTTGTGGATGATTTGTTTTCTTTGTACTTGACAGTGGATTTTGCACTTTCTTGTCGGCACCGTGTGTATTTCCTGCATTTACTCCCGGTTAGGTTTAAATTCTTTAATTAGGCCCCACAAAATCTGGTTGGTAATTTTTTTTGAGAACTATTTATATAATTTAATTAACAGAGGAGAGGAGAGGAGAGGAGAGGAGCAGGTGCAGACGGAGGCCCGTGTGCAGCCCAAGTAAGCCCATCCAGCGGAGGGTGGGTTTACTTTAGGTTAGGCAGGTACGGACGGTGGTGATGAAGCGGAGCGGGAATCGGACGGCGATGGCGCGCCCTGGGCCTCTTAAAAGGCACCTCTCCAAAGTCCAAACCCCCACCTCCACTCACTCCGGCTTAAACCCTAGATAGATACCAGCGCGGCGCTCCTCCCCCGCTTCACCGTCGCCGCCGCCTCCGCCTCCGCCGCCGCCCCCCATTCCGATGGAGTTCTGGGGTAACGCTCGCTTCCCTCCGTCGTATCCCCCGTTTCGTTTTCGATTTACGGCTGTGTTTGTGTGTGTGCGCGTGTTTGGGTTAGGGCAGCACGGCAGAATCGTCCAACCCTAGCCGCGCATGAACGATTCCATTACTAGGAAAGGAAAGGACCTTCCTGCCTGCTTGTTATCTTCTCTGTGCAAACCCTGTTTCCGTGCTAATTTCTGCAACACATCTGTCTGTTGTTAATCCCCTTTGCACACCTTAACCGCCATCGATCGATTATACAGTAATAAATCCTCCTAGTTGTTTATACATCTACTAATACTGATAACAAACATTATTATTCTCACTTTTTGGCACCATGGTCAGTTTGCTCTGTTTGTCTACATGTTGATCCCCATAGTTTTGCATGGAATTTTCTCACCACCTTATTACTACGTTCCATTTTCCTTTCTTTTTTTGATTCATACAGAAGCTGAAATATGTAAAACTGAGCCTCCTCCACAAGATTGAACCTCTTGTTTGTGTATGTAGGCCTTGAGGTTAAGCCTGGACAGTCAGTCAAGGTCTCACCTGAAGATGACTTCTTCCTGCATCTTTCTCAGGTCTGTGTGCTCATCCCTCTTTTATCCCCCATTGATACCTCTCCCAGTCACCCAACATGCCTCTTATGTGCGTGCTATACAGTCACTCACATCGATGTATCTTCTTGGACACAGGGTGCCCTTGGTGAGGTCAAGAAAGACGACAAGGCCACCATGTTTGTCAAGGTCGACGATCAGAAGCTAGCCATCGGGACACTATCCAACGACAAGTTCCCCCAGATCCAGTTTGATCTCGTCTTTGAGAAGGAATTTGAGCTCTCGCACACCTCCAAGTCGTCCAGCGTCTTCTTCTCTGGGTACAAGGTTTTCCAGCCCGCAGAAGGAGATGAGATGGATTTTGATGATGAAGACGAATCTGAAGGTATGCATATTATATCACTCTTCCTTGCATGTAGACACTAGTCTCTTTTCTGTTTCATCCTCCATATGCTCCGTGGTGTGGTGACGACTTGTTAACCTGTGGTGGTCTGTTTTTTTTGATGATTTTCTTTTCAGATGAAGAGGAGGAAGAGAAGATCGTTCCTGCCACCAAGGAAAATGGTATGCAGATTTCTCCTCCTATACCTCCCTTGGTTATATATATATATATATATATTCTTCATCAGTTCATTCATTGCCATTTCTTTTGTCCGATAACCCTTGCCTAATTCAGTTGTACACGGCTTTTTGAAGGAAAAGCCGAAGCAAAGGACAAGGAGCCAAAGCAAGTTAAGATCGCTGGGGCTGCTGCCGCTGCTGCTGCAAAACCAAAGCCCATCTTTGGAATTAGCAAGAAGGATGCTGACAGCGATGATGACGAGAGTGATGATGAGAGCGATGATGACTCTGAGGGACAGTTGGTTCCTATGGACAACTCTGTGAGTTCTTTTGACAGCAAAATGGTTTATGTCATTATGCTCCAAGTGCAGTAGATTTCCTAAGACAGATGCTTGACTGGGGAACTATTTTGTGGCCTGTGATAGGATGATGATTCCAGTGAGGGTGATGACAGCTCTGATTCTGATGATGAGAGTGATGACGAGGAGGACGAGGAAACACCCAAGGTCTGCTCGATGATTTGCTTTCCTTGCCATTGTTTTATCCTGATGTTATATGTGGGTGTGGTAACTAACATGAATGCTGATATGTGTGCAGAAGCCAGAGTCTGGGAAGAAGAGAGCGGCTGGAAGCGCGCTGAAGACTCCTGCTTCTGATAGCAAGAAGGCAAAGATTGCAACGCCATCTGGCCAGAAGACAGGTGAGATATGCTATATGCTTTCAGTGTAGATAGAGTGTCTGTTGTAGTATGCAATGCAATGTGCGGCCGTTTTGTTGTGCCTGATTGATGTACTGATAATTTATGCCCTTTTGATTGGTGCAGGTGACAAGAAGGGGTCTGTCCATGTAGCCACTCCTCATCCCGCTAAGAAGGCTGGCAAGACCCCTGCCACCAACGAGAAATCCCCAAAATCTGGCGGGTCTGTCGCTTGCAAGTCTTGCACCAAGTAAGTCTTGCCATCATCGATGCCAGTTTGGATTTTGAACAATATAAGCAATGTCACATTGTTAGAGATTTAGTCACTGACGCAATGCTTGGCTGCTGCTCACTCAGGACTTTCAACAGTGAGAATGCTCTGCAAGCCCACTCGAACGCCAAGCACAAGGCTGCCGCCAAGTGAGAAGAGAGGATGTTCCGGTTGGTTGGTCGTACCTGCCGCGTGATGCTATGTTAGGCTATATCTTGTTTTGTCCCCCCCCTGAGAAAGAAACCTACCTGAAGTACGACAACCCCTTGAGTAGTGAGACCTGAATTGGAAGGAAACAAATCTGATGCTATGTCGTCGTTGGAATTATTGGATGTGGTTGCTGGTAAATGTTTATGTTGGATTGAGTGGTTGCTGCTGTTTTTTGGTTTGTGCTTTGGTGTGGGAATGTCTTGGTTACCTTGCTTCCAAGTGCATTTTGTCACACTTTGTGCATTTTCTTGTCGATCTGGAAGACTGATAAAACAAGATGTGGCCAAACAGTTTGAATAAGAATATAGTACAAGCAGCCCTCGTAAGATATGCCTGACCGAACCTGAGCTCCATGCTGCTCGTCTTCCTGCCCTAAACCCTCCTGTGTGTCGTCCTCGAGTTCAATTGTTTGCTGATGTTTTTTTTAACTCCTGCTAGTTCTAAACAGATAGTATGTATGTTGACAGAAACTAATCAGTCAATTGACAGAAGCAGCAAGATCGTTGTTTATGAAAAATTAAATTGGACTAAGAGAAGATCTGAAGAGAAACTTGAGTGAGAGAAGCTAAGCTCTGTTCTGAACCTGTACCTCATTCTTCTTCTCTATGGCAGGGAGCAGCAACTCTTTATCATCCATTAGATTAAGTTATATATTGTTTCAGATCATTTTCACAGGCCGTAGGTTCCTAGTGTTGCTGGGATAGTTAGATTAGATGCAAGTAACTGCACTCACAGGATAAGTCATATCTCCAACTTGAACCAGCACTATGGTCTATGCGCTATTTAGTTTATCTTTCCGAGTTATTTATTCTTGTCCAGTGAATTTGGTTGTTTTTCGAGATTTCTCGACCAATCGTCGTCACCCCTATGTCACCGTGCTTGGATGGAGGAAATAGTAGAAAACTTGTAATAGATAGCAGTATGTTTGAGAGAGCAAAAATGCAACATAAACCGATGAGACGCAAGCTAGAAGAGACACCGAGCCTCCACCAATGTAAGATCCAAAAAATCACCATCTCCAACGTGGCTTTGTGAGTCGATGAACAGGCACGCTACACGTAGCAAGACACATGTCGTTGTGGCATGTCAACCAGGGCTTCCCCGTGATGTCTTGAACCAAGATCCATTGTCTCGTATAGACAAATCGTAGAAGAACCAAGATCCATTGTCTCGTATAGACAAATCGTAGAAGAACGACAAATCCACCACGTCTGGACGAACATCCTTGCTCCAGAGGAACCACCTCGCCTTGGCCACCAGCGTGGTTGCCACATCGAGAAACTGAGCTCGCCAGATCTGAAGAACACCGAGAAGACCAAGTTGTTGAGCTGAAGAACTGAGCAACACATGTTGCCATCAACTCCGAGACGCAGCCGTGAAGTTCGTCGCCGGTGTGAGAGTAGAGTTGAGGCACATTTATTTGCCTGGACGTCGCCATCACCACCCCAACGACACACCACTACAAACAAGCCCTAACCATATCTACTAGGACAGAACGGAGGAACAAGGCGCCCTCTTTGTACCGCAGGCGCGGCAAACAGAGGAATAGGGGAGCAATAGCGTGGCAGATAGAGATCTAGGGGCAGTGGGCCACAGCCTCGATGCCTCAGAGGGGGGGGGGAGACGCCAAACGGTAACAACTTTGCGTGCAAGATATTGTATTTTGAGAATAAACGCTGACCCCATCGCGCGTCCCCCCTGGCGACTCCACCCCTCCTCTACCCCACAGACCCTGCGCCTCTTGTCGCTGCTGCCACCGGCCCTCGCAATGGCGGCGGCGGGCCCAGCCGATGAAGGAGGCCTGGGCGTGGTGGTTGTCGTTGATGGCCACCGAGGCAGAAACAGCAGGCGCGTCGACGTGCTGCGGCTAGGGCGGCGCTCCTGGCCGGGGTGGCGGCGGAGGTCCTCCTAGGTGCCGCTTAACCTGTGGCGGGGGTTGGGCTTCGGTTCGGCAAGGGACGAACCCTAGATCTATGATCCAGGTGGTTCTCTCTGCCATCTCCACATCTCCTTCTCGCCGTGTCACGGCCGGATCCGGTGGAGGGCCGACCCTACGCTGCCACCTCCTTGCGTGCCACTAGCCATGGACATCTGTTGGGCTTGGTGAAGCAGATCCCGCAGGTTGCCGGCGGGTGGCGTGGGGGCTGCCGATCTGGCATCAAATTAAGGGGGTCTGGTCCTAGGATCCCTCTCGCGCCAAGATGAGGATCTACTTGATGCTGGTTGTAACACCCCGTCCAACAATAGGCCCCAGGGGTGTCACTCTTGGCAGCTTACTAGGGTCTCTAGACTGACCCCATCGACCAACACTTGTCTTTTCTGCGCACTTTGTCCTCACTCATGTGCATCCGGGAAAAACTTCCCGGTTGATCACCCATCCTCAAACAGCTCAAAGCTAAGCATGCTTAACCTCAGAATTCCTTTGAAATGAGTTTTTGAAAAAGAAGTTGCAACTTGTTGGTATGGATATCCTATCAATCCTATTAAGCCATGCACCTAGATCTCACATACACCCACCCTTAGAAGCTCGATGCCCTCATCGATCAAGCACAAGCCATGAACGTCCCCTCTTGGCACACCATCCTAAATCATGTTTTTATCTGACCGTTTGGTTTTAGAGTGAGCGATGCGAAGCTTTGCAATCTGATGCATTAAGGACATGCCTTTATTCCCACGGTGAAGTCAATCACGAAGGATGACATAGAAGGATCGATGCACCCGACAGCAAAGGAGGAAACATGGAATGTCCAGGGGCATGACACCGAGTTTGACAAGATGTTGTGCAGAGAGGAAGTATATTCAGTTTCCAGGGCACACGAACGATGGCCTTGTGATCTTTCACAGCCACTACAAGCGTGACCTTGTGGGTGGATATATACTCTGCTGGAGGAGGACCACATCGACGACCTCGATTACATCTATGACGATAAAGTCCAAGACGAGTTCCCAAGGATTGAGGAGATATATTAATTAATTATGGTGCTTATTTGCTCTTTTCTGTCCCGTCAAATTCGTCCCGCTTTTGCTACAAATAGACCCGCTTTTGCTACATATAGCAGAAAACGCTCCGGCTCAGAAAAAGAACATAAAAGACTAGAGCTCGCTGGAGAGTTCGCCGGAGGTCTTGTAGCAAAAGAAATTCCCTAATGTAGCAAAACCGTCTTTGCCGGAGACATCACCTGGTTGGTGGCGGAGATGTATACCAACATGGGCTCTTTCTCCCTGGGCGTCACTAGCATGGGGGAGGTGGAGAGTAGGCGCTTGAGATCTTCCAATGCTTCCCGCGCTTCATCTGTCCACTCGAACTTCTCAGCTTTGCGGATGAGCTGATAGAACGGTAGCGCCTTTTCACCCATTTGACTGAGCACTGCGATTCGTCTAGCTAGCTGCTGGACGCCTTTGACGTTCTTCGGCTTCTCCATGGCCAGTATGGCTTTTATCTTCTTCGGGTTGGCCTCGATTCCCCTGGCGAATATGAGGTACCAGAGCAGTTGCCTAGATGGTACGCCGAAGGTGCACTTCTCCGGATTCAGCTTGATCCGGTAACGGTGGAGGTTGTCGAAGGTCTCGTGGAGATTGTCGAGTAATGAGGCCTCCTCTTTGGTTTTGACAATGATGTCGTCGACATAGACTTGTATGTTCCGGCTAAGCTAGCTCTTGAGGCAGGCCTGCATACATCGCTGGTTGGTGGCTCCTGCATTCTTCAGCCCAAAGGGCATTGTTGTGTAGCAGAAGACGCCGAAGGGCGTGATGGAGGTCGTTTATTCCTGGTCCTCTTCCCTCATTTGAATCTAATGATAGCCTAAGTAGGCATCGAGGAAACAGAGGTGTTCACATCCTGTAGTGGAGTCCATTATCTGGCCGATCTGTGGTAATGTGAAGTGGTCCTTCGGGCAATGCTTATTCTGGGAGGTGAAGTCCACACACATTCGCAGGATATCCGTGTCCTTTTTAGGAACAAGCACGGCATTTTCCAGGTGCTCTCCTTGATTTCTCGTATGAAGTTCGCATCGAGGAGTGTGTTGACTTCCATACCGACCGCTTTTGCCCTTGGTTCTGATAGTCAACGTATCGACTGCTTCATTGGCCTAGCTTCAGGATTAACGTTAAGTGACTGCTCATCGAATTCCCTGGGGACTCCTGGCATGTCCGCTAGACACCAGGCGAAGATCTCCCAGCGCTCACGGAGGAATTCGACGAGCATGAGTTCCTATGCGGAACTCAAGTTGTTGGCGATGAGAGCCATCTTGGTCGGGTCCGTAGGATGTACCTGAACTTCCTTGGTGTGTACCAACAAGTCGAAGAACTGATCGGGTGTGTTTCGCTTACTTGGAGGAGGGAGACTATTTTCTGTCGACTGCTTCAGCCGTGCCAGCTCTTCCTGCATGCCGGAGGACTAAGAGATTCTGTTGAATTCCCTGCCACAGCTGTCTGACCTCTCGAAGCTTCCATTGACGGTAATGACGCCATTGGGTCCTAGCATCTTCAGTTGCAGGTAAGCGTAGTGTGGCACCGCCATGAACCTTGCGAACACGACACGTTCAGGATACAATGGTACTGTGAGGGCAAGTCGACCACTTCGAATTCGAGGCGCTCTCTCTAGAAGTTTGCCAGCGTGCCAAAGATGATGTCCAAGTTGATTTTGCCCAAGGGGTACACGCCCTTCCCTAGGACGATGCCGTGGAACATTGTGTCGGAGGTTTCCAGGCACGAGAGGGGAATCTGCATGGCTCGCAGAGTGCTGGCGAACATGAGGTTGATGCCGCTACCACCATCCATGAAGACGCGACTCATCTCGAATCCACCGATTTGCGCCTCAAGTACCAGGGGAGAGTGGCCCAGGAGAGGTACTTGGTGCGGATGATCGCGCTTGTTGAAGGTGATGCATGACTCGCACCCACTGAGGTACTCAGTGGTTGAGGGTGGAGAGTTGACCGCCAAGTTTATTTGGCGAGTGATTGACCTTTGCACTCTATTGGAGGGCATCCTTTTTTGATCATGCCCATGTTTCCCAGCGCTCGTGGGTACTGTTCGCCTCCGTTATTCTGGGCTGGTGCAGCCACAGGTGGTGGTGGTCCGGGCGGTGGTAGTGGTGCTCCGTGAGCTACAGCGCCTGGAGCAGCTCCGTAGCCCTGATTTATCGCATCACGATTCATTTAGGCGAGGCCTTCATGGAGCTTGAGGAACTCGCGACATTCCTTTAGGAGGTGGCTGGATTTCTTCTTGCCATCGTGCTTGTCGATGTAGAAGTGGGTGTTTCAAGGCCCAAAGAATTTATCCTGGATCGATGTTCGAGGAGCTTCGTCGCGGGTACGATGTTGCCATACCTATGGTACCCGCTCCTGCGGTTGCTGTCATCGCGTCTGTCAGCGTAGCTAGCTACGACCATGTTGACTTCTTCGCGGTCTTCGTAGCCGCACATCCGACACTTTCCTCAACGGTCATGTCTGTGGCCGAGGTCATCATCGTCGTCTGAGTGGACCCGGTTATTTTTCACCGAGTCCTCTCTGTTAGCCCACCTGTTAGCGATCTCCATCAGGTGGTCGGTTGTCTTGGGCTTCGTGCAGCCCAGCTCCTCCCTGAGTGCTCTGTGGCGTACGCCGCCACTGAACGCGTTGATTGCACGATCCTCAAAGATGTCCTCTGCGGAATTTTTGATGATGGACCATCTCTGGATGTAGGAGCGCAGTGATTTGCCAGGCTTCTGATAGCAGGACTTTACCTCTTTGATTGATGCGGGCCTTTTGTAAGTGCCCTTGAAGTTTCACACGAAGGTGTAGACTAGCTCTTCCCAGCTACGAATGGATCCGCGGGGGAGGTTGTTGAGCCATGCGCAGGCAGCACCTTGCAGCTATAGCTGGAGGCACTGCATGGCTGTACTCTTATTCCCGCCATGCAGTTTGATGGAGGAGATGTGGTCCTCCAACCAGATCTTCGGGTCCTAGAGGCCGTCAAACTTTGGGTTTTCAGACGGGAGTTTGAACCCCCTTTGGCATTCGTGTTTGTCAGGTAGCTCTGCTAAAGTAGCCAGCACCACAGAGCTCTGTTCCTTCATCCTCCGAGTCCGTCAAGAGGGTGCGCCTTGCACGCATATTATCTACTTTGCGTTGTGTGATGTCATCACGCGCGTCGTAGTCGCGATCATATCGACATGGGCGGCGTCACCGCGACAGGTCGTGCTCATCATCGCCGGAGGAGAGCGAGTAGTACTTGACTGGAGCCTTGCTTTTCTTCGGCTCCGCTAGTCCCACACCAGCGATTGTAGATCGGTGCATGGCCGATCGTGGATCCCTAGCTGGTGGCTGGTTGTTGAGCGGGTACATGGTGGTTGTTGTCACCATTGCATGTGGTGTCTTTGGGAGCACGTTGCCTCGCGAGTCCACCATCATGGACGAGAAGTTGAGGACTCGAGTGGCCTCTTCTCGCTCCTTGTCCTAGAGTTGGGCCAGTCGAGAACGTCTTTTGGCGGCTACATAGTCGTTGCCCTTGGAAGAGGATCCTCCGATAGAAGAGAGAACAACTCGTCGGAGGCTCGATTCGTCCGCCCTCCTTTTACGCTCCTCGAGTTGAGAGCTCACCTTTGCTGGCGCCTGAACTCATGTATGAGCAGCCAATGATAACCCATCAGCATCTGTTGCGATGAGTTTGGAGGCAGGGGTTGCCCTGTAGGGCCACCCTGCATCATGCCCACTCGGCATCGCTGAGCTCAATCAGCTACCGCTCGTTGGCGCGTTCACCCGCAGGGTGATACATTGCAAATGTATCTATAATTTTTGATGTTCCATGCTTGGTTTTATCCACTTTCTTGTGTTTTGTTCCAACTTTGTAGTACTTTTCATTTGATTTCTTGGACTAACCTATTAACAAGAGCCACAGTGCCAGCTGCCTGTTTTCTGCTGTTTTTGGTTCCAGGAAAGTCAAAAAATGAATATTCTCGGAATTGGACGGGACAAAAGCCAAAGTGCCTACTTTTCCGGAAGGGATCAAGTGCCAGAATACGAGACGGAGAAGGGCCAGGGAGCCACCACACCACCTGGCCGCGCGGCCAGGCCTGGCCCGCGCCAGGGGGTGGTGTGGCCGCTCCCGGCACCCCCTCGGCCTCTCCTTCCGCCTATATATTGCCCTCGGTACGAAAACCCTAAGTGCCCCGATAAAAAATCCACGAAAGAGTCTGTAGCCGCCATCATCTCCATCCCTATATCGGGAGGGATCTGAAGCTCTTCCCGGCACCCTGCCGGAGAGGGGAATTCACCCTGGAGGCCTTCTTCATCACCATGCAAGCCTCCGGTGTCATGCGTGACTAGTTCATCCTTGGACTACGGATCCATGTAGTAGCTAGATGGCTGGTTCTCCTCCTTTGTGCTTTCATGTTTAGATCTTGTGAGCTCCGTTCATGATCAAGATCATCTATTTGTAATCATACATGTTGTGTTTGCGGGGATCCGATGGATATTGAGATGCTATTTCAGATTGATTATTGATTCTATCATGTCTTTGTTATTTGTGATCTTGCATGCTTTCCGTTGTTAGTACCTATCTTTGCCAAGTAGATGCTAGCAACCCAAGAGTTAGTATTTATGCTCGATAGTGGGTTCATGCCTCTGGTAATCTGGGGAAGTGACAGAAATCTCTAAGGTACTAGATGTGCTGTTGCTACTAGGGAGAAAACAACAATCTTTTGTTCATAGAACAATCGTATTGTTTATTTTACACGTAGTTCGTAAAGCAATAATCTGTTGCTTGTAACTTAATACTGGAGGGGGTTCAGATGATAACCTGAAGGTGGATTATTAGTCATAGATGCAGTTGGATGGCGGTCTATGTATAATGTTGTAATGCCCAATCAAGTCTCAAAGGAGTCAAGATGATTAGTATATGCATGTATTGCTTTCTCGGTGTTTGTCAATTGCCCCGCTGTAATTTGTTCACCCAGCATGTTATCTATCTTAAGGAGAGCCACCTCTAGTGAACTATGGATCCCGATCCTTGTCTTTTACATACAATCTACAATCTTTTACTGCTTTGTGTTTACTTTCTGCAAACTTTTACTTCTTTCCATTCGATACGTTTAATCCTTTGTTTTCCACAAAACACGGTGAGATTGACAACCTCATCGCAAGTTGGGGACAAAGTTCTGTGGTTGTGTTGTGCAGGTCTCCACGTTGCTACTAGCACCGGTAGTGCGCCCTGCCAAAGCTCAGCTAGTAACACCTTTGAGGTGTTTCCTTGCTCCTACTGGTTCGATTAAACCTTGGTTTCATAACCGAGGGAAAACTTGCTGCTGTGCTCATCATACCTTCCTCTTGGGCTTCCCAACGAGCTCTACGTCGAACGACGAGCACATCAAGATTTTCTGGCGCCGTTGCCGGGGAGTCAAGGACATCTTCACAAGGGGAGTCCCTCACAACCAATCTCTTTACTTTGTTGTTTTTGTTTTGCTTAGTTTTATTTTTGCTTTGTTTGCTTGTTTTGTTATTCAAAAACACACACAAAAATTAGTTTTACTAGTTTGCTTTCTTATTTCAAAAACACACAAAAAAATTAGTTTTACTAGTTTGCTTTCTTATTTCAAAAACACAAAAAAAATTAGTTCCTATCTTAAGTTGCCTTCATGTCGAGCCTTGCTCCAATCACTATGTCACCCGAGGAAATGATTTTCACTTTTAAACAAGGAATTGAGGAAATTTTTAAGGAAGCTTGGTCTAGAATCTCTGATCTACATGAAAAAACTGAGCCTAAAATGACTCAAAGCTTGTCCCTTAGCAGTTTTTACCTTGGGATTGCTCTTTGCTATAGATATGCTTTAGATGCTGTTGTGGGAGGAGATTTCCTCCAATGTAATGAGGATGATGCTATTAATGCTATAAAGAAATTGATCCTCACTTACAACATGCCTAGCCAAACTGATATTTCTTTCGCAAAAATATTTGCTAGGTTGAACACTCTTGAGGCTAGCACTACTAGCTTAGAAAGATGCTATAATATGCTTAAGGAGCATCACAATTATGTTCCAATAAACTCCGAACCATCAAAGTGGTTCCCTACAGTAAAGATTGAGATGAACACCGAAACTTTTCAAGCTCGCTGTGATATCATGTCTGAATTTTGTCTTATGCCCAAAGATATTTATGAATCTTTGAATCTTTGGGGGCTTACTGAAGGAGGAAAAGAAATATCTCTTGCTAATAATGCTACCATATTACCTATTGGAATAGTTGAAGGAGTGTTTACAAAGATCCTTGGGAAAATGATTTCTACTGATTATCTTGTTATTGAATGTGCAGGAAAAGGACAAATTATACTTGGAAGGTCCCTATTAGAACTCCTTGGAGCAATAATAGACGTGGGAAAGGGGACCATGCACCTTTCTTCTCCACCAAACAATCATATTTTCCCAAAGGTTAAGAATAAAAATAAGAGAGGTAAGGGCAAGAAAGTTGGTTTTAATGCTTCTTCATTTGAGAACACTTGATTCTTTCTTTGCTTCTTATGCCTAACTTAAAGGCGTTAAAGAAAAGTACTTATTGGGAGATAACCCAAAAGTTTTAGATGAGCCTTGGAAGTTATTACTTAAGTAATAACCGCTCCTTATCCTTTTTATTTGCTTTTTGTGCCAAGAGTAACCTTTAATGAGAGAGAAGTAATGATTGGGAAAGTTGCTGTCCCGAAACAGACTCTTGTGCTTCACCGTAAAAATTCGTGAGAGAGATCTGTATGTCGGATGGAGCTGTAATTGTTTGTGCTTCTGCCCCAGGTTGTTTTCTAACTTTCGTTAGTTCAACACTTTTTGATTTGAGCAACAGAAGGTCTTCGAAAAAATTCGTCTTTACCTTCTGGTCTGTTTTGACAGATTTCTGCCATTTTCTGCATTTGCTTCTTGTGGGTTCCTTCTTGAGTTCTTTTGGGGAATTGAGATTTTTGAGGGAAGTGCTACAGTAGCTAGTGTTCTAATGGAAGTTTATTTGGTGTTAGAACTGAACCTTAAGACTTATTTATCTTAAGTGCACTAATGTTGCTAATGAGATTGTGTGAAGTTTTGTATGAAGGAAACATTTCAGGTGTATGGAAGGAATGAGTAATGAGATGAAGGATGGACTAAAGCTCAAGCTTGGAGATGCCACGCGTGTCACCCCAAGAAATATCTAAGAAGTACAAGCGTCAAAGCTTGGGGATGCCCAATGCATCCCCTTCTTCATCAATAAAAATTTCAGGTTCCTTCCAAACGCTTCATTTTTATTGTTTCATGCACAGTTGTGTTTTTCTTGGAGCGTCTTCTTTTTCGTTTTCGTTTTGTTTTTTAGTTTGCTTGGTTTGCTTAGTTTGCTGAATAAATTGGTTGGACCCCCTCTTTCATACATTGGTTTGCAAATAGTTTGGTTTGGTTTGGAAAAGAGTAGGAAAGTTCATACTTATGTGGTAAAAAGAGCTCGTTTTTGACTGTGGCCTATGCTTTGTCATGCCATGCTTGATATTGTTTTGGCTTTATGCTTAGTATTCTTTGCTGTAGCATGACTTGTTATAAATAATTGAGATTGCTTAATGTGCCTTGGATGAATCATGCGTTGTTTTAACATATTAAAGCATAGTATAGTGATATTCTCCTTTGATGCTTTATTTGGGTTGACTTGGCACATGCTCACACCATGTTATGACTATCCAAAGTCACCATAGCCTTTATGATCCTTTAGTTTTCAACTTGTAGTATCACTTTATGCGTTGATCAATGATGTTTTGTCGCTCTGCATGATTATGGCCATTATTGCTCTCTTAGTTTGTCGCTCCCAGTCTTTTGCTAGCCTCCACAACAAAGTATGAGTTCCACTCATGCATCCAACTCCCTAAACCAAGTTATTCCAAAGAGTCCACCATAACTACCTACTAGCTTACGCTATTCCAAGTATATTCATGCTTTTGTTTACCTTCCACTTGTTATGAGAAAACTAGTGATTAAAGCTCTCACGAACTTGATGGCACACTTTACTTTTTTTGCCTGTAATAAACTTGAACCATTGGGTCCTTCTTTGTTGCGTATATGCTTGCGCTTTATAAGTTGAAATTATCAGAACCATGTACCATGGGGAATGCTTTCAACATTGCACTTATACTTTGTACTCCGTTGATATCATGTTCTTTTGCTTACGGATCCCGGCGGTGTGAAATAAAAGTGGAACTTGTAAGATCATGGAGTTTGTATGTGTGTTAGAGAAACGCCTAGGCCGCTAGCCTAAGCCATGCCTAATCATGGTGGAAACTTGCAGCATCACCATAATAAGCAGTCTATGAAGCATCTTCAATAAAAACCTATGCAAATAACAAATAAAAAGATCGCTGAGATGCTCATTGTCTGCTTGCCTTGTCATTTTGATTATGGGAAAGCTCCTATATCATGTGCAAGGGGTACCCCGTTGGCGGTTCTTAATGATACACATATACTTAAAGTGACAAGAGCTTACTCGTGACTGAAGTTGAGTAGCATGAGGATCGGTCTTCGTAAGTAAGGGGCATGAGATTTCGGTTTATAACTTGTCAACCATATCCTCTTAGTTGTGTCACTTTAATCTTAATCACCTTCAAGATGCTTATGATGGGGCAATGAGAGATGAAAGCTATAAGTATCATAATTTTTGGAAGCTCTTTATGAGACTTGAATCCCTACTTCATTTTACAAAGGCCTTTCTTCCACCATTATATTGAGTCTCCACCTTCTATCTTTATGCACCTACTCTGAGAGCATAGTGGCCATTCTTAGTTCTATGTGCATTGTCCCAAGACTAGTTGATTGATTCATAACTTGATATTGCTTGTTTTAAACTATTGTATCTAGTCACTCTTATGAACTTTGAAGGTGTCCTATGCATTTATATTTGCTACTCTATTGAGGGACAAGCTGAATACTATTATGCTATGCTTTCTTTATGTGAAACAAACAAACGTCTTGCAAAGCATTTTATTCATGAATCTTTTATTTGTGCCTTTTCATGTTGTATCATAGTTTCTTTGCTTATTGCCAGAACTTTGTCTTTCATGTTATGATTGAAGTACTATGATCCCAACTTTGAATGTTTTTCAAATACTTTGATCAAGTCTTTGATGGTGCATGACACCTCCAAAATTATTCTTTCTTTTTATCACTTACCTACTCGAGGACGAGCAGGAGTTAAGCTTGGGGATGTTGATACATTGCAAATGTATCTATAATTTTTGATGTTCCATGCTTGGTTTTATCCACTTTCTTGTGTTTTGTTCCAACTTTGGAGTACTTTTCATTTGATTTCTTGGACTAACCTATTAACAAGAGCCACAGTGCCAGCTGCCTGTTTTCTGTTGTTTTTGGTTCTAGGAAAGTCAGAAAATGAATAATCTCGGAATGGGACGGGACAAAAGCCAAAGTGCCTATTTTTCTGGAAGGGATCAAGTGCCAGAATACGAGACGGAGAGGGGCCAGGGAGCCACCACACCACCTGGCCGCGCGGCCAGGCCTGGCCCGCGCCAGGGGGTGGTGTGGCCGCTCCCGGCACCCCCTCGGCCTCTCCTTCCGCCTATATATTGCCCTCGGGACGAAAACCCTAAGTGCTCCGATTAAAAATAAACGAAAGAGTCTGTAGCCGCCGTCATCTCCATCCCTAGATCGGGAGGGATCTGAAGCTCTTCCCGGCACCCTGCCGAAGAGGGGAATTCACCCTGGAGGCCTTCTTCATCACCATGCAAGCCTCCGGTGTGATGCGTGAGTAGTTCATCCTTGGACTACGGATCCATGTAGTAGCTAGATGGCTGGTTCTCCTCCTTTGTGCTTTCATGTTTAGATCTTGCGAGCTCCGTTCATGATCAAGATCATCTATTTGTAATCATACATGTTGTGTTTGCGGGGATCAGATGGATATTGAGATGCTATTTCAAATTGATTATTGATTCTATCATGTCTTTGTTATTTGTGATCTTGCATGCTTTTCATTGTTAGTAGCTATCTTGGCCAAGTAGATGCTAGCAACTCCAAGAGTTAGTATTTATGCTCGATAGTGGGTTCATGCCTCTGGTAATCTGGGGAAGTGATAGAAATCTCTAAGGTACTAGATGTGCTGTTGCTACTAGGGAGAAAACGACAATCCTTTGTTCATAGAACAATCGTATTGTTTACTTTACACGCAGTTCGTAAAGCAATAATCTGTTGCTTGCAACTTAATATTGGAGGGGGTTCGGATGATAATCTGAAGGTGGATTATTAGTCATAGATGCAGTTGGATGGCTGATGACCCACAAGTATAGGGGGTGTATCGCAGTATTTTCGAGGGAAGTGAAACCCAATTTATTGATTTGACACAAGGGGAGCCAAAGAATATTTATCAGCCTTAACAACTGAGTTGTCAATTCAGCTGCACCTGGAAACAATCTTGCTCACAGCAGTTTATCAGTAGCAACAGTTTTGTAGTAGGAATAGTAAAGTAACAACAGTAGTAAAGCAAAGACAGTATTAACAAAAGCAGTAAACAATGGGATTCGAGTGCGGTAGGCATAGGGATGGATGGACGGGCATTGCATGGACAAGACAATTCACATAGCAATCAGAACATAGGGCAATTGCAGATAAATAAGATAAAGCATCCAAGTACTAGACAATCCTAGGCATGTGTTCCATATATAGTCATACGTGCTCGCAATGAGAACTTGCATAACATCTTTTGTCCTGCCAGCCCGTTTGCAGCGGGGCCTCTAGGGAACTACTGGCAATTAAGGTGTTCCTTTTAATAGAGCACCGGAGCAAAGAATTAACAGTCCGTGAACACATGTGATCCTCACATCAAAGCCTTTCCCTTCCGGTTATCCTGATTTCTGTCACTTCGGGGCCATAGGTTCCGGACAACGACGTGTGTATACAACTTGCAAATAGGACCAAGAACAATACTATCATAATGAGTCAATAACATGTTCAGATCTGAAATCATGGCACTCGGGCTGTAGTGACAAGCATTAAGCACAACAAGTCGCAACAAAGTCATAAAGCACTAATAAAAGATACTAGGCACCATGCCCTAACAATCTGATGCCATTACATGAACGATCTCATCCAATCCCTACCATCCCCATAGCCTACAGTGGGGGATTACTCACTCATAGATGGGGGAAACATGGATGGTCGATGGAGAAGTGATGGTGATGATGATGGCGATGATCTCCTCCAATTCCCCGTCCTGGCAGGGTGCCAGAACGGAGTTTCTGGTGTTGTTTTGTGGAATCTGGTGGTGGCGGCGGAGCGGAACTCCTTCTGGAAAAACATCGAACCCCCCGGAGTTTTTAGGTCAGAAGGCTCCTTATAGGTGAAGAGAGAGGCCGAGGGGGTGCCTGGGGGGCCCACACCACCCCCTGGCGCGGCCTGGCCTGGCCCGCGCCACCAGGTGGTGTGGCCACCCCCTGGCTCTTCTCCGTCTCGTATTCTGGCTCCTGGAGTCTTCGGGTGAAATAGGATTTTTGGCATATTTTCCGAGATTTTTCCTGATAGTTGATTTTCTACACAAAAAGTAGACACCAAGGCAATTTTGCTGAAAACAGCGTCAGTTTGCATTAGTTGCATCCAAATCACACAAGTATAGAGGAGAAACAATAGCAAAAGTGTTCGGGAAAGTAGATACATTTTGGACGTATCAACTCCCCCAAGCTTAGCTTATTGCTTGTCCTCAAGCAATTCAGTTGAAAACTGAGTGCGATAAAAGAACTTTCACGAACACATTTGCTTCATATGAGGTAAATATTCTCAGCAATGCGATCAACTACTTAAACAGTTCATAATAAAGAGTATGCAACTGAGTCTACTTAATAGTCATTGCAAGCTATGAAGAGATTCCAACTCAAGAATAATAAGTAGCATGAAACACGAACATAAGCAACATTACAATGCTCATAGAAAGGTATGATAGAGTGGTATCTCGCTTGCCTTTGATTATGAATTCCAAGGCACCTCTGAAGTTCAAGTGATGACTAGAAGTAAAGATATCAAAGATACAAGCATCAAAGTCATAGCACAAATAATCAAGTAATGGAACAAACACAAAGAATGACAACTATGCTCTCAAGAAGGTGCTCAAAGAATATGTGGAGACTCAACAAGTAGAAGAAAAGGTTTTGAATAGTTTTGAAAGGCTTCCAAATGCTGAAAGTATGGTACTCGTTAGCTTTGAGCTCTCATTGCCCCTATCATGAGCATCTTTAGTGTGGTTAAGGTGAAAGTGAGGTCCAATCTGAGTTATATGCTTGACAGACTATAAACTGGAAATCCCAAGTCCCTTGAGTACGAGGGCCGCTCCTCATGCTACTCAACTTTAGTTATCGGTAAGTTCTTGTCATCGTAAGTATGTGCGTATCATTGAGAACCGCCAACAGGGTACCCCTTGCCCGATGTACGAAAGAATCCCCATATCAAAATGACAAGGCAAGCAGACAATGAGTATCTCAACAATCTTCTTATTTACCATGGGAAAATGGTGCTTTTTTCTATCTTTCCTCTTTTCATAAATCTCTTTTTTTTTTCTTTTTCTCAATAGCTATCTCTCTCTTTTTTTATAAGAAGAATACTTCATAGATATCATTATGGTTACGCTGCAGGTTTCCACCATGTCAGCATGGATTAGACCAGCGGCCTAGGTGTTTCTCTAACACACATTCATAACTCCATGGACTTACAAGCTCCCCTTTTATTTCACACCGACGACATCCGCAAACAAAAGAGCAAGGTATCAACTGGGTATATATTTACAAGTGTTGGAAGTGTTCCCTGTGACAGCACGGTTCTGCTAATCCCCAGCCTATAATTTGCAAGCATATAATTTTCATGGAGAGTTCACAATGGTTCAGGTTTATTAATTGTAGGAAATAAAGTGTGCCATCAAGTTCGTGAGAGCTTTACTAACTAACTTTCTCATAACAAGCAAACATTTTATTCGGAAGAAAACAAGGCATAATGAATATGCACGGGAGTAGCAAATGATGCTAATAGGTAGGTATGGTGGATACTTTGGAAATATTTGGTTTAGGGAGTTGGAAACATGAGTAAAACACTCAGTGGAAGTGAAGGCTAGCAAAAGTAAGGGAGCAACAAACGAGAGAGCAATAGCTGTCATTATCATGCTTGCAATGAAACAGGACTACTCATAGCACGAAAATGATTCAAGATCCTCAAGGCAAAATAATTCATCAAGGCTTAACTGATTATCACAGTCTTGTGCATGCGTGAGCATGTGCCAAGTCAATTCAAATGAAACATTCAGAGGAGGATACCACAGTGTCATACCAATTTATGAATAGAGCAATGCAAGCAAACATTCATAAGACATGCTACAAACTATTAGCGAGCTAGAGCTAATCATAAGAAAGCAAGAACTACTAAGCATCCAAAGATGACATACACCCTACTTGAATGGACTAAGCAAGCCCACAATGATGAGTATATGTACAAAAATGAAAACAAATAGAGTTCGTTACCAGCCTCTTACCACGCCTCAAGTTGTCATTGATCCTCATTATTCCTCTTCACTTGTGTGGCTTGAATAATAATATGAAACCAATCCACTGAGGACTGCCGAACCCTATAGCAATATCGCAAAAACCAAAGAAGAACGACAAATATTTTTGGTGTTTTCGAGTTTTAAACAAGAACCAAAAGGGAAAAACAAGCAAAGCAAAATCTTTTTGGGTTTTTCGAATAGTTCGAACAAAGCAAAAAGGGAAAAACAAACCAAGGCAAAAAGAAGAAGCAAACCAAAGAGAAACAACAAAAATATTTTTGGTCTTTTTGTGTTTTTAGAAAGCAAAAGCAAAGAAGAACGAAAACTAAAAAGAGAACGAAAACATGAATATAGAAAGTACCGACGCAACATGATATGTAGATGAGTGCGGTGCCAGCGTACCTCCCCCCAAGCTTAGGCTTTTGGCCTAAGTGGGTATCCATCCATGTACGAATAGGGGTTCCAAGCGGGAGGATCTTGGTAAGAATGGTCGTAGCTGGGCCCATGAGAAGAAGAAGAAGCTCCCCAATCATGAGCGGGCTGCTAATATGAAGACTCTCCCTCATTTGAGGGCTGGACCGAATCATCCGTAACCTCCCTTCTAGTGTCCTGCTCCTGTTGGGAGAGCTCTCCCAAGTACGTGTCAAGCTCCTCCTCAGTGAGGGATCATCCTTCCCTGTTATCAAGGTTAAACAAAACAGGTGCAGGCAAAAGAACAACACACTCAGACTTGCTCTTTCTCCAACCAGCTTTGAGAAAGGTTATTTCATAAGATAACTCACTCAAACTAGCCCACGAGGAAACAAATTTATGCTGTATCATGGAATTAAGATCAAGCCTTTCTATGGGAAATTGTAGGTCTAGATGATGAGGCACTAAACCATGCAATGCTAGTAAACGAGAAGCAATGAGGCCTCCACAAATTCCACCTTTCTCATGGTTAGCAGCAAGACGGAAAGCTATCAAAGCACCCAAGTTGTAAGACCTATCTCGTCTAAGAGCAGCAGAGATAAATGCTAGATCAAACGAAGATAACTTATTGATAGTTTTCCTAGCAAGAACACACTTGGCAATAAAGTAGGCAAAGTAGCGAATGGAGGGAAGATGAATGTTACGGATTTTTCCACTCTCCTTTGAAAAGCTACTCCCTTGGCAAATTTCTGCGTATAAATCCATGAGTGGTTCAGGTCTCTCCTTAATCTTCCTACATGATCCCCATTGAGGTACCTTAATAGCTGCGCAAAAATCATCAAGAGAAAGGTTGACAGCAATATTGTAAATTTTGTAATGGACCATGGGGTTAGGCAAAGAGTGACTAAATTGGAAATCCTGCACCACAGACATGGTTAGCTTCACAAATTGACAAGGTTCATCTTCCAAAAAGTGCTCTAACCCTGCATTAGAAACCAAACTGTGGAAATCTTGTAGAATTCCTGCAGCTCTCATGAACTCAGAGCATGGATAAATGGAAGGAAAAACTTCCTCCTCCCGGTGGACCTTCATGACCTCAGGCACCCAAAGCTCATGTTGGTTTAGGTGGTGTTCACTCATCTTCTATTCTGAAATTTAAACACCAGGGAACAATTGCTCCAAATTTCAGCAAGAATGATGGGCTGAGTAAGGAGATCAAAAAAAATCAAGAGCAAGCACATCAAGAACGCGATTTTGAGCTATGAACTGGAGCTTACTCGGGAGAGAGAAGAAAGTGGCAGGTGAGAGAGTTGGTGGGGGGCCAGGGGTGGCCCACACCAGGGCATGGCGCCACCCAGGGTTGGCCGTGCCACCATGTGGTGTGCCTGCCTGGTGGGCCCCCTGGTACCTACCAGGTACTCCTCTGCCCCTTTTTTCACGTAAAAATTTAATATGAATTTTCTGGAATTTTTTCGAGAAACTTTATTTTTGGGCATTTTTCAGAAATAGAAGAATGATTTTTCTGACAGACAGATTTTTTTTCTTTGGAAACATGATGCAAGGACAAAACAAGGCTAGAACTACAGAAGTTCTAACATGCAAGCAACTAACAACACAAAGAAAACTAAACGAAAACAAAAACTAAAATTCAAAGGATAGAAATAAACGGAGATAATCATAATGAAAACATTGTTTTGTTCAATGGAATCCTTTTGTTAGCAAGGTTGATCAAGTCTTGCTACCAAAACAATTGCATATGATACAAAACTTTGTATTCCACTAATGATTATGTTACCTCAACCTTGATAGCAATGGTCCCAATCATAATAGTTTCAAATTTTTCTCTTGGTATGGGACAATATATTTCTCCAACTTGAATGCCTTCAACATGTTCAATTGAATTCAAACCATAAGTCCTTTCAATCTTCTTGGCGAAATAGACAATATGTTCCTTGTCATTAACATTGAAGGTCACCTTTCCTTGATTACAATTAATAATAGCTCCTGCAGTATTAAGAAAAGGTCTCCCAAGAATAATAGACATATTATCATCTTCGGGCATTTGAAGCACAACAAAATCAATCAATATCAAGCAATTGTGAGCCACCTGAATAGGTACATCCTCACATATACCCATAGGAATAGTGGTAGATTTATCAGCCATTTGCAAAGATATATCAGTTGGTATTAATTTTTCAAGTTGAAGCCTCTTATAGAGAGAGAACGGCATAACACTAACTCTAGATCCCAAATCACACAAAGCAGTTCTAACATAACTGTTCTTAATAGAGCAAGGGATAGTTGGAATCCCTGGGTCTCCAAGTTTCTTAGGAACCTTACCATTGAAGGAATAATTAGCAAACAAAGTAGAAATTTCTTCATTAGGGATCTTCCTTTTATTCGAGACAATGTCCTTCATATACTTTGAGTAAGGAGGCAATTTAATAGCGTCAGTCAAAGGAATTTGCAAGAATAAAGGCTTCATCCACTCACAAAACTTATTATAGTGTTCATCTTCCTTTGACTTGTGTTTCTTATCGGGGAAAGGCACAGGTTTTTGGACCCAAGGTTCTCTTTCACTACCATGTTTCTTAGCAATAAAATCTTCTTTGGTGTATTTAGTATTCTTAGTGTGGTTTTCAGGTTCTTTTTCAACTTTTTCTTCATTAGGAACTTCATTTTCTTCATTACCACTTTCAGTTTTAGCATCAGAGATAGATATACTATTAGGATCAATAGCAGGTTCAGAGGGTTCTACAATAATTTTATGTTTCTTTTTCCTTTTCTTATGAGTAGAACCACTATTTTCAGCTTGTTGAGAATCCTGCTCAATTCTTTTGGGATGCCCCTCAGGATATAGATGATCCTGGGTAGCAGCACCACTTCTAGTTCTAATTTCATAAGCATGTTTTTCTTTAGCAGCATTAACTAGCAAGTCGTTTTGCACTTTAACGAGTTGGTTTATTTGCGTTTGAACCATTTGAAAGTGTTTAACAATCATTTTAACATCATTAGAGGTTCTTTCCACAATATCTTTCAACTCAACAATAGCTCTAGTGTTTTCCATTAGATGATTTTGTACCCTTTTATTAAAGTTATCTTGCTTAACAATAAAGATATCAAATTCTTCTAAGCATTGATCAAGAGGTTTAGAGTAAGGGATATCACCTTCATCAAAGTGTTGGAAAGAGTGTACCTCAATAGTGGATGAGTAGGAAATAGGCTTACATAATTCTTCTATAGGAGGTAAATTCTTGACATCTGCAGCTTTAATTCCCTTCTCCTTAAGACATTTCTTAGCTTCCTTCATCACTTCATCATTTAATTCAATAACTCCCCTCTTATTTGATGTTGGAACAGGCACAGGAATAGATGGTCCAGGTACAATTACTTCAGGTATAGCTTGTTTAGGAGGAGTCCAATCTTCATAATTCTTGCTTATTTTAGCCATTAATTCCTCAGCTTCCTTAGGAGTCCTATTCCTGAAAACACAATCAACACAACTGTCTAGGTATGTCCTAGATTCCTCGGTTAGTCCATTATAAAATATATCAAGAAGCTCATTCTTAGGTAGTGGACTTCCAGCTTGTGCATGAATCAAAGCACAAAACCTTGCCCAAGATTCGGGCAATACCTCTTTTTTCCCTGTTTGAAATCAAAAAGTTCCTGCAAAATAGCATGTCTAGCACTGGGAGGAAAATATTTTTGCAGGAAAGTACTAATCAAGCACTCAGGGCTATCAATAGATCCAGGAGGTAAATTACTAAACCAAGTTTTAGCTTCTCCTTGTAGTGAAAAAGGGAAAATCTTAGCAACAAAGTAAATACGCATCTTAATATCATCAGAAAACAAGCCACTCATGGTAGAAAGTTCATTCATATGTGCTACCGCACTTTGATTCTTAGTCCCACAAAAAGGTTCTTTCTCGACAATAGCTATGTAGGATAGATCGAGAGATAAATCATAATCTTCATCTATAATGTTTATGGGAGAAGCAGCAAACTTAGCAGCATGATATAATTTGGGTCTAATAGTACGACTCTCAAGGAGACTCTTAGTAACGCTCCTATCATGGGTGTTCTTACATTCTTTAATAAACTCATCGGTCATCTCAACATAATCTTCTTCAATATCGTAACTCTCACTAGACTTAGGTGAGCTAACAGGTGTGGTAGTGTCTTCATTAGGAGTTTTGGTATTTATAGCTATAGTTCTAGCAATCGTAGCATCTAGGAAAGTACCTAATGAACCACTCTTATCAAGCACAGTAGAAGCAGCATCATAAGCATCAGAAGTTTCAGATTCAGCAGTAGTAGAAGTGTGTGTAGCATGTGTATGTGGTGGTGTAACGATGGTGAATCAAGAGCAGCAGAGGTGTTTAGAACCGTACCTCTTCTTGTAGTGGATGGTAAAATAGGAACCTTGCCATCACGAGACTTACCCATGATGGATGGATAGCAGTGAACAATAGAGAATCCAAGTGAACTTGATAAATAAAGCTATGCTCCCTGGCAACGGCGCCAGAAAATAGTCTTGATGACCCACAAGTATAGGGGGTGTATCGCAGTATTTTCGAGGGAAGTGAAACCCAATTTATTGATTCGACACAAGGGGAGCCAAAGAATATTTATCAGCCTTAACAACTGAGTTGTCAATTCAGCTGCACCTAGAAACAATCTTGCTCACAGCAGTTTATCAGTAGCAACAGTTTTGTAGTAGGAATAGTAAAGTAACAGCAGTAGTAAAGCAAAGACAGTAGTAACAAAAGCAGTAAACAATGGGATTCGAGTGCGGTAGGCATAGGGATGGATGGACGGGCGTTGCATGGACAAGACAATTCACATAGCAATCAGAACATAGGGCAATTACAGATAAATAAGATAAAGCATCCAAGTACTAGACAATCCTAGGCATGTGTTCTATATATAGTCATACATGCTCGCAATGAGAACTTGCACAACATCTTTTGTCCTGCCAGCCCGTTTGCAGCGGGGCCTCTAGGTAACTACTGACAATTAAGGTGCTCCTTTTAATAGAGCACCGGAGCAAAGCATTAACACTCCGTGAACACATGTGATCCTCACATCAAAGCCTTTCCCTTCCGGTTATCCCGATTTCTGTCACTTCGGGGCCATAGGTTCCGGACAACGACGTGTGTATACAACTTGCAAATAGGACCAAGAACAATACTATCATAATGAGTCAATAACATGTTCAGATCTGAAATCATGGCACTCGGGCCCTAGTGACAAGCATTAAGCACAACAAGTCGCAACAAAGTCATAAAGCACTAATAAAAGATACTAGGAACCATGCCCTAACAATCTGATGCCATTACATGAACGATCTCATCCAATCCCTACCATCCCCATAGCCTACATCGGGGGATTACTCACTCATAGATGGGGGAAACAAGGATGGTCGATGGATAAGCGATGGTGATGATGATGGCGATCATGTCCTCCAATTCCCCGTCCCGACAGGGTGCCAGAACGGAGTTTCTGGTGCTGTTTCGTGGAATCTGGTGGTGGCGGCGGAGCGGAACTCCTTCTAGAAAAACGTCGCCCCCCCGGAGTTTTTAGGTCAGAAGGCTCCTTATAGGCGAAGAGAGAGGACGACAGGGTGCCTGGGGGCCCACACCACCCCCTGACGCGGCCTGGCCTAGCCCGCGCCACCAGGTGGTATGGCCACCCCCTGGCTCTTCGCTGTCTCGTATTATGGCTCCTGGAGTCTTCGGGTGAAATAGGATTTTGGCATATTTTCCGGGATTTTTCCTGATAGTTGATTTTCTGCAGAAAAAGTAGACACCAAGGCAATTCTGCTGAAAATAGCGTCAGTTTGCATTAGTTGCATCCAAATCACACAAGTATAGAGGAGAAACAATAGCAAAAGTGTTCAGGAAAGTAGATACGTTTTGGACGTATCAATGGCGGTCTATGTATAATGTTGTAATGCCCAATCAAGTCTCAAAGGAGTCAAGATGATTATTATATGCATGTATTGTTTTCTCGGTGTTTGTCAATTGCCCCGCTGTAATTTGTTCACCCAGCATGTTATCTATCTTAAGGAGAGCCACCTCTAGTGAACTATGGATCCCGGTCCTTGTCTTTTACATACAATCTACAATCTTTTACTGCTTTGTGTTTACTTTCTGCAAACTTTTACTTCTTTCCATTCGATACGTTTAATCCTTTGTTTTCCACAAAACACGGTGAGATTGACAACCTCATCGCAAGTTGGGGACAAAGTTCTATGGTTGTGTTGTGCAGGTCTCCACGTTGCTACTAGCACCGGTAGTGCGCCCTGCCAAAGCTCAGCTAGTAACACCTTTGGGGTGTTTCCTTGCTCCTACTGGTTCGATTAAACCTTGGTTTCATAACCGAGGGAAAACTTGCTGCTGTGCTCATCATACCTTCCTCTTGGGGTTCCCAACGAGCTCTACGTCGAACGACGAGCACATCACAGGGATATGTAGCTGATGGCCTTCTTGGACAGGGCCGATGATAGGGGGTCAATTTGTTGGCCCATTATTGGTGGGTCCGCCGTTGGCGCCAATGTTAACCCCTCCAATCATACCAGTGGTTGTTATGGCCTCTAGATGCCTCTAATGAGAGGGGCTTCAATTTGGGATTTTCTCAATTAGATGTAATTAGCTCATAAATGCTCTAAGATCTTCCAAAAGTGTTCAATACCTGAAAACCAAAAGAAACCAAGATTTCGCTAATTGGCGATGCTATCGTTAGTAGAAAGATCAAAACCAACGAAACCTGGTGAAAACTAACGGAGAATCATCGATACAAAGTGTCAATATTTGCAGCTATCACCTCCCCATTAGCCTGAATCACATCTTCGCTAAGTTCGTGGCGAAGACCTTGGCAAGTAGGTCGTCCCTAGGATGGAGTCGCTAGTGGATCGCAACCAATGTGCCTTCATTAGTAAGTACATCATCCACAAAAAATTATGTTTGTACATCTGAAAGAGGTACTCCTACATCGGATCAAGGACCTAGGGTGATGCTCAAGCTGTACATCGCTAGAGCCTTTGACTCTGTATCATGGCGATTCCTTTTCCAGGTCCTCCAACTAAAGGGGCTTGGTTCGAGATTTTGTTAGCTGGTAGACATACTCCTGACCACAGCTAGTATAAGGGTGATGCTCAATGGCGATCCATGCATCCCATCTAGCACCGAAGGGTCCTGAGACAAGGGGACCCCTAGTCACTGACACTTTTAATTCTTATCATGAACATGGTTAATAGGGTTCTTGCAAAGGCCATCGAGATGGGAATTTTTCTATGTCTAACCCGCTAGGAGATAACGACCTCGGTCTCGCTCTATGCAGATGACGCGGTGTTCTTTTTCCACCTAGACGAGTCAGAGCTGCGTTCGTGGCATCCTATAGGTCTTTGGCCACACCTATGGACATCACACAAACTTCGCTAAGTGCTCGGTATCCCTGATGGATTGTTCTGAAGAGGAATCCAGGGGCACGGCGGCTGTTATGGAGTGCCAGCTGGCCCCATTCCTATTCAAATATTTGGGCACCTCTGGCTATCTAGAGACTCCCGGTGGAGGCTTTCCTATTGGTCATCGACAGGATCAGGGACAAGTTGCCAACATGGAAGGGATCGATGATGCCATGGGCTGGGCGACTCACCCTAATCTTATCGGTATTCACTGTGATCCCTCTACACCCGCTTATGGTGCTATCCCTTAACAAGAAAGCCCTTAAGCAGGTGGTAAAGATCTTGCACGTTTTTATTTGGGTGGGGAGGAAAGATGTCGAGGGTGGATGATACATTGCAAATGTATCTATAATTTTTGATGTTCCATGCTTGGTTTTATCCACTTTCTTGTGTTTTATTCCAACTTTGGAGTACTTTTCATATGATTTCTTGGACTAACCTATTAACAAGAGCCATAGTGACAGCTGCTTGTTTTCTGCTGTTTTTGGTTCCAGGAAAGTCAGAAAATGAATATTCTCGAAATTGGATGGGACAAAAGCCAAAGTGCCTATTTTTCCGGAAGGGATCAAGTGCCAGAATACAAGACGGAGAAGGGCCAGGGGCCGGCCACACCACCCGCGCCAGGGGGTGGTGTGGTGGCTCCTGGCACCCCCTCGGCCTCTCCTTCCGCCTATAAGTTGCCCTCGGGACGAAAACCCTAAGTGCCCGATCAAAAATCCACGAAAGAGTCTGTAGCCGCCGTCATCTCCATCCCTAGATCGGGAGGGATCTGAAGCTCTTCCCGGCACCCTGACGGAGAGGGGAATTCACCTTGGAGGCCTTCTTCATCACCATGCAAGCCTCCGGTGTGATGCGTGAGTAGTTCATCCTTGGACTACGGATCCATGTAGTAGCTAGATGGCTGGTTTCTCCTCCTTTGTGCTTTCATGTTTAGATCTTGTGAGCTCCGTTCATGATCAAGATCATCTATTTGTAATCCATACATGTTGTGTTTGCGGGGATCCGATGGATATTGAGATACTATTTCAGATTGATTATTGATTCTATCATGTCTTTGTTATTTGAGATCTTGCATGCTTTCCGTTGTTAGTAGCTATCTTGGCCAAGTAGATGCTAGCAACTCCAAGAGTTAGTATTTATGCTCGATAGTGGGTTCATGCCTCTGGTAATCTGGGGAAGTGACAGAAATCTCTAAGGTACTAGATGTGCTGTTGCTACTAGGGAGAAAACAACAATCTTTTGTTCATAGAACAATCGTATTGTTTACTTTACACGCAATTCGTAAAGCAATAATCTGTTGCTTGCAACTTAATACTGGAGGGGGTTCGGATGATAACCTGAAGGTGGATTATTAGTCATAGATGCAGTTGGATGGCGGTCTATGTATTATGTTGTCATGCCCAATCAAGTCTCAGAGGAGTCAAGATGATTAGTATATGCATGTATTGCTTTCTCGGTGTTTGTCAATTGCCCCGCTGTAATTTGTTCACCCAGCATGTTATCTATCTAAGGAGAGCCACCTCTAGTGAACTATGGACCCCGGTCCTTTTACTTTACATACAATCTACAATCTTTTACTGCTTTGTGTTTACTTTCTGCAAACTTTTACTTCTTTCCATTCGATACGTTTAATCCTTTGTTTTCAGCAAAACACGGTGAGATTGACAACCTCATCGCAAGTTGGGGACAAAGTTCTGTGGTTGTGTTGTGCAGGTCTCCACGTTGCTACTAGCACCGGTAGTGCGCCCTGCCAAAGCTCAGCTAGTAACACCTTTGGGGTGTTTCCTTGCTCCTACTGGTTCGATTAAACCTTGGTTTCATAACTGAGGGAAAACTTGCTGCTATATTCATCGTACCTTCCTCTTGGGGTTCCCAACGAGCTCTACGTCGAAAGTCGAGCGCATCAAGATTTTCTGGCGCCGTTGCCGGGGAGTCAAGGACATCTTCACAAGGGGAGTCCCTCATAACCAATCTCTTTACTTTCTTTTTTTTGTTTTGCTTAGTTTCTTTTTCTTTGTTTGCTTGTTTTGTTCTTCAAAAACACAAAAAAAATTAGTTCTACTTGTTTGCTTTCTTATTTGAAAACCCAAAAAACAATGACTACTCTTGAAAACACTAAGTTGTGTGACTTCACTAGCACCAACAACAATGATTTTATGAACACTCCCATTGCTCCACCTGTGGCTGAAAATACTTTCTTTGAGATAAAACCTGCTTTGCTCAATCTTGTTATGAGAGAACAATTTTCTGGTATTGGTAATGAAGATGCTGCTTCCCATCTAAATAACTTTGTTAAACTTAGTGAGATGCAAAAGCATAGGGATATAGATGGTGATATTATTAAGCTAAAATTGTTTCCTTTCTCTTTGAGAGGAAAAGCTAAAGGATGGTTGAATTCCTTAACTAGGAATAGTATTGATTCTTGGACTAAATGCAAAGATGCTTTTATTGGAAAATACTATCCTCCTGCTAAGATTATATCCATGAGAAGTGAAATCATGAAGTTTAAACAACTTGATAATGAGCATGTTGCTCAAGCTTGGGAAAGAATGAAATCTTTGGTAAAGAATTGCCCCACTCATGGACTGACTGCTTGGATGATCATCCAAACTTTTTATGTAGGATTGAACTATTCTTCAAGGAACCTATTGGATTCCGCTGCTGGAGGTACCTTTATGACCATCACTTTGGGTGCTGCAACAAAACTTCTGGACAATATGATGGTTAATTATTCTGAATGGCATACTAAGAGAGCTCCACAAGGTAAGAAGGTAAATTATGTTGAGGAAACCTCCTCCTTGAGTGATAAGATTGATATGATTATGTCTATGCTTGTTAATGGGAAAGCCCATATTGATCCAAATAATGTTCCTCTAGCTTCTTTGGTTGCTCAAGAAGAGCAAGTTGATGTGAACTTCATAAGAAATAACAACTTTGGCAACAATGCTTATAGGAACAATTTTGGTAACAACAATTATAAGCCATATCCTCCCAACAATGTTAATGCTTATGGAAATTCTTTCAACAATAATAAGAGTGCTCCCTCTGAACTTGAAGTTATGCTTAAAGAGTTTATTAGTAAACAAACTGCTTTGAATAAAACTATTGAGGAAAAACTCTCTAATGCTGAAAGAAATATAGCATCTTTGGCTGAAGCTCAATCTACTTTGAATAAAATGGCTGCTAAACCCAAAACTAATGAGAATCCCTTTGCAGCTACTAATGCCATACAAGTAAGAATTGATGAAAATGTTAGACTATTAGCTGAATTACATGCTAAGTGGGAAAGAGAAGATGAAATTGCTAGAAACATTAGTGTTTCTACTATTACCACCACTAGTGTTGAGGCTAGCAATAGTTCTACTACTTTAGATGATAAAGTTGATTTTGATCTTGATGGTTGCAACATCTCTGAAGTTATTAAGTTCCTACAAAAGCTTGCTAAAAGTCCTAATGCTAGTGCTATGAATATGGCCTTTACAAAACACATTACCGATGCTCTCATAAAGATTAAGGAAGAAAAGATGAAACATAAAGCTTCTATTCCTATAAAAAAAGAAGATGGTTGGGAACCCATCATTAATATGAAAGTGAATGACTTTGATTTCAAAGCTTTGTGTGATCTTGATAGTAGTGTTTCTATTATGCCTAGAAAGATTTATGATATGCTTGATTTGCCTCCTCTTGAAGATTGTTATTTGAATGTCCCACTTTATGCTAATGCTAAAAAGAAACTCATGGGGAGTCTTAATGATGTTCTTATTATGGTTAACGATTCCTATGTCCCTGTTGATTTCTATGTTTTGGATGTTGAATACAATGCTTCTTGTCCTATTACTTTGGAAAGACCTTTTCTTAGAACTGTTGGTGCCATCATTGATATGAAAGAAGCCACCATTAAATATCAATTACCACTCAATAAAGGTATAGAACATTTCCCTAAAAAGAGAGAAAAGATTTCTTTTGCTTCTCCTATGAAAACAAAATTTGGTCTTAATGCTTCTTCATTTGAGAACACTTGATTCTTTCTTTGCTTCTTATGCCTAACTTAAAGGCGTTAAAGAAAAGTACTTGTTGGGAGATAACCCAAGAGTTTTAGATGAGTCTCGGAAGTTATTACCTCTGTAATAACCTCTCCTTATCCTTTTTATTTGCTTTTTGTGCCAAGAGTAAACTCTAATGAGAGAGAAGTAATGATTGGGAAAGTTGCTGTCCCGAAACAGATTTTTGTGCTTCACCGTAAAATTTCCTGAAAGAGCTCTGTATGTCGGATTGAGCTGTAAGTTTTTGTGCTTCTGCCACAGGTTGTTATCTAACTTTAGTTAGTTCAACACTTTTTGGTTTGAGCAACAGAAGGTCTTCGAAAAAATTCGTCTTTACCTGCTGGTCTGTTTTGACAGATTTCTGCGATTTGCTGCATTTGCTTCTTGTTAGTTCCTTCTTGAGTTCTTTTGGGGAATTGAGCTTTTTGAGGGAAGTGCTACAGTAGCTAGTGTTCTAATTGAAGTTTATTTGGTGTTAGAACTGAACCTTGAGACTTATTTATCTTAAGTGCACTAATGTTGCTAATGAGATTGTGTGAAGTTTTGTATGAAGGAAAATTTTCAGGTGTATGGAAGTAATGAGTAATGAGATAAATGATGGACTAAAGCTCAAGCTTGGGGATTTCACGTGTGTCATCCTAAGAAATATCCAGGAAGTACAAGAGTCAAAGCTTGGGGATGCCCAAGGCACCCCCCTTCTTCATCAATAAAAATTCCAGGTTTCTTCCAAACGCTTCATTTTTATTGTTTCATGCACAGTTGTGTTTTTCTTGGAGCGTCTTCTTTTTCGTTTTTGTTTTGGTTTTTAGTTTGCTTGGTTTGCTTAGTTTTCTGAATAAGTTGGTTGGCCCGCTCTTTCACACTTTGGTTTGCGAATAGTTTGGTTTGGTTTGGAAAAGAGTAGGAAAGTTCATGCTTTTGTGGTAAAAAGAGCTCGTTTTTTACTGTGGCTATGCTTTGTCATGCCATGCTTGATATTGTTTTGGCTTTATGCTTAGTATTCTTTGCTGTAGCATGGCTTGTTATAAACAATTGATATTGCTTAATGTGCCTTGGATGAATCATGCGTTGTTTTAGCATATTAAAGCATAGTATAGTGGTATTCTCCTTTGATGCTTTATTTGGGTTGACTTGGCACTTGCTCACACCATGTTATGACTATCTCAAGTCACCATAGCCTTTATGATCCTTTAGTTTTCAAATTTTAGTATCACTTTATGCTTTGATCAATGATGTTTTGTCGCTCTGCATGATTATGGCCATTATTGCTCTCTTAGTTTGTCGCTCCCAGTCTTTTGCTAGCCTCCACAACCAAGTATGAGTTCCACTCATGCATCCAACTCCCTAAACCAAGTTATTCCAAAGAGTCCACCATACCTACCTACTAGCTTACGCTATTCCAAGTATATTCATGCTTTTGTTTACCTTCCACTTGTTATGAGAAAACTAGTGATTAAAGCTCTCACGAACTTGATGGCACACTTTACTTTTTTTGCCTCTAATAAAGTTGAACCATTGGGTCCTTCTTTGTTGCGTATATGCTTGCACTTATTTGTTGGGAATTAGCAGAACCATGCTTTCATGGGGAACACTTTCAACATTGCACTTGGTACTTGTACCTAGTTGATATCATGCTCTTTTGTATATGGATGTCGTCGGTGTGAAATGAAAAGGGAGCTTGTAAGTCCATGGAGTTATGTATATGTGTTAGAGAAACGCCTGGGCCGCTGGTCTAATCCATGCTGACATGGCCTGCAGCGTAACCATAATGAGCTGTATGAAGCATTCTTCTTATAAAAAAGAGTCCTATATTGAGAAAAAAGAGAAAAAAAGAGATACTATGAAAAGAGGAAAGAGAGAAAAAAACACTATATTCCCATGGTAAATAAGAAGAATGCTGAGATGCTCGTTGTCTGCTTGCCTTGTCATTTTGATATGAGGATTCTTCCGTATCATCGGGCAAGGTGTACCCCGTTGGCGGTTCTCAATGATACACATGTACTTACGATGACAAGAACTTACCGGTGACTAAACTTGAGTAGCATGAGGAGCGGCCCTCGTATACAAGGGACATGAGATTTCTGACTTATACTTCGTCAAGCATGTACACCATAGTTTGTTCACTTTAACCTTAATCACTTCAAGATGCTTATGATAGGGGCAATGAGAGCTGAAAGCTATTAAGTACCATAATTTTTGGAAGCTCTTTCTGAGACTTGAATCCCTACTTCCTTTTACAAAAGGCCTTTCTTCCACCATTATATTGAGTCTCCACCTTCTATCTTTATGCACCTACTTTGAGAGCATAGTGCCCATTCTTAGTTCTATGTGCATTGTCCCAAGACTAGTTGATTGATGCATAACTTGTTATTGCTTGTTTGAAACTATTGTATCTAGTCACTCTTATGAACTTTGAAGGTGTCCTATGCATTTATATTTGCTACTCTCTTGAGGGACAAGCTGAATACTATTATGCTATGTTTTCTTTATGTGAAACAAACAAACGTCTTGCAAAGCATTGTTATTCATGATTCTTTTGTTTGTGCCTTTTCATGTTGCATCATAGTTTCTTTGCTTATTGCTAGAACTTTGTCAATCATGTTATGATTAAAGGACTATGGTCCTAGCCTTGAATGTTTTGCAAATACTTTGATCAAGTCTTTGATGGTGCATGTCACCTCAAAAATTATTTCTTTTTATCACTTACCTACTCGAGGACGAGCAGGAGTTAAGCTTGGGGATGTTGATACATTGCAAATGTATCTATAATTTTTGATGTTCCATGCTTGGTTTTATCCACTTTCTTGTGTTTTTTTCAACTTTGGAGTACTTTTCATATGATTTCTTGGACTAACCTATTAACAAGAGCCATAGTGCCAACTGCCTGTTTTCTGCTGTTTTTGGTTCTAGGAAAGTCAGAAAATGAATATTCTCAGAATTGGACGGGACAAAAGCCAAAGTGCCTATTTTTTCGGAAGGGATCAAGTGCCAGAATACGAGACGGGGAAGGGCCAGGGGCCGGCCACACCACCTGGCCGCGCGGCCAGGCTGGGCCCGCGCCAGGGGGTGGTGTGGTGGCTCCCGACACCCCCTCGGCCTCTCCTTCCGCCTATAAATTGCCCTCGGGACGAAAACCCTAAGTGCCCGATCAAAAATCCATGAAAGAGTCTGTAGCCGCCGTCATCTCCATCCCTAGATCAGGAGGGATCTGAAGCTCTTCCCGGCACCCTGCCGGAGAGGGAATTCACCCTGGAGGCCTTCTTCATCACCATGCAAGCCTCCGGTGTGATGCGTGAGTAGTTCATCCTTGGACTACGGATCCATGTAGTAGCTAGATGGCTGGTTTCTCCTCCTTTGTGCTTTCATGTTTAGATCTTGTGAGCTCCGTTCATGATCAAGATCATCTATTTGTAATCCATACATGTTGTGTTTGCGGGGATCCGATGGATATTGAGATACTATTTCAGATTGATTATTGATTCTATCATGTCTTTGTTATTTGAGATCTTGCATGCTTTCCGTTGTTAGTAGCTATCTTGGCCAAGTAGATGCTAGCAACTCTAAGAGTTAGTATTTATGCTCGATAGTGGGTTCATGCCTCTGGTAATCTGGGGAAGTGACAGAAATCTCTAAGGTACTAGATGTGCTGTTGCTACTAGGGAGAAAACAACAATCTTTTGTTCATAGAACAATCGTATTGTTTACTTTACACGTAGTTCGTAAAGCAATAATCTGTTGCTTGCAACTTAATACTGGAGGGGGTTCGGATGATAACCTGAAGGTGGATTATTAGTCATAGATGCAGTTGGATGGAGGTCTATGTATTATGTTGTAATGCCCAATCAAGTCTCAGAGGAGTCAAGATGATTAGTATATGCATGTATTGCTTTCTCGGTGTTTGTCAATTGCCCCGCTGTAATTTGTTCACCCAGCATGTTATCTATCTAAGGAGAGCCACCTCTAGTGAACTATGGACCCCGGTCCTTTTACTTTACATACAATCTACAATCTTTTACTGCTTTGTGTTTACTTTCTGCAAACTTTTACTTCTTTCCATTCGATACGTTTAATCCTTTGTTTTCAGCAAAACACGGTGAGATTGACAACCTCATCGCAAGTTGGGGACAAAGTTCTGTGGTTGTGTTGTGCAGGTCTCCACGTTGCTACTAGCACCGGTAGTGCGCCCTGCCAAAGCTCAGCTAGTAACACCTTTGGGGTGTTTCCTTGCTCCTACTGGTTCGATTAAACCTTGGTTTTATAACTGAGGGAAAACTTGCTGCTATATTCATCGTACCTTCCTCTTTGGGTTCCCAACGAGCTCTACGTCGAAAGTCGAGTGCATCAGTGGACATTGCCATGTCAACTAGGCCAGAGTTAGCACGCCCTTGTACTATAGAGGTTTGGGTATTCCAAACTTCACGTATGGCCACAAGTCTTAGGACTTGCTTGCTTTGAAGGATGCACGACATAGATCCCCTACGACCTTGGCATGGGCTCGAGATGTAGGCTTCCACCTCGATGGTACTTGGAGATGGATATTCAGTGGTTTTCTTGGAGGACAGGTGGCTGGACTGGAAGTCTATTGGGGAGATAGCGCCAAATCTTCTAGCGCTAATCCCTAGCACCGAACGGTGGGTCAGGCGCTCATAGAGCGCAGCTAGATAACGGACATCTCCGGGGTGCTAAACCCTCTGGTTCTCTGGCAATATGTCTAGCTATTCATCAGGCTGTGGGACATGTGCGCCTAGGGTGATTCCAGACAAGCTTGTCTAGCAGTGGACGACTGATGGACAGTACCCGTCCAAGTCCTTCTACGATGCTCTTCTCCAAGGGTCAATTATCTCGGAACCTTGGAAGCTGAACTAGAAATTGTGGGTGCCACCTAGGATGAAGTTTTTCATCTGACCAGCTACCCAGGACAAATATTGGATAAGTGAGAGGTTGACACATCGATGCCTTCCTCACGAGCCGTGTTGCGCGCTCTATGACCAGTCAGAGAAGACTATGTCACACATCCTTACTGGATACCCATTTTCGAGGACGATCTGGTATGAGATCCTATTATGGATATGATCCACTACAGGGCATCTGGTTATTGAGGGTGTCTTCGCAGAGTAGTGGGCCCTGGTGGTTGATCCAACCCATGTTGCATGAGCAAAGGAACCTCGTCGCTGGTTATGCTCACGACATGGTAGATTTGGAATCATAAGAACACTATCATCTTCAAAAACAAACATCCTTGGGTAAAATCCCTCCTGGCCGCAATCAAAGCCGAGGCGAGATTGTGGGCTTAGGCGGGCTACGCCAACTCTTCCCTTAGCGTATGTGTCTTGGGTTGAATTGAACAGTTGCACGTGATACTTCTTTTTTTCTATCAATAAATCGGAACGCAAGGGTTTTGTGTTTCAGTGAAAAAGAAAATAAAAGTTGATGAATCGCTAATTCAGATGCAAATGAAACTTGTGGAGGACCAGCTGAAAATCCGGCAGAACATTCTGAATGAAGAAGAATGACACATTCAAGCAGGTTTGAAGAAGAATTTGTTTTCCAAAGAAGCAAGTCCAAGACGGACCAAATTTATCTCCTGACCTGACCTGACCTGACCTGACCTAGCCGCAGCCTATAAGCGCCCTTACGCACGGGTTTGGGTTCCTACAATTTTTCTCTCAGCCGCCACCGCCACCGCCGCCGCCGCCGCCTCGTGTGACCTAGCCGCACCCCTATAAGCGCCCGATCCATCCAGGGCAGACGTCAGTCCCGCAGCTAACAAAACTAAAACAAGGCCGGCCGGCCCGCGGCGCTGTGTAGGTCGTCATCATGGAGAAGGGCCATCTGATGGGCGCCGGCGAGAAGATGCCCAAGGCACTGCAGAAGCAGAAGACGTGGTGCCCTGGCATCCAGCGGGATGAGGCTTGGGAGCGCCGCCGGCGAGGCCTCCTCACCAGGAAGGGCTCCTCCTCGGCGCTGCAACACGTCACCGACGACGACCTCGACGACCTGCGGGGATCCCTCGAGTTGGGCTTTGGCTTCGAGCCTGGGTGCGTGGTGTGCGACGAGGGCAGGACCCGGCTGGTCGAGACGCTACCGGCGCTCGACCTCTACTACGCCGTCAAAGGCGGAGCAGCAGGAGGCGGCAGTCCGGAGGGGTGCACCTGCGGCGGTTCGTCGGAGCCATCGCCGATTGGGAGTCCGCTCTCCATACTCTCCCCAGGTACATACCTCATTATTGCGCTAGTTCGATGTGTAGTTCCTCCGATCAGTAGCCATGCCGTCGTTGTTGTAACCAGTCCCGATCAAATTTTCATTTGTTATTACTCCGTTACATTCTTCGCGATTCAAGTTTTTGTTTGACTTTGTCCTGTCTGTTCTTGCAGACGACCCGCCGGAGACGGTGAAGATGAGGCTCAAGCAATGGGCTCAGGTGGTGGCTCTGTCCGTGCGCGACCGCCGTCGATGAACCAACCATGAGGAGGGAGAAACAAACAAGACACTCAAGAAAAGAATCAACGAATCTAGAGTTTGGTCACTGGCCGCCTTCCACATTCGCACTCGATCGTATACCTACTGTCTTGGACTAGCTAGATGCTAATTGACTTTCCACTCGTATGATTCATATGATTCAGCACTCAAAATCCTATATAAGTACTTTGTTTGCTTCTCCCTGCCTGTCATTTACTTGATCGATCCTCTAATCTTGGATACATTGCATCCCTGGTTTTACACGAGGTAGTAGATTAATTTGAATTTTGAAATAGTGATCAATTGTTGGTTCGTAGGTATTCCTATTGCTTATTGCTATGGCAAACTGATAAACCCTGAAAACTGCCAAACAATAGTTTTTCAACTTTGCTTTGGTGTTGCGAAGTGCATGGTTTTAACATGACCATACTTACATAATGTAAGTGTAATGGAAACAAATCAGGAGGAGAGGAGGGAACAATCATATAGCACGAAAAAGGGTGTAGAGTGGGGTTGCCGCTGTAAACTGAGTCGAGTTCGAACAACTTATACTCAGCTCATCTCAACCCGCGAGCGATTTGAGTGCAAAGTTGAGCTATGAAATTGGCTCCACTCAGTTCATAAAACATCTGACTCCAATTAGTTCCTTCCACCAACTACCAATAAAGTCCAAGTTTTCTGCATATTGGAAAAAATATAGCATTAATTTGTAGGATAATCTTTGCACGTATGAGGTGCTAAGGCCAGTTGCGCATAGGACTACGGTTGCAACATGCTTCATCGATTACCTTGTTCTGCTATATGACAACATCTTCTTGATATCAAACTTTAGAAGAATCAGACTGTCTAATCTTTATCCGATGTCACATAGGTTCCACAACTAAAAACGCAAGATATAAGAGGATCAGCACACGTAAAAAAATAGGGATAAAATGATTCACCATTATTGATTGGTCTCTCACGGTAATGTCCTTTTTATTTTAGATTTACCATTATTTGATTTTCCTAAATGCACGTACTGAGAACGATTCCTTCCATAAATATATAGTATGTGTAATAAGATAATGTATCATTTTTATTCTCAGGTGTATCCATTTATATATATGTATGGCAAGGATTGGTTCCATGACATACTTGTATACGTATGAATACAATGGCCAGATTTATAGGCATCTTCCACAACTAAAAACGGCAAGATATAAAAGGATCAGCACACGAATCCAAAAATTAGGGATGAAATGATTCACCATTATTGATTGTCCTCTCATGGTAATATCCTTTTTATTTTAGATTTACCGTTAACTGCTTTTCCTATATGCATGTTACGTCTGTTTTTTTTTCTACTAAGAAACAATTCCTTCCACAAATATAATATGTGTATATTAAGATAATGTATCATTTTTATTCTTTGTAGCCTATCACCGCATGTATATCCATTTATATATATGTATGGCAAGGATTGGTTCCTCGACATACTTGTATACGAGTATGAAAATAATGGCCAGATTTATAGGCATCTCTTACATCAGTTGATTACATAGATCCGGTATTAATTTTAAAAAAATCCTAAAGAAATAACCCACCAAACCTAGTAGTACTATTTGTGAATATTGTGAATAAAAATGCAGTATATGCAAACTATGGTATCCTTGACTACCCAATTCATATCATTTTTTTAAACGGACCTCTAATATTCAAAACTCTATTCTTCTACTAATAAACCGTAGAATCAAGAAACATTTCTTCAATGTGTGCTTTCCATTGTCATCTCAAGAAAACCTCTTTGATTATGTCGAGTGAAAATAATCATAAGATGTTCTTTCGCCTACAACATTGTTCAAACTGCCACGTATCTCCCATGATGCATCAGCCACTCGAACACAATTGATAACCACAATATTCACGACTAAAGGAGATTCGGTGACGGTGATTGTAATGGTGAGTCCTTCTCCTTACTAGAGTCACGAAGTTAATCTATACCTAATACTCCCTCCATTTCATTCTATAGTGCTTATAGTTTCTGGCACGGAAATTAAGAAACAGATGTGAAGAGAAAATTAAAATAGTTTTGGGTAGGATTTCTCGTGGCTAATTGACGTGATAAAATAGAGGAGTTTGCAAGAGCCATGGAACGCTATATACTTTATGTAAACTCCCTAAAAAAGTTGTCCAAACAAGTTGTGTAACGCACTATATCTTATATTTTGGAATTTTTCTTAAAAAACTATAGGCACTATAGAAAGGAACAGAGGGAGTAATAAAGTACGAAGTGTTTCTTACGGGTTCCGCTTTTTCTGGACAATTTTGATCCTATCAGTCCGAAAAAATAACCCACCGGGCCATTGGTAAGTGAAAGTAACGTTTCCGATTAGAAACAACCGACTAAATCTTCGTGTCCATCATTTTTTTTCGCAAATTTACCTAGCAGGTCCAGAAAGAAGCACTGCTCCGTCCGTTCGTTCATTTTTTAAACTCAAAAAAAAAAAAATCAGCCTAGGCTCAGGGCTTCGTCCTTCTCACGCACTGGGTACGCCGCCGCAGTAACTCATGCGTCGTGTCCCACCTCGCCACCTGTAACGCTCCTGCCCCCAACTCTCGTCCTAGCTCCCACCTGGTCGCTTGATACGGCGAGGGCAGCAGCTGCGACTCTCCTTGGCGCCGAATCGCCTCGCTGCCGGGACCGGTTCCTGATCCCCCGTCCTCCCTCCCACGGAGCCCTCCGCAATGTGCGCTGCCGTCGCCATAGGGCCCTGCCTCGAGGAGCAGCGACGGGCCACATGTATCCATGTGTGCTGCGCCCGAAGTCGTCCCCGTCGGGCATGGGCGCCACTCCCGCGACCAGGCCAACAGGGCATGCAACTTCGTCCCCGTCGGGCATGGGCAACAGGGCATGCAGCTGCTCGAGTCCTTGATCGAGGAAGATGGCCCAACTTCGTCCAAATTTTAGTTTCACTTCAACGACTTCATGACAAGATCAAACCCTAAACTGTACAGTTCCATCAGGCAAAGAACACGCTCAATTAATTGCGACATACCTTGATTGCCCATGCCCACATATACTGAGATGTTATTAGCACTCCATCGTCAATGTGAGTAACACACTATATTCTTCAAGATGTGCCTCAATTTCTAATGTTCCATGTATTTAAGTCTTGGCATTTGTTCGTTTACTGAACCACCCCTGATTTTTATATCTCAATTTAGATATTTCTTCTTTCTTAATTGTTAGGTAAGGTTCTGCAAAAACGGCTGGAACGCACCAATTCAAGATCAACAAAAGTAGTTAATCCATCTTTTTTTCTAATTTGTGTTTACTTCAAATGCATACATTGTTTTGTGCAGCTACGTGCATCAGCTACACATTCCTGTAGAAGGTATTATTCTACTAGCAAAAGTTTACCGATAGTTAGATTGGTAGGAACAGCTTGCCTACCCGGTCTAGGGCGTAGATTATAGGGACAGGAGAAGGCTATGCGGGCGTGGAGGCGAGGACGCCGGCGTGCTGGCGCCGTCGCGAGGGAGGATGGAGGCGGCGGCTGGGGTTGCAAGACCGACTCCTGGAGGAGTCGGCAACAAATATCTTGTTTATTGCTTAATTCTGAAAATCCAATTACAACTCTTATTTATAATAGAAATAGAATAATTGGGCTAAGCCCCTAACTAGGCCTGGCCGGTGGGCCTCTGCCGGCGATAGACCAGGCCGGTCATAACATCTCTCCCCGCCTGCTCAAACAGCTCGTCCTCGAGCTGGTAGTCTGGATAATGCAGCTGGAAGTCATCGCGTGGTTCCCAAGTCGCCTCCTCTGCTGAAAGGCCCTCCCACTGCACCAACAAATACCAAGCATCACGGTGCAGCTGCGCCCGAAGCACCTTGGCCGGGCTGGGGAGCAGGCGGCCCTCGGCTGTCGGTGGCAGCGGTGGTGTGGCAGCTGGTGGCGCGCCACGGTAGGGCTTGAGCAGCCCCACATGGAAGACGTCGTGAATACGCGCCCCGGCAGGCAGCTGAAGACGATAGGCCAGGGTCCCAATACGCTCCAGGATGATGAAGGGCCCCGCGTACCGAGGAACGAGCTTGCGCTTCGCCCGCGGATCCAAGGACTGGTGTGAGCGGTGCAGGAGGCGCAACCACACCCAGTCGCCCACCGCGTACTCCACCTCGCGATGGTGGCCGTCATAGTAGTGCTTGGCGACCTGCTGGGCCTGGATAAGACGCTGCCGCACCTCGACAAGCATCTCATCCCGGTGACGGAGGAGCTCGCCGGCAACCTCCGTCCGCGCCGTGGCTGCGTCCACCGGTAGGATCGGCGGAGGTGGCCTACCATAGACCACCTCAAATGGTGTAGCGCGCAGGGCGGAGTGGTAGGAGGTGTTGTAGCAGTACTCCGCCCACGCAAGCCAATCCACCCAAGCACGGGGTCGATCACCTGTAACACAGCGCAAATACATCGCAATCACCTTGTTAACCACCTCGGACTGGCCGTCCGTCTGAGGGTGGAATGCCGTGCTGAAACAGAGTTTGACCCCCGCCATGCGGAAGAGATCCCGCCAGACATGCCCCGTGAACACCGGGTCCCGATCACATACGATCGACGAAGGGAACCCGTGTAGACGGACGATGCCATCAAAGAACGCGCGGGCCACCGACGCGGCCGTGTAGGGATGGCCGAGCGCGATAAAGTGGGCGTACTTGGAGAAGCGATCGACCACCGTGAGAATGACGGACTTGCCCCCCACTTTAGGGAGGCCCTCGATGAAGTCCATGGAGATGTCGGCCCAGACCTGCGCGGGCACGTCGAGCGGCTGCAACATGCCGGCTGGACGCAGCGTCTCCGTCTTGTTGCGCTGGCACGTCTCACACGAGCGCACCCAATCCTGGACCATGGCACGATCTCCAGGGAGGTAGAAGTCAGCGCGGAGGCGGTGAAGGGTCTTTTGGACACCCTCATGACCCGCAGAGTGAGCCATCAACAGCACCTGGTGGCGTAGGTCGTCGTGGTCGGGCACGAACACCCGGCGCCCATGGAGAAGCAGTCCGTCGGCGAGGCGCCATGGCTCGTCCAGCTCACCCGCGTCAAGCTGTTGCCGCAGGAGCTGGGCATCTGGCGCCGTCGCGGTAGCCTGACGGATGAGGTCGAAAAGGGCGAAGGAGGGCCCCGAACGGATGCACAGCAACCGCCCCTCCGAGGCGACCTCAGCGTCATCGGGCTCGGCGTCACGGCGAGACAGGGCGTCGGCCGCGGTGTTGAGGCGTCCCGGGCGGTACTCCACCGTGAAGTCGAAGCCGAAGAGCTTGCTGATCCACTGGTGCTGCGGCACCGTCGACAGCCGCTGATCCAGGAGGAACTTGAGGCTGTAGTGGTCGGTGCGCACCCGGAAAGAACGCCCCCATAAGTAGGGTCGCCAGTGGCGCACGGCCTACACGAGGCCAATGAGCTCCTGCTCGTATGCGGCGAGCTTGAGGTGGCGGGCAGCGAACGTCCTGCTGAAGTAGGCGAGAGGGCCGTCGCCCTGGTGGAGAACAGCACCGAACCCCGATCCCGACGCGTCGCAGTCGACGACGAATGGCCGGTCGAAGTCCAGCATCTGGAGCACGGGGCCCGTCGTGAGGGCCCCCTTCAGAGCCTCGAACGCCGTGGTAGCCTCGTCGTCCCAGGTGAAGGCATCGCGCCGCAGCAGGCGCGTAAGGGGCGAGGCGATGAGGCCGAAGTCCCGGATGAACTTCCTGTAGTAGCCAGCGAGGCCCAGGAACCCGCGGAGGGCGCGCGGCGAGCGTGGCGTCGGCCAGGTAGCCACGGACGCCACCTTGTCCGCATCCATCGCGACTCCGTCAGCGGTGATGACGTGGCCGAGGTAGGCCACTGAAGTCGTCGCGAACGAGCACTTCGAGCGCTTGAGGTGAAGGTGATGCGCTCGAAGCTCGTTGAAGACGATGGCGATATGCTGGAGGTGCTCCGCCCACGACGTGCTGTAGATCAATATATCATCAAAAAACACCAGCACGAACCGACGTAAGTACGGGCGGAGGACGTCGTTCATCAGGGCCTGAAAGGTCGCTGGCGCGTTGGTGAGGCCGAAAGGCATCACCACGAACTCAAAGTGGCCATGGTGTGTCCGGAATGCCGTCTTGGCAATGTCCTCCGGGTGCATGCGCACCTGGTGATAGCCTGACCGAAGATCGAGCTTGGTGAAGAACCGAGCCCCGTGGAGCTCATCGAAGAGCTCGTCGACCACCGGAATCGGGAACTTATCCTTGAGTGTCACGGCGTTGAGGGCGCGGTAGTCAATGCAGAAGCGCCACGTGCCATCCGACTTGCGGACAAGCAGCACCGGTGCCGAGAACGGCGACGTGGAGATCCTGATGATGCCAGCGGCTAGCATGAGCGCGCACTGTCGCTCCAACTCGTCCTTCTGCAGCTGTGGGTAGCGGTAGGGTCGTACCGCCACCGGGGCCGTGCCTGGCAGGAGGTGGATACGGTGGTCACATTCCCGTGGGGGCGGTAACCCTTGCGGCTCCTCGAAGATGTCGCCCTGCTGCTGCAGTAGATGGGTCAGCAGGGGGTGCTCGGCGTCGTCCTCCCCGGAGACGAGCTGTAGCTGGGGGGCGGGAGCGGCTCCCCCGAGGCCCTCCCAACGGATGCGGCGACCCTGGCGCCAGAACGTCATCGTCAGGGCGTCGAAGTCCCAAAGGATGGGACCGAGCGTCCGGAGAAAGTCGACGCCAAGGATGAAGTCGAAACAGCCCAAGTCGATGCCGGCGCACGTGATGGAGAAGTGCTCATCGCCGATGGTGAGGGGCACGTGCTGGACCAGTCCGTGGCACTGAAGGCGGTCACCGTTGGCCACGGTCACGTGGAGGTGATCCCCCTGGTCGGCTGAAGGGCGAGGCGGTGCATGGTAGCGGCGGGCATGAAATTATGAGTAGAGCCCGTGTCCAGCAACGCCACCAGGGTCTCGCCATGAATAGTGACCGGTAGAAGCATCGTCCGCTCGTGGCGGATGCCGGCCAGTGCGTGGAGAGAGACGACGAACGCCTTGGCGGCTGGGGGAGCCGGCTCGGTCGGCTCCTGTGGGGCCAACGTGTCGGCCGCCTCGGGTGGTCCGTCCACGTCGTCCGCGTCGACCGTCTCCATGTAGAAGAGGCGCGGGCACACGTGGCCGGGTGCGTACGGCTCGTCGCAGTTGAAGCAAAGGCCCAGGCGGCGACGTTCAAGCTGTTCGGCCGGTGTGAGACGGCGGAACGTGCGGGTAGCCGCGGGGGCGGGGCTCGCTGGTCCGGTCGGTGCGGGGCGGGTGGCGGGCGCGACCGTAGGCAGCGGACGAGTGGGGCGTCCGCCGCGGGCCGGGGGCACCGGTTGCACCGCCTGGGCACGCCGCTCATAAGCGCGCGCCAAGTGCATCGCCGTCTGAAGGTCCTGCGGTGCCTGGAGCTCCACGTCCACGCGGATGTAGTCGGGGAGGCCGCCGACGAAGAGCTCAGCGCGCTGCTGTCCCGTCACCCCGGGAGCGTGGCACGCGAGGGCCTGGAAGCAGTCGGCGAAGTCCTGCACCGTGTTGGTGAAAGGCAAGCGCCCCAGCTCTGCCAGGCGGCTGCCGCGAATCGGGGGGCCGAAACGGAGGAGGCAGAGGTCGCGGAAACGGTCCCATGGGGGCATGCCGCCCTCGTCCTGCTCGAGCGAGTAGTACCACGTCTGGGCGGCGCCACGGAGGTGATACGAGGCGAGCCATGTACGATCCGACGCGAGTGTGCGCTGACCGCGGAAGAATTGCTCGCACTGGTTGAGCCAGTTTAGCGGGTCGTCCACGCCGTCGTACGTGGCGAACTCGATCTTGGCGTAGCGCGGGGGAGTCGGTGCGGCGGCGCCCTGGCCTTGGTGAACCGCATGACCGGTGTAGTCTCCGCGCCGCGGAAGTAGGCCGGCGCCGGAAAGGAGGGCATCGGAGGGTTCCCCGCGGTCGTATAGACGGGTGGGGAAGGCCCCGACGGGCGCGTGTAGCTCGGAGGAGGATCGGTCGCCGTCACCCAAGCAGGAAGCGGCGAGGGCGATGGCGGAAACGGCACCTGCTGGATGGGGAGTCCCTGGGGGAGGACGCTGGGGGCCGGCTGCCACGGCGTCCATGGGGATGACGCGGCTGGGGTCGGAGCGGACACGCCCTGGGAGGGCTGCCACACCGATGGGGAGGGTGGGATGGGGGCGGCCGGTGGCTGGGGCGGCACGGGAAGCCCCTGCGTCCCTTGCAGGAAGAGGCGGATGCCGTGGACTGCGGTGGCGAGATCGCGGATGGCCGTCGAGACCTCCTGCTGTGAGAGTAGGGGGGCGGCGTCGGCGGCCTCCGCCATGGGCGCCGCGACTCCCGTGGAGGGCGGCGGCTGCGACAAGGGCGGCGTGGAGGTGGGCGGTTTGGGCGGCGGTGAGGAGGTGGTGGTGGCTGGAGAAGACGACATGACCGAACGAGGACAATCTGATACCAAATTGGTAGGAACAGCTTGCCTACCCGGTCTAGGGCGTAGATTATAGGGACAGGAGAAGGCTATGCGGGCGTGGAGGCGAGGACGCCGGCGTGCTGGCGCCGTCGCGAGGGAGGATGGAGGCGGCGGCTGGGGTTGCAAGACCGACTCCTGGAGGAGTCGGCAACAAATATCTTGTTTATTGCTTAATTCTGAAAATCCAATTACAACTCTTATTTATAATAGAAATAGAATAATTGGGCTAAGCCTCTAACTAGGCCTGGCCGGTGGGCCTCTGCCGGCGATAGACCAGGCCGGTCATAACATAGATGCACCATCCATTTTGTATTACAATCTTATATAATCCCTCTCTTCCACAATATAGGCCTGGGCTTACTCAAAAGGCTTATATTACGCAGCGAGTATATCCTAAAGGAGTAACTAGGTACGTCTGGACTGGTGCCCCTCTCATTCTGTGAACTGTGATGCGTGTGGAGATGCATGTGTGTTGTGCGTTCTTGTTGTGATGCCTACAGATTAATTGATGGCTTGTGGACTAGATGAACTTTAGCTCAAGGAAGTTGTATCGATTTTAATGATCCAGAGACTAATTCACGATAGGAATCTAACTTAAAGGCTGATGTGAAGTTGATAAAATAGTTTTTTTTATCCAACGGTTTCTTCAGTATAGCAGCGTCAGCGTCTTCATCTTTTATGAACTCTGATGCATTTACATATCGTTTAGTACTTTTTCATTTTGAAATCTGAATATTCGGAGGTGCTGTGTATGAAATTGCATGTTCAAGATCTGCATGTGGTAGTTCTTTTGATCTGAATTCTGAGCAGTTAAAGGTACATTGATGCTATTACAAAAAAAAGAACTCTAAGAATAAGATGACCTCACCATGAAACAAGCAATTTGGATATTGAAGCAGATTTGTTATTACACCTCAAGTGTGGATGTACATGTCGCGGGACAAGGATGGTGTGACGGGACCAACGTAGGACGGTGGCCAGGGTGGAGCAATCCACGACGCCGTGGCCCGAGCAAACTATCGATGTGAAGGAGCATCCTTAAGTCCATAGTGGCTAGGTCAGCAATGGGCACCGATTGCAGGCTTAATCTCCCCGCTCGGTAGTGGTGGTGTGAGATAGGGTGTCACCTGCAATTGTGAAGGCACTAGGCGGAGGCATGGCTGCCGAGGCCCGGGGCCGCGTTGGGTACGGTGGTCTCGTCAGGGGGGAGAGTGAGGTTCGAGCGAGGGTGGTGCACAAGGTCGAGGTATTCCGGCGCGCACACGAGCATTCTGGCGTCGTGGACTCGTGGGCGCACCTCTGGGAGCACGGAGGCGACACACTTGGCCAGGTCCTTGATGTTGGGTTTAACCTTGTTACTCTAGTCATTAGGCCATGTTTATTTTCACCTTGTTTTATCAGTTGCATCTAGTAGTGGACTAAGTTTTAGTAGTGCAGAGTGATATGCATGTAAACATGGCAGAGCGGCAACGTCGGCAAAGAGGACAGCAGTAGCGACAGAGGGACTGCTGTGAAGTGTGCTAATTGCAAGCCATTAGTTGAGTATATGCGCCATGCGTATGTTACTAGAAATTAGTGGCCTGCATGCATGTGTGGTGTGGAGTAGCAAAGTCAAGTCAGCGAACAGATACAGTGTGGAGCTAGAAGTGTGGATGCACGTTATGGACTAACTCCTCTGCTAACTTGGTGGCGACTCAAAGTGTATGCGTGCGTACTGGAGCGTGGTATACGGATCAGCTGGTTGTGGCTTGACCGTGCCTGCTCCTTTCCCTTTAAAAGTCCCCATGTAATCAGTTTGTTTGTGTTGAGAGAATAGAGAAGAAAAGGCAGACGTGTGTTGCCAGAAAAGCTCTCGTGTTCATACTTGTATCCACTGTGTGTGTCTTCTTCCACCTCTAGCCAATAGATATCACTTGATGCCCATATATATCCTCCAGCCGATCTCCTGCAAGATGCTCTCGACTCTTGGCTAGCTGCTGCTGGTCCCGTCGTTGATGCCCAACTCCCCCAGCCTCTCCCGCTATTATTATTGCAGGATCTCTCCTCTCGGGTGGCTCGTCAACCTTTTGGGACGATGCATCGATAGTGGATTTAGGCATATAGCTAACCGGTTGCCAGATCTGTGGAGTTTGCTACCACTACTGCTTGATTTTTTTACTCATCGAACCTATCTCTTTCTCTTGATGTGTATCAGCGCCCCCATCCGTACAAGGACATGTTTCGTTGTATAATTTTTTCGTACATTATAATTGTCTTGAGTGCAATTCGGTACATGAATTCATCCCATTAGTTAGGTGTTAGATAATGAAATGGTTAGTGCAAGTTTTTATTAATTGTTAGTGGAAGTTGTAAAAGAATACATGCATCTACGAGCAGTATATATGTTAAAGATTGTTGAAAATATATATCTAATCCATTACTTCTGGTATGTTGTAGTTCCTTCAGTTCTGCAAAATCATACCATACATGCATATAGAGATTTGGAGATAATGAGTTGAATAAAAATTATAGGTCTAACAAAATAAATTATTATTACATCGGACATGAGGCCATGGAATAACTTGGTAGCAAAGGCAGAGATAACACAATATGTCTGATTGTCTGTTTGGGGACTGAAAAGTTTATACGAAGATGCTACTACAAGTATTTTCGCTCGATCCTCATCGATGATCTAGAAAACTATATATGTGCTTGATGAAACACGGTGTCTTTGCATGGCTACTGCTAATGGACATGCTCAACACCCATGACATACTGCAGGTGTAACAGAAGCATCAGTAGTTCGAGACTGATCTTACCTGCACCTGCAAGCTATGCCGATCGTCGATGACTGAAATCCGTAACCACTTGTTCTTTAACCATGAATTCAGTGCTGATCGCTAGCTGAATGGTTCTGGGCAATGTCTAAAACACAGTTTTGGCAGTGGTCATATGCTTGCCAACGCAAAGAATTGAGGCTTGTTTTATGGTACCTTTTAATGGTCACAACAGGGGTAAAAGTATGGTTTACACCGACGGCTCAGATCAACCGTCACAGATTAGGCCCAACAGGCCTATGAGTCCATAAGTTATTGTAAATTTAAAGAAATCAGGAAAAAAAAGATGGGATTGTACCTGAACCGGTGACCTCAATCGATCAGACGCCGGGACTCTCCGTCGCCAGCGCCTCCTCCTGGCACACGCCGCCGCTACTTGACCGGTGGCCACCGCTTGCATCTGGCACATGGCTATCACCTCGCCGCCGCCGCCGCAGATGGCACCTCCACCTCGGACGTGGAAATCGCGTTGACCCGCTGAATACCTCCGTCCCAATCTCCGGAAGAGACAATATGCATGTATGTGTTCCCCTTCATCATCCCTGCTCTCTCCGGCTGTCTCTGATAGGAACTCCATGGATATTGTCCGTGGTATGATTTTCCCCTGTTAGTTCTTAGTTTGTGTGTATTACTCATGATCACGGAATGCAGATTTAATGCTAGTAGTCCATTCGATCCAAATTAATGGCGCAGATTAGATACAACCATATCTAGACAAATGTAAGTCCATTAATTTGGTTCGGAAGGAGTACATAGAGCACCTAATCTTGCAATTGGATATCGGATTGTCACAATCATGCTTCTTCTTTGGTTTGTTTGTTATAAAATTGCATGGACAACTGATCCTTTTTCTTCCACGGGTAATTGAAATATTTCCTTTCTGTAGGTGAGAGACGTCGTTGTGTTTTTGTAGGTTTCTTAAGCTGAAGTGAATCTGATCTATCACTAAATTTTAACAAAGGAGGAAATAAAACTCCAACGTGGTTGGTGTAAAAAACCTCTATGGCAGAACATGTTCAGATAATGAAGTTTGATTGACAGCACAGTGGTTTCACAAGCCTCTTAAACTGCGGACATTTCTAGAATTGCATGAATTGTTAAGTAAATAATTTTTCTACTTATCAAGTTATGTGCAAGGAAACATGCATACCAATAGTAAGATCTGAGGATTATGTTCTTTTGTGTACTGAAATTTCTGAGCAAAAAGAGCAATCGAATAAGGAGTATTACTAACTACAACAAGTGTGTCTCTTCATGGTAAAATCTGCTATACTACGATATCGTCTGATCATAATGTTCCCGAACTCGTAGGAGAGCGTCGTCGTTGCCTCCACCCCGAGTTGACCATCGCAGAAATATGTCTAGCATTCTCCACCTATGGATTGCATTTTTGCTGCAGTTATTTCACCTGAAAATAGTACCGTAGGATTTTTTCCTTACAAAGTGTTTCGGTTGTGATAGTATTTGCTGTCATTTTCAGATTTGAGAGGCAATAAAAGTTTTAAATATCCCTTGTGTTGTTAGTAAAAGATAAAGAGAATCAAACACGTGGAGCCCAATAAGCGTTCAGCACCACTGCTAAAAAGGTAAGCATATCCATATCTTCTCTAAAACTACATCGGCTTGTAAATCATCAATCAGCATGACTGTCCATTGGCATCATTATCCAAATTTTCTTTCATATATGTTTTGAGAATTCTCTTTATTGAAAAAAAGTTTTGAGAGTTATAATTGGTTGTTGTAATGCAGTGGGCTCTCTTACCCAGAATTCAGCACAAGGGAGACTTGGGGATCTGCTGCCGTTGACACTTGCAAACCGCACAACGAAGGGAAATAATATCAATGTATATGAGAGTGAGCTAGGTTTAGGAATCATCTAAGCTGTAGCTTCACATATAACTTGTATTGTATCCATGCGAAATCCTGATGCCGCGCATCACAAATACATGCTGCTGGAATGCTCCTTCATGTGTTAAAAACAGTGGCTTTACCTTTGTTCCACAGATAGCTAGCTCCAGTTCAATTACTGACTTGGCAGTATTTTGCGACAGAATATAATTAATGAGTGAACCGATTTGATGAATCCAATATAGCAATAAGCCAGTTGAACATCAAAGCAAAAGCTGATTTCATGAAACACATCACATAGCGAACTATGGTGGAACTTGAGCACATATTAAATATAACTTCTTTAGAAATTTGACTACCATACAGGATTCTTCTGTTGGTACAAAAATGGAAACATTAATAGGGCAAGTTGCCATTTAGATTACACAACGATCTAGAACATTCTATCTATGATACAAGCTTTGGCTTGAAGCATCACTCTTTGGATGTTTGCATAAGTCTGAGCTTCTCCACCGAAAGATTTTTCGCCGGATCCTTGTCCTCTGCTAAAAGGGCCAGCAAGTCACTCCCATTAGCCAGGCTGTTGAACTCCAGTGATTTGGAGGGCATAGCAGGATAAAACCGTTGGGAAAATGCCATTAGCCTCTTTATCGACTGAGGGTAGTTGTGAGTTGTCTAATCGTTCTATATCTGAATGTGTTCTATATATACCTACCACACTAGAAAAGTTTCTGTTGGTTCTTCACCTGAAATTCAATCAACAAAAGTGTACCATTCAACATTTCATGGATTTGAATAGATGCAAGCCAGTCTAATGTAGTCTAAGTGTTGTTCTGTTCTTACCACATTCCATAGCTTGCACTAGACAATTGAAAACATGCAGCAAAACCAAAATATGCATAGACGGGAATGGGAACATAAAAGGAGTGATTTAAAAGATACACTTGAGGTGCTCCGCTAAACCATCAAGCCACTTGAGTAGTGGTAGTAAAATATCAGCTTCAACTACTGATCATCGCAGAACAATAAACCGCAGAAGTGCCAATACGAAATCTTGTCATAGAACCAGACAAACAACTCCAAAATAAGTAGATCATCAACTCGTATCACAGAGCACATATATGATAGAAGTGGAGAACTAGGAACTCACCTAAACCATGGATTCGAAGCCGAGGGCAGACCATGCCTACAACCGTGCGTGATGCGCGGGAGGCCACAACCAGCCACCGGACCGAAGCAGCCCGAGGCACGCCTCGCCATATAACCGGTCAGCGCGAGAGGTGGTTTACCACACAAGGATACTGAGGCTTCTCAGTCATTATAATTCACAATACCAACCTGCATAAATTAAGAACCAGATTTAACTAGAGCATATGGCCATGAAAATTAGTTGTCGTAGTTTTGTCAAATACATCACACAAAATTTCATGCAAGTAGATAGCACTAGTCTGTGATCTCGGATTGGTTAAATACATCACAGAAATCACAGAAGCAATACACACTAGTACTCCTTTGCTAGCCACAAGAATGTTATTTCTTATTTGCTTGAATCTGACTTGGTATAGGACTAGAACCTAGGTGCACCTATATAGTTAAGCTGATCAATTACATGTTATTTAGAAAGATTAATCGAAAGTTTGACATGATCTAACCTATTACCTGTTGGGTGCTTTTGAAGATTATTATTCTAACCTATTGCCTATTGGGTGCCTACCATGGCATAGTAGTAGCAAACAAGGCCATTGCATACTGATAATAGTTGGAAATTAGGCTAGTGCAGAGCGGAATAGGTGGGGGCAACCTTGCGGGTGCATCAGTGCAGACGAGCCAGGCCTCGCTGCATGCCCCTGGCTCCGAGGCTCGGCGGTCTTGCAAAGAGAGACCCCTTGAGTGGCCTCCTGGCCGGCCTTGCAGGAGTGGTGGGCGGAATCAGGTCGGGGAAGATGCCCACGACGGCGGGCGACCACCAGCCTCTTCGCCCATGGCTCCCCGACGGCCGCCGCGAGCTCCTCCCGCTGGTCGTGGTCAACGCGCTAGGGCCACCACCGGTGGGGCTCACTCCTCCTGAGACGGGGATGCGGCGGTGGCGGCGATGCGGCGGCCATGTGAGGGAGTCGACGGAGGCGGGCTTCATCGGCAGGAGAGGATGCGACCATGAGATCGATTTAGGGTCATGAATGTTTCTTTTTTCAACAATACCACACGGGCGTGCCCAAAATGGATGCACACCCAACACATGAGCAGCATATTTAAAAAAAAACAATACCACACGGGCAAGAATAATTGGAACTTATTGGGCCGGGGATTTGGGTCGAGGGCCTGTCTACGCTGTTTTTTTTTGTGGTGCCGAATTTAGGGTTTAGGGTAGTATGAATTGATGCGAGCCATTAGATCCACGAAAATGAATGACCATTATTTATTTGAAGGTACCATAAAACCTCTCAAAATTGAAGGTCAACTTGTGGTTACAACAAACCAAGGAGGTTGTGAAGCACCTTCTTACAATTTTTTCTTTCTCTCTATATTTGAAGCTCAATTATCTCCCGATTCCGGTATAGGAAAAAAAGTTTGGATCGGTAATTCGTTGGTGAAGGCCCTGCGGTACGTGGTGTCGGAGCGGATGATTGAGGCTGCACCATGCATCCGCATCCTAATTTCTCTCCCAATAATTTATCTGTCTTTCTAATCTTTCTCTACTCCCCGACCTCAAGTGAAGCGATCACGCACACAAAGTGGAATGAGGCGATGATGGCGGTGCATGGCTCTAGCGCAAGTGTGTGAGTGGCCTTGCTTAATTAAGTAGCGAGTAGAGGAAGCAGGGCGCTAGACTGTAGAGCAGTGAACACGCTCAAGGGGCTGATTTTGCGACAAGCCACAACTTTACCAACGACGACTTAGATTATTTTCACTCCCAGTGCAACGTACGGGCACATTTCCTAGTTCCATGTAATGTATGAAGTTTTACTATGTTTCTCGATTATGAATAATACAATAATATGTCCTTCTAAAGCCATTCTACTTTCCTGTCTTTCTCACCTCTACAAATGATAATTGCTAGAAAGTATTCTTATGTATAAAAAACATAAGAAATCAATCTCAACGATCTATATGTGGTAATTTGTGTGAAGGAGCTCATGGTCAATGGAGAGTAAACATGTCTTGATGGCTTGGCTATGCCATGATGGCTTGTGCAATGTATTGGTCATCTTAAGAGAGAGAGGGAAAGAGAGGAGCCAAGATGACTTGTGCAATGTATTGGTCATCTTAGGAGAGAGAGAGAGAGAGAGGGGAAAGAGAGAGGGAGACATAGAGTCTTCGTATTTTTTATCGCTCCATCACTAGTAGAAAGCAGGCCTTTTGTTCGGGGAATTAGTCCCAGTTGTGTTATGAACCGGGACTAATGCTCCTGTCCCAACAGCTAGAAACCCCCACAAGGCCCGGCGACCTCTAGTCCCGGTTTGAACGGGACCTTTACTTCCGATTGGAGACACCAACCAGGACTAAAGGGTTTCCGGCAGGCTAGGGCCGGCGCCAAACCCTTTAGTCCCGGATGGTTTCTCCAACTGGGACTAATGATGGAGGTTTAGTTCTGGTTGATGCCTATAACTGAGACTAATGTGATTTCTATATCATCTTTCTCTCTGCCTCGAGCCACACTCCATTTTGAATCCGCTTCTCCTCTCTGTTTCCTCCATTGAGCTCGAAATTATCCCATTTTTCACAAGATTTATCAAGATTTAGTGGTGCCCCACCTATCCAACGGTTCTAAAAGGTAATCAACTTTATCCTTTCATCTTTTATTGCTAGTTTAGCTCATTTCATGCTCTAGAAGTAGAGGGATTTGTGGGTTTAGTTTGGGAGCAATTTTTGCAATAACTACATTTGGTCACTGCTTTATTTTGGTTTTAATGTGATGAATTTTTATTAATTTGGTCACTTCTCTATGTATGATGTTGTGTAATGGTTTTTAATATACTTAATTTTAAAATGCAGATTTGGCCACACTCCTTCCCGAGCTCGAGTTCATCCCCTTTTTTCACACGATTTATCAAGATTTTGCGGTGCCCTATCTATTCAAGTGTTCTAAAATGTTAGAAACTCTATCCTTTCATCTGTAGTTGCTAGTTTAGCTCATTTCATGCTCTCGAAGTAGAGATATTTGTAACCACTTCATCTTCAAATTTCGGATGGATATAAACAAAATAACATCATCATTATGTATAGACATATATATGTACAACAGTAAACAATAATAATCCACCAACCAGGACTAAAGATCGACCAACCGGGACTAAAGATGGAGTAGAAAGTTTTAAATCATTGCATAGTTTGTAAAGATGGAGTAGAAATTTTAGACTAGTACTAATTTTAGCATCGTGATTGCGTTTGATGTACTTATATAATGCAGATGAGCCGGCTATGGATGTACGCTGACCGACGCTCTGGCGAGTTCATTAAAGGAGTGTGTTCTATTCTCGTTGTGGCCGAGGCAAACAAGCGGAATGGTTTTATGTGTTGTCTATCAAATCAGAAGGAATACTCTTCCCCAAAAGTCCTTCATGGTCACCTGTTTTGGTCCGGTTTCATGTTCGACTATAATTGTTGAACCAAGCACGGAGAAAGAGGGGTTATGATGGAAGAAAACAAAGAAGAAGAGAATGATAACAACTCTCACATGTTCCCTGAATACGGTGGTACTAAAGAACAGGCATCAGATGTGCCCGCTGATGATTTTGGTCGGGCCATTGCTGATGCAAAGAGATACTGCAAAATAGAAAAGGAGAGGTTGAAGTTCGAGAAAAAGTGAGAGGATCACAACAAATTGCTGTACCCGAATTGCGAAGATGGCCATAAAAAGCTGGGTAGCACACTGGAATTGTTGCAATGGAAGGCGGAGAACAGTGTGACTGACAGGGGATTTGAAAAGTTACTAAGAATAATAAAGAAGTTGCTTCCAAAGGATAACAAACTGTCCGCCAGTACGTACGAAGCAAATAAGGGTGTCTACCCTCTAGGATTAGAGGTGCATAAGTTACATCTATGACCTAATGACTGCATCCTCTACCGCTATGAGGAGTACGAGAATTTGGATGCATGCCCGGTATGCACTGCATTGCGGTATAAGATCAGACGAGTTGACTCTGGTGATGTTGAGGGAGCGTTCCTGCCAAGGTGATATGGTATGCTCCTTTAATACCACGGTTGAAACGTTTATTCAGAAACAAAGAGCATGCCAAATTGTTGCGATGACACATGGAAGACCGTAAGAAATACGATATGTTGAGAAAGCCCACTAATGGGTCGAAGTGGAGAAAAATCGAGAGAGAGTTCCCGGATTTTGCAGGTGATGCGAGGAACTTACGGTTTGGTCTAAGTACAGATGGCATGAATCCTTTTGGGAAGCAGAGCTACAGTCATAGCACCTGGAATGTGACTCTGTGTATCTATAACCTTCCACCTTGGTTGTGCATGAAGAAGAAGTTCATTATGATACCAGTGCTCATCCAAGGCCCGAAGCAACCTGGCAACGACATAGATGTGTATCTAAGACCATTAGTTGAAGAACTTTTACAGTTGTAGCACGTACAAGGTGTACTTGTGTGGGATGAGAACAAATTGGAGGAATTTGACCTACGACCATTGCTGTTCATAACCATCAATGATTGGCTTGCTCTTAGTAACATTTCAGGACAGATAAACAAGGGATACAATGCATGCACATACTATTTAGGTGAGACTAGAAGTATATATTTGGATAAATATAAGAAGAATGTGTACCCGGGGAATTTTCGATTTCTTCCGCCCATGCATTCCTTCAGAAAGAAAGGTAAGCATTTTAATGGTGAGGCAGATCACCGGAGTAAGCCTATGTGGAAGAAGAAATATATATTTTGGGAGCTACCTAATTGGAATGTCCTAGAGGTCCGCTCTTCAATTGTCGTGATGCACCTGACAAAGAATCTTCGCGTGATCCTGCTAGGCTTCTTGGGCGCGTATGGGAAGAAAAAAAGTTACAACAGAAGCACGGCAGGACCAAAAATGCATGAAAGACTGAGAGGGCATGCATCTAGAGCAGTTTCAAAGTCCTGACAGCTAAGCTGTTACCAAACAAGAGAAGGATATCTTTTTTGGATGCCTGAGCAGTATCAAGGTTCTGTCTGGCTTCTCGTCGAATATAAAGGGAATAATAAATATGCCAGGAAAAAAATTCCAAAACCTAAAGTCTCATGACTTCCACATGCTTATGATGTAATTGCTTCTTATTTCATTGAGGGGGGTTCTACCAAAATGTTCGAGTACCCATTGTGAAGCTATGTGCATTCCTCAATACAATTTCTCAGAAGGTAATTAATCCAGAAAGTCTAACAAGGTTACAAAATAATATGGTCCAATGTCTTGTCAGTTTCGAGTTGGTGTTCCCACCATCCTTCTTCAATATTATGACGCACCTACTACTTCACCTAGTCGAAGAGATTACCATTATTGGTCCTATGTTTCTACACAATATGTTCCCCTTTGAGAGGTTCATGGGAGTCTTAAAGAAATATGTTCATAATTGTGCTAGGCCAGAAGGAAGCATCTCCAAGGGTTATGGAATAGAGGAGGTCAATGAGTTTTGTGTTGACTTTATTCCTCACCTTAAGACAATTGGTGTTCCTGAATCACGACATGAGGGTAGACTAAGTGGAAAAGGCACGCTAGGAAAGAAATCAAGGATATGTATGGACGGGAATTCTTTCACTCAAGCACACTACACAGTTCTGCAAAATTCCACCTTGGTGGCTCCGTATATCAAGGAACACCAGAATATTATACACTCCAAAAAGACGGGGAAGTCTGACTCCTAGATTAAACTTGAATATTTGGCGACATTTGGTGGTTGGTTGCAGACACATATCATGTATAACACCACTATTGGAGATCAAATGTACTTGTTGGCCAGGTCACCATCTTTGACTATATTGACTTTCAAGGGTACGAGATAAATGGGAATATATTTTAGACGATTGCTCAAGATAAAAAGAGCACCAACCAAAATAGTGGTGTCTGCTTTGATGCAATAAACGACAATGGGCAAAAGGACACATATTATGGTTACATAGAGGAGATATGGGAACTTGACTATGGACCTTATTTGAAGGTCCCTTTGTTTCGATGCAAATGTGTCAAGCTGACTGGAGGCAGGGTAAAGGTAGACCAGCAGTACGGAATAACAACAGTGGATCTCAACAATCTTGCGTATAGAGATGAACCATTCGTCCTAGCCAATGATGTGGCTCGGGTTTTCTATGTGAAGGACATGTCTACCAAACCGAGAAAAAGAAAAGATAAGTAAAATAATACATCATACAATGAGCCAATGTTGGAGATTTATTCTGCGAAGGAACTAGGGTCCAACAATCCCTTGGTTTGAGAGGGGTATGAACACGCAACTCTAGGATAACCCGATGACGACAATGGTGGCAGAGCAAGCTCATGACAGAGAGGAGACATGGGTTTTTAACCCAGGTTTGGGACCCTCGTGAGGAGGTAAATCCCCTACTTCTGCTTTGTTGTATTGCTCGCGTGCTTCGCGAGGGTACAATGGAGGATGAAGGTCTCGGGTTTTAGATCTCAAGGATCGATCCCCTCTAAGGTAGGTTAAGGGATCCTTATATAGGGCGGCGTCGGGCCTCTTCCCCTAGTCCACGGTGGGAGGGGTCACCACAGTGCTGCTCCTTCGAGTCTTAGTCTACACGACTGCATTTTGGAGGACCGAGTCTTGGACTCCGAGAGCCTCTCCATCCGCTGGTAAAATGGCCTTCCTTTTCCCTGTTTATCCTCATCCCGTGCTGCCCGCTGTCTCCCTTGCATCCAAACAGCAAACCGGTGAGCCTGCCACACTGAAGTCGGCCATCCTTCCGTTGCAGAAAAGGGGCCGGACCGGACCTTCCTTTACCGAGGCGAATAGGGGGAGCAGGACTGCGCGCCCCTTGTCGGGACCTGTCTCACATGCTGGTCACCTAGTGAAGTTACCAATAAGCCTCAAAACATGCTCTAGAGCATCCAAAGTTTGGTTCCATGGTGGAACCTCCCAGGAGGAGGGCCTCCCTCCGGAGGAGGTTTCCTTGCAGAGCAGAGCCTCGCGGGGGTTCACTCATTGGCGCTACCTCCGGAGGTGTCGGAGCTCTTGATGGCTCATCACCAGGAGGCGCTGGGGACTTCTAACCATCGTGACGTGGCATCCCGGTTGCCAGGGCCTGATAGTAGTCCCCGGGCGCTTGGCTTGCACGTGTCCCATGATGGGGTCGAAGGGGCAAGCGGCCTAGGACGATTGGTGGGTCCTGGTGCCTGTTCGATCAACACAGACCTGCCATGCCCTCATCCGGACTAATGAAAGTTGTTTTAAGTTGGTCATCCGGATGAACAACTATTTGAGAAAAGTTAGAGTATCCGTCCAAGTAGAAAAAATGAGTATGGTTTGCTAACCTTTCTAAAGTTTGATCTATGAACGGTAAAGGATAGTGATCTTTCCTAGATTCTTTGTTTAATTTTCTGAAATCTATGCACATCCTATGCCCAACAATAGTTCTAGTAGGTTTCAATTCATTGTTTTCATTAGGAACAATAGTTAAACTGCCCTTCTTAGGGACACAATGAACATGACTTACCCATTCAGTTTATTTAACTAGATAGATTATACATGTGTCCAGTAGGTGTACAATTTATTTTCTTACCACTTCTTTCATTTCAGGCTTCAATCTTCTTTTAAATTCTGCAACTAGTTTAGCACCTTCTTCCATGAATATTTGATGGACGGTTATCATGGGACTAATGCCCTTCAAATCATCCATTGAGTACCCAAAGGCCTTGCGATGCTCCTTAAGTATCTTCATGAGTTCTTCTTCTTCTCCTGAAAGTTTAGCACTGATAATAACAGGAAATTTATTTGTATCATCTAAAAACCTGTATTTAAGATTATCTGGTAGAGTCTTCAATTTTGGGGGTGGTAGTTCCTTGTCCCCTCTCTTTTCTGGCTCTTCAAAAGCCTCATCAGTTGAAGGTCCCATAATGGGAAGTGAATCGAATTCATCTTCTAGTTCTCCCAGGGTCTTGTCCTCCATAACTAATTCTTCATAATTTGGATCTTCATTTATTTCTTCTTGATTACTAAAGAAAAGAGCCACCATTTCCTCAATGGTTTTCTCTTCCTCTTCTTCTTGTGGAGGCCTATCTTTAAATTTGGAAAAGTGGAATTCATTTTCCGCTCCCCCAAGCTTAAGAGACATAGTCTCCTTCTTGAAATTAACATAGGCACTTATATCACCCAAAAAGTTCCTTCCAAATATAATTGGGTAAAGAGTGTCAGCTAGAATATCAACAACTACAAAATCAGTAGGAAAGTTTTTGTTGCTAATTGTGACAGTTGCATCTTCAACTACTCCCATTGGGATTCTAAGATTTTTATTGGCTAACATAATTGTAATATCAATATTTTCAATTGTAGCGGGTTCTATTTCTTCTTTTATTTCTAAGTAGAAATCATAAGATATAACATTAACTTTGGTGCCAAGATCGCATAAACCATAATGCAAGGTTTCTTTAAATATGCAGGGAAGAATAGGCTTACCCACATATTTTACCTTTGTTTTACCTTCAACCAATATGGAAGTCTCTTCATCAAGTTAAACTATGTTACAATGTGCATACATAGCCAGAATTGCTTCCCTGGTTACCTCTTCATCTTTGTTATCTTCCAGATGTTCCACGACTTCTGTCATACTTTCTTCTTCCTTCTTTTCCTATACTTCTTTGACCTGTTCATATTCAAGAATATGTTTTTGTGTTGTGTTAGGGAAAGGCATCTCGTCCGTTGGCTCTAGGGAGGCCAGTGTTGTTTTATTTTCTCTTTTATTCTTAGGTTTGGGTGGTGGATCATACTTGACCGGACCCTCTTTTGGAGCTTTGATATGTTCTATAAAAGCTTTAACAACTTGCAACACAAGATCTGAATCCAAGTAAAGTTCCTTAGATAATTCTTTAACATGGCCTTTTTTTTATTATAGTCATGAATGTAATCATGCTCTATTTCTATGCCTCCTTCACTTCCTAGACCAAAAGTCCATGAAACTCTATGATCATGAATTCTATTAAGTAAAGCCCAAGCTTTAGGTATAGCAAGATTCATAAAGTCTCCTTCCGTGAAAGAGTCTAGTTCTATTTTATTAGGTTCAATTAAACCGCCATAAAATATATGCAATAAATACCATTCAGGTAAATCATGATGAGGAGATAGACGTAATAAATCTTTAAATATAATATAAGCTCTTACTAGTCCTTCATTAGAACGATTCCTCCAAGTCATTATAAGACGCCTGATTCCAAAAGATTTTGATAATGGATAATATTTTGCTAGAAATTCACAGGCTAGAATATTCCAAGTAGTAGTGGCTTCAGGGGGTAGAGATCTATACCATGAGAGAGTTGTACTTGTCAAAGTCTGACTAAAAAGTTTAACCTTTACCTCATCAGCGGTATATCCCGTCAATTGAAAAGTGCCACATATATCTTTGAAACATGTAATATGCTCATATGGATTAGGATCTTGTTCATCTCTAGTAAATTACTTCTTGTGTAAAATACCAAGTAGTAGAGGATTTATTTCAAACCCCCTTGTCTTCTCACTGGAGTTGTCTCTTTTATAAATATCATAGGGCTTCCCAAAGTAGTTGAGTGGGCTAGCACTAGTCATATGCTCAAACTCCATCATGTTGGTGGAAACATGTAACTCAAAACTAAATTTAGCAAGACAAAAATAAATAAGCAAAAACTAAAAGACCTACATCGATTAGCTCCTGATACGTCCATTTTGCATCACTATTCTATATCATAATTTACTGTTATTCATTGATATATTTCATATTAAGAGATGATACTTATGTTATTTCATCTATTTTTGCATGGTTGATGACTTTTGGAGGATGGACCACTGAAGCCAGGATTCTGATGGAAAAGGCACTGTTTGGAGGCAAAATTCGCGAAGATAAGAAAATTCTAGAAAATACATGGAAAATCCTATTTTTCCAGAAGATGAAGGAAGCCAGAAGGAGGAGCAGAGATGCGCTGTAGGGGGGGCCCACACCACCCCCTAGCGCATGCCACACTAGGCCGCGCCACCAGGTGGTGTGGCCACCCTGGCCCACCTCTGGCTCTGCTCTTTGGCATATAAAATCCTCTCGAAACCCTAAGACTCGAGGAGGGACCATAGAAAGATTTCACCGCCTTTGCAGGGCGGAAACTACAAAGAGAGAAAGAGCTCTCCAGCAGACATAAATCTGCTGGGGAAATTCCTGCCCGGAGAGGGGAGATCGTCGCCATCAACACCGTCATCACGCTGGACTTCATCGGGATCATCATCATCATCATCTCCATCATCATCTCCACCAGCACCATCATCACCACTCCATACCGCTGTAACAATTGGGTTGAATCTTGCATAGTTCTTAGGGGAAACTTTCCCGATGTTGATTACTTGTTGTAGTTGATGCTATTGAGTGGAACCATTGTTTTATCGTTTATGTTCAGATTGTTACTTATCATTATTTCATCTCTGATCTTGATCCATATGATGTCTTGTGAGTAGTTCGTTTAGTTCTTGAGGACATGGGAGAAGTCATGTTGTTAGTAGTGGAATTGTGTTGAGAAAGATTCAATGGTTTGATAATTAAGTTGTGGTGTTATTCTTCTAGTGGTGTCATGTGAACGTCGACTACATGATACTTCACTTTTATGGACCTAGGGGAATGCATTGTGCATCTGGCTACTAATCGTAGGGGTTGCAGGAGTGACAGAAACCTGAACCCTTGTTAGGAAACCTTTGCACAAGGGAGTGTAGGATCACAGAGTTTAAAGCTATGGTTAGGTTTCTATCTTAATTACTTTCTTGTACTTGTGGATGCTTGCAAGGGGTATAATCACAAGTATGTATTAGTCCTAGGAAGGTCAGTACATTATCACAGGTTCACCCACACAACACTTATCAAACTAAATAAGATTAATCAACTATATGAAGCGAAAGCACTTGACGACACTCCCGTGTGTCCCCGAGAACGTTTGGTCATCTTAAGTAATACAACCGGCTTGTCCTTTGCTAAAGAAAGGATTGGGCCACTTGCTGCATTTATTATTATTGTCTTTTATTTACTCGTACTTTATTTATCTGCATTATCAAAAACCTCTAAAATCCGTTTGCTAAGTATTTGCAGAGAATTCCTAATCCAAGACACTCGTCAACACCTTCTGCTCCTCGTTGGGTTCGACACTCTTATCGAAAATACTGTGATACACCCCCTATACTTGTGGGTCATTAGCTCCCCGACAACAATGCCTGCTGGTTGCCTAGTGAAGTTACCAATAATCCCCGGAACATGCTCTAGAGCATCCAAAGTTTGGTTCCATGGTAGAACCTCCGGGGGGGGGGGGGGGCTCCCTCCGGAGGAGGTTTCCTTGCAGAGCGGAGCCTCGCGAGGGTTCACCCGTTGGCGCTCCCTCCGGAGTTGTTGAAGCCTCTTGAAGACTCGTCACCAGGAGGTGCTGGGGACTGCTAACCGTCGGGACGTGGCACCCCGGTTGCCAGGGCCCCGATAGTAGCCCCCAGGCGCTTGGCTTGCACGTGTCCCCTGATGGGATCGAAGGGGCAAGCGGCCTAGGACGATTGGTGGGTCCTGGTGCCCGTTTGATCGACACAGACCTGCCATGCCCTCATCCGGACCATGGATTTGAACGCCCGTGAGTTCTCAACCATGGATCTTGGGCACATTGCCTCCGCTTTGGGAGTTGTTCCCACGATGTCATGGTGTGTGGGGCCTCGCAGTTATACCGCGTGTCTGGGGCAGCGATACGTCTTTTCAACTGGCTCTATTTATATCTGGGCGGGTGATGACTGCAAGTGCACAAATTGTTTGTAGCTAGTTTCAAAATAAAGATATCGATCCCACAAGGACCAGGAGTCTGAAGTCTAATAACTCTAGAAATAAATATTACAATAGAAATTCTAAATAAAGTTCTAAATAACAAGATAAAATGCGAGTATTGTGTAAATGGGTGTTTTTGGGTTTTAAATATAAGAGCAAAAACAAAGTAAAGTAAATTAACAAAATATAGAGAGTAAGTACCACGTATGTAAGAGATTGGAACTGCAATAGGGAAAATCATTCTTAGGGAGTAGCGGATACACCACTAGCATTATAAGGAGCTAAGATAAAGATTATTATCATGCACATTCTCAACTATGTATGTGTGGGAGGAACTCCGTATTTAGACAAATAGGCAGCAATCGCTGCCCACGTCATCCTCATAACCACAACAGTCAGCAATCGACATCAATTGAATTACTGCGCTATTAAGGGACGTAATCCCGTAGGACATATCCCATGGCATGGATAGTGCTCCGTGAGTTTCCTCGGTTTCCCAAGTTGATACATAACGAGTGCCAACAACTTTATAGTCAGTGTAAGTGCTAACACACCTCCGTCTACCAACAAGTAGTTCCCCCCTCCAAGTCCCCATGAGCGGCAAATATTGAGAGGTCGACTTCTCTCAATATCAAGATGTAGAAAATCTAACACATGGTCACAGCGATGAATATCATAATAGACTTTACCTTATTTCAATCTCATACTAGGGTTTCTCCATCTCCCCAAGAACTAATTATCTACTCAGACATGGAGGCAATCAACATCATGGCAATAATAAGGGAATCTATCATAGATGAATAGTACTTGTATAAATCCACAACAAGTACGGAAATTAAAACAAGATCTAGACAATATGTAGATGGGATGGATGGAGATGATGGTGATGCAGCAGTGGATGATGAAGATCGATGCCTTAGTGTAACATCCCAAAACTTCAATCCAAGCTTATCAAAGATCAAATCATCCAAATTTAGGATTAACAAAAACTTTTCCATATTTAAAATGAAGGCATTCATATTTGTGTGCATTTAAAATAGGAGTTGTTTTGAATGGCCATGATTGTGTGATCCTTTGCTTCTAAAATGTTTCTTAGGGAATTTAAACATCATCTACATCATTCCCAAACTTTTCCTAAAAGAAATCAAATCAAAAAGAATTAAAATAAAGGAATGGTCATTTTGACAAAATTAACTCTCATGCCTACTTTGGCTATCCCTAGTACTCAATTCTTAACAGAAACAATTTTGGATCTTTACACCCCTTGCTAGTACACATAATGAGGTACCAAGGCCCACATTTTTATCTTCTAAAAACATTCTGGAAACTAATTTAAATCGCAGTTCAAAATTGAATCTAATGCATATGTATAGATCACCCCTATTTCAAAAACCATGTATTTGAGCTCCATTTTCAAAACCCTTGCAACCAGAGACTCCCTAGCAATAGTGGAGATCACCCAAAAATTTTGAACTCAAAATTCAAAACTTTTTTTTCTTGCGGCCATTTCATCAAACACTTGGCAGGCAGAATCCTAACTCTAATCCCAGCTCACTGTTTTGAACAGGGTTTTGCCCCCATTTGATCTCCATTTAATCTCTCTGTCCCCCTTTGATCAAACCTTGCAACCGTCACAGCAGACCACTCCCCCTTCCCTCGCCATGTCTAGGAGGTAGCCAACGCCGCACCGCCCCTCTCTGTCCCTTGCCTGAGCCAAGAGCAGCCGTGGACCACCGAGGAGAAGCCGTGCCCAGTGCCACCAGACCATGCCGACGCCGCCCGCAGAGTGCGCCCTGTCCCCGCATGCACAAGCCACCACTCGACACCAGCCCGCGCCCACCGCTCCGCCTCGACCTGGAGAACACCCCAGAAACCCCCATTCGCCGCCCAAAGCCCCACAGCCACCGCTCGCCGTGGACACCGCCGCCTTTGCCTCTCAGAGCGCCACCTCACCCCGACCGCATACCACCGCCCCTACGGCCGCATTGAAGCGCTAGAGCACCGCCAGGGGACCGCCCAGCGATCGCCATCCCCAGCCATGACGCTAGCTCGCCGTAGCCATGTCGCCACCGTCGACAGCCCATCCCGCTCGGTCTCACCGTCGAGCCTATAAAAGGAACCCTCCCCAGCACCAAAGACTCACACCATTCCACTCCCCTCACCTCTCTGAACCTCACCCACCTCTCGCCGGAGCAAGTGGAGCAGCAGCTCGCCGGAATTGGAGCCGGAGCCGCCGCCTCTGGAGAAGAAGGGTTTCGTTGATTCTGGCCACCCCAAGCTCCGCCGCGACCACGCCTCGCCTCGCCATCGTCTTCCACTTCGTTCGCCCGCATCGCCGACCCTGCTGGAGCCCTGGTACGCCCCTAGTAGACCCCCACCGAGCCGCTAGGGTTCGACCTCGCCGGCGACCCGTCCGTCGTCGACGACGACCCTCAGCCGTAGATCTGCCCTCTAATCGCACGTCCCACAACGCGCGCACCGTTTCGCGTTTTAAGTGCCACTGACCAGTGGGACCCCCTGTCAGCAGAGCCCCGTGCCGCGCAGCACCACTGGGCCGGCCCATTTCCTTTCCCGCGCAAGCCCATAGATTCAAATCTAGGTTTTTCTTTTTAGTTAGAATATAGTTTCTGTCCAGTGTTTCAAAACTCAATTCTGTGAGTTTGACAAATCCAAATTACATGAAACTAATTTTGTCTGAAGGGTATTGAAATGCTCTATCCAAGCCCGTTGGATTTAAGTCATTTAGAGTTATAGATTTCTCCTAATAAAAATAAGAAGACAGAAGCTTTTGCAACTTGAAACATTTTTATAAAATCAACCAAGTTAGCTTTTGAGTTGATTCCAACTCTCAAAAATCACATTTCATCATATCTATCCAAATATGTAATAATATTAAGGTTTACAGGCAGTGACTTTGGATTAGTACCAAAATAATGCTATATAGGCATTTCTAGTCACTTTAAATCATTAAATAATGAACTTAAACCAAAGTAATATTGATCCAACCTTTAAATCTCATTACCACATGTTAGAATATGTGGTGAGGACATGTGTCCACATGATCCCATATTTTGGTGGTGAATATTAAATTTTAGTTAATATTTCAATGAGTAGAAATTACTTTTCCAAAATAAAAAGGTTGAAACTATTAAATTAAAACTTGTGATGTTTGGGATGATAATAGATCATCAATTGTGTGGTTTATAATACTACTTAGCCTAAGTTAAGTATTGTTTGGTGATTGTGCACTCCCTATGTATTTCTAGACGATAGTATCGACCAAGCCTTCGAGGAGGAGGAGTTCTACCAGGAAGAAGAAGAAGAAACCTTCAACCACTGCACCAACCAAGGCAAGCTATTGTAGCAAGCTATTAGTGGCAAGCTAACCCTTGCAAACATGCTTTAGCAAGCTATTGTAGCAAGCTATTAGTGGCAAGCTAACCCTTGCAAACATGCTTTAGCAAGCTATTGTAGCAAGCTATTAGTGGCAAGCTAACCCTTGCAAACATGCTTTAGCAAGCTATTGTAGCAAGCTAACCCTTGCAAACATGCTTTAGTAAGCTATTGTAGCAAGCTAGAATAAAACTAGATAGTTTGGTAAAGATGCCTTAAGCATACTTTGATCACCCCCCCCTTAGTTGACACAAAGTTCTTTAATTAATTTTGAAGGTAGCATAAAGAGTATAAAACTTGACCTAATTAGAAACCCTTAGATGTCATTCTATGGCATGAGATTGATCCCACCTTTCCACCTTAGTGAACACTCTTAACCTAGCGTTTAGAATAAATCAAACTTGATTCACTTTAGATGGGAACACTTGGTGAAAATGAGTTATGAAAACCTTGGAATGATGAGTCATTCTATTGAGATGTTTTGACATGTGTTGAGGAACACAATTGGTTTATGATGATGAAAATGATGAGGCATGATCCTTAACCCTTTTTATAAAACCGATGGTTGGATTCGGATGCGATACCATTCCAAATTTACCGTACAACCACATTACCTGAATTGGGTAAGGCTTAGCTGGAAATTTATATGCATTAGTATTAGTTCCCTCACGGGAGAGGTTTGAGCTGAGGCTACCTCTCAATGTTGTCCACCTATGCAGTGCCCAAGATGACTGATGGTTATGGTTGGGAGGCCATGCTCATAGGAGAGGTGCTTGTACTAGGGTGTGTAAAGGGAAGGTTATGTTTGATTATCTGCATACTAAGTATGATGATTCAGGGTTATCCCTGACAGATGTATCGAATCTTGTGGTGAAAGTGTACCACCTCTGCAGAGTGTCAAACTATTCGAATAGCCGCGTCCGCGGTTATGGACAATTGGAATGGCCATACTGTTTCGTTGTCAGATGTTTTCTAAATAACTTGAAATGAATGATGAACCCTGACTTGACCACAACAGGGTTGTGTAGATGAAAATAGTTCCCCAACTTAGATGGTTCTAGACTTTTATTTTATCTTTTCTTGTTTTAGAACTCAGCTTAGGTTTCAAACTTAACTTGATAGTTATTCTTTCAATTCCGCACTTTAACTTAGAAGTATAACCCTTGCTAGTAGTAGTTTGCGAGTACTTAAAGAGTACTCATGGCTGTTGTCCCTGGCTATTATCATGGCCAGACTATGAAGGAGATTATCAAGATGATGGTCACCAGGACGGCTATGATAACTAGGACTATCTGCCTTCGTCAGCATTGCCTGTGCCCCTGAAGATGGACCCCACCGCTACGCTATCGTTTATTTCCGCGGCTTGTTGTATTAAAGACTGGATCATGAGATCCTTATTTGTGTAAAACCTTATGTATGGTTTGTAATGGATGATGTACTATGATATCCAATCCGTTATGTCTCGCAAAAATGGTAATCCTGGGATTGCGAGGTATGGCATAACGGGCATCTGGGATTAAAAATCTGGGGTTGACAAGTTGGTATCAGAGCCATCCTGACCATAGGAGACCCTAGTTAGAATGGACGTCCAAACCAAAAACTTAGCTTCAAAAACCAAAGTGAGTATTTATGAAAAACTATTTCCCCTCTTACCCTTGTGAACTCATTCTTTATCAAAAATACATGTTCCTCAAAATTCTTACATTACTACTTAAAATTTGACACACTTGATCACTTCACTAATTTCCTCATCCTAAATTCTTGTAGATGGAGACTCAGTTTGGCAAGTTTTACCAGTTGGGAAACGGAGGTCAGCTGATCTTCGAGAGGGATCTGGATTCACTGTCAGAATTTCTGGGACGCCCATATCCGGAGTTTCTTGGAGCTCAACTTCCAGGACCCCCAGGAGGAGACCTACAATGGCTCGTCACCGCAGATCTTCGAGGGAGCATTGAAGCACCAACTTCCGGGAGAATTAAGTTCTCCGTGAGAGAGAACAACTGGCTAGATGGATTAGCCAGGGCAATGCATGAAGCTCTCGCACGTCTATGTGCCCTCAGCGTCAACAAGATTCAAGGAACCCGTTTTGCCCACTATGCAAGACGTGACTTCATGGGAATGCCGATGGAGATGCCAAGTCACCCAGAGTTGAAGCGTCAAGTGGAGAACCTTGACTTCTTGCTTCATGACAGACAGCAGGAACTGGACAATACCAGAGAGTTAGCCAACCAGAATGACCAGAAGGCCCAGACTTTCACACTGCTCGTCCAAGATCTCCAGTCTCTTCGTCGCCAGCGTGCAAAGAAGGATCGCACCATCGCCCGTCTTCGCAAGAAGGTGGCCGACCTCGAGAAGACCGTCAAGGAGCAGGAAGCTCAGCTTGCCGCCAAAGAAGAAGATGATGAAGGAGAAGACATCCAGGGAGATATGGATTCTTACCTCAGCAACGATGACGATTTTCTGGCAGAGGATGCTGTGGACTTCTACACCGATGATGAAGACTCCGACTTCATTGACGATGAGTAGATGCACTAGAGCACTGTCGTAGCATGAGATGTATCATCTCATTGTATCGTAGTTTGCAGAATGGTTCTTCAAACCATCTGTTTTCCCCTTTTGCTTGTTGTGGTGAGTGTTGTATCGTGTGCTTGCTTGCATGAATGAGAATGCAGTTAGTTGAAAAACCTGAGTCTAACTCAAAGTTGTAGCTTTGAAAACCCAAAACCATGAACCTTAGAATTTCCCTCTTACCCCTATACCTATCTCAATCTTCAGATGACTCGTGGAAACCAAGGAGGGAGCAGCTCATCGCATGACCCAATGCTGCAGATCTTGCAGAATCTCATCGCGGACAGTGAAGCAAGTAGGGCCGAACGTCAAGCCAACTTAGCGACATTGCAGCAGATCGCCCAAATGGCTCTCAACAACCAAGGACATGGAAATCAGGATCACCATGGATCTCAACTCAAAAACTTTCAGAACACCAATCCCCCAATCTTCAGCCAATCTGAAAACCCATTAGATGCTGATGACTGGTTACAGACCATGGAAAACAACCTCGAAGTTGCAGGAGTTGATGAGAATGAGAAAGTTCTCTTCGCCACTCACTATCTAGCGGGAGATGCAAGAGCTTGGCGGAATAGCGTCCGCAACATGAACCATGGCCAGGTGATGACCTGGGAAGCATTCAAGGTCAAGTTCAGCCGCACCCATGTGCCGCAAGGTCTTGTCAACAGGATGAGAGATGAATTCCGTGAACTGAAGCAAGGAAGATTGACTGTAGTAGAGTACCGTAACAAATTCTTGTCACTTGCCAGATATGCACCGGATGAAATCAACACGGAGGCCAAGAAGAAAGAAAGATTCTTAAACGGACTGCATGATGAGATGCAGACTGTCCTCGTCAACATCCGTTTCCGGGATCTTGAAGAGCTAGTCGACTCTGCCATTCAGATGGAAGGGAAGATTAACCAGGCAAACGACAACCGCAAGCGTCGTATGATGCAGCAGTCTGGATCCAGCAGTCACCAGAAGTACCGTCCCAACCCCTCACTAGGATATGCACCAAGGAACAACCGATCCCCAAATTCTCGCCCAAGCTACCCCAACCGTAGCGGAGGAAATGTGAAGCCCGGAGGAAACAATCACAACTCCAGTAATGCCAACAATTTCAACCGTGCCCCTCCCAAGAGCAACAACAACAACACTACACCCAGAACTGGCAGCATTGTTGTACCTGTTGCAGTCAAGGACAAGTCCCAGATTACTTGTTTCGAATGTGGAGTGAAGGGTCACTACTCCAATGAGTGTCCCAAGAAGACTGCCGCCAATGCCCCTGTGAATGCCCCAGCTCAGCAGCAGCGTCGTGTTCAACCAGGCAGGAGATTTGCCCCAGGGAACCCGCACAACCGCAACGGTCGTCTCTTCCACATGAACGCAGAAGAAGCCCAGGAAGCACCAGATGTAGTGCTGGGTATGTTTTCTGTCAACTCAGTTTTAGCAAGAGTATTGTTTGATTCTGGAGCATCGCATTCATTTGTCACCAAAGAATTTGTATGCACTAGTAAGATTCTCCCAACCAACCTGAAGCATGTCATGATAGTTCAAATCCCCGATTCTACAAAAGCTAGAAAAATTTGCAAAGCTGTACCTATCAGAATACATGGGATAGATTTTTATGCCAACCTAAATGTACTTGGAACCAAAGGTTTGGAAGTAGTACTAGGTATGGACTGGATGTCAAGGCATAAAGGACTGATAGACTGTGCTAAGAAAGCCATCACCATGACCAGTAGTTCTGGAGTAACCGTAGAACATATCTCTGAAACCTTACCCCGTCAATTCAAATGCAACAAAAGTGTAGCCCTGCCTACCATTGACCAAGTCAGAGTAGTCTGTGAATACCCCGACGTATTCCCAAATGAATTGCCAGGTATGCCCCCAGATAGGGATATAGAGTTCATTATCGAACTAATCCCCGGAACCAGACCTATAGCCCAGAGACCCTATACCATGAACCCCTCAGAGTTAGTAGAACTGAAGAAGCAGTTGGATGCCATGTTAGCAACCGGCTTGATTCAGCCAAGTGCATCGCCATGGAGATCACCAGTGTTATTCGTCGACAAGAAGGATGGAGGCAACCGTCTGTGTACAGACTACAGAAAGTTGAATGATGTCACCATCAAGAACAAGTACCCCTTGCCAAAAATAGAGGATCTATTTGATCAGTTGACTGGAGCCCATGTATTCTCAAAGATTGATCTTAGGACTGGTTATCACCAACTTAAGATTCGTGCAACGGATATTCCGAAGACCGCCTTTACTAATCGCTATGGTTTATACGAGTATACGGTTATGTCTTTTGGATTAACCAATGCCCCTGCTTATTTCATGAATCTCATGAATAAGATCTTTATGAATTTCCTAGATAAGTTTGTAGTTGTGTTTATCGACGACATCCTTATCTACTCCAAGTCAGAAGAAGAGCATGAGCAACATCTGAGAATCATCCTAGAAACCCTGAGAGAACATCAGTTATATGCCAAGTTCAGCAAATGTGAGTTTTGGCTGAAAGAAGTAGGATTCCTAGGACATATTGTGTCTGCCGGAGGAATCTCCGTGGATCCCAGCAAGATCAAAGATGTCGAAGAATGGGAAGCCCCAACAAATCAAACCCAAGTTCGTTCATTTCTCGGATTAGCGGGATATTACCGCAAATTTGTAGAAGGATTCTCAAGCATAGCCCGACCAATGACCCAATTGTTGAAGAAGGACAAGAAGTTTGAATGGACAGACAAGTGTGAAGCCAATTTCCAGGAGCTGAAGAAGAGATTGATATCAGCCCCAATCTTGATCATGCCAGACATCAAGAAGCCATTTGATGTATATTGTGATGCATCCAAGATTGGTCTAGGATGTGTATTGATGCAAGAAGGCAAAGTCATCACGTATCTGTCTCGACAACTGAAGCAGCATGAGCAGAACTATCCGACCCATGATCTTGAGCTAGCAGCGGTGGTTCTAGCGTTGAAGACATGGCGTCATTATTTGATGGGTAATCGCTGTGAGATTTACTCAGATCATAAGAGCTTGAAGTATATCTTCACCCAGAAGGAGTTGAATATGAGGCAAAGAAGATGGATAGAGTTAATCAAGGATTATGACCTTGACATTCACTATCACCCCGGCAAAGCCAATGTGGTAGCGGATGCTCTTAGCAGATTGCCGTGTAGGCTTAACACCATGATCAAAGAGAAGCAACCAAGTTTGTATGAGGAGTTGGAGCAGTTCAGGACTGAGTTAGTTAGCAAAGGATTCCTCGCTAGCATTGAACTTCAACCCACTTTGATTAGCCAAATCAAGGAAGCCCAGAAGGGGAATGAAAGTATCGACGGAATCAAACGTCGTATTGGTACAGGCAAAGTACCTGGATTCACTGAAGACGAAGAAGGTGTACTGTGGTACAAGGGACGTATCTGTGTACCAGCAGATTCAGAGCTGAAGGAAATTATCATGAAGGAAGCTCATGATACCCTTTATTCTATCCACCCCGGAGGAACAAAGATGTATCAGGATTTGAAAGAGCAATTTTGGTGGCACAAGATGAAGCGAGAGATCGGAAGCTACATCGCCAAATGTGACATTTGTCCAAGAGTCAAAGTAGAGCATCAGAGACCTGCAGGATTGTTGCAACCATTGCAGATTCCGGAATGGAAATGGGATTCCGTCGGAATGGACTTTATCACCAGTTTACCTACTTCTAGTAGGGGAAATGACTCAATCTGGGTCATAGTTGATAGACTATCCAAAGTAGCCCACTTTATACCAGTCAAGACAACCTACCAGAGTGCAAAACTAGCAGAGCTGTACATTGCTAGAATTGTTAGTCTACATGGAACCCCCAAGACCATCGTATCAGATCGAGGGACTCAGTTTACTTCAAGATTTTGGCAGAAAGTTCAGGAAGGTTTAGGAACCAAGTTGAATTTCAGTACCGCTTATCACCCGCAAACCGATGGACAAACAGAGAGAGTCAACCAGATATTGGAGGATATGCTTAGAGCTTGTGTGTTGGAATACGGATCAAAATGGGAAGACTGCCTGCCTTTCGTAGAATTCTCATATAATAACAGTTATCAAGCTAGTTTGCAGATGGCACCCTTTGAATTCCTATACGGAAGAAAGTGTCGTACCCCTTTGAATTGGTCGCAAGTAGGAGAGAGTCAGATCTTTGGACCCGACATTCTCCGAGAAGCAGAAGAGAAAGTTCACAAAGTTCGTGAGCACCTCAAGACCGCCCAATACAGACAGAAGAGTTATGCTGACAAGAGAAGGAGAGACCTGACTTTCAATGTCGGAGATTTCGTATATCTCAAGGTTTCACCATTGAAGGGAACCCAACGCTTTAGTCTGAAGGGAAAGTTAGCTCCCAGATATATCGGACCTTTCAAGATTCTGAACCGCCGAGGAGAAGTATCATATCAACTGGAACTGCCTGAAGAGATGTCAGCCATCCACAATGTGTTCCATATCTCGTTACTTCGCAAATGCTTGGAAGTGCCTGAGAAGACCGTAGTTTTCAAGAATATCGATCACAGAGCAGTGGAAATCAACAATGACCTGACCTATCGGGAAGTACCCATCCGTATCTTAGAATAAGCCTACAGAACCACTAGGACCAGGAGTATCAAGTTTCTCAAGATTCAGTGGAGCAACCATACCGAGGAGGAAGCCACTTGGGAGCGCGAGGATTACATTAGGGCAGAGTTCCCAGATCTCTTTAGTTCCTAGTTTTCTTGTAAATCTCGGGACGAGATTTTATTTAAGAGGGGAAGGTTTGTAACAACCCAAAACTTCAATCCAAGCTTATCAAAGATCAAATCATCCAAATTTAGGATTAACAAAAACTTTTCCATATTTAAAATGAAGGCATTCATATTTGTGTGCATTTAAAATATGAGTTGTTTTGAATGGCCATGATTGTGTGATCCTTTGCTTCTAAAATGTTTCTTAGGGAATTTAAACATCATCTACATCATTCCCAAACTTTTCCTAAAAGAAATCAAATAAAAAAGAATTAAAATAAAGGAATGGTCATTTTGACAAAATTAACTCTCATGCCTACTTTGGCTATTCCTAGTACTCAATTCTTAACAGAAACAATTTTTGATCTTTACACCCCTTGCTAGTACACATAATGAGGTACCAAGGCCCACCTTTTTATCTTCTAAAAACATTCTGGAAACTAATTTAAATGGCAGTTCAAAATTGAATCTAATGCATATGCATAGATCACCCCTATTTCAAAAACCATGTATTTGAGCTCCATTTTCAAAACCCTTGCAACCAGAGACTCCCTAGCAATAGTGGAGATCACCCAAAAATTTTGAACTCAAAATTCAACTTTTTTTTCTTGCGGCCATTTCATCAAACACTTGGCAGGCAGAATCCTAACTCTAATCCTAGCTCACTATTTTGAACAGGGTTTTGCCCCCATTTGATCTCCATTTAATCTCTCTGTCCCCCTTTGATCAAACCATGCCAATTGCAGCCCATCCCCTACACCCTAGTGGCAATGCCATGCCATGCCGAGCACCACCCTGGCCGGCCAACCTTGCAACCGTCACAGCAGACCACTCCCCCTTCCCTCGCCATGTCTAGGAAGTAGCCAACGCCGCACCGCCCCTCTCTTTCCCTTGCCCGAGCCAAGAGCAGCCATGGACCACCGAGGAGAAGCCGCGCCCAGTGCCACCAGACCATGCCGACGCCGCCCGCAGAGCGCGCCCTGTCCCCACGTGCACAAGCCACCACTCGACACCAGCCCGCGCCCACTGCTCCACCTCGACCTGGAGAACACCTCAGACACCCCCGTTCACCGCCCAAAGCCCCACAACCACCGCTCGCCGTGGACACCGCCGCCTCTGCCTCTCAGAGTGCCACCTCACCTCGACTGCATACCACCGCCCCTACGGCCGCATTGAAGCGCTAGAGCACCGCCAGGGGACCGCCCAGCGATCTCCATCCCTAGCCATGACGCTAGCTCGCCGTAGCCATGTCGCCACCGTTGACCGCCCATCCCGCTCGGTCTCACCGTCGAGCCTATAAAAGGAACCCTCCCCAGCACCAAAGACTCACACCATTCCACTCCCCTCACCTCTCTGAACCTCACCCACCTCTTGCCGGAGGAAGTGGAGCAGCAGCTCGCCGGAATTGGAGCCGGAGCCGCCGCCTCTGGAGAAGAAGGGTGTCGTTGATTCCGGCCACCCCAAGCTCCGCCGCGACCATGCCTCGCCTCGCCGTCGTCTTCCACTTCGTTCGCCCGCATCGCCGACCCTGCTGGAGCCCTGGTACGCCCCTAGTAGACCCCCACCGAGCCGCTAGGGTTCGACCTTGCCGGCGACCCGTCCGTCGTCGACGACGACCCTCAGCCGTAGATCTGCCCTCTAATCGCATGGCCCACAACGCGCGTACTGTTTCGCGTTTTAAGTGCCACTGACCAGTGGGACCCCCCTGTCAGCAGAGCCCCGTGCCGTGCAGCGCCACTGGGCCGGCCCATTTCCTTTCCCGCGCAAGCCCGTAGATTCAAATCTAGGTTTTTCTTTTTAGTTAGAATATAGTTTCTGTCCAGTGTTTCAAAATTCAATTCTGTGAGTTTGACAAATCCAAATTACATAAAACTAATTTTGTCTGAAGGGTATTGAAATGCTCTATCCAAGCCCGTTGGATTCAAGTCATTTAGAGTTATAGATTTCTCCTAATAAAAATAAGAAGACAGAAGCTTTTGCAACTTGAAACATTTTTATAAAATCAACCAAGTTAGCTTTTGAGTTGATTCCAACTCTCAAAAATCACATTTCATCATATCTATCCAAATATGTAATAATATTAAGGTTTACAGGCAGTGACTTTGGATTAGTACCAAAATAATGCTATATAGGCATTTCTAGTCACTTTAAATCATTAAATAATGAACTTAAACCAAAGTAATATTGATCCAACCTTTAAATCTCATTCCCACATGTTAGAATATGTGGTGAGGACATGTGTCCACATGATCCCATATTTTGGTGGTGAATATTAAATTTTAGTTAATATTTCAATGAGTAGAAATTACTTTTCCAAAATAAAAAGGTTGAAACTATTAAATTAAAACTTGTGATGTTTGGGATGATAATAGATCATCAATTGTGTGGTTTAGAATACTACTTAGCCTAAGTTAAGTATTGTTTGGTGATTGTGCACTCCCTATGTATTTCTAGACGATAGTACCGACCAAGCCTTCGAGGAGGAGGAGTTCTACCAGGAAGAAGAAGAAGAAACCTTCAACCACTGCACCAACCAAGGCAAGCTATTGTAGCAAGCTATTAGTGGCAAGCTAACCCTTGCAAACATGCTTTAGCAAGCTATTGTAGCAAGCTATTAGTGGCAAGCTAACCCTTGCAAACATGCTTTAGCAAGCTATTGTAGCAAGCTATTAGTGGCAAGCTAACCCTTGCAAACATGCTTTAGCAAGCTATTGTAGCAAGCTATTAGTGGCAAGCTAACCCTTGCAAACATGCTTTAGTAAGCTATTGTAGCAAGCTAGAATAAAACTAGATAGTTTAGTAAAGATGCCTTAAGCATACTTTGATCACACCCCCCCCTTAGTTGACACAAAGTTCTTTAATTAATTTTGAAGGTAGCATAAAGAGTATAAAACTTGACCTTAGATGTCATTCTATGGCATGCGATTGATCCCACCTTTCCACCTTAGTGAACACTCTTAACCTAGCGTTTAGAATAAATCAAACTTGATTCACTTTAGATGGGAACACTTGGTGAAAATGAGTTATGAAAACCTTGGAATGATGAGTCATTCTATTGAGATGTTTTGACATGTGTTGAGGAACACAATTGGTTTATGATGATGAAAATGATGAGGCATGAGCCTTAACCCTTTTTATAAAACCGATGGTTGGATTCGGATGCGATACCATTCCAAATTTACCGTACAACCACATTACCTGAATTGGGTAAGGCTTAGCTGGAAATTTATATGTATTAATATTAGTTCCCTCACGGGAGAGGTTTGAGCTGGGGATACCTCTCAATGTTGTCCACCTATGCAGTGCCCAAGATGACTGATGGTCATGGTTGGGAGGCCATGCTCATAGGAGAGGTGCTTGTACTAGGGTGTGTAAAGGGAAGGTTATGTTTGATTATCTGCATACTAAGTATGATGATTCAGGGTTATCCCTGACAGATGTATCGAATCTTGTGGTGAAAGTGTACCACCTCTGCAGAGTGTCAAACTATTCGAATAGCCGCGTCCGCGGTTATGGACTATTGGAATGGCCATACTGTTTCGTTGTCAGATGTTTTCTAAATAACTTGAAATGAATGATGAACCCTGACTTGACCACAACAGGGTTGTGTAGATGAAAATAGTTCCCCAACTTAGGTGGTTCTAGACTTTTATTTTATCTTTTCTTGTTTTAGAACTCAGCTTAGGTTTCAAACTTAACTTGATAGTTATTCTTTCAATTCCGCACTTTAACTTAGAAGTATAACCCTTGCTAGTAGTAGTTTGCGAGTACTTAAAGAGTACTCATGGCTGTTGTCCCTGGCTATTATCATGGCCAGACTATGAAGGAGATTATCATGATGATGGTCATCAGGACGGCTATGATAACTAGGACTATCTGCCTTCGTCAGCATTGCCTGTGCCCCTGAAGATGGACCCCACCGCTACGCTATCGTTTATTTCCGCTGCTTGTTGTATTAAAGACTGGATCATGAGATCCTTATTTGTGTAAAAACTTATGTATGGTTTGTAATGGATGATGTACTATGATATCCAATCCATTATGTCTCGCAAAAATGGTAATCCTAGGATTGTGAGGTATGGCATAATGGGCATCTGGATTTAAAAATCCGGGTGTTGACACTTAGCCTCTCGGATCCGCGTAGGGCGAAGATGGATCCTTGGTGGATGAGTTCCCCCTCCAGATGCCTTCCGGACGTGAGGTTTTGGTGATTTCTAGGTGTTCTGTATGTCGTCTCTCTGATCTAGTTGCACGGGGTGAAACTATTTGTGGAGGCGGAGGCGGCGCCAACTATACGGCCGGAACTATACGGCCAGAAATTTTATTCCGGTCGTAGAGTTGTTCGTTGAACTCTCTGCCTCCTTTATTCGCTTCTGGTTTTCTTCTGGTATTATTAATATTTCCCAAATAAGAGATTTATGTTTTTTGACTCCTTTTCTCCTCAGTACAACTACTCCAAGAATTGTATCCATTAGATCCATCATATGTCCTGATCCTGGTGAAAACAGACATAAAATGTGCGCGCGAGCGCCGTAAAATACCAAGATCCTACATCTACAATGCAAAATAATAGTGTAAAACATGATGCAAATATGCACTCATCAGCGGGAGCGCATGATATTCTCACTCCATGCCTCTGTTCCCCTTCGGTCGCACTGCACGCTCGCGCAAAGACCCCACCCTCCCTAATGGCGTCCTCTTCTCTCCCATCATCGCAACAGGCGAGGCCACCATGATTGGGAGCAAGGGTGCTCCTGCCTTCGTCCCACATGAGGAGGAGGAGGCCCTCCTCCCCGTGAAGTGCGGCCGATGGCGCCTGTGCGAGAGTGGCAGAGGAAGGCACGGGGGTCATGGTGCCGGTCCCACTACTGCCTCGCCTTCGGGCAGGGAGGTGCCTGATGACAAGGCTCTGGTAAGGCATGGGCGTGGCCACCCCTGCGGGAGTGGTCGTGGCTGCCACAGGGTGGGGGGGAGGGGCGCAGTGGTAGGTCTGGCACTGAGCCAGGGTCTCCAGTGCTAGTCGTCGTGCTACCTTCTCCGGTTGTGATCAAGATAGAAGACGATCCTGAACCTACCCGAGTGATCGAATTTGTCATCATCCTCGAGAGCTCTAAATGGTTCACCAGGGTGAAGCTCCCCTCACGCTTTGCCCTCAGGGTCATGGCGGATCTCCCTGAGGAGGTGGAGCTGCGGCACTCCGGCGGGCATGAGAGGTGGCAGGTGAGCGTCGAGGCCCTTCCGCCTGATGAGATGTACCTCTGTGATGGCTGGAATCAATTCCTTATCACCCACTGTATTCGATGTGGCTCCATGTTGCGGATCTGCTACACCGATGGAGGGGACTTCTTCGTCTTAGTGTTTGACACCCTGTTGTGTCGGGTCGCCTACCCGCTACACCTCCCTTGAGGAGACGAGGCAGGGTCCACGTCGCGTCCACCACCACACCCACATGGTCGCAGGTCTTTTGCTAGCATAGATGTAGCTTCCTTTAATATCCTGTTTTCTCGCTGGGGTTTGTGAGGAAGACTTGTCATGGATGTCTGTAAGTGGATCTTCATGCTTGTCGCTTCTCCTCTTGCATGTTTTTGTTGTGATGCTAGGAGTTTGTGATATTATGGCGCAACATCGGTCCAGTGGAGCTGGCAGTGGCCGATGCGACGTCTTCAAGGCGGCGGGCTATGCGAGCCCCCTGTGAACCCTCCTGAGGTTTAGCATCGAGAGACGAGGCCTCGTGAGGGGTGCTCATGGAGTCCATGCCCAAATAGGCGACCTCTGGAGGGGGCGTCCGGAGACCGAACCCTTGACGAGCGCTGATGACTGCAAGTGCACAGATCAATTGTAGCTAGTTTCAAAGTAAAGATATCGAACCCACAGAGAGCTATTGGTAAAGGTCTTTATGCCCCTCGTTACTCTCTACCAAGGGATACTTATAAGCTTCCTTTGATCTCAAGTAAAGGGTGTTTGAAAGGTTTATGGTTATTTGCAGAAAAGTAATCAAAATAAGTAAAAGAAAACAAGTAACAAGTTTGTATGAAAGCGTGGTTGAACTTAATAGGGCTAAAATGTTCTCAGGGATGTAGGATACACCACTAGCATAGTATTATTGTTATATGTAATCAAAATAACATACTCCTTGTGTCATGATATGTGCGGGGAGAGTTCCATAATAAGATGTTCACTACAAGGCTCGTAAGAAGCCACTTTGTTGAGCCAAGAGTGAGGTCACCTCTAAATAACCACTACGATGTCTGAGAGCAGTCACCCATACAAACCACCACAATTAAGGGTTTTCCTGTGGATATCATAATTACCTTAGGGAGTACCTCGTTAATCCTCCTTTGACCGTGTAGGTTATGAGCCGGTGCCAATCTATCACGGGGCCATTCCGGGTATGCTTCCAAGACACGTCCAAAGGATTTATCCCTCCCTTTACTACCGAGGGAAAATGATATGCGTCCGACTATACAAACCATCTAAAGAGAGAGATCAAACACAAATCATAATTATATCATAGACGTGCAAGTCATATGGACACATGAATAGATCATCTTTATTACGAATTCATAATGGTGCTAGGGTTTCTACATCTCCCCAAGAACAAGGGAACTACTCACTCATGGAAGCAATCAACAACATCATCATAATCAAATGAATGGATAAAAGTACGGAGGTAGATCTAATGCAAATCACAATTGAATCTGGAATTACAATGAGATCTAATAGATGAAAGATGGTGGTAATGGTGGTAATGGAGATGTAGCGGTTGATGATGAAGGGGATGATGCGTTGTCATCCAGTGATCCATGAAGCAGCTGGGATTTTGCCCCAACGAAGTTTCTCTTTAAGATCCCTTTCAGATGTGGTTTTTTGTGGTTTCTGGTGGCTGTGAATGTTGGATCCGTCTCTTGTCTTTGCCAAGAGAAAGTATTTAACGAGGCAGTCACGATAGCACTTAGTATGGGTACACGGTATGGGCGGGCTCCGCCCATACCACCGGTTGTTATCGGTATTGGTTGCTCCTCCTTGCTTGGTATTCTCCAAGGTGCGAAGGTAAATCCATAAAATGATTTTTATTACTTAATGATTTGGGATCCTGTTGACAGTTCCAATTGATATGTTCATATTGGACTCAATGAGTTGGGATCCTGTTGAAACAAGAATAAAATGGCACGTGCAAACACGGTGAAATACAAAGATCCCTACTCTATTTATGCAAAAATAAAAGGTAAAATAGCTTCAATTTTGGACTCATCAACTCCCCCAAGCTAGGCTCTTGCTCTTCCCCGAGCAAGATGGTGGCTTATCGACAAGATCATCATGTTCATGAGACATGAGTCGTTACAATAAATGTGGCAGAAATTGAAACAAGAATACAACATCGGATGTAGAGATACTTTAGGGGTATTACCATAGCCTTACACATTACATAACTTAGAGGCTTCCACACCTTTCCTAGTATTAATGAAATCATAAGAAGCTACTAGTGATTCAACATATCATATAATCGCAGAGTTTAGAGATATAGGGCACTAAGTTTAGTAATGGAGATTCATGATCATTCTGTTTTTTCTATGCTTGAACCTTTTGATAGTTGCTCTCTTCCTTTTCTTTTAATAACTGCATGCCTATATTTTTACTTGCTCATCTTCCACTTTTATTTTAGTACAACTATTTGATCATGCTCACTACTTCAATGGCTTTCAAAAACTCTTGATTATAATATGCTACTAGAATTCTTCTTCTCATAACTCAATCAATACTCTCATTGGTGTGGAAGTACCTAAAATCATGACAGTTGTACAAGTATTATAACACTCAACCTATTTCCATGATCTAATATAATAATCATGAATCAAACACAACTTCAATTATCATAAAGTCTCGCAACTCAATGGATATAACTCTTCTCTTGAACAAAGGGAGCTCGAGGTTGATGCAACTAATGCAAATGCAGGAATTAAAGCCTAACATGCGTGCAGAAAAGTAAACATGCTAAAACTGTAATATAGATTACATGCTTCTCATAGATCCCCCAAGCTTGGAATCAAACTGGCGGATCAAATAATTCCTTGTGATTACTTACTCCTTTTTGGGAGTAAAGAAGTCATCATCTTCCTCTTCTTCATCCGCCTTGAGGATGCAAGCTTGAGCAATACATGCAAATCGAGTGGACATATCTATGATGCCAACATGCAACTCTTTAATTACCTTGTTTAAGATCTTCCTATCATTAGCCATCTCGATGATAACCTTGGTCAGGAGTTGCACTCTACCGTAGATGTCATCGACCTTCTTTTCGAGGTCTTTGCTCATTATCCAGTAAGAGCCAACTCCTTCTCCAATGGTTGCAACACAAGCTTTCGAAATCTTTTCAAGGTTCTCGATCTTTTCTCGAATATGATCTTGGTTTTCCCCTTTTCTAGAAGAGGTTCCCGGAGGGGATTTAAGAGAACATCCTCGGAGGTTATACCTGTATGGGTTGAGTGGAGATTCTTCTTTGTTCCTTCCTTGTTCCACGTGCCTAAGCATCTCCAACTTTTGCAGGAACATGTCTTCCTAGTTGGGGAGTGGTACCACTTGTGTGGACTCGTGGTTCGAGGAAGACGAAGTATCCCTTCGGATCCCTTCTTCTTGGCTTGTTCTTCAGAGATGCACTCCTTCTTGGTCTAGATCTTCTTAATATGAAAAGGCTGCATGGCGCTTGAGTGATCAAGTGAGATCTAAGGTTTCATTGTAAAGAGCAAAAAGAAAGCTTTAGATCTGAAGTAAGACTGAAGAGAACAAGAAAGAAGAAAAGTGCAAATTAAAAGATGAAATCAATAGATTAAAGGGGTTAAAGTCAGTCGCGAGTAATGGTACGGGCGGGCTCCGCCCATACCATGCCCCCGTACAGACTTCTTAAGGCCTTTCATTTTTATGTAGGATATGTCGAATAGACATAGGTATAACAGTGCCAGTAACGATCATCAGTACGGGCTCATATGCCCGTAAGGTCCGACCATATCGATTTGATGAAAACAAAGCCGGTACTCTGAGCGTTTAACGACCACTAGTATGGGCGTGTCTGGCCGTATGGTCCACCAGTACCAAGTCAAAAAATAGTTCGGAGTAACAAGAAAAACTAACTGAGTTCAGTGGAAAAATAAAACTGACTAAAAAATTCCAAAATAGCAAAACTAAGCAACTAAAACTTTGTTACCTCGCTTTCTATTGTTGTATTCTTCGGCCTAGACTAAAGAGATTAACTCCACAGTGTTTACCTCAACAACTCTATAATGCTTCAATCGCTGCCCATTAACAATCCAAGATAAAGAAGAGGGCGTAGTATTTTTCAGTCTTACTGCTCCTGAAGGATATGCTTCTTCAACTTCATATGGTCCTTCCCACCTAAATTTCTATTTTCTTGCAAAAATCTTAAGCCTAGAGTTGTAGAGCAAAACTTTATCTTCAGTTTCAAATCCCTTGCCCTCTATTTTTTTATCGTGGCATTTCTTCACTTTTTCTTTAAATATTCTATCATTTTCATAAGCCTCATTTCTGAGTTCATCTAAAGCATGAATATCTAAGAGAAATTTCCCCCTGCAGTTTTAAAGTCAAAATTCATAGTTTTAATAGCACACTGAGCCTTATGCTCAAGTTCTAATGGAAGGTGACAAGTTTTACCGTAAACCATTTTGTATGGTGTCATTCCCATAGGATTCTTGAAAGCTGTACGATACACCCACAATGCATCATTAAGCTTCAAATCCCAGTCCTTTCTTGACCTATTCACCATCTTCTGGAGTATGACCTTGATTTCTCTGCTAGATAATTCCACTTGTCCACTGGTTTGAGGGTGGTAAGGTGAGGCTACCTGGTGGTCTACTCCATACTTTTTAAGTATCTTGTCAAAAGTTCCCTTCATAAAATGAGTTCCACCATCAGTAATCAAAAATCGGGGTACTCCAAACCTGGGAAAGATGATGTCCTTGATCATCCTAATGGAAGTGGCTGCATCTGGATGAGAAGTGGGTATAGCTTCAATCCATTTAGTAACATAATCAACAACAACAAGAATATGAGTATAACCATTAGAGGGAACAAATGGTCGCATAAAGTCCATTCCCCATACATCAAATGGCTCTACTAAGTTATATTTCATATTGATTTCTTGTCTTTTACCAATATTACTCATATGTTGACAATCACAATTTCTAACATATTCATGAGAGTATTTAACTACTGTAGGCCAGTAGAAACTTGACTGCAAAACCTTGGCTGCAGTATGACTACCAGCATGATGCCCGCCGTAAGGACTGTCGTGACAAGCCTTAAGGATGGCTTTTGCCTCATGCTCGGGTACACATTTCCAAATTATCCCGTCTATGCCATGCATGTATAAGTAAGGGTCATACCAAAAGTAATATTTCAAATCATTGAAGAATTTCTTTCTTTGATTGTAATCCATTCCTTTCGGTAAAAACTTGCCTACAAGAAAATTAGCATAATCTCCAAACCAAGGATCGCGAGGTTCTATAACTGCAAGGTATTCTCCTGGCAAAGATACGTTAATAGGAATATGATCCTATATGATTCCTTCCATCTGTGACAGATGGTCAGCCACATGGTTATCCTTTCCTCTCCTATCTACTATCTGGTGGTCATATTCTAGTAGTAGAAAGACCCATTTAATTAGACGGGGCTTAGCATCTTTCTTCGCTAGAAGGTGTATCAAAGCTCGATGGTTAGTATGAAATATTACTTTTGAGTTGATAATATAGTGTCTAAATTTATCACAAGAAAAAAACAATAGCTAGAAATTCTTTCTCGAATGTTGCATAGTTCCTTTGATCCTCATTAAAAACTCTACTAGCATATTGAATGATGTTTAGATTCAGTCCATCTCTTTGTCCTAAAACAGGCCCAATAGCATAGTCACTAGCATCACACATAATTTCAAATGGTTCATCCCAATTGGGTGGTTGAATGACTAGTGCAGAAATTAGTGCCTTTTTCAATTGTTCAAAGGAATCATAACAATCTCTATCAAAAGTAGAAAGGCTATCTTTATCTAACAGATAGTTAAAGGGGCAGCTATTTTAGCGAAATCTTTAATAAAGCATCTATAAAAACCAGCATGTCCAAGAAAGTTCTTTACTCCTTTTATATCTTGTGGCATAGGCAACATTTCTAAAGTAGCAAAATTTGAATTATCAATCTCAATGTTCTTTTCAGAAACCTTATACCCGAAAACTATATGTTCCCTTACCATGAAGAAGCATCGCTCCCAATTGAGAACCATATTGGTTTGTTTACTTCTCTGCAAAACTCTATTAAGATTATAGAGACATTGCTCAAAAGTAGTTCCATAAACAACAAAACTGTCCATAAGGACCTCCATGGAACTTTCCACAAAACTATGAATATTTTAGAACACACTCTTGAAAAGTAGCAGCTGTGTTACACAAACCAAAAGGCATTAATCGATAAGCATGATATTCTTGTGAGTTAACAAATGGTTTAGCATCTTCAATCATAGATATCTTGTGAGTTACTATGGAAGGATATATACCTTTTATGCAATTAAGAGTGTATCCAAAAGTTTCGTGCTATTTGACAAGTACCTCTAACAATTTCATGTTTTCCTCCGGAGAGAGCTTGTCATCTAAAATCACTGGGCATTTACCTTCCTTATCTAAGAATTCATACCTGAGACCTGGAGGGAGAGGTTTTAAAACAAGGGGTGGCAGATCCTCGTCCCCTTTTATTTCAAGTTCTTCAAATTCAACCCTAAGGCCTAACTCGACCTCCAGTACAGCGTTGATAATCTCATCCAAATCTTCTTTTATAGAGTCATTGATAAGCGAATCATCGCTTGTCAAACTCCTCTCCAACTTAGATTGTGGAGTGCAAAAATAGATTGCTGCCAATTCTTCAATAGTCTTCTCCTCCTTAATCTCAACTTTCCTTTCGTAAGGTAATCTCATGAATTGGCTGTAGTTTATTTCTACAGTTTCTGAACCAAAATACAAAGATCAAGCCCGCTTTTTGTTGTCAGTACCAATGTTCATGGAATTGTAAAAATGATTACCAAAAATAACCGGGTAGGAGGAGTTCAAAGGTATTTAAATAATATGAAAATCAACTGGGTACACAAAAGCCCCAACAGAAGCACAAACATTGCGAAGTATCCCGCGAGTAGGATGCAAAGTTCGATTAGAAAACATAAAAGTAGCTTGTGCTGGCCCAAGATAAGATTCATCTAGATGATCACACATTTATTCATAGATTGTATAAGGCATGATATTCATGGAAAAACTTAAGTCACAAAAACCTACATAAGTAATCCCTCCTAAACAACAAAGGAATTTTCTGTTGACTTCTATTCTTACCATCAAACTTGACCCCTATCATTTTGTAGGATTCTTTACTTACCATTATCACTTCATCCTTTAACAATTCAGGTTCCAGAAGTTCTTTTACTATACCAACATTCTCTATAATGGCTCCTAGATTCTTAGTTAACCTTCATATTCTTTTATTTCCTTCACCCCTGCTATCCATTACTTTAGTTAGAATAGTTTCTTCCTCGGATAACATATTCTTCTACATTTTCGAATATTTATCATTGTGGCAAGTTTTCGAGGTTTTTTCTTCCATAGGTGGTGTATAGAGTTCCCAATCTTTTGGAATCTGTAGGTAGTCAGCATAAGATCTAATAATTTGAATAATCATGCAACGATCAAGATTAAAATTTCCAAGCAGTTTTTCTAATTTTCCTGATGCTAGAAAACTTTTTAAGGAATTGTATTCTATGGGATTCTCTTTATTAAACTCAGCTCACAATAGGCTTTCTCTATCCTATTCACGGTGTCTAGCAAATTCCATGCCCTTTCAACACTAAATTCGGTGAATGACCCATTGGTAAGGGAGTCGTGTTCATTTCTATTATTATCTTTCAAACCTGCATAGAAGGTCTGTATCACTAGCCAAGGTGGGAAATTATGATGGGGACAGTGATATCTATGAGATTCAATTTTTTTTATGGTTTTTATTGATGGTTTTCCTCTGGATTTGATCGTTTTCTAGCTTTACCTAACGCTAATACTTCGGTAGCAAAGAAAACTTGGTTTTTAATGTGTGTTTCAGGTTCTGAACATCAAATGAAGGTTTTAATAAGGGAAACACAATATTCAGGCAAAAACAAACAAGTCTCTTTTTGGATGCAAGCAAGGGGCGCAAATAGAAGCTTTAACGAGCAACTATACGGCAGGAACATTTTTCTGGCTATATAGTTCCTGTCGTATAGCCGCCGCCTCCATCTTGTCAAAAGGGACAACTTTCGTGAAGAGGCCATACGCAAAAATAGAACATAGTAGCCGCCATCCCATCTAGAAAGGAGAAAGAAGAGATCCAGAGGAGGAGAAGACGTTCTTCATCTCGCTCCATGATCTTAAATCTCCAAGCCAATACATCCCAATAGCCATTACTTGTACTTAAGAGAGAGATCTTCACTTTGAAAGACTAGGGTTTGAGATTGTTTCTTCCCATCTTGAATTGTATTGGATTACTTGTCTATTCTTATTGTGGATTTCCACTGTAATATTGAGATGAACTCCCTTTATTTAATTATATCGATGATGCTTTCTTCTCTCATGTGTGAGTAAGTTCCTTGGGCGTGGGAGATGTAAGGGATTGGTGAGATGTGATGTGCCTTCATATATTTTCCATTGGTTTGTGATTGATTTTAATTACTATATTATGTGTGCTTGACTATCTGTGGATGCCTAATGCTTGTTGTCCAATTAAGGTCCTAGACAACATGATGCTTTGTTCTACATGGATAGGATCTTTCTTGCTAGCAGACCGGCGACCCCCCGAGTGACACGGGGATATCAATGGGAAACTAGTAGACTCGAGGATAATGAGGAACCACTGTGCTTATTGCATTAGTCCGATCCAAGGAACTTAATTGCGAAGCAACCTGAAGGATCTCAATCGTCTAGTGTCTGACCATGGTTTTGGTAATAGACTAGTAGGATTATTGAAGTTGGGATGAAATCTACCAAGAAGAGTTCCGGCTAATTATGGGTTGCTCGCCTACACACATACATATAAGATTATAATGGTTACACTCATCATTCATCCACCTGGCATATTCACTATCACCATGAACTGTATCTCCCCGCGCCTTCTTTGTCATCTGTAGAAAACAACAAACAATCAAATCGTTCTTTACTTTTTTGCTTTTTATTCCTGAAGTTAACATTTTAGTTTTATTTAACACCCAGTTTAATCCAAATTCCATTCTTATTTCCACACTTGCAGTCAATTCACTCGAAAACATGTGACAACTTTGGGTGTGAAAAAGACTTCATTCATAAACACTTACCTTTGGGCTCCCTATGGGATCGACATCTATACTTCGAAACTAGCAACAAACGATATGTGCACTTGCAGACATCAGACAGTGATCAAGTAATCCCCGAAACCTTGTATATCCTTCATGCAAGCTTTGTTCAGGTTTTCCTTTAAAATTTGTGATCATGCATCTTGCGCCAAGAGTTTTTGTCCTGGGAAAGAAATCAACTAAAAATAGAGAGGCTAGGCTCTCCCAGGAATTAGTAATCTTTGCAAACCTTTGAATGTACAAAGAACGAGCCTCATCAATGAGAGTGTGAGAAAATAGAGCAAACTTAAACTCATCCTCAGTTTGTAAATTAAGGTGGAAAGTCCCACAAATATCTTCAAAGAACCCTACATGCTCATACGGATCCTCTGTACCATCTCCTACAAATTTCTTACATGCAAAAGATCCAAGAGCATGGGGTTAATATCATACCCTCTTGGCTTATTGGATTTTAAATAGGCATCCATGGGTGGACCGGAATTCCTCATAGCTTCCAACTGGATTATATGTTGGTACTCGCCCATAATGTATCACCTAAAACTAATAAACAACTTTAGTAAAACAATGAGTAAAATAAGTAACTAATAACAAAGACCAAAAGCGCTTAGCTCCCCAACAACGGTGCTAGAAAATAGCTTGATGACTGCAAGTGCACAAATCAATTGTAGCTAGTTTCGAAGTAAAGATATCGAACCCATAGAGAGCTATTGGTAAAGGTCTTTATGATCCTCGTTACTCTCTACCAAAGGATACTTATAATATGCCTTTGATCTCAAGTAAAGGGTGTTTGAAAGGTTTATAGTTATCTGTAGAAAATTAATTAAAACAAGTAAAATAAAACAAGTAACAAGTTTGTATGAATGTGTGGTTGAACTCAATAGGGCTAAAACATTCTCGGGGATGTAGGATACACCACTAGCATAGTATTATTGTTATATGTAATCAATATAACATACTCCTTGTGTCATGTTATGTGTGGAGAGAGCTCCATAATAAGATGTTTACTACAAGGCTCGTAGGAAGCCACTTTGTTGAGCCAAGAGTGAGGTCACCTCTCAATAACCACTGCGATGTCTAAGAGCAGTCGCCCATACAAACCACCAGAATTAAGGGTTTCCCTGTGGATATCGTAATTAGCTTAGGGACTCCCTCTTTAATCCTCCTTTGACCATGTAGGTTACGAGTTGGCGCCAATCTGTCACGGGGCCATTCCGGGTATGCTTCCAAGACACGTCAAAAGGATTTCTCCCTCCCTTTAGTCCAGAGGGAAAATGATATGCGGTCGGCTACACATACCTTTTAAAGAGAGAGATCAAACATAAATCATAATTATATCATAGACGGGCAAGTCATATGGACACAAGAATAGATCATCTTCATTATGAATTCATAATGGTGCTAGGGTTTCTCTATTTACCCAAGAACAAGGGAACTACTCACTAATGGAAGAAATCAACAACATCATCATAATAAAATGAATGGATAAAAGTACGGAGGTATATCTAATGCAAACCACAATTGAATCTGGAATTACAACAAGATCTAATAGATGAAAGATGGGGGTAATGGTGGTAATGGAGATGCAGCGGTTGATGATAAAGGGGATGATGTGTTGTCCTCCAAAGATCCATAAAGCAGCTGGGATTTCTCCCCAGCCAAGTTCCTCCTTTAGATCCCTTTCAATTGTGGTTTTTCGTGGTTTCTGGTGGCTGTGAATGTCGGATCTATCTCTCGTCTTCGTCAGGAGAAAGTATTTGACAAGGTGGCCACGATAACACTTGGTACGGGCGGATGGTACGGGCAGGCTCCGCGTGTACCACTTGTATTTATCGGTACTGGTTGCTCCTCCTCGCTTGGTATTCTCCCAGGTGCGAAGGTAAATCCATAAAATGACTTTTATCACTTAGAAATATCATATAATTGCACAATATGACAGTTCCAAGTGATATGTTCATATAGGACTCAATGATTTGGGATCCTGTTGAAACAAGAACAAAATGGTGCGTGCAATCACGGTGAAATACAAAGATCCCTACTCTATTTATGCAAACACAAAAGGTAAAAATACTTCAATTTTAGACTTATCAAGTGCCTCTGGCTGGTGGTCTTACTTGTTGCATCGCGGATTGTGCGTAATGACTCATTAGGAGCCTCTCCATGTCTTCAGGTCCTGCTGCTTGGGCGGTTCTAACCTCTAGAGGCTTACACGTGTTGTTGTACCACGAGCCTCCTCCCGGGGGGAGTGTCGTCGCACGGGTTTTTTACCGTTGGTAAGGGAACTAATCATTGGGCGCTCTTTCGGCCGCCAGTCCAGCGATCATGACTCCACAGGTTTTTCCTCGCGGGTCCCTCATGGAGCCTCTCGAGGAGGTGACCGTAGAGGAGGATATGCGCGTTGTGGGGAAGGCCCTGTAAAAAACTTACATGGCAAGTTATGGGTGTTAGGAGCCGTGGGTGAGGTAACTTAACGCCGCGGTCGTGCAACAAGTTCCGGGCTCAGCGTACTAGGCCCTGTAGTTTGCTAGCCACCTGAGGGGTGAGTGCCTCATGAGACATGCCACAAACCTCTTGGGGAGAAGGCCGCCAGGCTAGCACGAGGATTTTTGGTTTTGTAAAGTCCAGGGACCATGGGTGAGGTAATTTTCGCCTGGGGAGTAGGCTGAAAGTGCAGAGCTTGACCCATTAGGTCCTGGAGAGCATAGGCCGCGGAGGGGCAGTGCCTCACGAGCCGTCACGATGATAATAGTTTGGGTCAGGAACCATGGGTGAGGTAACTTACAGCCGAGGAACGGGCCGTGAGTTTAGATCTCGACACTTTAGGTCCTAACAAGCTTAGGCCATGGAGGGGTATAATGCCTCACGAGCTGTCGTGCTGATAAAAATTCGGGTCAGGAACCGTGGGTGAGGTAACTCACAGCCGAGGAACGGGCCGTGAGTTTAGAGCTCGACACTTTAGGTCCTGACGAGCTTACACCGCGGAGGGGCAGTGCCTCACGAGCCATCGTGGTGATAAAAATTTGGGTCAGGAACCGTTTGTGAGGTAACTCACAGCTGAGGAACGGGCCGTGAGTTTAGAGCTCGACACTTTAGGTCCGAATGATCTTAGGACGCGGAGGGGCAGTGCCTGACGAGCCTTCGCATCGATAACAATTTGGGCCAAGAACCGTGGGTGAGGTAACTCATAGCCGAGTAATGGGCCGTGAGTTCAGAGATCTACATTTTAGGTCCTAGAGAGCCCAGGCCACGGAGGGGAAGTGCCTCACGAGCCATCACGACAATGAAATTTTTGGTCAGGAACCATGGGTGAGGTGACTCATAGCCGATGCCGAGGAACGGCTGTGAGTTCAGAGCTCGACACTATAGGTCCTAACGAGCTTAGGCCTCGGAGGGGTAGTGCCTCACGGGCCACTCCGTAGACCTTACTAGGAGAGGGACGCGCCGCGCGAGGGTCTCAAGCACTAGGAACCGTGGGTGAGGTGACTTATGACCAGAACTGGTCCGTAAGTTCAGAGCTAGATTTAGGCTCTGATGTTGATGGGGACTAACCCCGTGATGAGATCGTGCCTAGCCCCCGCTCGTGTGGCACGTGTGGGGAAAACTTGGTGGTACGGTTTTCAGAGAAATGCCTTTCCAAGGGAAAACCAAATAGCGAAATGTGCATGAAGCACAATATCCAAAAAAGAGTCCGCAGTTCAAGCTTATCACAATGCCACCATGGATCGCACATGGTCTTACAAGAGATGAAGTTGTAGGGGATGAGTGTTTTTCGAGGGTCACCTTCACAAAGTTGTGGAGTGAGGCTTACCATTCGGAGAGGTTGGTCACCTTCCAACAGCCTGATCCACATGTTCGACCAGTAGCTCAGTTGCCACCGTGGGGGTAGCTGGTGTTGTACGTGCGCTTGGTGCAGTCCATCGGGAAGCCCAGAGCCCCCGGGTCGTCGCCGTCCTCGAGAGCCCCCGCGTCGCTCGCGAGGAGGGATGGGGGTGGTCCCGATTCCCTCTTGAGGCCGCGGGCACTAGCCACACCCAGTCCCTCGAGAGGCGGAAACAGAACGGCCGCCACCCTCTTTGCCATGGCATTTTCCTAGGACATCATCTACGTCCTACTTGTGGAGCCTCCAACGTAATCCAGGGCATCCATGTCCTCAGGGTAAGTAGCAGTTGCATTCTTGTATGCGTGCTCGGGGGAGCGCAAGGCCTCTACCTCGTCGCAGCTAACCGTGATGCCCCACCATTGCCTCCCGGTATCTTGAAAATGTTGTAGGCGTGATGAGTAGCTGCCATGAACTTGTCCAACGTGGGGTAGCCGAGGATGACGTTGTATAGTAGGGCGATTTATGCCACGTCGAAGTCGACAAACTCGGTGTAGTAGTTGTCACACGTTCCAAACGTGATAGAGAGGTGCACCTGCCTAATGGGTATGCTGGATCCACTGGTCACTCTAGAGAATGACATGGTCAGCATCCGCGTGTCGTATGGCACCTGCAGCTGGGAGAAAGTCTCTGTGGAGATCACGTTCAGGCCTGCACCTCCATCGATGAGGGTCTTTGCGACTGCGATGTTATTGATGGTAGGACTGCAGATCATGGGGAGAGTGCCCATGAGCCTGGTAGAAGTGGGGTGGTCACGAGCGTCGAAGGTGATCGTGCACTAGGACCACTTGAGCTTTGGGGATGGGTCCGCCCTAGTCTAGCAGCCGCAATCTCATGAGTGAGTAGCTTGAAGTGCCGGTTGGACATCGGGGCCTGGGAGTCACCAAGAATGTAGTCTATGGCGCCCTGCGGCACTTGGTAGCCCCCAGGATCCTCAGCACATTATTTCTCCTGTGTATGGGGGTGTTGTTGCGCTACATTGGCCTAGTGGGATGTCGGAGGGGGGTCGCGACCGCCGGAGTTGTTTTTCCAAAGATCACCCCACGGTTGCCACCACTCTGGCTACCTCGCTTGCCGCCCAGTCTTACCCTCCTTTGGCTGATGCGCATGTCACAGAGCTTCTTGAGCTCGTAGCAGTCGTCGGTGGGATGCCCCAACTTCTTGTGGAAGTGGCAGTACGATCTATCGTCCTGCTCCCTCTCGTTGTTGAAGACTGCAAGTGCACAGATCGTTTGTATCTAGTTTCGAAATAAAGATATCGATCCCACAGGGAGCAGTAGGCAAAATATTAAAATGCTTTTAACTAAAACTAAACGAAGTACTGAAGTAATAACTTTTAAGATGCAAGAAAAGTAGAGTTGTTTTTTTGGTTTTTGATTGAATGAAGCAATTTAAAGTAAAGTAAAACTTAATGCAGAAAGTAAGAATCACATGTGTAAAAGAACTTGGAATGGCAATAGGGGAAAAGGCGTTCTCAGGGAGTGGTGGATACACCGCTAGCAATTTAGACTAAGCAAACAAGATTATTATAACAAATATTCTCATGATATGTATGTATGTGGGAGGAGCTCCATATATGGACAAATGGGCAGCAACCACTGCTCACATCATCCTTCATAACCACAGCTGACAGATAAACGACATCAATCGTATTATCCCGCTATTAAGGGATTTCTCCCGTGGAATGGGCATGGCTTTATGAGTTCTCCTTGATTCCCCAAGTTAGTACGTAAAGATGACAACAACTTTATAGTCACAGTAAGTGCTATCATCCCTCCATCTACACACAAGTAATACCCTTCATCGAGTCCCCATAGGAGGCAAATATTAAGGAGGTGCACAACTCCCAACATCAAGATGAAGACAATTAACACATACACATAATGATGTATAACATAATAATCTCTATCTTATCTCAATCATATGTTAGGGTTTCTCCATCTCCCAAGAACTAAGGACCTACTCAGACATGGAGGCAATCAACATCATGGCAATGGTAATGGAAGCAATTGTAAATGAATAGTTCTTGTATAAATCCACAACGAGTACGGAAATTACAACAAGATCTAGATGGGGTGAAGATGGGATGGATGGAGATGGTGGTGGTGTGATGACCCACAAGTATAGGGGGTGTATCGCAGTATTTTTGATAAGTAAGAGTGTCGAACCCAACGAGGAGCAGAAAGTGTTGACAGTGTCTTGGATCGGGAATTCTCTAGAAATACTTAGCAAACGAATTTTTAGGGGTTTTTGATAATGCAGATAAATAAAGTACGAGTAAATAAAAGACAATAATAATAAATGCAGCAAGTTGCCCAATCCTTTCTTTACCAAAGGACAAGCCAGATGTATTACTTAAGATGACCAACTTTACCAAAGTGTTTTCGCTTCATATAGTTGATTAATCTTTTTTAGTTTGATAAGTGTTGTGTGGGTGAACTTGTGCTAATGTACTATCCTTCCTAGGACTAATACATACTTGTGATTATACTCCTTGCAAGAATCCGCAAGTACAAGAAAGTAATTGTAACACCCCAGCCTTAGGATCCAACGAAGGGTAGAAGTAGGAATCTAAGTTTGTGCATGCATGCATTTGTAAAAATCAGGGTAAATTTTTTGCCAAACAAAGACCTAAAGAGGTCAGATTTATTTTCACTAACTAGAGGTAGGAATAGCTCTCTATAGTGACTACTATGAATTTTGACATGATCTTTAGGAATTTTTAAGTCTTCGGGGAAGTTATTTTGAATTCAAGTTTGAAATTTAAATCAATTTGAAAATTAGAAGTTAATACTATTAAATGCTTTTCCAAAATACTTTATTAACATTGTTTGATTATATTTTATAGATATATTAAACAACAATAAGGATTAAAGACAAGGAAAATTAAATAAGAAATGAATTCTTATTTCTTTATTCCATAATAAGATTACAACTGGTGATAAATACACCAAAAGCAGAAGATTACAAAGAATAGAAATAAAACTTTATTAACTTATAATAATCTCTTTACAAGATTCTTTACAAAAAGAATAAAAAGAAGGTTACAATTAAAACCTATATTACCTATCTACTCCTATACTAAATCTTGTACGTCCACATTTTGTTCCTCCAAATAAGATAAAACAACAAAAAGAAAAATAAAGGTTTAGTTAGTTAATTTTACTCTCAGTGGTGAATAGTGAAATACACTGTTCATGTTACATCATAGAGTAATAAAAAGAGGGGCAAGTTTCACCAGGGCAGTAACTAGTAAAAGGGTAACAAGTGAAGATTATTTCACTTGATCTGATCCATAGCCAAGCCACACAACCAGACCACACAACTAGCTAGCTTAGTCACCAAAATGTATGAAGTGTGTTGTCAAGACAGCAGCAGCAGTACAAGCACTCAAACAGAGCACCCAGTCGAAGCATAGTTACAGGAACTCATTTCTCCTTCTCGAGCACACACTCAGAGCTCATTGAGCTTGCCAAAGCCTTAACAAAACCACTAGTAAGTCTACCAAATCAACCACCAGTTCACCACAAGATGGTAACATAAGGAGGGGGTGGAGCAGCTGGATAGCAAGGCCAAGTACAAGATCACACGAGTAGCACCAAGAGGTGCAGAGTCAGATCAAGCCAGACATCACGAGTTAACAAGATCAAGCCAGCAAGAAACACCACAACCTCACCAGCCATCAAGTAGTGTGGTGCGTACACATAAAACCCTCACATGATCAAATCATTATAGATTAAATAGAACATGTGTTGTTTTATATGATCTTCTCAGAAAAACACCCAAGTGAGGTGTATATCTATCCTAGAAGAAAGATAAAAAAAGCCAATGATAAATATTTACAAGTTACTACCAAGATCTCTGCCTTTGCATCACTGATCTTGGATAGAAATCTCTAGTTTCATAACTAGATACCCAGGCATCCTTGAATAAACATTTTGGGGCACATCCTATGGATGGTAGCACCTCAGAAATGATGTATCTTTAAACTTCATCTTAAACAGTAAGGATCCACTCTATTATTCTTACAATAGCTTATCAAATCATTTTCCTGAACACTGTAGGAATCATACTTAGGGATTATCTATCATAGGATATGTGAGATAGGAAGCAGTAGGTGGAAACATCTATTTTTCCATAGCTTTGCCTCAGACTAGCATCACAGGCTAATTTATCCAATAGAAGGTTCTGCAACTCTCAGGCACAATAGAACACAAGTAGAAAACAGACCAGTATCTGGATGGAACCTGTGTACCATTCAAAATGAAGGTGCAGAAGGGTCATCCTAACCAAGCAGTTCTACCAAGGATTCTATAATTCAATGTTTTCAACAGAACACTTAATCATTTTCCTAACATGACAATTAGGAATCATATTTAACATATATGTATTCTATCATCTGCATGTATCAGAAAGTAATTGGATTAGATATCCAACTCCAATTCTTTCATACCAAAGCATATCAATAATAACCAGAGAATTATCTCAACCCAGATCATAGCCATAATACAGGACAGTATAAAAGTTCAGTTAATAGCTTACTGACAGAATTAACTGTCAACACCAAGAACTATAGTATAGCAGTGAACCCTACACAACTAGATTTAGTAGGAAACCATATTACATAAACATGGCATCCAGGGATGAACCCTAGCACAGAGGGATGAACCCTAGTGCCGTGGATAGACATAATTAGGGTTCATACATTACAAGCACTTAGAGAGTAACAAGGTAAGCTAGAGAATAAGAGAGGGAGAAGAAGAGGAACTCACTTGTGGTCCTCGCTAAAATTAGAAGAGGAAGCAGAATCACCGGCAAGCGCACACGCGGCATGGTAAGCACCCGAGGGCGCTGCAACTCGTGCCATGCCATGGCACGACGGTCACAGCTACATGTGTAGCAGCAGCGGCACCACAGGACCGCCAGAAGCCTAGCACAACACCACCGAGGCGGCGAAACTCCACATCACTGGCAACCCCCAAACCCTAGGGTTCGGGGTGGAGTCAGCCTGGACGAGAGGGGCGCCTACAGACGAATCGAACAAGACCAGATGGTGGAGCAACATCGGCTACTTCGCCACACACCACGACGGCAGATGGAGTAGTCCAGGGAGGCAGGAATCAAGCGGCAACAACGTCGGCATCGCGGCGGCTCTGCGAGGACGAGCCACAGGGTGAACGAGAGAGAGAAGGGGAGAAATCGAGTGGTACTGGGCCGCTCATGACAGAGGGGTTTGACCAGCTTAGATGGGCCGAGTCAGGGCCAGCCCAATGGGCTAGGTCCAGTTTAAAAACAAAAAGCCTAATTAAATTGTCAAATGACTAAAATACCCCTAGGACTTAAATAGTTCTATGAAATAAAATAAAAATCCTAAAAATATAAATAAAATATCAATGGACTCATAAAAATGTCCTCTATTCAAGAAAATACCAAATGGAATTTTAGGTAATTAAAAATTAAAATTATTATTACTAAGGTATATATTCCTTTGGAATTTTATAAGAATATACCAAACGCATAAAAATTGAAAAAAATTCATTTTTACAATTCTTAAAGGGAGTTCTATTATAGAAAAATGCTAGTTTGTAGTTTTGGAAAGTAAATTAAGTGTGATAAAAATAAAGTCTTATTTCTTTAAAGGAATTTTAGTTAAATATTTAAAAGAGTTAAAAACTAAATAAATTCAATTTTACACTCTTAAAATAATACTAATCATTATAAAAATACTAAATATAATATTTATGAAGATTTTAAAGACTTTAAGTAATACTTTTCTTTTAATTAAAGAAAATAGCAAATTTTTACTAAGAGGGTAAAATACCCAAATAAGCAAATAATACACCATTGCAAGACATTAATATGCATTGCATATCGCTTCTTTAAATATTGTCCTTACCGAGCAATAATGTTTCTCTATAGAAACTGGAGCTCAAGGTCAGGTGGAATCATCCGACTTCACTACCTTGCAGTCACAAGGCAAGTTCATAACTTGCTCATGTCCTTTGAAGAGTCTTTCTGAAAATATTTGAAAATTGTGTGTTATCACCTATGTTCTAAAGGAGATAGAAAATAAGTATTTTCTCAAACAAATGAAATGCTATTATCATCCTAAGTGATGATAAATACTAAGAATTGCAGGGGAATCTAAGATTCCAATTGCAAAACAACTAGGACTTAATAACCCATGACATCAGTGATTTTAACACCGTATATTACGCATTAACCATAATATTTGGAATGCGACGGAGACATTAGCTATATATTCTTCCTCTCGCATGCATCCGGATGGCCAGGTCATGGCTGTTATCCTCGTAGCATGCATTTATTGGTAATTCGTAGAGGATATGCAACATATGGGTGGGAGCCCTCAACATCCCATGATAGTTCTGGCATCTGACGGTCTGTACTAACCATTGCCATAATTCAAGATGTGGGCATGGCGTACACCAAGGGGACATGCGGGGTCGCGAAGGGGGCAGTGATTGGCTTGGATCATCTACTAGGCCCCACATCATGGAATTGTGGATGGGAAAGTACGCCCGGTTGTGCAATAAGGAGTTGGTCTCTTTTGGGTAAAGCAATGCACCTCTGCAGAGTGTAAGAATTGTGACATGTTGCTCCCTATTCTGGGAAGGAGCTACGAACGCGGCAGGAAAGGAACTCCATGAAGTTCTGGTCAACCTGTGAAGGCCGATGGGCATAGTTTTGATAATTAAAATCAATCTTTGAAGAAATGTTTACCAAAACTGCATAGTACCAAGGACGTATCGTCCGTGGTGGTAGATAGAGCATCAAACTTCCCACCTTGCATATAGTGCACTTGCTGGGTAACATTGTTACTCACCCTTTCATTTGAACCCCTTGCTAGACTTTGAGGGCCAGAAGGATAACCAGATGTATGCTATGGAGGTCCAGAATGACGTCTACTATGAAGATCCAGACCTATCCGGTGGAATTGAAGGAGTGGACTACGGGATACAATATGGAGCTGAAGACAACGAGTCAGAGTAGTTGTCAGGCCATACTCTAGTTACCTAGGTTGAGCGAGCAGCCCGAACTCTATAGAATAAGCTGTTGAGCTCACGCGTTATTTACGGTTGTATTTTTGTTCTTCCGCTGAACTTATGAGATAAGTTATTTGGTTTGTAAGTTTGAACCTTTTTAGTCTCGAACTTCTGGTATTGTAATAATAATGAAGTGTGTATGTTTGTAATTTGGACCCGCAATGTTTCTGTTGTACCACTCTGAGGGAAGTGGTATTTACGGAACGGTGTTCTGTGGGTGTCATGTCAACGACTATAGTGTACTACATATGCAGTGGTATGCTGGGTCACCGCAGTAATTAAGATAGAAACCTAACCACAACTTTAAACTCTGAGATCCTACACTCCCTTGTGCAAAGGTTTCCTAACGGGGGTTCAGGTTTCTGTCACTCCGGCAACCCCTACGATTAGTAGCCAACTACACAATGCATTCGCCTAGGCCCATAAAGGTGAAGTATCATGTAGTCGACATTCACATGACACCACTATAAGAATAACACCACAACTTAATTATCAAATCATTGAATCTTTCTCAACACAATTCCACTACTAACAACATGACTTCTCCCATGTCCTCAAGAACTAAATGAACTACTCACGAGACATCATATGGATCAAGATCAGAGATGAAATAATGATCTATAACAATATGAACATGAACGATAATTCAACGGTTCCACTCAATAGCATCAACTACAACAAGTAATCAACACCGGGAAAGTTTCCCCTAAGAACTATGCAAGATTCAACCCAATTTTTACAGCGGTATGGGGTGGTGATGATGGTGATGGTGGAGATGATGATGATGATCCCGATGAAGTCCAGCGTGATGATGGTGTTGATGGAGACGATCTCCCCTCTCCAGGAAGGAATTTCCCCGACAGATTTCTGCCTGCCGGAGAGCTCTTTATCTCTCTATAGTTTTCCGCCCCGCAGAAGTGGTGGAACCTTTCTGTGGTTGCTCCCCGAGTCTTAGGGTTTCGGGAGGATTATATACACCAAAGAGCAGAGCCAGAGGTGGACCACGGTGGCCACACCACCTGGTGGCGCGACCAGGGCTGGCCCGCGCCAGGGGGTGGTGTGGGCCCCCTGTGGCCCATCTCCGCTCCCCCTTCTGGCTTCCTTCGTCTTCTGAAAAAATAGGATTTTCCATATATTTTCCGAGATTTTCTGATCTTCGTGAATTTCGCCTCCAAACCGTGCCTTTTCCATTAGAATCCTGACTTCAGCGGTCCATCCTCCAAAAGTCATTAACCATGCAAAAACAGATGAAATAACATAAGTATCATCTCTTAATATGAAATATATCAATGAATAACAGTAGATTATGATATAGAATAGTGATGCAAAATGGACGTATCAACTCCCCCAAGCTTAGAGTTCACTTGTCCCCAAGCGAAAACTGAGCTCAATAAACATCACCTCAGGTTTATGGAGTGAAGTGTCGATAAAAGAATACAGACAAGAAGCATCACATTTATCAATACACAAATCATAATAGAAGACAACTCACTATTATATAACTTAACTTGCAATAAGTAAAGGAAACACAATAAAGATACACAAAGTAAATCATAATTGGTAATGGCAAACTTTGTTCTTGGTCAAAGAATAGTTAAGAATTTTGCAGGAGTTCAAACATGATAGGGTTTTCAATGATAGCTTTTAAAGTAATATTCACTAAGATAAGGGTAGTGTGCAAAAAAAGGAACATAAGAAACATGATTGAATAAATCATCATATGAATGAATGAAACAGAACAACTCAAAATACTTGTTGAGATAGAAAGGAATAGGTTTACAGACTCAACTAAAAAGTAAAAGATAGGCCCTTCGCAGAGGGAAGCAAGGATTTCAAGTTTCATAAAGAGCTTCCAAAAATTATGGTACTTATTAGCTTTCAGCTCACATTACCCCTATTATAAGCATCTTTAGGTGATTAAGGTCAAAGTGATCAAATATGAGGATATGCTTGACAAGTTATAAGCTAAAAATCTCATGCCCCTTACTTACGATTACTGTTCCTCATGCTACTCAACTTTAGTCACAAGTAAGTTCTTGTCATTGTAAATACATGTGTATCATAGAGAACCACCAACGGGGTACCCCTTGCCCGATGATACGGAAGATTCCCCATATCAAAATGACAAGGTAGGCAGACAATGAGCATCTCAGCAATCCTTTTATTTCCTATTTGCATAAGGTCTCTTTTTTTCCTATTTGCATAGGTTTTTTCTTTTTATTTATTGAGGATGCTTCATAGATTTCTCACTATGGTTATGCTGCAGGTTTCCACCATGATTAGGAATGGCTTAGACCAGCCGCCCAGGCATTTCTCTAACACATATACAAACTCCATGATCCTTACAAGCTTCCCTTTCATTTCACACCGCCGGGATCCATAAGCAAAAGAACATGATATCAACTAAATAAAGTGTAATGTTGAAAGCGTTCCATATGATAACATGGTTCTACTAATTCACGAATTACAAAACGCAAGCATATACGCAACATAGATGGGCACAATGGTTCAAGTTTATTAAGTGCAAGAAAGTAAAGTGTGCCATCAAGTTCGTGAGAGCTTTAATCACTAATTTTCACATAACAAGTTTAATTCAGAAGGTAGATAAAAACATGAATTTACTTGGAATAGCAATAATGCTAATAGGTAGGTATGATGGATGCAAATGGCATAGGTTTTGGTTTAAGGATTGGATGCACGAGAAGCATTCCCTCTCAGTACTGGTTTTTGGCTAGCAAGGCTGGGTAGCAAGCATAAGAGTTGAGAGAAACAAAACATACAAGTGATAAAAACAAACATGCAATCTTCCTTGGAAGCACAAAAGATCTTAACTAGAGAATACTAAGCTTATGAGCCAATCAAGAAATAAAGATGATGAAATTATATTTCTTAAGAGTACTTTTATCTTTTTCATTCAATTCTCATAATAGTGTTGCTGCTGACCGAGCTAGGTTTTCCAAAACCAACTAAATTTACTCCATGATCCCAAAGTGATACCAATACTAACAACAAGATCAATCATATAGCAGAAATTGAAAACTAATATAAGATGTGCAAAATGTAAATGATAGAACTTCTCATTAATATTCCATAACGGCAACTCACACCAAGGGATACATAGATATCTAACTAGAGGAGAGATACTTCCATAATGCAAACCATCCTATATGATAACTTCTCTATTCAAGATATGACTCTACTTAAAAAGGGTAAAAAGATAAAAGATAGTGATGTGATACCGTGACACTCCCCCAAACTTGGAACAAACCAAGGGGATGCCAAAACTTGATGACGAATTACTCCTTCGGTGGTGGTGGTGTTCTCGTGATCGGAGTGATAAAATCTTCTAGCATCTTGCAAAGCATGTTATTCTCCTCTTGAAGTATATCCACCTTTCTCCTTAGGACTTGCTACTTATCGCAGAACTCATCAGTTGGTCGTAGAGCTTCCATTGCTACAGGGCAGGAACTAAGGTCTAGAGTTGGAGGTATCAGCCCCTTCATGCCTATTGTCATGTTCTTTACTTCCTCCCTGATGCTTCGATCCATGTCTTCGCGTCTAGCTGCGATTCTTTCTTCTTTTGCCCATCCCACGAAAGTCTCCTGCTCAAGATTGTGATGGAGCTCGTGCCGGTGTCGTAGCTCATAGCCCTTTGAAGAAGAATCTTGGAACGACATCTGAACAGAACAGCTCAAAACAAAACAAACACGATATACGAACCTCGGGGGATCCGGGGGATTATATATTACGAAGTTTAACAACATAAGGAAAGTACTGGGAGAAAACGGGCCAAAGACGGGCTCTGGGGTGGCCACACCCCTAGTGGCGCTGCTAGGTGGGCCCGCGCCATGGGGTGGTGTGAGCCACCCAGGCTCCGTTTCCGTCCCTCTTTTGACTCATTGCTCTCCATGTTAGATAAAAACTGCAAAAATATAAGTTGACAGATTTTTCGTGGACCTTTTCTTACCAGACCTATTACCTATTTGAAAACGGACTCTGCAAGTCTTTGAATTTGGTCTTTGATAAATTTTTCTGGAATCACTACTTGAATAACATCAATGTCTTCATCTTAATAAACACATTGCTTGAGTCTTTTGACCGTTCACCATTTTATTACACCATTTTCTCCTACAACTTGGAAATTTCTTTCACACAAAACTTCACACAATTCTCATTAGCAACATTAGTGCATGCAAGGTAATAAACCTTTTAAGTTCAATTTCAACTAAAATCCATCACATCATAAGCTACTGAAAAAACTCCTCTCGAAATCCCAAAAGGAATTCAAAAAGGAAATCAATTTAAGAGGCAAATGCAAAAATGGCAAAAATCTGTCAAAATATACCAGCAGGTAAAGATTAATTTTTTTCGAAAATCTTATGTTTCTCAAATCAAAAAGTGCAAAACTAACGAAAGTTAAATAATAACCTGGGGCATGCACACAAAAATTACAGATCAGTATGACATTCTGGGATTTTTAAAGATTTTTTATAGTGAAGCACAAAAAGCTGTTTTGGGACAACAACTTCCCCAAATCTTACTTCTCTCTCTTTAGGGGTTGATCTTGACATCAAAACCAAACAAAAGGATAAGGAGAGGTTATTGTAGAAGCAATAACTTCCAAGACTCAAATAAACAAAAACAAACTGAAAGCACAAATATATTGGGTTGTCTCCCAAAAATCCCTTTCTTTATAGCCATTAAGATGGGCATGATGATTTCAATGATGCTCACATAAGAATATGAATTGAAATAAAAGAGAGCATCAAGAAGAAAATATACTCATGTTCAAGTCTAACCCACTTCCTATGCAAGGGAATTTTGTAAGAAAATAAATTGTTGAAACCAACAGCTACTAGCATAGGAAGGCAAAACAAGTGCAATATAAAGACTTTCAGCATAAAGCGAGGAAACTTAATATTATTGAGATACTTAAGAACAATTTTCCCTCTCTCATAGTAACTTTTAGTATCGTGAATAAATTTAACGATATAACTATCACATGAACAATTGTAGCAATGATCACTTATTCTAACAGAAAACACAGGGACACTAGCTCTCTTAACACTACTTTGTGAAACAATATTAGAAGTATCCTTACAGAGGATAGTGTGTCCATCTTCTACATATTTAGTGACAAAGTCTTTTACATTTGCTATTATAGGTTCAACAACTATTTGTTCATCAGGTTCAACATCTTTATTTGTACTTGCATTAACCATACTAGCTATCATAGAATGTTCCTTTATCTTAACTGGGAAAGGCATTTTCTCAATGTAAGGTTCAGGTAAAATATGATTAACAGTATAAACTTCAGTATTTCTAGCAGGAACACAATTAATAATATCCTTATACGGCTCATGATACTTATTCCATTTCTTTTTAGGGATTTCAATATAAGAAGCAAAAGCCTTAAAATAATTTGCAATACTTTGAGAATCAAGACCATAAGCATTACTAATATTACAAAAGTCATCAGTTCCCATAAAAGATTTAATGCATTCATAATTATAATTTATACCTGACTTTCATCCTTTATCATTCTCCTAGGCTTCAGCACTGTCTTGAATACGGTCTAGAAGATCCCATTTAGCTTCTTCTTCCATGCGTGTAAATGATCCAGCATAAGAAGCATCCAATATATCCTTATCATGAAGAGAAAGCCTTGCATAAAAGTTATTGATAATAATATTGTTAGGGAGCTCATGAATAGGACATGTGAGCATTAGTAACTTCAATCTCCCCCAAGCTTCAGTTGTACTCTCTTCATCACGAGGCCAAAAGTTGTATATTTGATTCCGATCTTTGTGAATATCACTAGGAGGATAAAATTTTGAATAAAAGAGAGGTTCTACTTCCTCCCATTCAAGAGCTTGACCATTCTTCAGCAACTTGTACCATTCCTCAGCTCTTCCTTTCAGTGATAATGAGAATAACTTCTTATTGACTTGATCTGTTGTAATACCTGCACACTTGAACAACCCGCATAATTCGTGTATAAAGAGCAAATGATCACCGGGATGGACAGTTCCATCTCCAAAATAGTAGTTATCCATAACACGATCAACAATTCTAGTATGTATCTTAAAATTATCATTCTCAGCAGGTGGTGGTTCATCTACTACCTTAGCAGTGGTAGTAGCATTACGAAATAAGAAACTAAGTGAATTATCCATATTGAAATAAAGTAACTAACAGAAATAAACAATACTCATAGTAGAAGTTTCCTTTACCAGTTCCACTCTTCAATAGCGCTTCACTCCCTGGAAACGGCGCCAGAAAATAGTCTTGATGACCCACAAATATAGGGGGTGTATCGCAGTATTTTTGATATGTAAGAGTGTCGACCCCAACAAGGAGCAGAAGGTGTGGATGAGTGTCTTGGATCAGGAATTATCTACAAATACTTAGCAAACGGATTGTTAGGGGATTTTGATAATGCAGATAAATAAAGTATGAGTAAACAAAATACAATAATAATAAATGCAGCAAGTGGCCCAATCCTTTATTTAGCAAAGGACAAGCTGGTTGTACTACTTAAGATGACCAAACATTCTCGAGGACACATGGGAATATTGTCAAGTGTTTTTGCTTCAGATAGTTGATTAATCTTCTTTAGTTTGATAAGTGTTGTGTGGGTGAACCTATGCTAATGTACTGACCTTCCTAGGACTAATAAATACTTATGATTATACCCCTTGCAAGAATTCGCAAGTACAAGCAAGTAATTAAGATAGAAACCTAACCACTTCTTTAAACTCTAAGATCCTACACTCCCTTGTGCAAAGGTTTCCTAATGGGGGTTCAGGTTTCTATCACTCCGGCAACCCCTACGATTAGTAGCCAAATACACAATGCATTCCCCTAGGCCCGTAAAGGTGAAGTATCATGTAGTCGACATTCACCTGACACCATTAGAAGAATAACACCACAACTTAATTATCAAACCATTGAATCTTTGTCAACACAATTCCACTACTAACAACATGACTTCTCCCATGACCTCAAGAACTAAACAAACTACTCATGAGACATCATATGGATCAAGATCAGAGATGAAATAATGATATGGAACAATCTAAACATGAACGATAATTCAACGGTTCCACTCAATAGCATCAACTACAACAAGTAATCAACACCGGGAAAGTTTCCCCTAAGAACTATGCAAGATTCAACCCAATTGTTACAGTGGTATGGGGTGGTGATGATGGTGCTGGTGGAGATGATGATGGAGATGATGATGATGATCCCGATGAAGTCCAGCATGATGACGGTGTTGATGGCGATGATCTCCCCTCTCCGAGAAGGAATTTCCCCAGCATATTTCTGCCTGCCGGAGAGCTCTTTCTCTATATATAGTTTTCCGCCTCGCAGAGGCGGCGGAACCTTTCTATGGTCGCTCCCTGACTCTTAGAGTTTCGGGAGGATTATATACGCCAAAGAGCAGAGCCAGAGGTGGACCAGGGTGGCCACACCACCTGGTGGCGCGGCCAGGGCTGGCCCGCGCCAGGGGGTGGTGTGGGCCCCCTTTGGCCCATCTCCGCTCCCCCTTCTGGCTTCCTTCGTCTTCTAGAAAATAGGATTTTCCATATATTTTCCGGGATTTCTGATCTTTGCGAATTTCGCATCCAAACCGTGCCTTTTCCATCAGAATCCTGACTTCAGTGGTCCATCCTCCAAAAGTCATCAACCATGCAAAAACAGATGAAATAACATAAGTATCATCTCTTAATATGAAATATATCAATGAATAACTGTAGATTATGATATAGAATAGTGATGCAAAATGGACGTATCATGGTACAGCGGTTGATGAAGATGGAGATCAATGCCTTGACCTCTTAGATCTGCGTAGGGTGAAGATGGATCCCTTGGGCAAGTTCCCCCTCCAGATGCCTTCCGGAGATGAGGTTTTGGCGATTTCTGGGTGTTTTGTATGTCGTCTCTCTGATCCATTTGCATGGGGTCAAACTATTTGAGGAGGCGGTGGTGGCGCCAACTACACGACCAGAGCTATACGGTCGGAAAAGTATTTTGGTCGTATAGTTGGTCGTTAAACCGTTTGTACGCCTTGATTGCTTCGGGTTTTCTTCTAGTATTATTGATATTTCCCAAATAAGTGATTTACATTGTTTTTTACTCCTTTTCTCCCCAATACAACTGCTCCAAGAATTGTGCCGATTGTATCCATCATCTATCCTGATCCTGGTGAAAACAGACATAAAACATGCACGTGAACACTGTAAAATACCAAGATCCTACATCTATAGTGCAAAATAATAATATAAAACATGATGCAAATATGCACTCATCAACTTCCCCAAGCTTATACTCTTGCTCGTCTCGAGCAAGTTTAGCTTAATGGATGTGATCCTCATATTCATGAAGCTAAGTCAATAAAATAAATGAGGCAGTTGCAGCATGTGTTTATTATATAAGATACATAGGAGTGGGTTCATGAATAGTACCTTACTCAAACCGTCTGAATAGTATTATCAGGCTTCCACACCTTAGTGATCAATAGTTCACAAAAGATGAATCTCAACATGATGTAAAAGTATTCGGTTCGACCGAATGAGTTAGCGAGATAGTCCCAAGTGTTTTTGGATTACCATATTCACTCGGGATTTAAAATCTCAAACGCTTCATTGTCATACTACAATATAGTGGTGTATGCCTACTTGCTCTTTGCACATTCACTCTTTTTAATTTTCTCTTTTCTTCTTTTCTTATATATATGCTTACACTTTTGTTTAAGTGATGTGCAAAGGAGCTAGCCATACATTCCTCTTCATGTAGGAATTCAAAGTTTAACGGTCTTAATTACCAAATTCCAATTGTATAAGAAGCACCTTTATGGCTTGAAGATTCCACCTCGACTTCTTCTCACTCTATATTGATAGCACTTTTTAATTTTCCTTTGTTCAAGGTTTCTTTCTCAACTTGACTAATCAGATTATTTTTACTTTTGTAAATCAAACCATGAACTTACAACATATCAATTTAAATTATCTTTTATATGTTCCATTAACACCAATGGTGTGGAAGACTCCTATTGCTATCATCAAGTGCAAGTAAAATTATACTCAAGCCATTCATATATATATCTGATAATACAAGCACAGACTAATAATGCTTCATATATGATAATAAACTCAGAATTTCACAAATGGGATCGACTATTCCTTGAGGGAATTCAATTGATGCAAACTTTATTTCTAAGCTTGAACTAATGTAAAACTACAATAGTAATATAAAACTTATAAGATAATTTACAAGGTCATAAAGATCTCCCCAAGCTTGGAGTCAAGCCAGGTGGGATCAAATAACTCCTTGTCGGTACCTATTCCTCCTCCTGGGTAGGAAGAGTATTGCCTTCTTCCCCTATGTTGCGAACTTTAGCCATGCTTGCGAGGCAAATGCTGAGCTCGGCCATGTCGCATTGAAGCTTCAAAATTTTCTTCTTGAGCAATTTCTTCTCATCTGTCAACTCAAAAACAGTTTTAATCAAGAAACCAACTCTACCATCGATGTCATTGACCTTTTCCTCAAGGTCTTTGCTCATCATCCAGTAGGAGTCAATCCCTTCTCCAATTGTTTCAACACACACTTTCAAAGCTTTTTCCAACTCATAGATCTTATCATGAATCTCATCTTGCCGCACCTTCTTAGGCTTAAGAGGTGACATACCCAGAGGAGGTTTATAATAAGATCCTATGTTGTGACAATAGGGATTAGGGAGATATTCATGCTTGCTCTTTCCCCACTCCGCTTGCCTTATCATCTCCATCCTTTGCGGGAACATGTCCTCCCCGTTAGGGAGAGGCTTGATCTCCGGGCTAGATGACGATGATGATACTTTAGGTTCTACTTCTTCGATCCTCTTCACGGGCTTCTCTTCTTTCTTCCTCCAGGTCTTGTTGACATGGAAGGGCTGCATGGCTTTGCTGCACGGATCTTGTTAGAAGGGGCTTGTATAAGGATGGCGAGGACTTTTCGAGGCTGGAGGTTGTAGCTTCTGTGAAAACTTAATGAAAAAGGTTAGATGTGATCAACATTAAAAGGAGGGGTCGAAAACCCTAGCCCCCATCCGTAACGAGTACGGGCGCTTCCTGTATAGGTCCCGCCGTATAGTTACGAACCGACTACAAATTTCCATCTACGCTGGAACCAACTATACGACCGGAACTATACGGGCGGGATTTTTTATTCCCGCCGTATAGTTGGTCGTTAAACTGTCAGTATTCCGAATAAAATTTCTGGAGATGGGACGATATCTATACGACCGCAAATATACGGCCAGAATTTTTATTCCCGCTGTATAGTTGGTCGTTAAACTATCAGTACCCTTGAAAAGATTTTTGACAACAACATTGATATCTATACGATGACAACTATACGGCCAAAATTTTTATTTCCACTTTATAGTTGGTCGTTAAACCTTTTGTACCTTTCATACACGGAAAATGTGATGTCGAAGCATCTATATGATCGCAACTATACAGCCAGAATTTTTATTCCCGCCGTATAGTTGGTCGTTAAACCTTCTGGATCGGCCAAAAATTACCTGCTTCTCACAAAGTTTTTTATTAATCTGAAACTTAATAAAATGTCAAGTTTTGATAGAAAAATGACAGCTTAAAATTTCGACCAATATTAGCATTATCAATCTTCTTTTTCTTCACTAAAGCTTAAAATGTTCCTTATTATACACAAGCTCAACTAAAATTTAATTTAAAACTTACTCAAACCTTAATTTTGCATGGTTTGCCTCCCATTAAGCACTCTTTTATGGTTAATAGCTCGACTGTAGTGTTGCTCATATCGTTTCGATTCTATCATTTTTGTAGTTGCCACTTCTTGTATATCTTTGCTTAATCACCTCTTCTGGGGTGATCACTTATATGGTGACTGCACTTATATCTTCTTTTGCCCGATAATGCTTCAAGCGTTGTCCATTTACCACTCATTAAAGAGAGGGTGTTTTTCCTTGGAGCTTCACTGCTCCTGATGAATAAGCTTCTTCAACTACATAAGGACCTTCCCACTTTGATCTGAGCTTTCCTAGAAACAACATAAGATGAGAATAATAGAGCAACACCTTATCTCCACTTTTAAATACCTTATTTTCTCTTTTTCTATCATGCCATATTTTCACCTTCTCTTTAAACAATCTAGAATTTTCATAAGCCTCACTTCTGAACTCATCTAAAGCATGGATATCTGATAAGTGTTTTTCTCCTGCTACTTTAAGATCATAGTTTAGGTTCTTGATTGCCTAAAAAGCATTGTGTTCCAATTCTAAAGGTAAATGGCATGTCTTACCGTATACTATCTTATAAGGTGTCATACCCATGGGATTTTTAAAAGCAGTACGGTATGCCCATAGAATATCATTTAACTTCTATGACCAATATTTTCTTGATTTGTCCACCGTCTTATCGAGTATGGTCTTTAGTTCTCTATTTGAGAGCTCCACTTGACCACTTGTTTGAGGATGATACGGTGAAGCAACGCGGTGAGTTACTCCATATTTGTTGAGGATTTTCCTGAAAGATCCTTTCATAAAATGAGAACCACCATCATTGATTAAAAATCTAGGAACTCCAAACCTGGGGAATATAGTATCCTTGATCATCTTCACTGAGGCGGCTGCATCTGCATGGCTTGTTGGAATAGCTTCAACCCATTAAGTAACATAATCGACAGCAACAAGAATATGAGTGTAACCGTTTGATTCTATAAAAGGTCCCATGTACTCCATTCCCCATACATCAAAGGGTTCGATTATAAGACTATAATTCATTGCCATCTCCTGTCTCCTACCTATGTTACCCCTTCTTTGGCAAGCATCACAATGTTCTACATACATGTGCGCGTCCTTAAGCAAGGTGGGCCAATAGAATCCGGATTGAAGTACCTTTGCTGCAGTTCGCTTCCCTGCATGATGTCCTCCATATGGGCTATCATGACAAGCTTGCAAAATTGCATTCATTTCATGGTTAGGAACACACTTCTGAATCATTCCGTCAGGTCCATGATGATATAGATACAGATCATCCCAAAAGTAATGTTTAAGATCATTAAAGAATTTTATTCTTTGATTTCTTGTCAGACTAGGTGGTATAAATTTTACTACGAGATAATTAGCATAATCCGCAAACCACGGATCAGCGATTTCAATGTTTGCCAAATATTCTCCTAGAAATGACTCATTTATAGGTACGGGGTTAGTAATTATTCCCTCCATCCTAGAGAGATGATCTGCTACCGGATTATCCTTACCCCTCCTATCTACAATTTGAAAATAATATTCTTGTAGTAATAAGACCCACCTAATCAACCTGGGGCTTCACACCCTTTTTCACAAGGAGGTGACGCAAAGCTTGATGATTCGTATATATGAACTATTACCTTAGAATTAATAATGTAAGATCTAATTTTTTCACAAGCAAAAATAATAGCTAGAAACTCTTTTTCTGTAGTAGCATAATTTTTTTGAATCTTATTAAGAGTCCTACTAGCGTAATAAATAACATTTAAATTATTTCCATCTCGCTGTCCTAACACTGCCCCTAAAGCATAGTCACTAGCATCACACATGATTTCGAAAGGTTCATCCCATTTTGGGGATTACATGATGGGTGCTGAAACTAATTTGTTTTAAAGGTTCTCAAAAGCTACAATACAGTCATGATCTAAGTAGAATGGAGTTTCTTTCTCAAGAAGGTTGGTGAGAGGCATAGCTATCTTATCAAAATCTTTTATAAAATGCTTATAAAAACATGCATGTCTTAGAAACATTTTTAAGTTTTTATGTCCTGAGGTATTGGAAGATTTTCTATAGCTTCTATATTAGTTTTGTCTATTTCTATACCCTTCTCAGTAACCTTATTCCCGAAAACTTTACCTTCTCTTCCCATGAAATGGCATCATTCCCAATTCAGAATTAAATTTGATTGCCTACATCTCTACAAAACTTTGGTTAAATTGTAGAGGCTATTATCAAATGTTGTCCCACAAACAACGAAATCATTTGTTAGAACTTCCATAGTTTTCTCTACAAGATCATCAAAGATTTTTAAAACACATTGTTGAAAGGTCGCAGCTGTGTTACATAAGCCAAACGGAATTAATCTATAAGCATATGTGCCATAAGGGCAAGTGAAAGTTGTTTTGTCTTGATCTTTCGGTTGTATAGAAATTTGAGAATATCTAGAATAACCATCAAGAAAACAGAAATAAGAATTGTTACTAAGTCTTTCCAGAATTTTATCCATAAATGGTATAGGTTTATGGTTTTTCAGTGTCTCACGGTTTAGTTTCCTAAAATCAATGCACATGCGATATCCAACAACATGTTTGACAGGAACTAGCTCACCATCCTCATTCATAGCAGCATCTGGACCACCTTGTCTTGGTATGCAATGAGCTAGGCTAGCCCACTTACTGTCAGAAATATGATATATTATGTCTGCATCTAATAAGCGTATAACCTATTTTCTTACTACTTCTTTCATTTTCGGATTAAGCCTTCTTTGTGTGTCAACTACTGGTTCAACATCGTCAAGCATGGTAATATTATGTGTTACAATAGATGGATATATTCCTTTAATATCACTTAGAGTGTATCCAAAGGCTTCACGATGCTTAATCAAGACTAAAATGAGTTTATTCGTTTCATTTTCTGATAAATTTCTACTAATAATAACAGGACATTTATTATCATTATCTAAAAACTCATACCTCATATTGTCTGGAAGTTGTTTCAATTCAATTGGCGGAGGTTCTTCATCTCCTTTTCTTACCAGTTCTTCATAGTCATGTGGATTTTGTGCTTCCGGAACTGAATCAAGGTAATCATCCATGTCTTCTCTCTCCTCCTCATCATGTTCTTCCTCCCAATTAATTAGGCTTCTCTCTAGTTCATCTTGTGGAGTACTGTAGTGAATCGCTGCTAGCTCGGCAATTGTTTTCTCTTCCTTAATATCCTCCACTTCATATGGCCTCTTCTTTAGTTTGGCAAAGTGGAATGTCATTTCCTCTTCTCCAAACATCAATGAAATAGTATCCTTCTTATTATCAATTCGAGCTTTGGTTATGGAGACAAAAGGCCTACCTAATAGAATAGGATAAAAAGAATCTCGAGGCATATCAACAATATGAAAATCAAGGGGGTACATGAGTGATCCAATAAAGACAAAGATATTTCTGATAACACCTTCCGGTTTTATATTAGTTCTATTAAACAATTTAATAGTAGTGTCTATTGGTTCCACATCTGGATTATTTAAGTTATAACGAAGTTCCTCATAAAGTGATGAAGGCATAATGTTTATAGTGGAAATCGGCTCACAAATTCCGTATAAGAAAGTTTCTCCATAATATATATGGGTCATAGGTTTAGTAGTTTCGTTACCTCATACCTTACCTTCAATGAATTCTGAAGTTTCAGAGTCTAGCATAATCACTTCATCATCCACTATTCGTGCTTCCATAAGATCCTTCAATATAACATTATTTATATTGGTAGCTTCGGGGTTCTTTTCTAGTTTCTTTAATCTTTTCTTTATTTGTTATTCCTCTTTTTTCTTTTTCTTGATATGTTCTTTAATAGATGTAGAAGAGAATTCTTCCATTAGCGTGCTTTCTCCCGCACGCTTCTATTCTTCAAGGGATTTAGGGGGTTCCCATTTTGTGGGTACTTGTAAATGCCCTGCATAATTCTCAATTATTTTCTTTACTGAGTAAGAGTCAATACCAAGGGTCTTAATCATTGCACAAGTACTTTCATCTGCAGGAAAGTTGTTAACACAAGCATATCTAGAAGAACTATCAGTAATGTTTTCCTCATTAAAATTTTCCGTTGTCTCCTTCATTTTCATTATTAATTTTCGGGCTTCATCATAAGTATAAGATAGAAAAATACTGTTAGAAGCGGTGTCTAGGTTTGCTCTATTTTTATTATTAAGTCCTCCATAAAAGGTGTGAGTGATTAACCAATCAGGAAAATGACGATGGGGGCAATTATCTAGATAGCTTTTGTACCTTAGATACCCTTCATACAAACTCTCATCAGGACTATTTTTGAAACGGATAATAATACCTCTCATCCTGTGAGCTTTGCCTTCTAAATAATATTTTGATAGGAATTTGGTTGTCAATTCCATCCAAGACCTTGGTGCTGCTGCACAAAAAGATCTATACCAGTCACAAACATCATTAGAAAGAGTTCGTCTAAACAACTGGGTTTTAACCATATCAAGATTACAGTCATTGAATATAAAGGAGCTAAGAACATCTTCAAAAAATTGTAAGTGTCCATATGGACTCTCCTCATCGGTTCCTGCAAATTTCTTAGAATATAGTAGTTCAAATAATAAAGGGTGGATCTCAATTCCATCCAGATTTATTCTTTTATTTACAGTAATAAAAGCGTCCAGGGGCGAACCCATTTTCCTTACTACCTTAAGCTGGATTAAATGCTGAGTGTTGTCCATTGTTGTAGTCCTGCAACTTAAATTATAAATTAGTACAACGGAAGTAAATAACTAAAAGTAAAGTGACTTATAGCGCTAAGATCCCCGGCAATGGTGCCAGAAAATAGCTTGATGACTACAAGTGCACAGATCGTTTGTAGCTAGTTTTGAAATAAAGATATCGATCCCACAGGGAGCAGTAGGCGAAAGACTAAAATTCTTTTAACTAAAACTAAATGAAGTACACAAGGAATAACTTTTAAGATGCAAGAAAAGTAGAGTTGTTTTTGGGTTTTTGATTGAATGAAGCAATTTAAAGTAAAGTAAAACTTAATGCAGAAAGTAATAATCGCGTGTGTAAAAGAACTTGGAACGGAAATAGGGAAAAATGCGTTCTTAGGGAGTGGTGGATACATCGCTAGCAATTTAGACTAAGAAACCAATATTATTATAACGAATATTCTCATAATATGTATTTATGTGGTAGGATCTCCATATATGGACAAATAGGCAGCAACCACTACTCACATCATTCTTCATAACCACAGCTGACAGATAAACAACATCAATCGTATTATCCCACTATTAAGGGATTTATCCCATGGCATGGACATGGCTTTATGAGTTCTCCTTGATTCACCAAGTTAGTACGTAAAGAATGACAACAGCTATATAGTCACAGTAAGTGCTATCATCCCTCCGTCTACAAACAAGTAATCCCCTTCATCGAGTCCCCATAGGAGGCAAATATTAAGGAGGTGCACAACTCCCAATGCAACATCAAGATGAAGACAATTAACACACACACATAATGATGTATAACATAATAATCTCTATCTTATCTCAATCATATGCTAGAGTTTCTCCATCTCCCCAAGAACTAAGGATGCACTCAGACAAGGAGGCAATCAACGGGGCAATGGTAATGGAAGCAATTGTAAATGAATAGTTCTTGTATAAATCCACAACGAGTACGGAAATTACAACAAGATCTAGATGGGGAGAAGATGGGATGGATGGAGATGGTGGTGGTGCAGCGGTTGGTGAAGATGGAGATCGATGCCTTGGCCTCCCAGATCTGCATAGAGCGAAGATGGATCACTTGGCCAAGTTCCCCCTCCAGATGCCTTCCGTAGGTGAGGTTTCAGCGATTTCTGGGTGTTTTGTGTGGGGCCCCGGATTAATCCTCCGAGAATCCCTGTTATGCATACACCACGATCCCATGATCAGTTAGTCGTGGCACATAACCGACAATTATCAAAGTAAACATCCATTAATTACTCGGATACAAGTCATACCTTAATTTGCCATTACGGCTACCGTAGCAACATCAGCGGAAAATCCTTAAGCACAGTGCCCGAGCCGTGCCTTAACCTACAGGCAACTGACTGGGAGAACGTCCTTGCTCGCATAGTCGCCATCCTCGCCTTCTTCTCACTATCTGGCCAGGTTAATAGCCAGCGACAATGCCAGTGAGTACTTTGAATATACTTGCAAACCACCTTAATAGAATAATAATCACAAGAAGATATGCAATATGGCTGTGGTAGTAGGAGGGCTCCAAGAGGGGTTCTTTTCTTAAATAGTTTCTCTTATAGATATGGCATCTACATATCTTTGTTGAAAACTTTTGTAAACATTTTGGAAACCCTTTTGAAAAGTTTTATAAAACACTAGGATTGGGTCACCCATTTGTTCCCTTCTTCTAGTCATGTCACGACCAAACTCCTTTCCTTCCCCTTCCGACCATCCCTGGTCAAACCATCCTCCTTTCCGACCATCTCATGGTCAAAACATTTTCAAAGCCTTTGCTTTTCCAAAATCATTTTTGAAAACAAAACCAGCACCACTATATAGCAACCTTCCCAACCATCCATGACCGCGGACATGGCTATTCGAATAGATTTACACTCTGCAGAGGTTTTACACTTTATCCACACCAGAATGCCCTTGGGAAATTCCCAAAGTCAGTTCTGCAAGCTTTTTGTCTTTTTCACCAGATTTGTTCTACATGTCCAATTGATATGAAGTAAAGGTCAATGGATAGGTATTACAAATACCTTCTAGTAGAAATTTGAAACACTATTTTGGGACCAGTTAAGCTTATGAAATGATTTATCTAGTGAATATACCACAGGCAGAAGTGTTTAAATAATTAAAATTCAACAGTGGCTTAATAATTAGTGAGCCCCTAGGTTTCGATAGGTAATGATATACCACACCACTAAGAGTTGGAATCAACTCAAAACAGGCTCTGGTTTGTCCTAGGGAAATTTCTAAATTCATGAATAAGGAAATTTTGTTTTTTATAATATTGTAAAACTACAGCTCCACTTGGCATGGGACCAATTCTAGTTAATAGGTATTTTGGATACCAATCAAATGAAGTTGGGTTTACTTAATTTGGTGGGGTGGAACCCCCAGGAGAGTTTATGGATTGAAAAAGGTACTAATTAGGATCTCAATTTACAGAAAATATACAAATAATATTTTGTCAAACTTATGGTACTGCGTGTTAGGAAAACCCTAGGTAACTCTTAGAAATTTGGACCTGGTAAGTTTGGGTCATTTTCCATTTTTGTTTTGATTTAATCCTAACAGGTGTATTAACAGATCTAGAGAAAGAATAAAATCTAATTTGAAAATGGGCCAGATCTAGGGCGTGATGGGCCACGGAGGGGGATTCAGCCCACCAGGGCTGCGCCGAGCGCGGGAGCAGGGATTCAAAACCCGTCGCGTGGGACCAGGCGGTCAGCAACCACGGGCGGTCGAAGCGGTATCGTCACACCACCGCCGTCCGATTAGAGGAGATCCAACGGTTGCCCGTCGTCGTTCTCCTCGCACCGCAGTGACAGAGATGGAACCCTAGGAGATTAGGAAAATTGATGGGGAGGCTCACCCAAGGCTCTTCGGTGGCCTGTAAACCGCAGAGGTGACGCGGGACTCCATGCCGAGCTCGGACATGGGCGGCAGGGAGGGGTTTGACGCCAGGACATGTCTCGCGTGAAGGCAACCGAATGAGTTTCGCCAGAGTTCTGCGGGGGGGGCTCCTCTGGGCGTAGGAGGCGACGGTAGGGTGGTGGGGCCAATTTGGAAGACGAAGCCGACTCCAGAGAGGGGCGGCAGAGATGGTTCTGTCGTCAGAACATGTCGCATGTATCTGCGCCGCCGGGGCTTGCGTCGGTGCTCGCCGGAGTTGGCGCCTGCAGTGCATGCATGCAGAAATAAAGGCAGGGTTATATAGAGGAGGATGAGAGGGTTTCAGTATAGTGACTTTCAGGGGAAGGAGAGTGAAGGGAAGGGCTTATGGGCTAGATCTTGACCATGGCCGAGAAGAGAGTTCCTCCTTCTCCCGGTCAACAGAGAGGGAGAGAGGGTCGGAGCTTCTAGGGGAAGGAAGAAGGATTGGACGGGGTCACAGTACTGTGACATGCAGAGAGGGAGATGCATAGTGGAAGGAGCTTTGCTGGATTTGGTGGAGAAGGCCGAAGCTCCTTGCTCTGCTTCTCTCTAGCAGGACAAAGCAAGGGAGGGGGAGAGGGGGCTCTAGGGAGGTAAGTGGGAGAAGAGGGGGCGAATGAGGGTGAAGGGAGGCGCTGGGGTGGCCTCAGGCTATTTATTTGGGGAGGAGGAGGTCCATGGTGGACTTGGCTTACATATGGCTAGGGTTTGTCCATGGCTTGCCCATTGGTGGCTATGGGCGGTGGAGAGGGAGTGTGGGGTGTGATGTAGTCACGAAGGATCAGAGAGGCAGTGCGGGTTGCTACAAGAAGTTTTTAAAACAAGCAATAGCCTTTCCCTTGTCCCCTCTCTATCCAAACAAAATAAGACAAGGATATAAGGTTGCTACAGTGCTAGGTCTATAGTGATGGTCAACCAGAGGAGGGGTGGGTGATGTACAAGCTTGCTTAGTAAGGTTGGAGAGAGGGTTTGGTTTGGTTTTTTATACAAAAAGGCTAAATGTTCAAATCTGCCATAATGGATGATCAAGATTTATATCTTGATTTTTGATCTTGACAACTTGAGATAAGGATGCTGGTAGATGGGTAGGGTTAGGATACATCTCCAAGATTTATTTGAGATTTTTCAGAGGATTCTAGATGCACTTTACATCAATTATTCAAATAGTGCAGAAATGGTTTTTAGGAATTTATTTGATATTTTTGAATTGGACAAGTTGAGTTTTTGATTTGAGATGGTCCTAAATGTGAATACACACTTAGGGAATTTTTTCCCAAGATTTATGGAGTCTTAAAAGTATTTAAAACTATTATTATTCCATTTCTGCCATTTGAGAAAAAGGGCAAAAGGGAATAATAAAGGATCTCAAAAATATTTATTTTTGAGATGGGAATGTAGGGTATGATATATGGACCTCAATTTAGCAAAAGGTTGGAGAAGTGTTTTGGAAAAAACACAAACTTTCCACTGGGAAAGGAGTTTTGGAGATTTTGTCTTTTAAAGGAATTAAATAGATTTGGTCCATAATAAATATGGATAAAATTTGATAATTCTTGATGATCAAGGTAGATGATGTAGATAAGGTGTAACAAGCATTTGCAACCTTGGGATTGGAGAATCCAAGTTCATTTTGGTGAAAACTAGAGATTTAAGGATCTTGGGTAAGATTGGTTTCATGCCACCAAAACCTTGTTGGATCTTGGATCTCAAGGCTCCCCTTGGGGCATGGGATATATGGATGGATATACCAAGTGATGTAGATCTCAATGGTGTAGAGGTTTGAGATTGATACTGCCTGAGCTCACCAAGACACGCTTTCGAACTTTGAATAAAATAAGTCTGCCAAAGCATATTATCAACTAGCCTTCAAAACCTTGTGGGTTTATGAAGCACAAAGATCCACTTGTAACAAGTGAAGTAGATATTGGTAGACCTATATGAGTATAACAAAACCATGCAAATAGTTGGTCCATAGAAGGTTGGATGATGGTGTGAGTTTCTGTCAAAGTAGGCATGTTGACTAGATTTGCAGGAATAGTTATTTTCTTGCTTGCAAAACCATATAGAACAAGTGGGTTGGAGGATGATATAACCAAGGGCAAGAGTGGGCATTGGTAGTCCTTAGGATGGTGAACAAGATGGTTCAAATGCATTTTCAAAAATGCACAAGGGTTGAGAAAAGGAGGCATTCAAAAAGGTGATGTTGGAACAGATTCCACACTTAGCCAAATTTGGCAGATTTAGGGTTTTTGACTAGAATGTGGGTGGTGGTGATTTTGATGGGATGCAAGGTACCAAAGCATCGTCAAGTGGATGGTGTTGAAGTGTAAAGGGAGTAGAAAAGATCCATGCTTGATATTGGTCTTCATTGACTTGGAAACTTCTAGAAGGGATATCTTCATAATTGATTTTGTTAAGGGTTTTAGATGATCACCTAGTATCTAGAGATCAGATCCTTCTTTGTATTCTTGCTTAGGGTGTGGTGATTTGGAAACATCTTGATCCTAGTGATGATCTCCTAGTGTAGCTCATACTATCTCCTAAGCAGACAAATCAAGCAACAGATCAAGGCAATTCATTAGACAACAGATCAAGGCAACTCATCTTATAAACTAAACAAACCTACTACTAGGGTTACCATCAAGCCTAGATCGAGGTAAGGATGGGTATTTTTAAAAGGTTGTGGTTGGAATCAGGTGAGAGTCCTTGGTATCTTTACCCAGAGTAGAAGTCAAAAACTTTATAAAGAGGTTTTGGGAAAACTAGAGATGAGAGTAGTTGAAAGGTCCTGTCTATGGAACATAGGGAGATTATAATATGTAGCTCTCCATAGTTTGGGGAAATAGAAGCTACTAAAATGGTTGGTTTGCAAAGGCTTCTTGGCTCAGGTTTTGAAATGCCAGAACATTTGAGAATATGGAAATTAAGCCAAGACAGTTTTGGGAAGTAGCTTTTGTCAATTGGTGTTGAGGTAAGGAGTATATCTTTTAATACACAATCATAAGCATACACATTCAAACAACAGGAACACACTTCATCACTAAACAAGTTCGTTCCCCCTGATTTTTGCATTCTGGGCAACTAATCAGGGTTGCTAAAATTGGGATGTTACAGACCTTTCCCCCTTAAAAGAATCTCGTCCCGAGATTTAGGAGAGTAGGGTTAGGGGATTTTTAGTCAAGGTTAGCGCTATCGGTTTCAAGTGTGCTATCTTACAGTACTCGTCCTTGGAAGTGGTTACTACGTCGATGAAGTTGAGCTTCAGTCTTCTGGGATGCATAGAGAGTTGAGCAGAGTCTGGTCCTGATTGCGAGGGATGACCTTTGGTTCCCTCTAGATTGCTATCCCGAGGGTTTAGGTTGAGAGGACTACCTCAGTTCTGAGCTTCACGGGGTACTATTCGGAGGGTAGAATCTACGGCCGGGTGTACCTTTCTCTAAGGATCCACGGCTCTACCTTAGGGGCATAGCGTATCCTATTTAACGATTTTAGGGTCGAAACTCTTGAGTTTGCTTCTGACAAAGAGTTACTCTATTTTGGTGGGAAAGACGTAGTCTTTCCCCTTAGGATTAGACTAGGTTAGCTCGGGGATAACATGTCCTTCCTTCTTGAAGTCATTGGATGAAGCTTGGAAGACTGTCGTCCATCTTTCTCCTAGAGTCGAGATCTTCAGAAGGCGTCCGTGAAGCTATGGCCTACGGGGCTTATATACTACTATTATTCATACTTAGCCTGGTGGAGTCGTTGGAGTATCACGTCCTCTAAGCATTATGGAACCTAGGGGTTAGCGGTTCGGCGGTCCTTCGGTTGGGTCTTCAGCTGAAGTAGCAGATGGGCTTTGTAGAATCTTCAGTTAGTTTCTGTTCCGATAACTCACTGGTTATTGTTTGGCGGGAAGACTTCGGATCCGGAGATATTTTCTGAAGTATCTTCTGGTAGACAGTCTTATGAAGATTGAGTGGAAAGACGCAGTCTTTCCACCTTAGAGCTTCACTAAGGTGCTTCGGGAGGGGTGCGGATCTTCTGTCTTGGAGTGATGACCTGATGTTAGCGGAAGGCTGTATATTCCTGGAGTCTTGAGCTGAGGTCTTCGAGTGACGCCCTATTCTGTAAACCTTGGCGAGGGTGGTTTCCTAACAAAGCCTTATGGAGTTAGCTCAGGGCAAGCTAGCGGTTTATGACTCTCCTGGCTAGTCTTTAGTCAGGGTTGATGCAGTCAGCGCCGAAGAAGAGGTCTTCACTTGAATTTCTTGCGTTGTTTCTGCTTGATGGCAGAGTGGACTCGTTGTCTTCACGGATTCATGGTTAGTTCTGACCTTCTAGGAAGAAGCTTCCCGTCGGTTTGGGTAGGGCCTACTAGATTAGTTAGTCTCCTGAGGCAGTCGGAAGCGCGGATATACCGGAGGTTAGTGTAAGTAGGTCTTCACTTCTTGTCTCGGTAGGTAATTCTTGTGGGTTGTGAGGATCCTTCGGGGATTGACTTCCGGCTTCAACGGGATTTCTTGCTGTAATATATCAAGGAAAAAGGGAGTGTTGCACTATTGATGAGTCTTGAGAGGTGAGTTGGACGAGGTATGTCATCCTACTGAGGTGAAGTCTTCGAGTTGTCCTGACTAGTCGATGTCAAACTCCTGGTTCTTCCGATGCTTTCCCTCTCATATACTCCCGGGGTTAGTCTAGGTTATCGTTAGCGAGAACTAATAGGGGTGCCTGAGGTACTAGGTGAGTTATTGCTCCTCGGGTCACATAGTTACGGAGGTCACAGCAAACCATAACACAAAAACAAGGCGAACAGAGCGAGAGAATCGCAATGTCCTCGGCAGACAACACACATCAAGCCACACATAATGCACTTAGGCAAGCAAACACAGTCTACTAGGTGGACCAGGGAGTTAACAACTCGTGATGTAGGGGAATCCTATTCTTAGGACTATTGACCCTAGATATCGTCTTTCTTCAGGTCAGAGTCACTATCTTGCCGATAAAGCCTTCGTCGTATCTTGGATGCTTCTTGATGGTGCAACACTTGATGTCTTCTGATTATGAGGATTCCGCTGGTAGAGGGATATTGTAGTCTCCTTGTGTTTGCTGGTAGTTGCTTGTCTTCATCTTGTTCTCATTGTCTTCACCGGGTTCTAGATCCTAGTTATTTAAAATCCGTAGGTTTGAAGTTTGGACAAGAGTTAGAGGAAACCATTTTCGAAAGCATTTACTTAGTGACATGGGTATACCCTACAGGTACTCGAGGTTGGTATATACGGTCCAAATACGTACAGGCCCACGGTGTCGCCAAGGCCCAAACGAAGGATTCGAGTAACCCACGGACTCTCGATTGCTTGAAGAATAAGAAGAAGTTAAAGATAGAAAGTTTGAAGGGGGAAACCCTAACTTGTAACCGACTCGGCAAGTGTACGACTACATCAACCATGAGTTCCTACTCGTTAACAAAGCTCGTTGTCTTCGAGGGTAAGTTCTCCATGGATGTATGTCCACCTGTTGCTCTGTATCTAGTAGATAGATCTTGGCGTATAGTTCTCATCGTAGGAAATTTTTTGTTTTCTATGTTGCGGACCCAACAGTGGTATTAGAGCCAGGTCTATGCGTAGGTGCTTTGCACGGGTAGTACACATATGTTTATATGTGGGCGATGATGATCATGTTATTGCATCTTCTATGTACTTTGGATATTGGTGGCATACTAGGATGAAGCGGCCCGGACCAACCTTACATGTCATCGTACATGAGACCGGTTCCATGACTGACATGCAACTAGTTTTGCATAAGTGGCTAGCGGGTGTCTGTCTCTCCTACTATAGTCAATATCTGATTTACAACGGGTTGCTAATAATTTGGTTATCCTCGTTGTGGTTCATGTTCGTAGGTAAGACCGGTTCTATCTCCGAAAGCCCTAAGCCACATAAAACTTGCAATTGATAAATTAGAGGCGTCTAGTTTAGATCGTTGCTGAGCTAGTGTATTGATATGGTATTGTTGTAAGTAGATGTATGATAGATACTCTTACAACTCACTTAACGTGTAAGTTCCATAGACCTTGGCCTTACACACAAAGGAATGATAGAGATCATGCCACGATGCAAATGATAGAGATCAAATGCATGGACCATATCACCTCACTTCACACATTAGCATCTTATATTGCTAGTTTGGCGCTTTTGGTAGCATTATAAGATGATCCCTCATTTAGATATCAAGATAAAATGTGTTCTTCCTTAAGTATGCATCGTTTTTTGGATCGTGTTTTGAGGCATCACGTGATGATCGGGTGTTCTCGACTCTACGCTTTCATACAACGGGTGTAAGACAGTTTTACACACGCAAATACTAAGGTTCTTACTTAACGAGCCTAGCATGTACAGACATGGCCTCGGAACACGGACCGAAAGGTTAAGCATGAGTCATATAGTTGATATGATGCCCATATAGATGCTCGCCTTTGAAGCTACACCGACTCACGTGATGATCGGACTTAGTGTAGTGGATTTGGTTCATGTAATCACCAAAAGGACACGAGGGATGTTGTTTTTGAGTGGGAGTTCATTAGTAATTTGGATTAGTTGAACTCAATCTATCATAAACTTAGTCTAAATATATTTTACAAATTCTGTTGTAGATGACACCACCTGCTTTTAATTTCAATGTGTTCATGGAGAAAGAGAAGCTTGCTGCGAATGGTAGCAACTTCACCAACTGGGCTATGAATTTGAGGATTCTCCTCACTGCTGCACAAAAGAAATATGTGCTAGAGGCGCCGCTAGGCCCCCCCCACCAGCTCCTGATGCCCCTGACGAGGAAAAGAACGTCTATATAACTCGTCAGGAGGACCACAACTTAGTTCATTGCGGCATATTGTATGGGCTAGAGCCAGAACTTCGAAAACGTTTCGAAAATGGCAATGCCTTCGATACCATGGGAGAATTGAAAATGATTTTCGATACCCATGCTGCCGTAGAGAGTTATAATGCTTCTGAAAAGTTCTTTAGCTGCATGATGGAAGAGAACAGCTCCGTTAGTGAGCACGTACTCAAAATGTCTGGGTACGCCGATAAGCTTGTGTCCTTGGGAATAATGATTACCATTGACTTAGGCATAGATCGTGTTCTCCAATCTCTGCCACCTAGCTACAAGAGCTTCGTGATGAACTATCATATGCAGGGCATGAAGAAGTCTCTTCCCGAGCTTCTGTCAATGCTTAAGACTGCAGAAGTGGAGATTAGGAAACAACATCAAGTGTTGATGATCAATAAGACCACCGGTTTCAAGAAGGACAAGAAAGGAAAGCAGAAGGGAAAGAAGGGCAGCAAATCTGTTGCCGCGCCTGAAAAGAAACCCTGAGCTGGCCCTAAGTCTGACACCGAGTGCTACTATTGCAAGGGGACTAGCCATTGGAAGCGCAACTGCCCCAAGTATTTGGCGGACAAGAAGGCCGGCAAGGAAAACAAAGGTATATGTGATATACATGTTATTGATGTGTACCTGACTAGTACTCACAGTAGCACCTGGGTATTTGATACGGGATCAGTTGCTAATATATGTAACTCGGTTCAGGGGCTGCGGAACAAGTGACAACTAGCAAGGGATGAGGTCACGATGCGGGTCGGCAATGGATCAAGAGTTGATGTGATCGCCGTCGGAACGCTGCCTCTCCATATGCCGTCGGGATTAGTTATAAACCTGAATAATTGTTATTTGGTGCCTGCATTGAGCATGAACATTGTATCCGGATCGTGTTTGATGCAAAGTGGTTATTCGTTTAAGTCTGAAAACAATGGTTGTTCGATTTATATGGATAATATCCTTTATGGTCATGCACCTGTGTTGAATGGTTTATTTCTGTTGGATCTCGATAGTAGTATTACGCATATTCATAATGTTGATGCTAAAAGGATTAAACTTGATAATGATATATCTACATATATGTGGCACTGCCGTCTAGGTCATATTGGCGTTAAACGCATGAAGAAACTCCATTCTGATGGACTTTTGGAATCACTTGATTTTGAATCATTTGATACATGTGAGCCATGCCTTATGGGCAAGATGACTAGAATGCCGTTTTCCGGTTCAATGGAACGGGAGACAGATTTATTGGAAATCATACATACTGATGTGTGTGGACCAATGAGTGTGTCGGCGCGAGGTGGATATCGTTATTTTGTTACTTTCACGGATGATTTGAGTAGATACGGGTATATCTATTTGATGAAACATAAGTCTGAAACCTTTGAAACGTTCAAAGAATTTTAGAATGAAGTGGAAAATCATCATAACAGAAAGATCAAATTTCTGCGGTCCGACCGTGGAGGAGAGTATCTTAGTTACGAGTTTAGCACACATATGAAAGACTATGGAATAGTTTCACAACTCACGCCTGCCGGAATACCACAACGTAATGGTGTGTCAGAACGTCGTAATCGTACTTTATTGGATATGGTTCGATCTATGATGTCTCTGACTGACTTGCCACTGTCATTTTGGGGTTATGCACTGGAAACCGCTGCATTCACTTTAAATAGGGCACCATCTAAATTCGTTGAAAAGACACCATATGAATTATGGTTTGGAAACAAACCTAAGCTGTCATTTCTTAAAGTTTGGGGATGCGATGTTTATGTGAAGAAACTTCAACCGGATAAACTCGAACCCAAAGCGGAAAAATGCGTCTTCATAGGATACCCTAAGGAAACGATTGGGTATACCTTCTATCACAGATCCGAGGGCAAGGTCTTTGTTGCCAAGAATGGATCCTTTCTTGAGAAGGAGTTTCTCGCGAAAGGTGTGAGTAGTCGGAAGGTAGAACTCGAAGAGGTTATTGAACCTTCTCTTCATGAAATGGCGAGTAGCGCAGCTCCAGAAGTTGTTTCGGAGTTGACTTCACCTAATGAAGAGAGAGCTAATGATATTGATCATGAAACTCCGAAAGAGGACACTACCGAACCTCGCAGGTCAAGCAGGACACGTGTAGCTCCTGAACTGTATGACAATCCTATTATGAATTTCATGATTGATGAAATAGATGACCCTGTGACGTGTGAAGAAGTGATGATGAGCCCTGATTCCAACAAATGGCTAGAAGTCATGAAATCCGAGATGGAATCCATGTACGAAAACCAGGTTTGGACCTTGGTGGACTTACCTCATGATCGAAAGGCCGTTGAGAATAAATGGATTTTCAAAAGAAAAACTGATGATGATGGTAATGTAACCATCTATAAGGCTCGACTTGTCTCAAAGGGGTTTCGACAAATTCAAGGAGTTGACTACGATGAGACATTCTCTCCCGTAGCGATGCTTAAGTCGGTTAGGATTATGTTAGCAATTGCTGCATATTTCGATTATGAAATATGGCAGATGGATGTCAAAACTACGTTCCTCAATGGTAATATTGAAGAAGAGTTGTATATGATAAAACCTAAGGGTTTTGTCGATCCTAAGGATGTTGATAAGGTGTGCAAACTTCAGCGATCCATCTATGGACTGAAGCAAGCATCCCGGAGTTGGAATCTCCGCTTTGATGAGGTGATCAAAGAGTTTGGATTTGTCCAAACTTATGGAGAGGCTTGTATTTACAAGAAAGTGAGTGGGAGCAATGTGGCATTTCTGATATTATATGTGGATGACATATTATTGATTGGAAATGATATAGATCTTTTAAACAGTGTTAAAAGTTATCTAAACAGCAAATTTTCGATGAAAGACCTTGGTGAAGCGTCATATATATTAGGCATTAAAATCTATAGAGATAGATCAAGACGCCTAATTGGGCTATCGCAGAGTACATACCTTGACAAGATATTAAAGAAGTTTAATATGGACGGAAGTAAGAAGGGGTACTTACCTATGTTGCAAGGCAAGACATTGAGTAAGACTCAAAGTCCGGCTACGGCGGAAGAAAGAGAGATAATGGATAAGATCCCCTATGCCTCAGCCATAGGCTCTATAATGTATGCCATGCTATGTACAAGACCGGATGTGGCACATGCTATTAGTTTGACTAGTAGGTACCAATCTGATCCAGGTTCAGAACACTGGATAGCGGTCAAGAATATCCTTAAGTACTTGAGAAGAACTAAGGATATGTTTCTTGTATACAGAGGTGAAGAAGAGCTAGTCGCTAAGTGTTATGTCGATGCTAGCTTTGACACTGATCCGGATGACTCTAAGTCTCAATCCGGATACGTATTTCTCTTGAACGGAGCAGCAGTTAGTTGGAGGAGCTCCAAACAACCTGTGGTGGCTGGATCAACGACGGAGGCAGAATATGTTGCTGCTTCAGAAGCAGCGCAGGAAGCGGTTTGGATGAAGGAGTTCATAACGGAACTAGGTGTGGTTCCTAGTGCATTGGACCCGATGGTGATCTATTGTGACAACAATGGAGCCATAGCCAACACAAAGGGACCAAGGTCTCACAAGAATTCCAAGCATATTAAGCGTCGGTTTCACTCCATCCGCGAGCATGTCAAGGATGGAGATATAAAGATTTGTAAAGTGCACAGGGACCTGAATGTAGCAGATCCGTTGACTAAAGTACTCCCTAGGGCAAAACATGATCAACACCAGAACTCCATGGGTGTTAGATTTATCACTATATAAACTAGATTATTATCTCTAGTGCAAGTGGGAGACTGAAGGAAATATGCCCCGAGAGGCAATAATAAAGTTGTTATTATGTATTCCTTGTATATGATAGATGTTTATTTTGCATGCTATAATTGTATTGATAGGAAATATATATATGTGTGTTTAATAAACAAAAAGGGTTCCTAGTTATGCCTCTCTTATAGACTAGCTTGTTGATTAACAAGATGATCAAGGTTTCCTGATCATGGACATTGGATGTTGTTAATAACAAGGTCACAGCATTTGTGAAATGATGTGATGAACATTCATCCGAAGTATAGCATTACGATCAAGTCATTATGTTTATATTGCTATAACATCATATGAAGTAATCTTTATCCTTAGACCATGAGATCATGTTAATTGCTAACACCGGAAGAGTATCTTGATAACATCAAACGTCACACCGTAACAGGGTGACTATAAAGATGGGTTCAGTACTACGAAGGTGTTATATTGAGGCTCATGGATCAAGAGTGGAATTTTTCAATCCAGATGACGGATAGATATACTCTGGGCCCTCTCGGTGATATCACATTAGGATAGCTTGCAAGCAAGTGATGTGATCACTAGAATGTTATATCACGGGAACAAGAAAAGAGTGCATGTCAGTAACGAGATCAAACTGGGTATGGAGATACCGATGATCGAATCTCGGACATATAATATATCGAGAGACAAAGGGATTTAGTTACAAGCGTTAAAGGTTCTCACGATCACAGGAGTCATCGTTGAATGTGTAGGAGTCAGTATGGATCTCCAGGTCCCGCTGCTGATTATTGATCGGAGAAGGGTCTCGATCATGTCTGCATTATTCGCGAACCGTAGGGTGGCACACTTAAGAGTTATCGGACACCATTTTGGAGCACATATGTTTCAGACGAAAGAATTGCAAAGCGCAGGAATTGTTTCAGTAGAAACCAGAAATTGTTTCGGGTGAAATTGCAGAAGGTGGTTCTGCATGTGATATTGAAATATTGCAAGGGGCTATATGTGAATGTTTGTTAATTAAAGTAATTAACAAAATTCTGAATAAATTTAATAAAAAAGAGTTTTATTAAATGAGAGAGCATTAAATTTGGAGAAATTTAATGCATTTAAAGTGGAGACTTTAAAAGGGAATGTGAAGAGGCATTTTAATGTGGAGGGGTTACCACCACATGAATGGGGGAGGTGAGGGGTCACCCCTCCCCCCCATGCGCCGGCCATGGAGAGAGGGGGCACCCCCCTCCTCCTATAAAAGGCCACCCATTCCCTCCTTCATCCTCACACCTCCTTGTGAAGGATCTCTCTCCCCCTCTAGAATTATTCCCCCATGGTCTCGGATTAGTGAGATACATGTTCCCGGTGGCAGGTTCGTCTGAAAGGAGTTGCTGCTTCCGCTGGGTCGCTGGAGCGAGGAGGTGGAGGTTGTCCGGTGGCTTGAACGTGTGTGCGAGTGCGGATGCGCTGCTGAGTTGCGGCGCTCGGACTTCCTCACGATCTTGAGATCGGCAAGTGTACGACTACATCAACCACGAGTTCCTATTCGTTAACAAAGCTCGTTGTCTTCGAGGGTAAGTTCTCCATGGATGTATGTCCACCCGTTGCTTTGTATCTAGTAGATAGATCTTGGCGTATAGTTCTCATCGTAGGAAATTTTTTGTTTTCTATGCTACGGACCCAACAAATATGTATGTTGATCCTCCAAAATATTCAAAATCATCTCTTTTGTGTAATTTAAATCTCATAAGAAAGTAAGGTTTGGGGTGATACCACTATGGAACTTTATGTGCTTTACATTTTATATGTTGTTTGTTAGCCAAACCATGCTGTCATGGCACAAGCTTACAATATCCGTTATTGAAATATCATGTTTGTTCTTGCTTTGTCCTGCACTACACACTGGAGTAAGCATAAGGAAATAGAAAATTCTCTTGGGCCGCTAGCCACCCATTCATGACATGGTGGAAACTTACAGCATGACAATCAATGATGCTCTTTTCAAAATAAATTTGTCAAGAGGATTCATATGTATGTTTGTCTTGTCTTTTGAAATGTTGAGATATGCCCCATATGAAAATAACGCAAAAGAAGCATCCTTCCTAGCTACCAAACGTATGTTGGGCGTATAGTCACACAGGAGCAAAAGGTACCTCAGTGATGCATTTTTTATGACAACCTATGATATATAATGATAGGTTGTAGTGTCAGTTTATTAGTAAAGGTGCATGATACATTCAACTTGTAAAATGTTTAACACATAAACCATATGGAACTTTTGAAACAAAAGCTACATGGAACTCCATCCTTATTAGTATTGTTGACATGAACTACATAGCTCAAAACTTTATTTTACATTCTTTATGGAGGGTTAACATATGTATTGAATGCTTACTTTCGGTACGAGATGAAAAACATCTCAAGGGAAGACATGAGACTAAGAACTGAGTCTTCTAGTCCGGCATTAAACTAAGAAGTGGGCCCAAAAATAAAAGTAGAGTCTACACCAATGCCGATGATAGGAAGAGTCTCTTATTCTATAGGTTCATCAAACTGCGCTTGAAGGTTTATTTTGTCCCTCATTTGTTTTAGCACACCATTACTCATTGTTTAACGTGTTTATAGATGTGCAAAAGATACAACTTGATAGTACACTTGCTTATTATGTTTCATTGGAAAGATTTGAACCTATGAACTTTGTATGATAATGAAAGAAACAAAGTAACAAACTCCAAAGTCCATGTTTATTTTTATCACCTTTATATGCTCAAGCACGAGCATAGATTAAGCTTGGGGATGTTGACACATATAAAATGCATACATGAACCTTGTAGTTTGTTGACATGTTTACCCACATATTTGCATCATATATAATGTTATATCCATGTTTTACATTGAATTTTAGGGATTTACCAATAATCCCCTTTATTTTGGTTATAACCCTGCGGGGCAGAAAAACCCTGTTTTCTATGTTTTTGATGTTTTTGGACCTATACAAAGTTAAATGGACCTGAGCTTTTGGGGATGTCATTATTTTACCACGAGAAGCATATGGAGCGCAAGAACCTCAGGAGAAGGGTCAGGAGGCCCAAAAGATCCCAGAGGGCACGCCTAGCCTAGGTGGGCACGCCCCTGCCTTCATTTCCTCCTCGGCCATCCGATCGCCTTGATTCTTTCGACCACGGAGTTCTCTTGACCTAAAAACCCCTATATAAGGACCCCTTAGGAGTCCTTAAAGGAGAGCACACTAGAGACGAAAACACCACCAAATAGAGTCTGATTTAGCAAAGGTTGGAGGGGAAACTCCGCTAGAGCTGCCTCCGGAGGGATCTCCACCCTCTGCAACATCTCCATCATCATCACCATGATGAAGAGGGAGTAGTCCACCCCTGGACTATGAGTTTGTGTCAGTATCTTGATCTATTTCTCTCTTGTTCTTCATAGATCTAGTACCATATGAGCTGCCCTACATGATTATGGTCATATATGTAATTCCTGTGTGGTGAATATTTATTCTATGGTTTGATATATGAGATTGGAACCTATTTTGTAAGATGTATTGGTAGATGCATAACATGTACCCTGTTCTTAACTGTTTGTTTTGATCGAACTTGTATGCAAGAACTTGTATGGGGAGAAGTGTGTATTAGATGGAGTAGCATGGTGGTAGTGATTGAATTGTGACAACAATATTCAAGATCTACTTTGGTTTTTTACCTTTCTTTTGCAGCCTCACTAGGGATAAAGTAAAATCATGTGCTACAATTATCTTGTGATAGTGAGATAATCTTGTTAGGTCAAGGTAGCATATTTGTATTTCAAACATCATGTCATATTACTTAAAGTTATACTCTGATTTGTTCTTAATTCAAGATTGCATGGAGGTTTCCCTTTCTTGAGGAGTATAAGAGAGATGTGTTTCATCTCTATGTTAGGACGTGATGCCCATATGAATTCTTATCATACACATATAGAAGTTCCATGAATATTTATCATTGATGAATTGTTTTATGATCACCACAACTTAAAAAGAGAGTAGACAAGTGAACCCTTGAACCCCGGTACAATTTTAATCATAAGAAACACCATTCCATTGCAATTACTACCTTTTATATTTTCTGCAATTTATTATTTCGAAAATGCAAAAATACTTTTCCTACTTACAATCACTCATTAAAACCCAAAAACAACTTTATCTTCACATATCTCATATAGTTTGCATTGTTTTATTTTATTTATTTATTTCATTTTACTTTATTTTATTTCACATTACTAATACGAAACCTTGTGCTTGGCAATCACTTGGTGGAGTTGGGGACAAAAGACAAATTGTGTTGCTTTATAGGTTGCTTGACAAGGAGAAGGCGAATACCTTCTGAGACAGTTCCCCGGGAGTTCGATTCAAACCCTCGAGTCACCCTTGTAGGGAAAAGAAGCTTGCTACAACACTCTACACTTGGAGTCCCACCGAAAATTGGCCACGATTGTTGCCATCAGTATTTGGTTAAGTTTTAATCTTTTATGTGGTTCTATGATGGTGATATATGAACATCGACTGTATATTACTTCACTATATGGGCTGATAGGGTTACACCTTAGTCTAATGAAGAGAGTAGGGAGGGACGGAATGACAGAAACTGTGTCCTAAGATTTTGAGTTGCATTGGGGAGGTGCTAGATCGGGGACCTTGGAACTTTATGATCTGGTTGGACTTTATGTCTTAGTGAATCCTTTGTTTGCACATAAAAATAGACTTAGGATCAATCATTAGGGGTGCATTTGCATATGTATATGGTTGCACCTATTTTAGGCTCTGTGTTGTTTTGAAATCTTTATGTTAAATAAATCCATGCCACCCTCAGCAACGTTTGTCACATATAAGAAAACACACTTTATCTTATCCTCTTGCTTCATAGAGGATTGCGCTTTCTCCGAAAAGAGCATTTACTTTAATGCAATTTACTTTACGACAATTTACTTTTCTACGAACTATAAACCCAAAAACACCAAACCTTTTCATATTTATTGTTTTACTTGTGAAACTTGCTAACCTATACCTTCAGGTCCTCGTGAGTCCGACAGCCTTTTATTTATTGAAAGGTACTACAATAGATCTCCTTCACTTGGGATACATCACCTGTGCCATTTTTGCCACCATGTTATCCACCGTATCCACCATCATGAAGTATGTTTCAAGGTTTTTTGATAGCCCACGCATGTAATTTTCTGGTAGGCGTTGCAGCCGATAACGGTGCTTATGCGCCTCCCAGTGGTGGTAGTGTGTGCCTTGATGATGAAGAGCGAAGGGAGGAGAGATGCTGCCGCCTCTCGCTCGACGCGTCAATGAGTCTCTTGCGCTCGTCGAGCTCTCCCTGCACCGCAGCTAGGCACGTCTGTTGCTAGTGAATGAGGTTATGGTAGGCGATTAGATCCTCCGACCGTGTCCGGTCCCATTGGATTCGAGCCTCTCAAGGCCTCTCTCGCCCTATTCTAGGTGGTTGTAGAGATATTTATGGTTTTGGGCGGCCGTCTTGCCATTGTTTCGGCTATCTTCTCCGTTGGCTCCATCGTTAGGGTCGATGATGACCGCACACTAGAAGTGTGCTAGGTCCACGCCACTATTGTATCTCTAGTTACTGATGGAGTTTCCATCGGGATGCCCGATAAGATCGGTCGAACCCACGACATGGTAGGCGTCACAGTCTACACAGAAGATCAATGCTAGGGTCGATTCCGACTCGCTGGTGGAAGCCGATCGAAGACACTAGTGGAATCGGGGATATTATATCTGGGAGGCGAAGGGTTCCCACCGTGTTGAAGTAGACTCCATTCCTCCAAGCACCAAATTCATCCCTTTTTCGAAGGAGCTAAAGGTTGGACGGGAGGCTTGTGAGTGCGGGGTGAACTTGAGGGAGCTGAGAAAGATCTACTCCCCATAGACCGGTGAGTTATAGATCATCGAAGTTGGAGCCACCGAAACCATGACTTTAGCGCATGGACTTCCATAGACGGCGCCAATCGGCGTGGGGTCTCCATAGTAATTCCCATGGTACATGGACCTGGCCTTAAGATAAGAGAAGCACACTGGTGGATTCATCGGCTAACAAATAAGAAGGGGCATGATTTACCCAAGTCTAGCCCCCCAAAGGAAAAACCCACTAGTAGGAAAAGGCCTAGTGGCGGCGTTAGGAAAAGGTGGTTCGTGGTGTTTAAACCGCACGCCACTAACCTCGCGCCACTGGTAGGTCATAGTGGCGGCGTCTCTACCGAACGCCACTAGTAGGGTTTCTAGTGATGGCGTGCCGTGTGAGAGCCACCATTACATATCCTAGTAGTGGTGTTTCTTATAAGCGCCACCATTACATACCATATGTGTGGTGTTCCTTTTATCATGAACGCCACATCATCCAATTGAATATTCACAGCACAACAAGATATATTTATAGAAATGATAGCATATCATTACAGTCAACTCCATATAGTTGAGCTAGCTAGCTACATAGCACTAAAACTACTAGTCGTCAACAGGATTATTGGCAATGTACGTGTGATACCTAATGGTAGCAGTAGGAATCTCATCATCTGAAGAAATATCGGTAGTAGAATTAGGTCATGCGATCTTCACAGGGATGGAAGACCAGCTTCTCATGGGTGTCCATCTCATAGGCATCGACCATCTCAGTCCATCTCGGACCACTAAAAAGATGCGGTTTGCCTGATTCATGACTTGGACTTTGTAGGTCGGTGTAGGTTGCTTCAGAGGTAGAAGACCAACCTGTAAATGTTCCTGGTGCCACAACGGCCAATCAAAATGGTCTATAAAATCAAGTCTAAACATGCATGGTATGTTCTGTATATAGAATCATAAGAAAGCAACAATTAGCACGTAATCCAGTTGCATGGTATATAGGTTAATTTCTTGTGAATAGATATACCATGATAACTTCGCAGTTATAAGGAAGCACTATGACAACTTTCTTGTCCTTGCACTGTTGGTAACCATAATGCTCACATCGATCATCATTCATTATGTATCTATATATGATAATGCAAACTTAGTTATATAGATCATTTTAACTTAATTAGCATCGTAAGTAGCATAATATATCAACATCTTAATTAGTATGATGTCGGAGCCGGAGGTCGGGGCGGCGCGAGGTCGGGGCGGGGTGGCGATTTGGGGAGGGGAACGAGCGCGCGGGGAGGAGTTGGAATAAGAGAGAGAGAGAGAGAGAGAGAGAGAGAGAGAGAGAGAGAGAGAGAGAGAGAGAGAGGGAAGGGTGTGGCCGACGGCCGTTAAGTTAGCGAAATTTTGGATGTAACAGTGGTGACGTCTGCAAATCCTGGAACACCACCACTACGACTTAGTTGCGGCATTCAAGTTTTCTAAACGTCTAGGCTACATTGGTACCGGCTCGCATGGTCCCCAATTAGTGCCGGTGTTAACTAACCCCTGAACGACATTTGTCACTAGCATGACAAGGATGCATACTGAGCTACACAATATGGTATGTTTTCTAAGTTACTATTCTTTTTTCTATTTCTTATTGTATTTATATCATGTGATGATGCTCTATCTAACGTCAAGCTATCTAACTTTTGTATCTTGAAAACTACTGCTTGAGGATGGTTTCTTCTCTTCAAACTCCCGAAGAAGACTTAGTTGGAGGTGGCATGAGCACCGTTGTCGTACAAGACGGTGACGAATGGCTATATAGTTTTCAACAAGGAGGGGTGTAAGAAGTTCCTTCTTCAAGCCGCAAATCTTCAAGTTGGACAAACCATACTCCTGACTGGCATGGCAGGAACACTTCACTCAGAAACCTTCAGATGACATTCAATCCGATGTCAGATCCGGAGTGAGACTCCAAGTGGTGAGCGGTGGCAGGGTTCAGGCCAAATAAGAGATTGATTGATTACAAATAATATACAAGACAAGATGGATCGACTGTAGTGATTACTAGCTCTTAGGAGCAGGTGGAGAAGAAGGAGGAGGAGGAGGAGGTAGGTTATGGTTTAGGCATGTGTCCTTCTTGAAGCGGAGCACCCCGTTTAAGTGATCCACCTCCCATATGTGATCTTGCATCTGCACGTTGCCCAACACGGACGGCCCAAGCTCCCGTCGCCGGAACGCCACGCACACCACCCCCGGCGCCGCCTCCGGCACCACCACCCCCTTGGCGCCTGGGTCCAGCCTCGCGCCGCCCTCGAACTCGATCTCCAGTCTTGGTATGGTGACGTTGTGGGCTGGATCGACGCCGTCGTCGCCGGTGAAGGTCCACCAGTAGCAGTGGTCGAAGCCTGTGATGTCCTCCTTCTTGAGGTGGGCCAGGTGCCTGGTGATGGCCCTGGTGACCTCGCCGTACGCCGGCTCCACGAGCCCCGTGAGGGACGTGCCGGTGTCGATGTGGAGGCCGCCGCCCTTGTTGTCCTCTTGCCACACCTCGGGAGGGATGTCCAGGCGCTTGCCGTTGATGAATAAGCCGGTGACATGTACGCCGAAGGCAGGGACGAGTGGGTTGTAAACGATGCGCGTCTCGCGGGCCCCCGCGGCCATGGCCGGGTTGGGCCCGAAGGTGAGGTAGCTGGAGGCGTTGCCGAAGCTGCGCGTGGGGAGGAGGCAGAAGGAGAAGCGGCCCTTGAAGTGCCTGGCGGCGACGGTGCCGAAGGACACGTCCTGGTTGCCCAGGGTGAGAATGCCGTCGTGCATGGCCACGGCCCCGCCGGCCTCGTAGGTGGAGCAGCCAAGCACCAGTCCGGGCAGCCTGGCCATCCGGCCGCCGGACACGGCCACGGTGGCTGTCTCGCTGCCGTAGATGCCGCGGGTGACGGTGCCGTCCTGTGTCCTGGACTCGTAGGTGCACGACTCGTTGTGGAGATTGGACTGGCAATCGTTGTGCGGGAAAAGGCCGCAGCTATCCGCCTGCGAGCACCGGTACCGCCGCCACGAACGAGACTGCGCCGGACGGTACCAGCTCCTCACATACTTGCCACCAGCTGATTTATCCACCGCCGGCGCCGCCGCCGCCGTGTTGACGGGGTCCGAAGCGTCGTCCATGGACATGATGGTCACCGTGCTGGGCGGCTTGATGGGGGGCGGACGACGACGGCCTCTGTCTCTGTGGCGGCGGTGCCCACGGAGGCGGCAGTTGACCCAGGTCAGGTCGTTGGCGGTGTCCAGGGCCATGCTGTACGGCAGCGCCGGCGTGCCCAGGAGCACCGTGACCAGGTACATGCCCACGTCCACCACCGTCAGGGCGCTCCTCATCGGCATCTCGAACGTGGACGTGCTCGCCATCAGCTCCGTCATGTCTGTTGCCGACGTAGACATCAGCTTCGGCACAGGCATCAGGTTCAAATCTTCTTCCGCCGCCGATGATGAGCCTGAGCCTGAGGAGCTGGTGCCCTCGGCCATGATCTTCCGACGGTGCCGCCCAAGGTCCTTGGCCTCCATCACGCGGTAGTGCTCGCGCCGCTCCTCCGGGGACTCCGGAACCACCGGCGGGGTCATTCGGAAGTGGCAGCTGCTCCCATCCTCCAGCATCGCCACGTCCATGACCTCGTCAGCATATACATCGAAGACGGCGTGGCCGGGGACGACGGCGACGAGGAGGAGAAGTAGTAGTAGTGTCACCACCACCACGGGGGCGCGCGCGGCCACGGTGACGACATTGTAGCAGCAGCAATGGCCGTGGTGCATCTCCGACGACGACGACGACGGTCCACGCCGCGCATAATCATTCATTAATCTCATTTGATGAGACTAATAAGCATGCATGCCCGCCATTAATTGTGCGCGCGCTCCATTTTAATTAGTGCTATATATGAATAAGGTTGTTTCCTGCTTTTGTTCGAGTGGCCACCACGCCCCGGCCTTCACCGTACCTATATTAAGCTCCTCCTCTATCGTCCACCTATATTTAGTTTCTCGCCGCTAGATAACTAATTATCTTTTCCTTTGGCACTAGCTAGATCTCTCTCTCATGTATGCATCACACTCCGCTCTTTCTCTCTTAATTTCATGCATGCAAACAATGAATCATCCAACATTCTCTCGTTTTCTAATCTCCCAAAGAAGAAAGAGACCATCTTCTAAACAAGTTCCGCTGACCGCCGGAAATCCTGGTGGCCAGCCGAACCACTATACAGTGTAGTGATTCAGCGCATTCCGGGAATTTCCCGTGGCCGCCGAATTTCTTCTCGTTTTCGCAGAAACCCTTTCTCGAGCTATTTTCCAACTTGACTCTTGGCTCATCTCAGGTGGATGTGATGGCTGATAGACACTGGGATGTGTATCTGATGTTTTGCATCTCCAAAGAACTTATTGAGACCATCCCTCTTAATAGTGCGGTGTTTCCTAAAAGACTCAACAGATAAATAAAGAGAAATGTAACAAAAACATCGGCTCTTCTTATGATTAGCGAATGGGTGGTCTCACATCATCTCTCATCATCTCTTGTGAGATGTAACCTGTGTAAGTACTAGAAAGACACATTAGTCCACACTCTAGCTCCGGTGTCAGCATTAACCAAAATAATGGATAAGCGTATTTTGCCCTCATAGCGCGCCTCCCTCCTCCAGCCCCATCGCAGAGTCGTTGATGGAGGTGCCAAATTCGCTCGAGTTCTCCATCGAGACATTGCACCATCATGCATCCAAGGAGCCTCGTCGCATGCATGGCGTCGAGGCTATGTCCGACAAGAACTTGCGGGCATACATGTTATACCCAGTGATAGTAGAATTCAAGAATTGCAGTGTCCAAGACCCCAAGCAGAAGCGAAAAAGGCTCAATGCCAAGAGGATCCCTGCCAACGATGTCGAGGCATCGAGCTCCTGCAATGTCCTGGCTGACAAGTAAGAATTTTAGTTTAACAAGTTATTGTATTTCTTTATATTTATAACAAGGGAGAAAAATGTTTTTAATCATTAGTCCTCTAGATATTAAGTGTATTGTTACCCCAACAAGGAGCTAGCTCCGATGTGATTCACTTGAGGATGATGACGGAGGATTCCTTCGACGTGAGTTCCCGCAACATCTGCACATCTAGCCACCTCAAGAAGTGGGGCTGCTTGCCATCGATACCTTCTCTAGCCGGCTGTGTGGAGGTGAGGAGAGGAGGCGACCTGGTGAGCTCTGTAACATCCCAATTTTAGCAACCCTCATTAGTTATCTAGAATGCAAAAATCAGGGGGAACAAAAATGTTTTCTTGTTGAGTGATGCAGTGTTTGCTTGTTGTTTATTTGTGCTTATGCATCTGAATGTATAGCATATGATATACTCCTTACCTCACCATCAGTTGACAAAAGCTATTTCACAAAACTTTCTTGGCTTATTTTACATATTCTCAAAAATGTTCTGGCTTTCCAAAACTTGAGCCAAGATGCCTTTGCCACAAACATTATTTTCCTACCTTCTATTAACAAAATTATGAAGAGTTATATGATATAATCTCCTTATGTTTTCAAGACAAAACTTTCAACTATTCGTATCCCTAGGTTTTTCCAAAACCTTCCATAAATTTTTGAACTCTACTTTTGGCAGAAATACCCAGGGGACTCTCATCTACTTCAAAATAGAATCTTTTAAAAATACCCATCCTTACCCCAAACTAGGATTGGAGGTATCCATGGTAGTAGATTTGTTTTGCTTGTAAGATGAGTTGCCTTAATCTGCTAAGATGAATTGTCTTGATTTGTTGCTTGACTTGTTTTCTTAGGAGTAGTATGAGCTACCCTAAGAGCTCATCCTCTAGGATCAAGCAAAGATAACATTACAATCCCTAAGCAAGTTTCCAAAGCTGGATATGATCTCTAGCCACCTGGTGATCATCTAAAACCCTTAACCAAATCACTCCTGAAATGATCCTCTTCTAGAAGCTTCCAAGTCAATGAAGACCAATATCAAGCCTATAACTATCCTACTAAATCTACACTTCATAATCATCCACTTGATGATGATTTGGAACCTTGCATCATCTCAAAACCATCCTCTCTTGGATTATAGTCAAAAAATATAAAACTGCCAAAAATGGCCAAGTCTGGAAAACTGTTAACAACATCACATCTTTGGGACTCCCTCTTTTCCATCCCTTGTGCATTTCTGGCAACGCACTCAAACCATATTTTAGACCATCATAAGGACTCCCAAGGCCCACTCTTTCCATTGGTTAAATCATGCTCCAACCCACTTGTTCTTGATGGTTTTGTAGGCAAGAAAATAATATTTTCTTCAAATCTTATCAACTAGCCTTCTTTGGCAGAAGCTCACATCTCCATGTTACCTTATTTTGACCAACTCTTGGCATGGTTGTACTCTAATCGTGAAGGTATATCCGTCCCTACTTCACTTGTTTCAATTGGAGCTTTGTGCCTCCAAAACCCACATGGTTTTGAAGACTACTTGATAATCTGTTTTGGCACCCTTATTTTATTCAAAGTTTGTCATCAATCTTTGGAGAGCTCAATCATGATCAGCCTCAACTCTTTTCTCCATGGTGATCTACATCACTTGGTCTGGCCATCCATATATCACATGACCCAAGGGGAGCTTTGAGCTCCTATATCCATCAAGGATTTGATGGTATAAAAATAATAGTGCCCAAGATCATATATTCTATGTGTTTCCTCCAAATCAAGTGGAACCTTCAAAACCCAAGGTTGCAAAGGATTGATACATCAAGAGGACATCATCTACCATGGAGATATAAATTTATCGAATATTATCCATAATTCCTTTGACCCAAAAAGTATTTATTCCTTTCTTTTACTAAATCTTAAAAACTCCCTCTTCAAAGGAAAGTTTCTATTTCTCCAAAACACTTGTCCATAGTTAGGAACAATTGAAGCCTATATATCATATCCTATATTACCACTTCAAAACTAAATAGTTTTGAAGTGTTTTATTATTTATTTTTCCCTTTTTCCTAAATAGCAAAAATGGAATAATAAATGGTTTAAATACTTTTCTGCCTCAATAAATCCTTAGAAAATTATGCAATGTTTGAATTGATGTTTAGGATCATATCCAATCAAAATCTCACCTTGTACATTTCAAAATTCTCAAATAAATTAAGAAAACCATTTCAACACTTTTTAAATAAGTGATAAAATGAGGATCTAAAATATTCAAAAAATTCTCAAATAATTCTTAGAGATGTGCCTTGACCATATCTATCTACCAGTAGCATTTCCCCATCTTGCCAAGGTCAATTTTCTAGAGTCTCTACATGATCATCTCTAAGGCCAAAAATTGAAATACTTCCAAATCATTAACCAAAACCCTCCATCCTTTCCCAAACCTGGCCAAGTAATCCTTATATCCACCCACCACACCCCTGGTTAACCAACACTGTAGAAATGCACTGTAGCACCACCCCACCCCTCGTCCTTTGTGCTTGGAAGGGAAAGAGAGGGATGGACAAGCACATCTTGCCAAACCATTTAATCACAGCAGTCCTCCTCCATACTTTACTCCCTCTGCACGACCAGCACATCCTCTCACCCCTCTCCACCTCCCACCTCGCCTGGGAGGACAACAACCGAAACCTACCCTGTTGGTGAGCTCGGTCTACCATAGACCCTCCCACCTGGTATTAATCGCCCCATGCCACCCTAGTCTCTGCAACTGCTCTCATTTCCACTCCTTGCCCACACCACTCTCCCCTCCCTGGAGCCCTGAAGCTCCCTCTTGCTCTGCTGCTTAGGAGGAGAAGAAGAAATCTCCTCGGATCCTTGCGTGCATGCGAGCATATGATCGGTTGATACATTGCAAATGTATCTATAATTTTTGATGTTCCATGCTTGGTTTTATCCACTTTCTTGTTTTTTGTTCCAACTTTGGAGTAATTTTCATATGATTTCTTGTACTAACCTATTAACAAGAGCCACAGTGCCAGCTGCCTGTTTTCTGCTGTTTTTGGTTCCAGGAAAGTCAGAAAATGAATATTCTCGGAATTGGACGGGACAAAAGCCAAAGTGCCTATTTTTCCGAAGGGATCAAGTGCCAGAATACGAGATGGAGAGGGGCCAGGGCCGGCCACACCACCTGGCCGCGCGGCCAGGCTTGGCCCGTGCCAGGGGGTGGTCTGGCCGACCCCAGCACCCCCTTGGCCTCTCCTTCCGCCTATAAGTTGCCCTCGGGACAAAAACCCTAGGTACCCGATCAAAAATCCACGAAAGAGTCTGTAGCCGCTGTCATCTCCATCCCTAGATCGGGAGGGATCTGAAGCTCTTCCTGGCACCCTGCCGGAGAGGGGAATTCACCCTGGAGGCCTTCTTCATCACCATGCAAGCCTCCGGTGTGATGCGTGAGTAGTTCATCCTTGGACTACGGATCCATGTAGTAGCTAGATGGCTGGTTTCTCCTCCTTTGTGCTTTCATGTTTAGATCTTGTGAGCTCCGTTCATGATCAAGATCATCTATTTGTAATCCATACATGTTGTGTTTGCGGGGATCCGATGGATATTGAGATGCTATTTCAGATTGATTATTGATTCTATCATTTCTTTGTTATTTGAGATCTTGCATGCTTTCCGTTGTTACTAGCTATTTTGGCCAAGTAGATGCTAGCAACTCCAAGAGTTAGTATTTATGCTCGATAGTGGGTTCATGCCTCTGGTAATCTGGGGAAGTGACAGAAATCTATAAGGTACTAGATGTGTTGTTGCTACTAGGGAGAAAACAACGATCCTTTGTTTATAGAATAATTGTATTGTTTACTTTACACGCAGTTCGTAAAGCAATAATCTGTTGCTTGCAACTTAATACTGGAGGGGGTTCGATGATAACCTGAAGGTGGATTATTAGTCATAGATGCAGTTGGATGGCGGTCTATGTATTATGTTGTAATGCCCAATCAAGTCTCAAAGGAGTCAAGATGATTAGTATATGCATGTGTTGCTTTCTCGGTGTTTGTCAATGGCCCCGCTGTAATTTGTTCACCCAGCATGTTATCTATCTAAGGAGAGCCACCTCTAGTGAACTATGGATCCCGGTCCTTGTCTTTTATATACAATCTACAATCTTTTACTGCTTTGTGTTTACTTTTTGCAAACTATTACTTCTTTCCATTCGATACGTTTAATCCTTTGTTTTCCGCAAAACACGGTGAGATTAACAACCTCATCGCAAGTTGGGGACAAAGTTCTGTGGTTGTGTTGTGCAGGTCTCTACGTTGCTACTAGCACTGGTAGTGCGCCCTGCCAAAGCTCAGCTAGTAACACCTTTGGGGTGTTTCCTTGCTCCTACTGGTTCGATTAAACCTTGGTTTCATAACTGAGGGAAAACTTACTGTTGTGCTCATCATACCTTCCTCTTGGGGTTCCCAACGAGCTCTACGTTGAAAGTCGAGTGCATCATCGGTATCGACTTTCCCAGCTCCTTATCTCTCTTTGATCTATTTTCCCTCTCTCTAAGTTGCATTTATGCGCCTTCATTTTCATCGCAGGGTCACCGAAGGATGCCGCCCAAGATCTTGGCTAAAGCGGAGATCCTTCCGCTAACCAGAGGTTCCCGAGCCCTAGCCCCGCTGCATGCATCACACAGGAACCTCCCCGGACTACCGCGCCCCCTGGGTGACATCCCCCTCGCCCTGCATGCATCCCTGGGAGCTTCCCCAACCAATCCCGAGCGTGCTCCGCGGGCTCGCCATTGAGCTAGTCTCTGCCGGCAAAACACCCCCATGCCGACCATCGCCGAGCCCGTCGTCGTCGACCGCGTCACCCTAACCCCTCCCTATCGACTCTGGCACCCTCAATTGAGCACCCCCGTGTGTTCCCGATCCTTGCTAGGGTTCTCTCTCGTGTGCCATCGCAAGGAGGGAGACGACCCCCTGCCGTCGGATCCGCTTCTAATCCGACGGTCCACAACGCCCCATACTCCTTCAACCACAGATGACTACAAGTGCACAGATCATTTGTAGCTAGTTTCGAAATAAATATATCGATCCCACAGGGAGCAGTAGGCAAAAGACTAAAATGCTTTTAACTATAACTAAACGCAGTACTTAAGGAATAACTTTGTGAGTTCTCCCATGGCATGGACATGGCTTTGTGAGTTCTCCTTGATTCCCCAAGTTAGTACGTAAGGAATGACAACGACTTTATAGTCACAGTAAGTGCTATCATCCCTCCGTCTACCAACAAGTAATCCCCTTCATCGAGTCCCAATAGGAGGCAAATATTGAGGAGGTGCACAACTCCCAATATCAAGATGAAGACAATTAACACATACACATAATGATGTATAATATAATAATATCTATCTCATCTCAGTTATATGCTAGGGTTTCTCCATCTCCCCAAGAACTAGAGATCTACTCAAACATGGAGGCAATCAACATCATAGTAATGGTAATGGAAACAATCATAAACGAATAGTACTTGTATAAATCCTCAACGAGTATAGGAATTACAACAAGATCTAAACAAGATGTAGATGGGATGGATGGAGATGGTGGTGATGCAGCGGTGGATGATGAAGATCGATGCCTTAGCCTCCCGGATCTGCGCAGGGCAAAGATGGATCCCTTGTGGATGAGTTCCCCCTCCAGATGTCTTTCGGGGGTGAGGTTTCTGTGATTTCTGGGTGTTCTGTATGTCGTCTCCCCGAACCAATTGCATGGGGTGAAACTATTTGACGAGGCGGAGGCGGCGCCAGCTATATGGCCGGAAAAATTGCTTCGCCCATATAGTTGGTCGTTGAACTCTCTGTCTTTCTTATTCGCTTCTTGTTTTCTTTTGGTATTATTAATATTTCCCAAATAAGGGATTTACATTGTTTTTGAGTCCTTTTCTCCACTGTACAACTGCTCCAAGAATTATATTCATTGGATCCATCATCTGTCCTGATCCTGACGAAAACAGACATAAAATGCACGTGTGGGCACCGTAAAATACCAAGATCCTATATCTACAATGCAAAATAATAATGTAAAACATGATGCAAATATGCACTCATCAACTTCCCCAAGCTTAGACTCTTGCTCGTCCCGAGCAAGTTCTAGCTTAATGCATGTGATCCTCATATTCATTAAGCTGGGTCGATAAAATAAATGAGGCAATTGCAGCATGTGTTTATCATGTACGATACATAGGAATAAGTTCATGAATAGTACCTTACTCGAACCATTTGGATAGTGTTAGAAGGCTTCCACACCTTAGTGATCAATAGTTCATAAAAGATGAATCTCAATATAATGTAAGAGAATCCGGTTCAACCGAATGAGTTAACGAGGTAGTTCCAAGTATTTTAGGATCAACGCATTCACTTGGGATTTAGAATCTCAAAAGCATCTCTTTGTCATACTACAACTCAGTGGTATATGCCTACTTGCTCTTTGCACACTCGCTCTTTTTATTCTTCTTTTTCTTTTCTTTTGTATATATATATATGCTCACACTTTTGTTTAAGTGTTGTGCAAAGGAGCTAGCCATATATTCTACTTCATGTAGGAGTTCAAAGTTTAACGATCTCAATTACCAAATTCCAACTGCATATGAAGCATTCTTATGACTTGAAGATTCTTCCTTGACTTGTTCCCACTCTATTTTGATAGAACTTTATTTTCTTTTGTTCAAGGTTTCTTTTTCAACTTAACTGTGTAGATAATTTTTCTTTGTAAATCAAACCGTAGACTTACAACATATTGACTAAATTATCTTTAGGTGTTCTATTAATACCAATAGTGTGGAAGACTCCTATTGCTATCTTGGGGAACCACTGCCCGTTGATGGTGTGCTCCGACGGCATGTGCTAGTGGATCACCTTGAACTTGAACATCTTGGGGGCGCTGACATCGAGGGTGGTGACCGTGATGGCGCCTAGGGCCACGCTGGTCTCGTTGTGGTCGAATTTGTTCTAGCGTAGCAGGTATGGAGAGCTCTGTTCGTCGACATCGTTCCCTCTCTACTCATCGTAGAGTGGTGGACACGGCGAGACACATCGCGTGTTCCTCGACTAAGTGACTCAATTGTGCCCTCCATGCTAGACAAACCATCGGCATGAAGTGCATCCACTGTCGCACCCATGTTGTCGTCCAGCAGACGGACAACTGATGATTACATCACCTGGGCAATCCAGACATGCCCTGTCAATTTCATCTCCTATGATCTTCATTATCCTTCGGGCTTTCTCCTTTCTACTACTATTATTTATTCCTTGATGCCCGGAACAAATCAATGATTGGTTTGATTTCATATGTACGCGTATGTAACTTTGATATCCATCTAGGATGGTTGAGACTTGAGAGGTTGGACTTGGGACTACTTGAGTTCATAATGTCCAACATTCCAAGTGTTAGAGTATTGTACGTATATGATTGTTACGTTAGCTTAGGATAGTTAGGATTTCAACCTAACTTCACTTGTACTTCAATATGATACCGCACATATATATATACTCGCTCATGAGGCTCAATAATACATCCATCATATTTCGCCAATCTCTCTCCCTCTCTATTGTTCTACATGGTATCAGACTAAATAGATCCTAACCTAGCCGCAGCATGCTTCCACCGCACTGCCCCCAGGGGATCGATCTCCATGATCTCCTTCAGGGGCCACTCGATCCCTATCAGGACTGGTCTGCTGATCCTTTATCGGCTGCCCCAGTGAGTCTTTTTTCGATCTCTAGATCTGTTTTTTCTCTTTGTTGGTCGTTCGATGGGTATTTTCTTTTTTGGTTTACCAATCATAGATCGAATTGATTCGCCTACCACTTTCGTCACCACCGCTCCTCTACTCTGATCATCGACATCTATGATCTACACCGCGTCCGTGCGCTTGCCTCCGCTGCTGTCACGCCTACCTCGGCAGGCTGTCGCGGCCTCACAACAGGTTGCAACGCACCTCGGCCAACTTCTATGCCTTCCTCGGTAGGCTACCATGGCTGCCCCCCTCAGATCGTCTTCGTCGATATCATCCGGGACTTCACCGATAACGCCGCTATCGACTCCGATCTATGCATCGTCCATGCCATGGCGCACACAGTGCACCTTCGGTCTGATCAACCGATCTCATGTTCGTCTATGCCAAGCTTGTCCCCGAGCAAGCGCCTACCACCGATCGAGCTACGGGCTGCCGCTGCGTCGCCCCTTCGGGCTATCAAGACGCCGCCTTGGTCCTCACCTACTAACTGCCCACGCGTCTCACAAGCATCTACACGGCGGTGGCCTCTAGCCGCTGCATCGACTCGTTGCATGAAGCTATGCCACCCCATCGGGTCGTAGCGTCATTACACGCAGTATACATCGACATCCTCGTGCAACAACGCCCCAGACTATCTCCGTGCCACCTCCCACAATGCGGGTCACCTACGTCCGCGCATGGCCTTCGTCACGTTGGATTCTTCTTCACCTACATCGAGTATCACCGCCGTGCCTCTCTAGGCATCCAACATGACCACTCTAGTTGCCGCTAGTTTCGTTGTTCCTTGTTTGTTAGCCTGACACAAATAGTAAGGTCCGTGAGGGCCTACCCGAACCTGCCTGGCCATGCTCTAGGTAGCCTCATGAGGGAATGCCTCCACGAGGGTGGTTCCGTGGCCAAGGGGGCTTCCTGGTAAACTGGTGCGGCATCGTTTACTCGTAGGAACCAGTCGCGGACAACCCCTAGTGAGCTCTCCCTTAGGGGTATTCCACCAGCCCCCGTGACAACAAGGCCTGGGAGTGCGAGTTTCCTTGCTTGCACCTACGATAGGAGGGGCTCGATGATCACGCTCAATTCTTCGGCTAGGCCTCTCGAGGGGGAGACCAGAACGAGTGCTTGTCCTCTTGGTCCGTGAGTCTATCTAGGCGATTTTATGCCATTGGGAGGGAGCTCCCTCACGAGCCACCATGTAAGTCTCTTGAGGAGACGACTGTAGGGTAGGCGAGTTGTTGCGGAAGGGGAGCACGGCTCCCGCGATAGGAGAATGGAGGCACCCTGCTCGCCTTCCGTCCATGCATTTGGCTCCATGGCGGTGCATCGGGGGACGAGCTCTGTCTGATCCTAGCCCATGGCGATGTGAAGGACATGTTCAGCCCTTGTCTCCGTGCGGGACGTCATGCCGACAGAGTCGGCAATGGTCTTCGAACCGCACCTCAGCCCCCTACCTGGCGCATCAAATGTCGAAGAAAGTGTCCCGCAGAGGAACAAGGGGTCCAACAAGCCCTAAGTTCGAGAGGGGGCTGGACACGCGTTCCAAGCTTCTCAATAGGAGGCGAAGACGACAGCGAATGATCATGACAGAGAGGTTAAGACGGGTTTTTTTACCCATGTTCGGGACCCTCGTGAGGAGGTAAAGCCCCTACTCCTCCTTTGTTATATTGCTTGCGGTGTATCGCGAGGGTACAATGGTGAGTTAATGTCTAGGGTTATAGATCACTAGGATCGACCTTTTCAAAGGTAGGAGAAGGCCTCCTTATATAGGTACGTCGGGCCTCTTCCCCCTAAAGGTTAGATGGGAAAGGGATACCACATTGATGCGCCCCAAAGGTCCGGTTTACAAGACTACTTTCCCTGGACACCGTCCTCCGTCATGGGCGCTCTCTGGTCCTTTGCAAAGTTGGGGCTCTGAAGTTGTCCTCCACTACCCGACGCCTCCCTTGCCTCCTTTGCACCTAAATGGCAAGGAATAGCTTTCCCGGCACCGGTGACGTCCATGATGCATTTGCACCAGAGGAGGCGGTCTAGCCTCTCTTTACCGACGTGGTCCACCCTACTATGGCCATTCCTATAGAGCTTTGTCCTCTTCCTTTCTTTCTCCCCGAGATTACGAACGCGCCCCTAGGGCACCCTCCGAAGCATCCAAGGCCCGCTAAAGGACCCGGTCAATACGGTCCTCCACCGTAAACGGTGGAATTAGGTGGAGGACCCGGGCGAGGCCTCTGTAAAGGTGGCAGCCTCAGGTTTCCCTCTTGAGGCCATCTACATCATGCCTCTGCCCCTGGAGGGAGCCGTGGATCTGTCGGTGGGCCCGTCATTCGTAGGATCGTGGTACCCCAAGTGTCAGGACTCCGACAATAGGGTTACACACTTAAGAGTTCAAGGGCATTTAGAATGTGCTTGCGAATGAAGATCTAGTAGAGAAGTAATTTCGAAGGTGTTCAGAGTGTCTCGTAATATATCGGAGGTGTCCAGAATATTACCGAGAGTGTTCAAAATAAGTTTTGAGCATTAATGAGATGAGAGAAGGGTTGCGAGGTTATCTCGGATGGTCTCGGAATGGCTTCGAGAGGTCCCGAATGGTCCCGGAATTGTCTGTAATGATTCTGTGTATATATGGAAGGTTTTGGGAGGAGTGGAAGGTTCCGGAAGGTTATGGAAGGTTTCGGAAGGTACCATGGTGATCTGGTAATCTTAGGATGACCGGAAGATTCCATAATAGGTCCAGCCACGTTGCCCTACCCCAATTCAGATTGGTCAAGGGAGGCTATTTTCTAGTAGGTTTCGGTTGACCTAAACCTACCGGAAATCGTCCAAACTTTGGGGCTGGATCTTGGAGACCTATAAAAGGAGACCCAAGGGAACCCCAAGAGGGTTACAAGCCACAACCCTTGCCCCAACGCACAACACCCGCCGCCTCCAAACCCTAGCGCGCCACTGCCGCCCCACGCGTGTTGTGCCACCGCCCCATGCCGCCTCCTCCTCTCTCTCTTGCCGTCTCCAAACACTAGCTGTGGGAATCGATGCTCCGACTAATTCAACAACGACGGATTCGTCGGTGCATGTTCATGGAAACCTTCCGTAGTATAATACATCTCCTCGTGACTCGCTTCTGCGGGGATCAACGCTTGTTCAAACTCGTCATCGACAACTTCCGCTAGTTCGATCATCGAGGGTATGATCCGTTGCCTCTCCCCTTGCGCATGATCCTGGTTATGCGCAATTTTTTTTATTTTGCGTAGCGTGTTCTCCAGCACGTACCCTACATCGCATCTGGAATGCAACTTCTGAATCAGATATCCTTATCCGCTAGATTGTTTAAAATTCGATATGGATACTTTAAATAGGATTCGGAGCATGATTCGGTAAATAAATTATCTTATTCATTTACAACCCTACCGACGAGAAAGTTTTTCCCCTTGTAAACACTTTTCCAGCAAGATCGAGTAAAAGAAGCATGACGTAGAGTTGTTAGAGGGCAGCCTGGACCTGGGTAAAAATCAGTCGTGTTTCATGTGTTTTATCTCGTCGAGCTCGAAGCATCGTGCGACCTTTGCCTAATAAAAAGGGTGTTCAGCATCGCCAGTGTCTGTCTTTCAACACGCGAACATCTGGCATGGGGCGCGCGGTTTCCTGGTGCTAGCCACGCGTCGGCCTAACTTGTGGGCTTGAGTTGCAAAATTCTACTTCCCTCCGCTCATTAACGTATGACTGTTTAGATATTCAAAGTGGATTAAATACACTTCAAGATAAATAAACGTACACACCGAACATGCATGTTTTAGAAAAAGTCTGGATTATCTTACTCCCTCCGGTTCATAGTAATGATCCTCGTTAGATTACTATAAATCTAGTTAAGAATTTAGACGGGATTCGTACGAAATCTAGACAAAGTTGACGTCATTAATATGAAACACTGACCGAGGGAGTATAATAAGAAAAATAAAAACGCTTTTGGTAGGTGGATTAAAGTCTAGGGCTTGGTAGTATTCTAGTTTTTTCTTAAGGCCATGTTTGTACTCTGTAATCCTACCGTTTAATGGCAGCTCTAGGGTCCTTTTTCTTGTTAAAAAAAAGAGTCACCATTGTCTATGTCGTAGTAGTAGCCAAGACAATTATTGCAAGTATTTCAAGAGAAAAAAAAAATCCCAAAATGAATTATTGACGGACGCGGAGGGAGAGGGTTAACATGACCTGCCATTATCTTCTTCTTTCCTCCTCTCACGCCACGACAGTCCTTCTTTCCCCTTCTCTGTGGGCCCGAGGTGTCAGAAACAGCGATCGGAAAATATTTAAAGTGAACCGGTTGTTTTGTGCTAAGAGCATCTTCCCTCAGGTTGGCAGGAGGGCGTTCCTACCCTTCGGACGATGAAAATTGGGCCAGTCGCGTTTTCAAGCTGCCAAATTCTGTTGGATTTGGTCTAACTTTCATCCGACGATTCCAGGCCGATCCCAGGACGCCAGGAATCACCTGGGAACGCTGGACGCAACGGAATCGGTAAAAAAAACCCGCATGTGGCCCCGCTCTGTCAGTGTGTGAATGCCAAGTCGTCCTCATCTCGTCGTCTCGGTTCCCGCGATGGACCGCCGGGCAATCACCGCCCGTCTCGTCGGCCACACGTCGCCTTAATGGCGCGCCACCGCCGGCCCGCCTTCCCACCGCATCCGCTTTCCCTCCCACACGGCTACACCCCTCCCGCCCTCGCCGCCCTATAAATGTCGTCGCCCTCACCGTTTTCCAGAGCACACACTCATGCCTCCCAGTCCCCAACCACAAACTCCTCCATCAGCGAAGAAGATCTCGGCGACAGCAATGGCGGAGAGGTACCCCGGCGGCGTGCTGGTGCCGCCGTTGCCCGAGGACGACGGGATGGTCGAGGAGATCCAGGCGGCCATCGCGGCCATGGAGGACCCGGAGCTCGCCGAAGACCCCGGCAACTTTGTGTACTGGGAGAACTTCTTCGTCGAGCGGCGGAACCACGCCGAGGACACGCTCACGCGGCATTGTCATCAACGAAGGCTACACGCCCTTGCGCACGCCGAAGCTTGAGCCGACGGTCTGGGCCATCCCAGTCGACGAGGACGCGTTTGTCATGAAGATGACGATGGAACACTCTATGAACGACGTGCTGCCCATGCAAGACCCCGATTCCTGCGCCTGGTCCAGGGTGGACAGGGAGCAGGAGGAGGCAACGCGCGTTCGACGTCTGCAGGAGAAGACCGAGTGCGAGGCCTTGTGCGCCGCTCGCCAACGGCGCGCCTACCAGGGTGCGCCGCTTATCGTCCTTGACAACGACGACGATGAGGCCGCACCCCCGTCTCAGCCGTGGCGGTACGGCGACGCCAACCAGAGCAGCTCTGCCGTCGTCGTCGTGGGTCCGGAAACGTAGAACGAGTGGAGGAAAAAAAACACAGAAGGTGTGGTTTTGTGGAAATTGTAGAACAAACGCGTGGGCTTTTTAGGCACGGTTGACTTGACTTGACCTGACCTTGTACAGCTGCCTGCCATCGCACCGTCTTCTTCCCCTTCCTCCTCTCACTCACGCCAGTCTTCCTTCCTCCTTCCTTCCTTGCATCCCGAGAGGAAGGAACGCAGGCCAGGTCCTCCCGCCGTCGAATCGCCGCAGCCTGAGGGCGCCGCCGGGGTGAGCGTGGTCACTGGGGTGATGAACCCCCTCATTGGAAAGCTCACCGTGTTGTTGAGCGACGAGTACAAGAAGCTCACAGGGGTGAGGAGGCAGGCGTCCTTCCTCATGAAGGAGCTCAGTGCTATGAATGCTGCCCTTCACAACCTGGAGCTCATGGAAGAGCTCGATCTAGTGGTCAAAGATTGGAGAGACCATGTCAGGGAGATGTCCTACGACATGGAGAACTGCATCGATGACTTCATGCACCAATTCGGACGCGAAGATGCCAAAGCAGGCTTCGTCAAGAAGACCACTCGCCGTCTCAAGAAGCTGTGGAAGCGTCATCGGATCGCCGTGCAAATCGAAGAGCTAAAGGCTCTTGCAATAGAAGCAAATGCTCGACGGGAGAGGTACAAGATTGATGATTTGAAGCCTAGCTCTGGCTCTGTCGCTGTTGACCCGCGGCTACGAGCAGTTTACCAGGAGGGAGCCAGCCTTGTGGGTATTGATGGCCCAATGGAGGAGCTGGCTAGTTGGTTGATGAACACTCAGATGAAACTCAAGGTGTTGTCCATTGTGGGATTCGGAGGTCTCGGAAAAACTACACTTGCCAAACAATTGTATGACAAGTCCAGAGGGCAATTCCGTTGTGAGGCATTCTTTGCCGTTTCACAGAAACCTGATATAAAAGTGCTTCTCAACCGCCTAGAAGAGAAACTTTATATGACTCAGTCTTCCCATGCTCGCGGGATTGAAGACATCATTGAAGACATAAGGAAGCATCTAAAAAACAAGAGGTAACTGTTTACTTCCAATTGTCATGTAATTGTTTGGGCACCTATGCCACCAGTGAGAATACTTCTTTCAACTTTCGAATGCAATGTGTTCGGTATGTGCTAAACATGCCTGAAGTTTTTATTTAGTTTGTTCATTCAGTATGGTAACTCCTATGGTACTGTCATCATTATATCCCTCCTGTCAAAAGACTAGTTATGAAAGTAACTGAATACAAAGAGGTAACTTTTGCTGAATAAGAAAGAGGTAACTTTTGCTTCCAGTAGTCACTTGCATGGGTGGCTTGTCGTGTTAAATGTTGAGTAGTATCTATGCCTACTACTTTCAACTCTGGAATACTATGTGTTCCGAACATGTGTGCTAAACAGGTCTAAAGTTTTGATTTAGTTTTTTCATTCAGTATGGTAACTCCTAGGGTACTATTGAAACAAAATACTGTATCCCTTAAGACAAAAGACTGCTAGTTATTTTAAATGCAGACACTTCCGATGCAACATAGTGCAGGTAGAAAGAGGATAGGGAGGGAGGGTCAGTGAGTAGTGGGAGTACAACTGTCCTAGGGGAGGAAGGTACAGCGAGAGAAATACAGGCATGTACGCATGTCAAACGATGATGAACAGTTCTTCGCTAAAAAGTGGGAGTACAAGTCGATAAAATATTATATGATCCTCCTAGTTTAGTTATATCAAATTTCTTTCCTTAAATTATAGTCAAATTTTACTGTATGATTTGTATATGACCCATGCAAACAATTCTACAGGTACCTTATTGTGGTTGATGACTTGTGGGATCAATCAGTATGGAATGTTATCAGCCGTTCCTTTCCAAATGAAGGTAATGGGAGTAGACTGATAGTGACAACAAGAGTGGAAGGTGTGGCCGTCATGGCTTGTCGCAATGATCAGGAGTGCATCTATAGAATGAAGCCCCTCAATGAACAACACTCAAGAATGCTATTCTTCGACAGACTATTTGGGTCTGGTGATGGATGTCCGTCTTATCTTGAAGAAGTATCAGCTGACATTTTGAAAAAGTGTGGCGGATTGCCACTTGCAATCATCACTATAGCTAGCCTGTTAGCTAATCAAGAAGGATCAAGGAGTGTTTGGGAAAATATACGGAGTTCCATGGGTGCTCGGTCTACCATAAATCCCACCTTGGGAGATATGAAGAATATACTGAATCTTAGCTACATGCATCTTCCTCTTCATCTCCGACCTTGTTTTCTGTATCTTGGTATGTATCCTGAGGACAAGGAAATTAAGATATCTGTTTTGATCCGGGAATGGGTAGCTGAAGGCCTTGTCAGCAATTTGCATGGACCCGATTCGATGGATGTTGGCAAAAGTTACTTCAATGAACTAATCAATAGAAGCATGGTTCAGTCTATAAGAAGAGTGGATGGAGAGCTGTATTCTTGCAGAGTACATGATTTAATGCTTGATTTGATCCTCAGCAAGTGTGCAGAAGATAATTTCTTAAGTGTGGCGTCTAGTTCTGCAGACATCACAAAACTGCAAGGCTGCAAATACAATGTTCGCCGGTTATCCCTGAGGTCTATGGCTGGCGGTGCAACAAATGGATTGGCTATTGGAGCTAGCGTGCTGTCACAAGTTCGATCATGTGCATGGGCCAGGAAATCCATGCCCCCTCTGTTGCTGTTCAAGTATCTCAGGGTGCTCACCCTTGACGGCGGTTCTGATGATTTGACAATTGACCTCAGTGCTATCAACCAATTGTTTCAGCTAAGGTATTTGAGGGTTGAAGCATACTATGGTAGCATAGAGCTCCCTTGTGCACTTAAAGGGCTTGTTTACTTGGAGACGCTAGACCTAGCTGGTGATTTGAAAAACAGCTTCCCATCAGATATCGTTCACTTGCCCTGCCTGTCTTACCTGCGTATTCCAAGTGGTGCACCTGCTATCCAAGGATTCGAGAATATGAAATCACTGCGTACTCTGCGTTTGTTTGACCTGGACAAGAACTCAGTGAAGGATATTAGGGTTCTCAGCGAGCTGACCAACCTGAGGGAGTTGGAGTTGTGCGGCGGCGATGTGGAGACATCAAAAATTGATGCTTTGGTTTCCTCTGTTGGAAAGCTCCATAACCTGAAATATTTACGCGTCAGTACTGACCTTGTTACAGATGGGAGTAACCAGCTGGGTTTATTATCTAGTAGTCCTTTCAAGCATATGGAGAGACTTGAGCTGTGGTGGTGGGAGTTCCCCAGAGTCCCCAAATGGATGGGTGATCTCCATTGCCTCCGTGTCCTGTATGTGCGTTGTATGGAGACGTTTGCTGAGGATGTCCATGTTCTTGGAAAGCTGCCTTGCCTCGTGTGGCTCGAATTGAGCGTGACAAAAATCGCCGCCGCAGAACGGGCTGTATTGGGCAAGGGAGTATTCCCTGTTCTGGAGTATTTCGTATTCTGGCCTTCTAAAGGAGACGCTATGGAGTTGTTGGTGTTCGAGGAAGGGGCTATGCCCAAGCTACGAACTCTCCAGCTAGAGGTGAATGCTGAGTGGGGCGGCAGTACACCGGTCGGCATGGAGCACCTGATACTCCTCGAGGAAATTAATTTGCATGTGCCCGGTGAAGACGACAAGTCCTCATGGACCAAAGATGATTTAGTCTCTGCTTTCAGGAAGGCCTCAAAACTGCACCCAAACCGTCCTTCCGTTATAGACTGGTGATTTCTTTTTAATCTTTTTAGTGAGCTAGAGTATAATTAGTTAATTGATGTTGAATTAGTAGCTTGTAATCAATCTTCTAGACTGTTGAATTAGCTGCTTCCAACTTTTTTTGTGTTTATGCGATGGCATACCATGTATGTCGCCTGAGCTGCAACGAATAAAATGCAACACTTGCTCCATCGCCTTGCATCGGAGGTATCTGTATGAACCGTCCTTTCCGTTGAAGATAGGTTTGTAGCTTGTATGGAGTTAATTGATGTTGTATCTGTGTCGAGAGACCCATCTGAATTAGTGATTTGCAGCTTGTAAGCAGCCTGAATTTGTGTACCATGCCCATCTGCTTCCAACTTTTTTTTTTTTTTTTTGCTTCTTTATTATTTACTCTTGTTCGTGCTTGTTGAAGGGTGCAAGGAAAGACCAAAATTTCCTTCTTGATGAGAACATAGATTTGATGACCAAAATACGGGATTGTTTGATTATTATGCTGCTGGGGTAGAGCCCGTCACGTAGATTTCTTCTTTGATGAGAACAGATTAATGGGAAATTTCAACCATAGCCTTTTTCTCCTTTTGTAACCTGGGTGTACGATTTGAACTAGTAGTGGAATACCGAGACTGCTACTTCAACTATGGAATATATGGTCGTATTGTTAACCTTTAAATAAATTTGGACTAGTATTACATTTCTGGACCATTGGATCAACTGGACCTTTAAATATATACTCCCTCCGTTTCAAAATATAAGATGTTTTAGCTTTGTGAAAGAAATGTACCTAGACTCATTTTAGTGTGTAGGTTCACTCCAAACCTAAATGAACCTACCCACTAAAAGGAGTCTATATACACTTCCTTCAGAAAGCTAAAACATCTTATATTTTGAAACGGAGGGAGTGCTAGTTATAAATTTGGAATAAATAGTGAATTAGGCACGTCATCGCGCCTAATTCCCTAGTTATTTTTATAACCATGTGTTACCACAAATATATCTAGATTTTATTGGATGTTATAAATTTATTTAAAGGACCAGCAAAGTAATGTTTAATATTATACTAGGCCAATAATTTTTATTTACAGTGCGTACGGAAGACATGTTCACTTTACTTTAACAGTTTTTTGGTAATACATTATTCTATGGACACGCGCTACGGCAGTGGTTCAAGCGTCCAGGAGCAGCAATTTCAAAATTTGTGCCCAAATATGTTCACTTTCTGCTTAACATGATCTTAATTCATTTTTATGTGCACATGAGTTATGGGGTTCTTCTAGAAAACTAGCATGATCAGAGTGCAGACAAAAACGGAGGCCGAGCTATAGATAGCCCTTTATTTTTGAAAAAAAAACTTAAAATCATATTTATAGGTTAAATAAAAGTTTTTCTATAATCAGGGCCGGTCCACACTTTTTTGGGGCCCAGGGGAGAGGACAACAAGGGGCTCTTGTTGACGCAAATACACCTCAAATATTTATATTTCAAAAATTTATAGTCCTTTTATTATATTATAGAGTGATGAACCCAAATGCATAGCTAGCTTTTGAGGCCAATATATTTATACTACTGTATTTTTTCTGCTCCTCTGGCCCAGACCAACCCCAACCAAACATATCGCTCGTGCGTCTAGCAGCCAACCCAAACCTCGTGTTTTTAGTGAAACGCCGCAGAGCACAGCAGTCTGGTATTGCAGTAAATTTTAAGTGATTAAGCACGCGCAATATGTGCTTGCAAGGGATCCCTTTACGAATCATCCTTCGACAGTTGCACCTTATAATTTCTGACGAGTTGGAAGTGTATTCCACGTAAAACTTGCTGTCAAGATTATTTTTCCATGCGACGACAAAGGTGTACGAGTCAGATCCTAGCTTTCTTTCTAAAATCTGCATGCCGTCAATCTTCGAAATGTCACCTTGTAAAATATAGAACATAGCTGGAGTGAAGACTGTCGCAGCAGCTACCTCTAGTTCTCTGAATTCAGTAACTGGCACCGGAAATGTCTGTGAAGCCGTGTAGTTATCTTTGGCCTCCTTCTCACGAAGACGTGCGATGGCATTCTCGTAGTGACTAACCATGTCCACCAAGTTCATTTCTCCATCAAGGTAAAGGTGAAGATACGAGTTTAAATTTTCACTCCTCTGGTTGCTTTTCATACCCAGCCAAAACCCTTCTGAAAGATACGCGGTGGCCCATAATCTTTTCTTCGTGTACATTCTCTTAAGCCAATTTGTAGTTTTGGGTGACGTCCATTTCCTACCAAAAGCGTGCCATCGCTGCTCGAATATTTGCTCCGACGTGGTGTAATATAGAAGAGTCCTAAACTCGTTTAGTGACTTGTTCGGTAGGTGCATCTCCATATTTTTTTAATGTGAAAGCTGCAAATACGATGCTATACACCAGTAAGTACTTCATCTACAGCGGAGATCATCGCGGCATCCGCATCCGTGATTACTGCCTTTGGCTTCTGCTGGCACATTTGTTTCAAGAAAGTCCGGAGCAGCCAGGCATATGTTATTTTGGTCTCGTTTGATAGGATGGAACAACCAAATACCGTTGTTTTACGGTGATTGTTCAAGCCGACAAAGGGAACAAATGACATTCTATACTTATTCATATTGTATATGTTGTCAAACACAACGACGTCGCCGTAGTCCTGGTAGTCCCAGCGTGATTGAGAATCGCACCAGAACGAGTGCTGAAGACGGCCTTCATGTAGCGTGTAATCATAAAAAAATGAGGGTTCATCTTCTTTCTCTCCGCCATGATGCCCAAGGTTGTGTTAGCATCACCCTTATACAGCAGCTTCCTCTTCTCCCTTGAGCACATGGTGTACAAATCCTTCCTTGTAAATCTGTCAACACCCGGATTTTTAAGTCCAGATGCCTGTTATGCCGTACATCGCAATCCCATAATTACCATTTTTGCGAGACATAATAGAAGTGGTACCACAGTACATCATCCATTACAAACCATAATAAGGTTCTTACAAACAAAGGATCTCATGATCCAGTCTTTAATACAATCAAAGCAGCGGAAAGTAAACGTAGCGGGGCTTCATCTTCAAGGTCATAGGCAATACTGGCGATGGGAGATGATCCTAGTTGTCATAGACTGATGTCTACGCACTTCTATTCTTGTAGACAGTTGTTGGGCCTCCAAGTGCAGAGGTTTGTAGAATAGCATCAAGTTTTCCCTTAAGTGGATCACCTAAGGTTTATCGAACTCAGGGAGGAAGTGGTCAAAGGTATCCCCTCTCAATCAACCCTGCAATCAAGATACAAGAAGTCTCTTGTGTCCCCAACACACCCAATACACTTGTCAGGTGTATAGGTGCACTAGTTCGGCGAAGAGATAGTGAAATACAACTGATACAGATAATTATAAGTGGTAACGGTGATAGAAAATAGCTTGATGGCGTGGAAAAGACTAAAGGCAAACTAAAATAAATATAGAAGCAAGCAAACATGTAATAGATCTAGTTGCAAACGGTGTTTCAATGCTTAGAAACAAGGCCTAGGGATCATACTTTCACTAATGAACACTTTCATATAAATATATTCTTCTTTATGATACTACGCTGAACTACTCTTCGGTTGGACACTCTAATCCATGGTAGGGATATAACATCACTCCTCAAAGTTCGCTTTCCCCATCTAGATAACCCCACACTGTCACCTTGAGCACTAGATGGCTCAAACAAACACCACAATTTCATAGAAACATCCAACTCCAAATATAACTCATAACAAGTATTTGAAATCTCTAGCCTAAGCGCCACCATGGTGTGCACGCTGTCAACTTCACACACATGGGGAGAGCAGAGATCTATTAAAGCACTTGAGTAGCAAGGTAGATCTACTTGATTACAAAGCTCATGATCACAATATGATCATGCATAGAGAGAGAGATGAACACATAGCTACCGGTAGAACCCTTAGCCACGAGAGAGAACTACTCCCTCCTAATCATGGGAATCAGCAACGGTGATGGAGATGGTGGTGGAGATCGATGGAGATGGCTCCGGGGGCACTTCCCCGTCCCGGCAGGGTGTCAGAACAGAGACTTTCTGTCCCCCGAATCTCCCCTTCGGTGGCGGCGGCACTGCGGAACTTTTCATGGCTGGAGGCTCGATAATTTAGGGTTTATGCATCAGGAGGCTCTTATAGGCGAGAGGGGAGACCGAGGGGGTGCCGGAGGGGCCCACGCCACCCCCTGGTGCGGCCTGGCCTGGCCCACGCCACCAGGTGGTGTGGCCACCCTCTGGCCCTTCTCCATCTCGTATTCTGGCTCCAAGTGTCCCCCGGTAAAATAATAACTTTGGCTTTTGTCCCGTCCAATTCCGAGAATATTCATTTTCTGACTTCCTGGAACCAAAACAGCAGAAAACAGGTAGCTGGCATTGTGGCTCTTGTTAATAGGTTAGTTCAAGAAATCATATGAAAAGTACTCCAAAGTGTGGACAAAACATAAGAAAGTATATAAAACCAAGCATGGAACATCAAAAATTATAGATACATTTGCAATGTATCAACATCCCTAAGCTTAACTCATGCTTGTCCTCGAGTAGGTAAGTGATAAAAAGAAAGAATAATTTTTGAGGTGACATGCACCATCATAAACTTGATCAAAGTATTTGTAAAACATTGATAGCTGGGATCATAGTACTTCAACATAGCATGAAAGATAAAGTTCTAACAATAAGACAAAGCAACTATGTTTGCAACATGAAAGGGCACAAACAAAAGATTCATGAATAACAATGCTTTGCAAGACGTTTGTTTGTTTCACATAAAGAAAATATAGCATAGTGGTATTCAGCTTGTCCCTCATAGAGTAGCAAACATAAATGCATAGGACACCTTCAAAGTTTATAAGAGTGACTAGATACAAATAGTTTAAAACAAGAAATATCAAAGCTATGCATCAATCAACAAGTCTTGGGACAATGCACATAGAACTAAGAATGGCCATTATGCTCTCAAAGTAGGTGCATAAAAGTAGAAGGTGGAGACTCAATATAATGGTGGAAGAAATGCCTTCATAAAAGGAAGCAGAGATTCAAGTTTCATAAAGAGCTTCAAAAAATTATGGTACTTTTTAGCTTTCAACTCTCATTGCCCCTATCATAAGCATCTTGAAGTGATTAAGGTTAAAGTGAACAAACTATGGTGTATATGCTTGACAAAGTATAAGTTGGAAATCTCATGTCCCTTGAATACGAGGGCCGCTCCTCATGCTACTTAAGTTTAGTCACCGGTAAGTTCTTGTCATCGTAAGTACATGTGTATCATAGAGAACCGCCAACGGGGTACCCCTTGCCAGATGATACGGAAGAATCTCCATATCAAAATGACAAGGTAAGCAGACAACGAGCATCTCAGCAATCTTCTTATTTACCATGGGAATATGGTGCTTTTTTCTCTCTTTCCTCTTTTCATAATCTTTTTTTTTTCTATTTTTTCTCAATATAGGACACTTTTTTTATAAGAAGAATGCTTCATAGACAGCTCATTATGGTTACGCTGCAGGTTTCCACCATGTCAGCATGGATTAGACCAGCGGCCCAGGCGTTTCTCTAACACATATACATAACTCCATGGACTTACAAGCTCCCCTTTCATTTCACACCGATGACATCTATAGACAAAAGAGCATGATATCAACTAGGTACAAAGTACCCGTGCAATGTTGAAAGCGTTCCCCATGACAACATGGTTGTGCTAATCCCCAACAAATAAGTGCAAGCATATACAACATAAACGACACAATGGTTCAAATTTATTAAGGGAAAGAAAAGTAAAGTGTGCCATCAAGTTCGTGAGAGCTTTAATCACTAGTTTTCTCATAACAAGTTTAATTCAGAAGGTAAACAAAAACATGAATATACTTGGAATAGCATATGCTAATAGGTAGGTATGGTGGACTATTTGGAATAACTTGGTTTAGGGAGTTGGATGCATGAGTGGAACTCATACTTGGTTGTGGAGGCTAACAAAAGACTGGGAGCGACAAACTAAGAGAGCAATAATGGCCATAATCATGCAGAGCGACAAAACATCATTGATCAAAGCATAAAGTGATACTACAAGTTGAAAACTAAAGGATCATAAAGGCTATGGTGACTTGGGATAGTCATAACATGGTGTGAGCATGTGCCAAGTCAACCCAAATAAAGCATCAAAGGAGAATACCATAATAATATGCTTTAATATGCTAAAACAACGCATGATTCTTCCAAGGCACATTAAGCAATCTCAATTGTTTATAACAATTCATGCTACAACAAAGAATACTAAGCATAAAGCCAAAACAATATCAAGCATGACATGACAAAGCATAGGCCACAGTCAAAAACAAGCTCTCCTTACCACTTAAGCATGAACTTTCCTACTCTTTTCCAATCCAAACCAAACTATTTGAAAACCAATGCATGAAAGAGGGGGTCCAACCAATTTATTCAGCAAACTAACAAAACCAAGCAAACAAAAACCAAAAACAAAAACGAAAAGGAAGACGCTCCAAGAACAACACAATTGTGCATGAAACAATAAAAATGAAGTGTTTGGAAGAAACCTGGGATTTTTATTGATGAAGAAGGGGATGCCTTGGGCATCCCCAAGCTTTGACGCTTGTACTTATTGGATATCTCTTGGGGTGACACGGGTGGCATCCCCAAGCTTGAGATTTAGTCCATCCTTCATCTCATTACTCATTCCTTCCATACACCTGAAATTTTTCCTTCATACAAAACTTCACACAATCTTTATTAGCAACATTAGTGCACTCAAGATAATAGGTCTTTAGGTTCAGTTCTAACACCAATAAAACTTCCACTAAAACACAAGCTACTGTAGCACTTCCCTAAAAAAAGCTCAATTCCCCAAAAGAACTCAAAAAGGAACCAACAAGAAGCAAATGCAAATAATGGCAGAAATCTGTCAAAACAGACCAGCAGGTAAAGACGAATTTTTTCGAAGACCTTCTATTGCTCAAATCGAAAAGTATTGAACTAACAAAAGTTAGATAACAACCTGGGTCAGAAGCACAAAAATTCACGCCTCAAAACGACGTACATAGATTTTACACGAATTTTTACAGTGAAGCATAAAAATCTGTTTCGGGACAACAACTTTTCCAAGCATTACTTTTCTCTCATTAGAGGTTACTCTTGGCACAAAAAACAAATAAAAAGGATAAGGAGCGGTTATTACTGAAGTATCTTCCAAGACTCATCTAAAACTTTTGGGTTATCTTCTAATAAGTACTTTTCTTTAACGCCTTTAAGTTAGGCATGATAGTTTGAGAAGATGCTCACATAAGAAATATGAATTGAAGTAAAAGAGAGCATCAAGAAGCAAATTCAGAGCACATTTAAGTTTAACCCACTTCCTATGCATAGGAATCTTGTAAAGAAACAAGTCATGAAAGCACAAAGCAAAAAGCATAGGAAAGCAAAACAAGTTCAACTTCAATACTTTCAACATAAAGAGGGGAAACTTAATATTGTTGAGATACATAAAACCATGTTTCTCTCTCTCATAATAACTTTCAGTAGCATCATGAATAAAATTAACAATATAACTATCACATAAAACATTCTTATCATGAGCCACATGCATAAAAGAATTAATACTCTCCACATAAGCATAGTCATTCTTATTAATCATAGTGGGAGCAAATTCAACAAAATAGCTATCATTATTATTCTCATCACCATAGTCATAAAATATAGGAGGCATATTGTAATCATAATGAATTTTCTCCTCAATAGTAGGTGGACTGAAAATATCATATTCATCATTGTAATCATCATATATTGGAGGTTTTGTATCATCATAAGCAATAGAATAGCTATCTTCTAAAGCTGGGGAACTAAAAAGATCATTTTCATAAAAACTAGCTTCCCCAAGCTTAGACTTTTTCATAGCATTTGCAATAATGGTGTCCAAAGAATTCATACTAACAACATTGCTATTAGCATGCAAATACAGTTCCATAGGTTTTTTAATTTTCTCTTCAAACACTTCATGTCCTAACTCAAGATAAAGACTATAAAGCTCTCTAATTATTTTGTTGTTTTCCATTAAGCCTAACTAGTGAAAACAAGAAACATAAAGACAAAATTGCAGAATCTAAAGGAAATAACTTCGAGCACTCACACCGGAGGATGTGAGTACCTTTTGTTGGAGATATGCCCAAGAGGCAATAATAAAAGTGGTTATTATTATATCTTTGTGTTTATGATGAATGTTTACATCCCATGCTATAATTGTATTATAAGGAAACGCTAATACATGTGTGTTTTGTAAACATAAAAGAGTCCCTAGTAAGCCTCTTGTGGAACTAGCTTGTTGATTAAATGATGATCATGGTTTCCTGATCATGGACATTGGATGTCATTAATAACAAGGTTATATCATTAGGAGAATGATGTGATGGACACACACCCATAGTAAGCGTAGCATAAGATCATTTCATTAAGTTCGTATTGCTGTAAGCTTTCAAATGCATAGTAACCTAATCCTTCGACCATGAGGTTATGTTACTCACCATCACCGGACGAGTACTTTGATGACATCAAACACCGCTTCGTAACTGGGTGGTTATAAAGGTGTCATTGGGTATTCTGAAAGTATGTGTTGAAGCGCATGAACCAAGATTGGGATTTGTCCATCCATATGACGGATAGATATGCTCTGGGCCCTCTCGGTGGAATGTCATCTAGATAGCTTGCAAGCATGTGACTGGGTCACAAGGGATGACATAACACGGAACGAGTAAAGATTACTTATCAGTAACGAGGTAGAACTAGGTATGGAGATAGCGACGATCAAACCTCGGATAAGTATAATATCACGTGACAAAGGGAATTGGTTTCGTATGTTAATGGTTCTATCGATCACGAAGTCATCGTTGAGTATGTGGGAGCCGTTATGGATCTCTAGATCCCGCTGATGGTTATTGATAGGAGATGTGTCTCCATCATGTCTGCATATTCACGAACCGTAGGGTGACACACTTAAGGTTCGAAGTTGTTTTAAGTAGATATGGAATGTGCGTTGGAAACCGAATGTTGTTCGGAGTCTCGGATTGGATCCGGGACATCACGAGGAGATCCGGAATGGTCCAGAGAATAAGATTCATATATTGGGGATCATTTTCTAAGTTAGGAAATGTTACGGAGTGTTTGTATGGAGATTCTAGAAAGTTTCGGAATGTTCTGGACGGTTCTGGAAGAGTTCTTGGTGTTTACTTGAAAACCAAGAAAGGGTCAAAGGAAACCTTGTGGGGCGAGACACGGATTCGTGGGGGAGGAGGACTCCTCCCCCCCTTCCCAACCCGCCGGCCCAAGGAGGAGGGGAGTCCTACTAGGACTCCCCCTCCCCAGGCGCGCCTCCCTCCTTTAAATAGAAGGGAGGGGGCGCCCCCTCCTAGCTCTCTCTTATAACAAGCTCTAGCCGCCACCTCTCTCCTCTACCTTCGCTCTGCTCAGGCTTAGGCGAAGCCCTGCAGAATTCTCCACTCCACCACCACCACCACCACACCGTCGTGCTGCTGGGATTCCGTGGAGAAGATCTACTACCTCCGCTGCTCGCTGGAACGGGGAGAGGAAGGTCTGCTTCGACTCCGCACGTGTGACCGACTGCGGAAGCGCTGCCGGAACGCGGCGCCGAAAGGATCGTCCACACGATCTTGAGATCGGCAAGTGATCGACTACATCAACCCCGAGATCTAATCTCGTAACGCTTTCGGATCTACGAGGGTTAGTACAGATCTATCTCGTTGCACATGTCTAATAGATTAGATCTTGGCTTTTATCTAGATTAGATCTGGGTTTTGTTCGTTCTTGCGGTAGAATTTTTTTGTTTTCCATGCTACGAACCCATCAGTGGTATCAGAGCCTTGTCTATGCGTAGATCTGTTGCACGAGTAGAACACAATGATGTTGTGGGCGTTGGTGCTCGTGCCGTCTTTTGCTATGTGCGTACTTTGCATCTTGCGGTATGGTGGGATGAAGCGGCTCGGGCTAACATTACATGTCATCGTACATGAGACTTGCTCCATGCTTGACGTGTAACTTGCTTTGCACAAGTGGCTTTGCGGGTGTCTGTCTCTCCCATCATAGTATAGATCCAATCTACACTTTGCACTTGATAGCACTTGTATCAACGTTGTGGTTCAGTTTCGTAGGTAAGATCCGTTCTTATTCGAAAGCCCCAAACCACGTAAAATATGCAAAGAAAATTAGAGGCGTATAACTTGTTTTTGCAGCGGTTTTGTGATGTGATATGGCCATCATGTGATTGTGATTATATTTGATGTATGCAATGATCCTTGTTGTAATATGGCAACCGGCAGGAGCCTAATGGTTGTCTTTAATTCTGTTAAGACCTGCGTGTCTATTCATCTTGTAATAGCTTTATTCCAAGTAGTTGTAATAGTTGTTGGTGATGATGGACAACCATGAAGCGGCGCCACTGACCTTGACGCAATGCTGGTGATGATGGAGATCATGTCCGTGCTTTGGAGATGGAGATCAAAGGCATAAGAAGAAAGGGCCATATCATATCACACTAATTATGAATTGCCTGTGATGTTAATCCTTTATGCATCTTGTATTGCTTAGATCGCGACGGTAGCATTATAAGATGATCCCTCTCACTAAATATCAAGTAATAAAGTGTTCGTCCTTAGTTGGCACCGTTGCTAAGACTCGTCGTCTCGAAGCATCTCGTGATTATCGGGTGTGATAGATTCTACGTGTGCATACAACGGGTGCAAGCCAGATTTGCACATGCGGAAACTAAGGTTAATCTTGACGAGCCTAGCATGTACAGACATGGTCTCGGAACACGGAATACCGAAAGGTAGAGCATGAATCATATAAGTGATATGATGAACATGAAGATTGTTCGCCGATGAAACTACATCTTCTCTCGTGAAGATCGGACTTGGTGTAGTGGACTTGGTTCGTGTAATCACTAATACAATGTGAGGGATGTTGTTTTGAGTGGGAGTTCACCTAGTTAATTTAAGAATTAAAGTAGAACTCAATTTATCATAAACTTAGTCTAAACTACTTGCAAATTTGTTGTAGATTATGGTGAATCTTTCCATCAATTTCAATGTGTTCCTAAAGAAAGAAAAGCTTAAGAACAATGGAAGCAACTTCACGGACTGGCTCCGTGGTCTGAAGATTGTCCTCAGGGCTGGTCAGATGACCTATGTGCTCGAAGCACCGCTAGGTGACCCACCTACAGATGATGCCACCGATGACGTAAAGAATATTTACGCCACTCGGAAAACTTATTACTCCACAGTTCAGTGTGCCATCCTGTACGGTTTAGAAACGAAGCTCCAGAAACGTTTTGAGCACCACGACCCGTTCGAGATCATTAAGGAGCCCAAGCTCATTTTTGAGACTCACGTGGCCGTGGAGAGCTATGAGGCCTCCGAAAAGTTCTTTACCTGTAAGATGGAAGAGGGAAGCTCCGTTAGCGAGCACGTGCTCACCATGTCTGGGCACGCAAACAAGCTCCAAGAGTTGGGGATAACGATTCCTAATGAGTTAGGATTCACTGTGTCCTCCAATCACTGCCACCGAGTTATAAGAACTTTGTGATGAACTACAATATGCACTGCATGAACAAGACATTGCCTGAACTATCGTCCATGCTGAAAACTATTGAAGTGGAGATCAAGAAGGAGAACCAAGTGTTGATGGTCAATAAGACCACCAATTTCAAGAAACAGGGCAAGCCTAAGAAAAAGGGCAACTTCAAGAAGGACGGCAAGAAAGCTGCCGCACCTGCTAAGAAGCCCAAGGCTGGTCCTACGCCTGAAACTGAGTGCTTCTACTGCAAGGGTGCTGGTCACTGGAAGTGTAACTGCCCCAAGTACCTGGCAGATCTGAAGAATGGCAACATCAAGAAGAAAGGTATATTTGATATGCATGTTATTGATGTGTATCTTACTAGTAGTCGTAGTAGTGCCTGGGTATTTGATACTGGTTCGGTTGCTCATATTTGTAACTCGAAATAGGAGCTACGGAATAAACGAAGACTGGCAAGAGACGAGGTGACGATGCGCGTTGGAAATGGCTCCAAGTTTGATGTGATCGCCGTCGGCATGCTCCCTCTACATCTACCTTCGGGATTAGTTTTAAATTTAAATAATTGTTATTTGGTGCCTGCGTTAAGCATGAACATTATATCTGGATCTTGTTTATTGCGAGACGGTTACTCTTTTAAGTCTGAGAATAAAGGTTGTTCTATTTATATGAGTAATATCTTTTATGGTAATGCACCTGAGATAAATGGTTTATTCTTATTGAATCTCGATAGTAGTGATAAACATGTTCACAACATAGATGCTAAACAAATAAAATTGAATGATAATTCTACATACATGTGGCACTGTCGTCTTGGTCACATTGGAGTGAAGCGTATGAAGAAACTCCATTCTGATGGACTTCTTGAATCACTTGATTTTGAATCACTTGAAAGATGCGAAGCATGTCTAATGGGAAAAATGACTACGACTCCATTCTCTGGAATAATGGAGCGAGCTACAGACTTATTGGAAATAATACATAATGATGTGTGCGGTCCAATGAGTGTAGCATCGCGTGGTGGATATCGTTATGTTCTCACTTTCACGGATGACTTAAGTAGATATGGGTATGTCTACTTTATGAAACATAAGTCCGAAACTTTCGAGAAGTTTAAGGAATTTCAAAGTGAAGTGGAAAATCATCGTAACAAGAAGATTAAGTTTCTGTGTTCTGACCGTGGAGGTGAATATCTGAGTTATGAGTTTGGCATGCATTTAAAGAAATGTGGAATACTTTCGCAGTTGACACCGCCGAGAACACCATAGCGTAATGGTGTGTCCAAACGTCGTAATCGAACTCTCTTAGATATGGTTCGGTCTATGATGTCTCTTACAGATTTACCGCTATCGTTTTGGGGCTATGCATTAGAGACAGCCGCATTCACTTTAAATAGGGCACCATCTGAATCCGTTGAAACGACACCGTACGAATTGTGGTTTGGAAAGAAACCTAAGTTGTCGTTCCTTAAAGTTTGGGGTTGCGAAGCGTATGTAAAGAAGTTACAACCTGATAAGCTTGAACCCAAAGCGGAGAAATGCGTCTTCATAGGATACCCTAAAGAAACAATTGGGTATACCTTCTATCATAGATCCGAAGGAAAAGTTTTCGTTGCCAAGAATGGATCCTTTCTTGAGAAGTAGTTTCTCTCGAAGGAAGTGACTAGAAGGAAAGTAGAACTCGACGAGGTTATTGAACCTTCTCTCGGAGTTGAGAGTAGCGCAGCACCGGAAGATGTTTTTGTGCCGCCTGCACCAACTGGAGAGGAAGCTAATGATGCTGATCATGAAACTTCGAACGAAGTTACTGCTGAACCTCGTAGGTCAACAAGGGTTCGGACCACTCCTGAGTGGTATGACTCTGCGTTGAACGTCATGTTGTGGACAACACTGATGACCCTGCGACGTATGAAGAAGCTATGGTGAGCCCAGATTCCGACAAATGGCTAGAAGCCATGAAATCCGAAATGGGATCCATGTACGAAAACCAAGTATGGACTTTGGTGGACTTACCGGATGGTCGTAAGGCTGTCGAGAACAAATGGATTTTCAAAAGAAAAACAAGATGTTGATGGTAATGTTACCGTCTATAAAGCTCGACTTGTCGCGAAGGGGTTCCGACAAATTCAAGGAGTTGACTACGATGAGACTTTCTCACCAGTAGCGAAGCTAAAGTCTGTGAGGATTTTGTTAGCAATCGCTGCATATTTCGATTATGAAATTTGGCAGATGGATGTCAAAACAGCGTTCCTTAATGGTGACATTGAGGAAGAGTTGTATATGGTACAACCCAAGGGTTTTGTCGATCCTAGTGATGCTGACAAGGTATGCAAACTTCAGTGCTCCATTTATGGACTGAAGCAAGCATCCCGGAGTTGGAATCAACGTTTTGATAAAGTAATCAAAAACCTTGGATTTATACAAACTTATGGAGAAGCTTGTATTTACAAGAAAGTGAGTGGGAGCTCTGTAGCATTCCTAGTACTATATGTAGATGACATATTGTTGATTGGGAATGATATAGAACTTCTTAATAGCGTCAAAACCTATTTGAATAATAGTTTTTCAATGAAGGATCTTGGCGAAGCGGCATTTATTCTAGGCATCAAGATTTATAGAGATAGATCAAGACGCCTAATAGCGCTTTCACAAAGTACATACTTAGACAAAGTTCTAAAGAAGTTTAGAATGGAAGAGAGCAAGAAAGGGTTCGTGCCCATGTTGTCAGGTAAGACCTTGAGTAAGACTCAAAGTCCGTATACGACAGAAGATAGAGAAAAGATGAATAATATTCCCTATGCCTCGGCCATAGGTTCTATCATGTATGCCATGCTGTGTACAAGACCAGATATAGCACATGCTGTTAGTTTGACTAGCAGATATCAAAGTGATCCTAGAATGGAACACTGGACAGCGGTCAAGAATATCCTAAAGTACCTGAATAGGACTAAGGATATGGTTCTTTCTTATGGAGGTGATGAATAGCTTGTTGTAAACGGTTACACTGATGCTAGTTTGAACACCGATCCAAATGACTCGAAGTCACAGTCTGGATACGTATTTATTTTGAATGGTGCTACAGTGAGCTGGAGGAGTGCCAAGCAAAGCGTTGTGGCGAAATCTTCAACTGAATCGGAATACATAGCTGCTTCAGAGGCTACACAAGAAGCCATATGGATGAAGGAGTTCATTACTGAACTTGGCGTGGTTCCCAGTGCGTTGGACCCGATGGCCATCTACTGTGACAACACAGGTGCCATAGCTAATGCACAGGAGCCAAGGTCACATAGCAAGCTGAAGCACATCAAGCTATGTTTCCATGCTATTCGCGAGTATGTCCGAGATGGTGACATAAAGATTTGCAAAGTACACACTGATCTGAATGTGGCAGATCCGTTGACTAAACCTCTCCCTAGAGCAAAGCATGACCAACACCAGAACGCCATGGGTGTTAGGTATATTACCATGTAATCTAGATTATTGACTCTAGTGCAAGTGGGAGACTGTTGGAGATATGCCCAAGAGGCAATAATAAAAGTGGTTATTATTATATCTTTGTGGTTATGATGAATGTTTACATCCCATGCTATAATTGTATTATAAGGAAACACTGATACATGTGTGTTTTGTAAACATAAAAGAGTCCCTAGTAAGCCTCTTATGGAACTAGCTTGTTGATTAAATGATTATCATGGTTTCCTGATCATGGACATTGGATGCCATTAATAACAAGGTTATATCATTAGGAGAATGATGTGATGGACACACACTCATAGTAAGCGTAGCATAAGATCATGTCATTAAGTTTGTATTGCTGTAAGCTTTCAAATGCATAGTAACCTAATCCTTCAACCATGAGGTTATGTTAATCACCATCACCGGACGAGTACTTTGATGACATCAAACACCGCTTCGTAACTGGGTGGTTATAAAGGTGTCATTGGGTATTCTGAAAGTATGTGTTGAAGCGCATGAACCAAGATTGGGATTTGTCCATCCATATGACAGATAGATATGCTCTGGGCCCTCTCGGTGGAATGTCATCTAGATAGCTTGCAAGCATGTGACTGGGTCACAAGGGATGACATAACACGGAACGAGTAAAGAGTACTTATCAGTAACGAGGTAGAACTAGGTATGGAGATACCGACGATCAAACCTCGGATAAGTATAATATCGCATGACAAAGGGAATTGGTTTCGTATGTTAATGGTTCTATCGGTCACGAAGTCATCGTTGAGTATGTGGGAGCCGTTATGGATCTCCAGATCCCGCTGATGGTTATTGATAGGAGATGTGTCTCCATCATGTCTGCATATTCACGAACCGTAGGGTGACACACTTAAGGTTCGAAGTTGTTTTAAGTAGATATGGAATGTGTGTTGGAAGCCGAATGTTGTTCGGAGTCTCGGATTGGATCCGGGACATCACGAGGAGATCCGGAATGGTCCGGAGAATAAGATTCATATATCGGGGATCATTTTCTAAGTTAGGAAATGTTCCGGAGTGTTTGTATGGAGATTCTAGAAAGTTTCGGGATGTTCTGGAAGGTTCTGGAAGAGTTCTGGAAGAGTTCTTGGTGTTTACTTGAAAACCAAGAAAGGGTCAAAGGAAACCTTGTGGGGCGAGACACGGATTCGTGGGGGAGGAGGACTCCTACCCCCCTTCCCAACCCGCCGGCCCAAGGAGGAGGGGAGTCCTACTAGGACTCCCCCTCCCTAGGCGCGCCTCCCTCCTTTAAATAGAAGGGAGGGGGCGCCCCCTCCTAGCTCTCTCTTATAACAAGCTCTAGCCGCCGCCTCTCTCCTCTACCTTCCTCTGCTCAGGCTTAGACGAAGCCCTGTAGAATTCTCCACTCCACCACCACCACCACACCGTCGTGCTGCTGGGATTCCGTGGAGAAGATCTACTACCTCCACTGCTCGCTGGAACGGGGAGAGGAAGGTCTGCTTCGACTCCGCACGTGTGACCGACTGCGGAAGCGCTGCCGGAACGCGGCGCCGGAAGGATCGTCCACACGATCTTGAGATCGGCAAGTGATCGACTACATTAACCACGAGATCTAATCTCGTAACGCTTTTGGATCTATGAGGGTTAGTACAGATCTATCTCGTTGCACATGTCTAATAGATTAGATCTTGGCTTTTATCTAGATTAGATCTGGGTTTTGTTCGTTCTTGCGGTAGAATTTTTTTGTTTTCCATGCTACGAACCCATCACCTTTTACCTTACCTCCCCGGCAACGGCGCCAGAAAATAGCTTGATGTCTACGCACTTCTACCCACCTAGTGGCGTGGGCCCCCTGGCACTCCACCGACCTTGCCTCTTCGCCTATAAGAAGCCTCCCGATGCATAAACCCTAGGTCGTCAATCAGAAATCCACGAAAAGTTCCACAGTGCCGCCGCCACCGAAGGGGAGATTCGGGGGATAGAAAGTCTCTATTCCGGCACCCTTCCGGGACGGGGAAGTGCCCCCGGAGCCATCTCCATCGATCTCTATCACCATCTCCATCACCATTGCTGATTCTCATGATGAGGAAGGAGTAGTTCTCTCTCGAGGCTAAGGGTTCTACCGGTAGCTATGTGTTTATCTCTCTCTATTCATGATCTTATTGAGATCATGAGCTTGTAATCTATAGATCTATCTTGCTACTCAAGTGCTTTAATAGATCTCTGCTCTCCCCACGTGTGTCAAAGTGACATCGTGCACACCATGGTGGCACTTAGGCTAGAGATTACAAATACTTGTTATGAGTTATATTTAGAGTTGGATGTCTTTATGAAATTGTGGTGTTTGTTGGACTCATCTAGTACTCAAGGTGACAGTGTGGGGTTTTCTAGATGGGAAAGATGGACTTTGAGGTGTGCTGTTATAGCCCTACCAACGATTAGAGTGTCCAATCGGAGAGTAGTTCAGCGTAGTATCATAGAGAAGAATATATTTATATGAGAGTGTTCACTAGTGAAAGTATGATCCCTAGGCCTTGTTTCTTAGCATTGAAACACCATTTGCAACTAGATCTGTTACATGTTTGCTTGCTTCCATCTCTATTTCAGTTTTACTTTAGTCTTTTCCCACGTCAACCACACGCCAGCAAGCTATTTTATATCACCATTACCACTTATAATTATCCATACCACATGTATTTCACTATCTCTTCGCCGAACTAGTGCACCTATACACCTGACAAGTGTATTGGGTGTGTTGGGGACACAAGAGACTTCTTGTATCTTGATTGCAGGGTTGCTTGAGAGGGAATACCTTTGACCACTTCCTCCTTGAGTTCGATAAACCTTGGGTGATCCACTTAAGGGAAAACTTGCTACTGTTCTACAAACCTCTGCACTTGGAGGCCCAACAACTGTCTACAAGAATAGAAGTGCGTAGACATCATGCTATTTTCTGGCGCTGTTGCCGGGGAGGTAAGGTAAAAGGTATTCGCATCGGAGGATTAAATAAGAAGAACCTCCCACGGCAAACGCGTGTTTTCTAGCGCCGTTGCCGGGGAGGTAAGGTAAAAGGTACTCACATCCTCCGATGTGAGTACTCGGAGTTATTTCCTTTAGATTCTACAATTTTTTCTTTTTGTTTCTTGTTTTTATTTTCACTAGTTAGGCTTAATGGAAAACAACAACAAAATTAGAGAGCTTTATATATTTATCTTGAGTTAGGACATGAAGTGTTTGAAGAGAAAATTAAAAAACCCATGGAACTTTATTTGCATGCTAATAGCAATGTTGTTAGTATGAATTCTTTGGACACCATTATTGCTAATGCTATGGAAAAGTCTAAGCTTGGGGAAGCTAGTTTTTATGAAAATGATCTTTTTAGTTTCCTAGCTTTGGAAGATAGCTATTCTATTGCTTATGATGATACCAAACCTCCAATATATGATGATTACAATGATGAATATGATATTTTCAGTCCACCTACTATTGAGGAGAAAATTAATGATTACAATATGCCTCCTATATTTGATGATTATGGTGATGAGAATAATAATGATAGCTATTTTGTTGAATTTGCTCCCACCATAATTAATAAGAATGACTATGCTTATGTGGAGAGTAATAATTCTTTTCTGCATGTGGCTCATGATAAGAATGTTTTGTGTGATAGTTATATTGTTAATTTTATTCATGATTCTACTGAAAGTTATTATGAGAGAGGGAAATATGGTTTTATGTATCTCAACAATATCAAGTTTCCCCTCTTTGTGCTGAAAGTTTTGAAGTTATTCTCGTTTTATATTCCTATGCATGTCACTTTGTTCTTTGTGAATTTATTTGCATACGAGATTCCTATGCATAGGAAGTGGGTTAGACTTAAATGTGTTTTGAATTTGCTTCTTGATGCTCTCTTTTACTTTAACTCATATTTCTTATGTGAGCATGTTTTCAAACTATCATGCCTAACTTAAAGGCGTTAAAGAAAAGTACTTATTGGGAGATAACCCAAAAGTTCTAGATAAGTCTTGGAATTTATTAATTCAGTAATAACCGATCCTTATCCTTTTTATTTGCTTTTTGTGCCAAGAGTAACCCCAAATGAGAGAGAAGTAATAATTGGGAAAGTTGCTGTCCCGAAACAGATTTCTGTGCTTCACCGTAAAAAATCGTGTAAAATATCTATATGTCCTTTTGAGGCGTGAATTTTTGTGCTTCTGCCCCAGGTTGTTATCTAACTTTAGTTAGTTCAACACTTTTCGATTTGGGCGACAGAAGGTCTTCAAAAAAATTCGTCTTTACCTGCTGGTTTGTTTTGACAGATTTCTGCCATATTCTGCATTTGCTTCTTGTTGGTTCCTTTTTGAGTTCTTTTGGGGAATTGAGATTTTTGAGGGAAGTACTAAAGTAGATTGTGTTTTAATGGAAGTTTTATTGGTGTTGGAACTGAACCTAAAGACTTATTATCTTGAGTGCACTAATGTTGCTAATAAAGATTGTGTAAAGTTTTGTATGAAGGAAAAAATTTCAGGTGTATGGAAGGAATGAGTAATGAGATGAAGGATGGACTAAAGTTCAAGCTTGGGGATGCCAAGCGTGTCACCCAAAAAAATATCCAAGAAGTACAAGCGTCAAAGCTTGGGGATGCCCAAGGCATCCCCCTCTTCATCAATAAAAATCTCAGGTTTCTTCCAAACACTTCATTTTTATTGTTTCATGCATAGTTGTGTTGTTCTTGGAGCGTCTTCTTTTTCGTTTTTGTTTTGGTTTTTCGTTTGCTTAGTTTTCTTAGTTTGCTGAATAAATTGGTTGTACCCCCTCTTTCATACATTGGTTTTCAAATAGTTTGGTTTGGTTGGAAAAGAGTAGGAAAGTTCATGCTTAAGTGATAAAGAGAGCTTGTTTTTGACTGTGGCATATGCTTTGTCATGCCATGCTTGATATTTTTTTGGCTTTATGCTTAGTATTTTTTGTTGTAGCATGACTTGTTATAAACAATTGAGATTCCTTAATGTGCCTTGGGTGAATCATGCGTTGCTTTAGCATATTAAAGCATAATATAGTGGTATTCTCCTTTGATGCTTTATTTGGGTTGACTTGGCGCATGCTCACACCAAGTTATGACTATCTCAAGTCACCATAGCCTTTATGATACTTTAGTTTTCAACTTGTAGTGTCACTTTATGCTTTGATCAATGATGTTTTGTCGCTCTGCATGATTATGGCCATTATTGCTCTCTTAGTTTGTCGCTCTCAGTCTTTTGCTAGCCTCCACAACCAAGTATGAGTTCCACTCATGCATCCAACTCCCTAAACCAAGCTATTCCAAATAGTCCACCATACCTACCTACTAGCTTATGCTATTCCAAGTATATTCATGTTTTTGTTTACCTTCCAAATTAAACTTGTTATGAGGAAACTAGTGATTAAAGCTCTCACGAACTTGATGGTACACTTTACTTTTCTTGCCCTTAATAAACTTGAACCATTGTGTCATCTATGTTGTATATGCTTGCACTTATTTGTTGGGAATTAGTAGAACCATGCTTTCATGGGGAACGCTTTCAACATTGCACTTCGTACTTGTACCTAGTTGATATCATGCTCTTTTGTATATGGATGTCGTCGGTGTGAAATGAAAGGGGATCTTGTAAGTCCATAGAGTTATGTATGTGTGTCAGAGAAACTCCTGGGCCGCTGGTCTAAACCATGCTGACATGGTGGAAACCTGCAGCGTAACCATAATGAGCTGTCTATGAAGCATTCTTCTTATAAAAAAAGAGTCCTATATTGAGAAAAAAGAGAAAAAGAAAAAAAAGAGATTATGAAAAGAGGAAAGAGAAAAAAGCACCATATTCCCATGGTAAATAAGAAGATTGCTGAGATGCTCGTTGTCTGCTTGCCTTGTCATTTTGATATGGGGATTCTTCCGTATCATCGGGCAAGGGGTACCCCGTTGGCGGTTCTCTATGATACACATGTACTTATTATGACAAGAACTTACCGGTAACTAAACTTGAGTAGCATGAGGAGCGTCCCTCGTATTCAAGGGACATGAGATTTCCAACTTATACTTCGTCAAGCATATACACCATAGTTTGTTCACTTTAACCTTAATCACTTCAAGATGCTTATGATAGGGCAATGAGAGATGAAAGCTATTAAGTACCATAATTTTTGGAAGCTCTTTATGAGACTTGAATCCCTACTTCCTTCTACGAAGGCCTTTCTTCCACCATTATATTGAGTCTCCACCTTCTATCTTTATGCACCTACTCTGAGAGCATAGTGGCCATTATTAGTTCTATGTGCATTGTCCCAAGACTAGTTGATTGATGCATAACTTGATATTGCTTGTTTTAAACTATTTGTATCTAGTCACTCTTATGAACTTTAAAGGTGTCCTATGCATTTATATTTGCTACTCTATGAGGGACAAGCTGAATACTATTATGCTATGTTTTCTTTATGTGAAACAAACAAATGTCTTGCAAAGCATTGTTATTGATGAATCTTTTGTTTGTGCCTTTTCATGTTGCATCATAGTTTCTTTGTCTTATTGCTAGAACTTTGTATTTCATGTTATGATTGAAGTACTATGATCCCAGCTTCGAATGTTTTACAAGTACTTTGATCAAGTTTATGATGGTGCATGTCACCTCAAAAATTATTCTTTCTTTTTATCACTTACCTACTCGAGGACGAGCAGGAGTTAAGCTTGGGGATGTTGATACATTGCAAATGTATCTATAATTTTTGATGTTTCATGCTTGGTTTTATCTACTTTCTTATGTTTTGTCCACACTTTGGAGTACTTTTCATATGATTTCTTGGACTAACCTATTAACAAGAGCCACAGTGCCAGTTGCCTATTTTCTGTTGTTTTTGGTTCTAGGAAAGTCAGAAAATCAATATTCTCGGAATTGGACGGGACAAAAGCCAAAGTTTCTATTTTACCGGAAGACTCACGGAGCCAGAAGCAGAGACGGAGGAGGGCCAGGGCCTGGCCACACCATATGGTGGCGCGGGCTAGCCCTGGCCGCGCCACCAGATGGTGTGGGCCCCCTGGCACTCCACCGACCTTGCCTCTTCGCCTATAAGAAGCCTCCCGATGCATAAACCCTAGGTCGTCAATCAGAAATCCACGAAAAGTTCCACAGTGCCGCCGCCACCGAAGGGGAGATTCGGGGGATAGAAAGTCTCTATCCCGGCACCCTTCCGGGAGGGGGAAGTGCCCCCAGAGCCATCTCCATCGATCTCTATCACCATCTCCATCACCATTGCTGATTCTCATGATGAGGAGGGAGTAGTTCTCTCTCGAGGCTAAGGGTTCTACCGGTAGCTATGTGTTCATCTCTCTCTCTGCATGATCTTATTGAGATCATGAGCTTGTAATCTATAGATCTACCTTGCTACTCAAGTGCTTTAATAGATCTCTGCTCTCCCCATGTGTGTGAAAGTGACAGCGTGCACACCATGGTGGCACTTAGGCTAGAGATTACAAATACTTGTTATGAGTTATATTTAGAGTTGGATGTCTTTATGAAATTGTGGTGTTTGTTGGACTCATCTAGTACTCAAGGTGACAGTGTGGGGTTTTCTAGATGGGAAAGATGGACTTTGAGGTGTGCTGTTATAGCCCTACCAACGATTAGAGTGTCCAACCAGAGAGTAGTTCAGCGTAGTATCATAGAGAAGAATATATTTATATGAGAGTGTTCACTAGTGAAAGTATGATCCCTAGGCCTTGTTTCTTAGCATTGAAGCACCATTTGCAACTAGATCTGTTACATGTTTGCTTGCTTCCATCTCTATTTCAGTTTTACTTTAGTCTTTTCCCACGTCAACCACACACCAGCAAGCTATTTTCTATCACCATTACCACTTATAATTATTCATACCACTTGTATTTCACTATCTCTTCGCCGAACTAGTGCACCTATACACCTGACAAGTGTATTCGGTGTGTTGGGAACACACGAGACTTCTTGTATCTTGATTGCAGGGTTGCTTGAGAGGGAATACCTTTGACCACTTCCTCCCTGAGTTCGATAAACCTTGGGTGATCCACTTAAGGGAAAACTTGCTACTGTTCTACAAACCTCTGCACTTGGAGACCCAACAACTGTCTACAAGAATATAAGTGCGTAGACATCACCAACCATGACCATCTATCATCTTGGGTACTGCATAGGCGGGCATTCATCACGAGGTAGCCTCATCTCAACCTCTTCCGCAAGGGAACCCATACTAAGACATATAAACTTCCAGTCAAGCCCTACCCAACTCAGGTATTGTGGTTGTACGGTAAAATTGGAACAGTATCGCATCCGAACCCAACCATCAGTTTTCATCATTTTCATCATCAACCATTGTGTTTCTCAACACATGTCAAAATATTTCAATAGAATGAATCATCATTCCAAGGTTTTCATAATCATTTTCACCAAGTATTCCCATCTAAAATGATCAAGGTTTTATGCTTATCACTATCCACTAAAGTTGAGGGTATTCACTATTTGAGGGTGCTAATCTGGTACAAGTATCCAAGACTAATCCTAAGATCTTGATAGGATCCATTCTAATTTCCACTAGTCACAATTCATTACTAAGTAATAACTATAGTAAAAGGGGAAAGTAAAGCTTGGAGTAAAAAATGGGAATGGTATAAGTAAATAGACATAACCCAGCATGCCTAATGCATCTGGTAAAAGGGCTTGCATATATAGCATGCCTAGTTCTAACTTGCAATTAGTGACGGCTTGCCTTGAGCAGAGCAGTTGTTACAGTCGTTGAAGTTTTCCTCCTCCTCCTCGAAGTACTCCTCTTCATTGAATCCCGGGTCGATACTAGCGTCTATAAATACATCCAATATACACAATCACTAAACAACACTTCACTACTCCTATTTAGCACACAAGGCTCATACTAGATGATCTAATATCATCTCAATCATTCCATGTTATAATGGCACATTTTTATTTCTCTTTAATGAGAAAAGTAATTTTTACTCATTGAAATTGTTTAAGATTTAATATTCTCCAACTAGAATATAGGTTCATATGGAACATGTCCTCACCATATATTCTCAAGCTTGGGAATGTGATTTAAAAGGGTGGTCATGCATTACAAGATTTAATATTACTATTTAATAAGATTTAAATGACTAGAAAAGCCTATATAGCCTTCTTTTAATACTCGTCCAAGTTTAATATCTGTAAATCCAAATGTTTTTACATATTCAGGTAGAGAATGGCAAATGTGATTTTGGAGAGGTGGAATCATCTCAAAAGAATTTATAGTTTATTTTAGAAAAATGTTTGAAGTGTCAAAAGTATCTGTCTTGTTATTTTGGGTATAGGTGATCTATAATTCCAATTGGTTTGAATCCAACTGGAGTGATTAGATAATTTCAATACCTTTTTAACAAAATTGTAATCATGTATTTTGGTTCAGTGAATCACTTTGAATTGATTTTTGAATCTACTGATAAAATCTAGTCTTAACTAAAATGGAAAAATCCTATTTGAATGGGTGGGCTCTGCGCGGGAAACTAAACGGGCTGGCCCAACTGCACAGCGCTGGCGCAGCTGGCTACTGACAGGCGGCTCCTACTCGTCAGCGACTCAACTAACCCGAAACAGTAAGTTTCAATCTTAGCCCTACGATTAGAACACGATCTAACGGCTGACGTGCGTCGTCTACGTCGAATAGCTCCGACGAGAACTGAACCCTAACGCGGCGGTGGGGGTCGCGTGAGGCTCACTTGGGCTCCAGCTAAGGTCAGCGATGGGGGCTAATGAGGTTGTCGTTGATGGCGGTTCGAGGCGCTGTCACGACGGCTCCTGGGGTGGTCACAATCAACGGGCTCCTTCCTCCTCCGCAGCGACAGACTCTGGCTAAATTCCGGCGGACTGGTGCTCGCCTTGCTCCGAGGAAGGGACGGTGAGGTTCTGTGGTGAGTGGGGAGTGTAATGGTGTGGAGATAGAGGTCTGGGGTGGCCTCTATTTATACACCTAGTGTGGCGGTTAGGCGGCATGGTCGGGCTACTCCGGCGACGCTGCTACAGGTTGCAATCATCACAGCGGAGGGCATGGGTCGAGGCGGTGGACTATGGCGGTCGTCATGGAAGTGATGGCATGGCAAGGGGCGCTCTCCATTGGCCAGGATACGTCGGTGCTCTGGACGGGTACGCATGCGTTCGCCACTTGGTACGGTGGTCTCGGGGCGCGAGACGGCGAACGATCATGTCTAGCAGCTCACTGGTGCCACGGCGAACGCGGGTACGGGTGGAGAGAGTGAGGAGCGACGTGTGCGAGCGAGGCGGTTGCGGCGCTCCTTCGTGTTGTCAGCATGGCTAGGAGTTAATTGGGCGCGGCTAGTCTGGCTCCTTCTCGCCTCGCCGTTGGTCAAGGGGTGGTCAGGGGTGGCGGTGAGGTCACGCCTACCTCGTGGGGGTCGTGGTAGAGGGCGACGCGCAACGACTGGCTCATGCTCGACCGGCATGGACGGCTCGGGATGGGCATGTTGTTGGAGATATGCCCTAGAGGCAATAATAAATATAGTTATTATTATATATCTTTGTGTTTATGATAAATGTTTGCATTCATGCTATAATAGTATTAACAAGGAAACCATTAATACTTGTGTGATTTGTAAACTTAATTTGAAGTCCCTAGTATAGCCTCTATACTTCACTAGCTTGTTGGTTGATTGATGATGTGGTTTCTTTGTCATGAACATTGAGATGTTATCAACAACAAGATCATATCGTTAGGAGAATGATATGGTGGACATACTCCTATAGACAAGCATAGCATAAAGATCAAGTCATTTCAATAGTTCAATTGCTATATGCTTTCTGATACATAGTAACCTAATTCCTTCGACCATGAGATCATGCATATCACCTTTACTGGATGGATGCTTTGATGTCATCAAACACCACACCGTAACAGGGTGGCTATAAAGGTGGCATTGAGTGTTCGGAAAGTATTGGTTGAAACACATGGATCAAGAGTGGGATTTGTCCATCCACATGACGGATAGATATTCTCTGGGCCCTCTCGGTGAAATGTCATCCAATTAGCTTGCAAGCATGTGACTTGGTCACAAGGGATCACATATCACGGGAACGAGAAAAGAGTACTTGTCAGTAACGAGGTTGAACTAGGTATACAGAGATACCGACGATCATAACCTCGGATAAGTAACATATCGTGAGACAAAGGGAAATTGGTATCGTATGTAAGTGGTTCATTCGATCGCAAAGTAATCGTAGAAATATGTGGGAGCCATATGAATTTCCAGATTCCTCTATTGGTTATTGTTCGGAGAAGTGTCTCGATCATGTCCGCATAATTCACGAACCGTAGGGAGACACACTTAAGGATTCGACGTTGTTTGAGTAGTTATGGTATTATGAGAAAGAGACCGAATGTTGTTCGGAGTCTCGGATGGGATCCGGGATATCACGAGGTGATCCGGAATGGTCCGGATAATAAGATTCATATAAGGAAAGTCCCGTTTCGGAGTTCGGGAATGATTCCGGTGTTTTCATCGGGGATATTCTAGAAGGTTCCGGATTGTCCGGCACTCCGGGGGGGAAGGGGTACATGAATGTGTCATTACATATTGGAATGATTGCATCATGTACTAAGTGTTCTTGCTGTCCCAAATATAGGATTAAATTGAATCCTAAAACAGAAAAGTCAAATGTCCAGTTTGAAAGTCAAACTGCCAAAACAAGAAACTGTGGGAAACAAGCAAGAGGAGTTGGAACCAACCTGGAGGAGGAGTTGGACTCCTCCAGGCCGGCGCCCAGCCCTAGGCCGAGTTGGGGAGGGACTCCCTCCCTCCCCTGGCGCGCCCACACCCTCCCACCTATATAAGGAGGGGCAGGGCTCCCCTCCTAGACACACAAGTTTCCTATCCTCTAAAACTAAACCCTAGATCTAGACCCCGGTTTAGAGCTATTCGGTTTAGAGCCTTCTAATTGGTTTAGAGCCCTCTAATTGGTGTGTCTAATTACTAGACCACTAATAGCCTCTCTCATAAGCTCCACCATACTCGCACCGGCTTAAGGCGAAGCCCTGCGGGATTTCCCCTCTACCTCCGGTACCACGCCGTTGTGCTGCCGGAATCGCGAGGAGAGTGCTACAACCTCCGCTGCCTGCTGGAACAAGGGAGAGGAAGGTCTTCGTCGAGTACCGAACGTGTGACCGACTGCGGGAGCGCTGCGGGAACGCGGCGCCGGAAGGATCGTCTACGCGATCTTGAGATCGGAAAGAGTACGACTACATCACCCACGAGAATCTGCTCTCGTTAAACACTTTGGAATCTTCGAGGGTGAGTTATTCCATCGACTCGTTGCTACAATCTAGTAGATAGATCTTGGCTTGTTTGTTTGTATGCGATAGAAAATTTTTGTTTTCCATGCTACGAACCCCTACAGTGGTATCAGAGCCGTGTCTATATGTAGATCTGTTGCACGAGTAGAACACAATGGTCATTGTGGGCGTTGATGCTTTTATTGTAGATTGCTTTTTGTGTACTTTGCATCTTGCGGTATGTTGGGATGAAGCGGCCCGGGCTAACCTTACATGACATCGTTCATGAGACTTGCTCCACGCTTGACATGCAACTCGTTTTGCATAAGTGGCTTTGCGGGTGCCTGTTTCTCCTAGCATAGTAAAGATCCAATTTACAACGGGTGATCAACAATGCTAGTATCAATGTTGTGGTTCTTGTTCGTAAGTTAGAACGACACTTATGGAAAGCCCCAAACCACGTAAAATATGCAAAGAAAGTAGAAGCGTCTAACTTTGTTTTGCAGGGGTGTGCAGTGATGTGATATGGCCATGATTGTGATTATATTTGATGTATGCAATGTTCCTTATTGTAAGTTGGCAACCGGCAGGAGCCAAATGGTTGTCTTTAATTTCTGTTAAGACCTGCGTGTCTATTCAAAATAGTTGTAATAGTTGAAGCTGGTGGACGACAACCATGGAGAAGCGTCATTGACCTTGATGCTATGCCGGTGATGATGGAGATCATATTCGTGCTTGAAGATGGAGATCGGAAGCACAAAGAAGAAAGGCCATATCATATCACATATTATGAATTGCATGTGATGTTAATCCTTTATGCATCTTGTATTGCTTAGTAGACGACGGTAGCATTATAAGATGATCCCTCATGCACATAAATTTCAAGTCTAAAGTGTTCGCCCTTAGTTAGCACCGTTGCTAAAGCTTGTTGCTTCGAAGCACCACGTGATGATCGGGTGTCTTTGATTCCACGGGTGAATACAACGTAAGCAAGCCAGATTTGCTTATGCGGTAGCTAAGGTTTGATCTTGACGAGCCTAGCATGTACAGACATGGCCTCAGGAACACGGATCGCCGAAAGGTAAAACATGAATCATATAGTAGATATGATGAACATGTCGATTGTTCGCCATTGAAAACTATATCAACTCTCGTGATGATCGGTGTTGATGTAGTGGATTTGGTTCATGTGATCACTAAAACAATGTGAGGGATATTGTTTTGAGTGGGAGTTCACCTAGTTTAATTTCATTAATTAATTTGAACTCAATTTGTCATAAACTTAGTCTAAACTATTGCAAATATGTTGTAGATCAATGGCAGCCCCTACCATCAATTTTAATGCGTTCCTAGAGAAAGAAAAGTTGAAAAACAATGGAAGCAACTTCGCGGATTGGTTCCGCAATTTGAGGATTGTCCTCACAGCTGGTAATTTGACCTATGTGCTGGATGCACCGCTAGGTGACCCACCTGCAGCTGATGCTACCGATGAAGTAAAGAATGTTTACCTTGCTCGGAAGAATCAGTACTCCATAGTTCAGTGTGCTATCTTGTATGGTTTAGAATCGGAGCTTCAGAAAAGGTTTGAAGAGTCAGACCCATATGATATTGTCGAGGATCTCAAATTAATTTTTGAGACTCATGCGGCAATTGAAAGTTATGAAGCTTCTGAAAAGTTCTTTAACTGCAAGATGGAAGAGGGTAGCTCCGTGAGTGAGCATGTGCTTAAAATGTCTGGGCACGCAAACAAACTTCAAAGCTTGGGTATAGTGATTCCTAATACTTTGGGAGTTTACCGCATCCTCCAATCACTACCACCAAGTTACAAGAACTTTGTGATGAACTACAACATGCAGAACATGAACAAAGAGTTGCCAGAACTATTTGCTATGTTAAAGTCTGCAGAAGTGGAGATAAAGAAAGAGCACCAAGTGTTGATGGTCAATAAGACCACCAAATTCAAGAAAGGCAAGTCTAAGCAGAAGGGACACTTCAAGAAGGGTGGTAAGCAAGTTACCATGCCGACGAAGAGGACCAAGGCTGGACCTAAGCCTGATACTGAGTGCTTTTACTGCAAAGGGGAAGGTCACTGGAAACGGAATTGCCCAAAGTACTTGGCGGATTTGAAGAACGGCAACATCAAGAAGAAAGGTATATTTGATATACATGTTATTGATGTGTATTTCACTAGTATTCGTAGTAGTGCCTGGGTATTTGATACTGGTTCGGTTGCTCATATTTGTAACTCGAAACAGGAGCTGCAGAATAAACGAAAGCTAGCGAAGAACGAGGTGACGATGCGCGTGGGAAACGGATCAAAGGTTGATGTGATCGCGGTCGGCACGCTACCTCTTCATCTACCATCGGGATTAGTTTTATACTTAAATAATTGTTATTTGGTGCCTGCGTTGAGCATGAACATTATATCTGGATCTTGTTTATTGCGAGACGGTTACTTGTTTAAATCCGAGAATAATGGTTGTTCGATTTATATGAGTAATATGTTTTATGCACATGCACCTTTGATAGATGGTCTATTCATATTGAATCTCGATAGTAGAAATACACATATTAATAACATTGAGGCTAAACGTTTGAAATCAAGCGATAATTTGACCTATATGTGGCACTGTCGTCTTGGTCACATTGGAGTGAAGCGTATGAAGAAACTCCATTCCGATGGACTTCTTGAATCACTTGATTTTGAATCACTTGAAAGATGCGAGGCATGTCTGATGGGTAAAATGACTAAGACTCCATTTTCTGGTATGATGGAGCGAGCTACAGACTTATTGGAAATCATACATACCGATGTGTGTGGTCCAATGAGTGTAGCATCGCGCAGTGGTTATCGTTATGTTCTTACCTTCACGGATGATTTGAGTAGATATGGGTATATCTATTTCATGAAACATAAGTCCGAAACTTTCGAGAAGTTTAAGGAGTTTCAAAGTGAGGTAGAGAATCAACGTAACAAGAAGATTAAATTTCTACGTTCTGATCGTGGAGGTGAATATCTAAGTTACGAGTTTGGCGAGCATTTAAAGAAGTGCGGAATACTTTCACAATTGACACCGCCGGGAACACCACAGCGTAATGGTGTGTCTGAACGTCGTAATCGAACTCTCTTAGATATGGTTCGTTCTATGATGTCACTTACAGATTTACCGCTAACATTTTGGGGTTATGCATTAGAAACAGCCGCATTCACTTTAAATAGGGCACCATCTAAATCCGTTGAAACGACACCGTATGAATTATGGTTTGGGAAGAAACCTAAATTGTCGTTCCTTAAAGTTTGGGGATGCGAAGCCTATGTAAAGAAGTTACAGCCGGACAAGCTTGAACCCAAAGCGGAAAAATGCGTCTTCATAGGATACCCGAAGGAAACTATTGGGTATACCTTCTATCATAGATCCGAAGGCAAAATCTTTGTTGCCAAGAATGGATCCTTTCTAGAGAAGGAATTTCTCTCGAAAGAAGTGACTGGAAGGAAAGTAGAACTCGACGAGGTTGTCGAACCTTCTCTCGAAATTGCGAGTAGCGCAGCACCGGAAGAAGTTCCTGTGGTGCCTGCACCAATAAGAGAGGAAGCTAATGATAGTGATCATGAAACTTCGGTTGAAGTTACTACAGAGCCTCGGAGGTCAACGAGAACTCGTACCACTCCAGATTGGTATGATTCCGTTATGAATGTCATGTTGGTGGACAACACCGAGGACCCCGAGACATATGAGGAAGCGATGATGAGCCCAGATTCCAATAAATGGCAAGAAGCCATGAAATCCGAGATTGGATCCATGTACGAAAACCAAGTATGGACTTTGGTGGACTTACCGGATGGCCGGAAGGCTGTCGAGAACAAATGGATTTTCAAGAAGAAAACAGATGCTGATGGTAATGTTACTGTCTATAAAGCTCGACTTGTCGCAAAAGGGTTTCGACAAATTCAAGGAGTTGACTACGATGAGACTTTCTCACCGGTAGCGAAGCTAAAGTCTGTGAGGATTATGTTAGCAATCGCTGCATATTATGATTATGAGATATGGCAGATGGATGTCAAAACAGCATTCCTCAATGGAGACATTGATGAAGAGTTGTATATGATACAACCCAAAGGTTTTGTCGATCCTAAAGATGCTAACAAGGTATGCAAACTTCAACGGTCCATCTATGGATTGAAGCAAGCATCCCGAAGTTGGAATCAACGTTTTGATAAGGTAATCAAAAGTTTTGGTTTTATACAAACTTATGGAGAAGCCTGTATTTACAAGAAAGTGAGTGGGAGCTCTGTAGCATTCTTAATACTGTATGTGGATGACATATTGTTGATTGGGAATGATGTAGACCTTCTTAATAGTGTCAAAGAGTATTTGAATAATAGTTTTTCAATGAAGGATCTTGGCGAAGCAGCTTACATATTAGGCATAAAGATTTATAGAGATAGATCGAAACGCCAAATATCATTGTCACAAAGTACATATTTGGACAAAGTTCTAAAGAGGTTTGGAATGGAAGATAGCAAGAAAGGGTTCTTGCCCATGTTGCCCAATACGACCTTGAGTAAAACTCAAAGTCCGACATCGGCAGAAGATAGAGAAAGGATGAGTAAGACTCCCTATGCCTCAGCCATAGGATCTATAATGTATGCCATGCTATGTACTAGACCCGACATTGCATATGCTGTTAGTTTAACTAGCAGATATCAAAGTGATCCAGGAGTGGATCATTGGATAGCGGTCAAAAACATCCTTAAGTACTTGAGAAGAACTAAGGATATGGTTCTTTCTTATGGAGGTGATGAACAGCTCGTTGTTAATGGTTACACTGATGCTAGTTGGAACACCGATCCAGATGATTCTAAATCACAATCTGGATACGTATTTATTTTGAATGGTGCAGCAGTTAGCTGGAGGAGTGCAAAGCAAAGCGTTGTGGCGAGATCTTCAACTGAATCGGAATACATGGCTGCTTCGGAGGCTTCACAAGAAGCGATATGGATGAAAGAGTTCATTATAGAGCTGGGTGTGGTTCCTAGTGCGCTGGACCCAATGTCTATCTACTGTGATAACATGGGCGCCATAGCCAATGCGCAAGAACCAAGGTCACACAAGAAGCTGAAGCATATCAAGCTACGTTTTCACGCTATTCGAGAACATATCCAGGATGGGGATATAAAGATTTGCAAAGTACACACAGATCTGAATGTGGCGGATCCGTTGACTAAACCTCTCCCGAGGGCAAAACATGACCAACACCAAACTGCCATGGGTGTTCGGTATATTACCATGTAATCTAGATTAGATGACTCTAGTGCAAGTGGGAGACTGTTGGAGATATGCCCTAGAGGCAATAATAAATATAGTTATTATTATATATCTTTGTGTTTATGATAAATGTTTGCATTCATGCTATAATAGTATTAACAAGGAAACCATTAATACTTGTGTGATTTGTAAACTTAATTTGAAGTCCCTAGTATAGCCTCTATACTTCACTAGCTTGTTGGTTGATTGATGATGTGGTTTCTTTGTCATGAACATTGAGATGTTATCAACAACAAGATCATATCGTTAGGAGAATGATATGGTGGACATACTCCTATAGACAAGCATAGCATAAAGATCAAGTCATTTCAATAGTTCAATTGCTATATGCTTTCTGATACATAGTAACCTAATTCCTTCGACCATGAGATCATGCATATCACCTTTACTGGATGGATGCTTTGATGTCATCAAACACCACACCGTAACAGGGTGGCTATAAAGGTGGCATTGAGTGTTCGGAAAGTATTGGTTGAAACACATGGATCAAGAGTGGGATTTGTCCATCCACATGACGGATAGATATTCTCTGGGCCCTCTCGGTGAAATGTCATCCAATTAGCTTGCAAGCATGTGACTTGGTCACAAGGGATCACATATCACGGGAACGAGAAAAGAGTACTTGTCAGTAACGAGGTTGAACTAGGTATACAGAGATACCGACGATCATAACCTCGGATAAGTAACATATCGTGAGACAAAGGGAAATTGGTATCGTATGTAAGTGGTTCATTCGATCGCAAAGTAATCGTAGAAATATGTGGGAGCCATATGAATTTCCAGATTCCTCTATTGGTTATTGTTCGGAGAAGTGTCTCGATCATGTCCGCATAATTCACGAACCGTAGGGAGACACACTTAAGGATTCGACGTTGTTTGAGTAGTTATGGTATTATGAGAAAGAGACCGAATGTTGTTCGGAGTCTCGGATGGGATCCGGGATATCACGAGGTGATCCGGAATGGTCCGGAGAATAAGATTCATATAAGGAAAGTCCCGTTTCGGAGTTCGGGAATGATTCCGGTGTTTTCATCGGGGATATTCTAGAAGGTTCCGGATTGTCCGGCACTCCGGGGGGGAAGGGGTACATGAATGTGTCATTACATATTGGAATGATTGCATCATGTACTAAGTGTTCTTGCTGTCCCAAATATAGGATTAAATTGAATCCTAAAACAGAAAAGTCAAATGTCCAGTTTGAAAGTCAAACTGCCAAAACAAGAAACTGTGGGAAACAAGCAAGAGGAGTTGGAACCAACCTGGAGGAGGAGTTGGACTCCTCCAGGCCGGCGCCCAGCCCTAGGCCGAGTTGGGGAGGGACTCCCTCCCTCCCCTGGCGCGCCCACACCCTCCCACCTATATAAGGAGGGGCAGGGCTCCCCTCCTAGACACACAAGTTTCCTATCCTCTAAAACTAAACCCTAGATCTAGACCCCGGTTTAGAGCTATTCGGTTTAGAGCCTTCTAATTGGTTTAGAGCCCTCTAATTGGTGTGTCTAATTACTAGACCACTAATAGCCTCTCTCATAAGCTCCACCATACTCGCACCGGCTTAAGGCGAAGCCCTGCGGGATTTCCCCTCTACCTCCGGTACCACGCCGTTGTGCTGCCGGAATCGCGAGGAGAGTGCTACAACCTCCGCTGCCTGCTGGAACAAGGGAGAGGAAGGTCTTCGTCGAGTACCGAACGTGTGACCGACTGCGGGAGCGCTGCGGGAACGCGGCGCCGGAAGGATCGTCTACGCGATCTTGAGATCGGAAAGAGTACGACTACATCACCCACGAGAATCTGCTCTCGTTAAACACTTTGGAATCTTCGAGGGTGAGTTATTCCATCGACTCGTTGCTACAATCTAGTAGATAGATCTTGGCTTGTTTGTTTGTATGCGATAGAAAATTTTTGTTTTCCATGCTACGAACCCCTACACATGTCACTGGTGCAACGGTGGGCAAAGGGCTCTCCACTGCACGGCAAAGTACCAGGGATAATCTAGAACAATTCAATGTGTTGATTGTAGTACATTTTGTGAGCAAATGACAATTCCAAATAGTGAATAGATGGTGAGGTTGTACTGTGCATGCCAAGTGTTCGACACAATGGCCGCATGAATTCATATTTTGAATTTTTGAAAGATATTTGGTGAGTGATCTTGTTGTTTGCTTGGTAGACTATGGTTGCTGGGATTTGTCAAGTGGAATTGATTTGAGTGGTTTTTGAGAAAGTGTGATCTATACATATGATCTTGATTCAATTTTGCACTGCCTCTTCAATAGATTTGAATTTAGTTTCTGTCTTTTTGTAAGGGTTGCTTGGATTCACCTTTACTTGGTCTAGCAAGGGGTGAAAAGATTAGGAAATGTTTCTGTTAGAAATCCTTTACTAGGAACACTCAAAGTGGTCTAGTGGATAAGTTTGGCCAAAATGACCATTTACTTATATATATATTATTTTTGATTTTTCTTTTATTTGATTCTGCTTGGATTTGATCTAGGTGATGTAGTATTCATCTTTGAACCAAACCTTACCATTTGTAACCATCAAACATGGCAATTGCAATCATTCATACACTAATGCAAATCACACATACACTCTTATTAGGTTTAACTATAAAAGTTTTTGTTAACACTAAACTTGGGTGATTAGAGCTTGATAAGCTTGATTAATATTTTTGGGATGTTACAAAATCCCACACCGGCAAATGAACCACCAGAGTTGCTAATCATTGATCGCATGATGATATGCTTCCTAACCCCCATGTTACACTGTGATAATATCTTAGCTCTTTGGGAGTCGTTGATCTTCCTATGGGACCAAAGAAAAGGGACTTCATCCGGTCTCGCTAACACATGATTATGAGTGTCATCAAAGCTCTGAACGATCTAAAGACCAGATTTTCCATCAAACTTCACGACCATATGTGTCTTACAATTGTACCTAGACTCACGTCTGAGCCTATATTTGTGGCCTTCCATTGTCAGTAACTTCTTGTCACGTTTTCCTTACTTGCAACACACAAAGCGCCTTAGACGAACAAGTCCATCATCAAACCGCCTCACTTGGTGCTTCCTAATGCCGAACCCATGATCTTTGGCATATCTGTTGTAGAAAGAATAGGCAGACTATCAAATGTCATTTCCATTATCTTGTAGTACAGTTCTCTCTTATCATCAGGATACCCAGTGTCATTGCTATATTTATTTGAACTCTCAGTCTGATTACATGGTGCATGCTACAAATTAAAAACCTAGCCATTAGAACTATAGTAGTATGCATGTCGGTTCGTTGATTGCTAAAAGACAGCCTATAAATAATATCTCACTCGTGTCAACAAACATATCAAAATTTGGTGCATCTTCACAATCATCATAAGTACCCATCTCCAAGTCTGATTCACCAAAATAGTCATACTCCATACCAGAGTCATTTTTTATCTAAACAATTTAGCAATATTTAGTATACAATTGCATCATCCGGTGCATGACATATAAAATTTTACACCACTACACATACCTCACTATCGACAAACATGTCCGTTTCTTCATGGTTGTTAAGACCATTGTGGAAATCGTCGTCATAGACAATCTAAATAAATCAAGTCATGAGATATCATATATTATTTAATATAACATTTAAATATGCAGAGGAAGCTAATGTATCCTCACATCAAACTCTTCTTCGCTCCGGTCGTCTTCGGGATGCGTATTGGCGGAAATAGAATCATCACCAACATACCCGATTTGATCATCTTTCATACTAGATCATCTTTCATACAATCTCTATGAGTGATTGTGCCACATTGTTAGAATCACCAATGCTACGTGTGTCTAACAATTACTAGAGGCGAAGCATGATCATGGGATGAACTTACAAGATCGAAAGATGAAGACGACATTTGGATTAGAAACCCTAGTGACGAAGACGCCGAGCCGCTGGCGCGCCTTCTACTTTCGAGGATCTGTGGCGGTGGACACGAGGATCTGCAGAGACGGACGCGAGGATCTGTAGAGGCGGACACGAGGATCTACAGCGGCGGACGCGGGGTAGATCAGCGGCGCCGAGGGGAATCAGATCCGTGGGTACGAGCGACCGAGTTTTACCAGGCGGCGGAGAAGAGAAAGCTTCAGTTACGCCCAACAATGGTGCATGCATGGACGTGGGAGCTAATCGCGGTGATTAGGTCTAGGTGGGCCCCACGCGGGGTCGTGCCGTACGACGTCGTCGTATACAGATACGAGACTATACTGGGCTTGGATATAGGTTCCGCCTGGGCCAAAAAAAATGAAGCCAATAAAACGCGCCGGACTAAAATGTCCCTAGCAGTTCGGACGTCCTCCTAAACGACGGTGCGCAGTGAAGCACTCCTCTTTGAATAAAACAATAATAAACCATAACTAAAGAAAAATAGAGTAGTTGGTTTGTTGCTCATCCTTACGTAGTTGTATTTCTATAGAACATGCTTACCCCAAGTTTACAGCAAAGAGTAACGTAAGTAGCACAAATGTTGAGGGGAACAGAATATGAAAGGCACTATCTATTCCTTTGAAGTAAGAGTATGATAAGGCCACATGGTAATAAAATTAGCTCACGATCACAATAATTGTAGGCTTTCCTGATTGACCTATTTTTTGGGTAGAATTGAATAAAGTACGCCTATAGACAATCTAGGATCCAAATCAGAAATTCCTTTTGAATAAGAAACTCAGACGTGAGTTTTATGGAAGAACTTTCTTTCACTCCAGTAAAACACACCTCTATGAGAATGCCGCACTTTGTTTCCTAAATAAACACTCATGGTTCCAACTCAAAATCTATCAGGGCATGGAATCAAAAAGGTCCACTTCTATTTTTTTAAGCAAGAAACTAAATGTGTGCTCCTTATATATCCTCCGTTATGCAGGAAAAGAATATATCAGGAAAAAAGCATACCTATTATCATGATAATAAACCTACCTCCACCACTTCATCCTAATATACATGAAGCAAGCAAGTATTTCGAATAAAAAAGCAGTTTAAAATAACATGGCAGGAAATGTCTAAATGGACAATGTTCAATTACATCAAACCTTTGGGACCTGAATCCGTCTAAAATTGCTGACGGTGAATTGGTCTGGTGTAATTATGCATATTTTGAATAAGGAACAACAGGGGCTGAGAGGAAATTCAGAATGCCCTTGCTCCTCTGTGAAGTCACGCCAGGAAGCATCTTGTTCCTTGCTCCTCTCGCTCTCTCTCTCTCTCTCTGTCTCAGTCAGTCAGTCAGTCAGTCACTCCGGCCCCTCCTTGGCTCCTGACGCCCGCCGTCGAATCGAACTTAATTGAATTGGCCTGCTAGCAGGAGCCGTGAGTTGGCCTGCCCCCTCTATCGAATCGAATTTAATTGAATTGGATTGAATTGAATCGCCGCAGCACTGATTTACAGTACTTATTTGAATCGCCGCAGCCCAGCTTATCCACTGCTTGTATACCCACCAGCTTGCATGCTTAATCCTGCTCAACACCCATTTATTACTCCCTCCGGTTCATATTTAGACTAAAGTTTGTCTACATTCGTATGTATGTATCTAGTTAAATATTTAGACTAGATTTATTCGTATCTAGACAAAGTCCACAACACTAATATGGATCGGAGGGAGTAGAATAGTTTGTCAGCTACTTCATCATCGTGTAGTAAGTAGGCTTCAAGCAGCAGCAGCAGCTCATGTGTTGTGTTGACATATACTATACACTAGTATTATTTGTGGTTCAGTTACTGAGTTATGTATTCACACAGTTTTATCGCTGCTGCTCCATTTTATTACTGCTGGATGCAGTTTGACTGCCTTAATTGCGACTACGATCAGAGTTGGGGCTACTGAAATCGATTAGCTTAGCTATGGATGGATGGGTCTGTCAAACTTCACTAAACATGCTCTATACTGAATTTGTTTAACATCTTGCTAGCTTATCTTATATATTTTGAAACGGAGGGAGTAGTACCATGGAATAAGCATAGAATTCAGAAAACAAACTGGAGTTTCTGAGCTTATATACTAGTGTACACTCCAATAAGTCCGCACATCGGTTCGCTCTAGCTTGCTCCATGTCCATAAGCAGACGTGTTATCCCTTTCTGTCGACTCGATAACATGCAGCTACTGTGATAGTTCCCGTCTCGTTCCCCTCAGAGATTTATTAGAATATTTTGGCTAGCTGGCTAGTTCATCCTGCCGTGGCTTCAAGCAGCAACAGCAGCAGCTGTTTATCAGTGTTGACTCAAGTTCATTTACTGGGTTATATATTCAGATAGTTTACCACTGCATTTTACTGTTCCATTTCAGACCTAAATAACTATACCGAATGATCCATCTCTAGCTTCAGCTTCCTATGTCGATCGACTGGCTCTGACTGAATCTAAATGAGTTCATGTCTGTTAAGTCCTTGTGAAGTTAGCCATGTGTAAGTGTACTGTTTCTTGCACACTGCTAGACAGTATCCTACTCTTCAGTTGTCAGACTGAGATCCTCCTAGTCTGCAAAGTTTCCTTTAACCTAGCTGGATCCACTAACAGCACGATTTCCCGACAGAGGGGGAGGGAACGGATCTTGGCCTGCTGTACTAGGCTTATCCTACTGTGGCTTCAACCAGCAACAGTAGTGTCCCATCCCGTTGACATACATTATTAGTGCTGACTTAATAAATGATGTGACAATCCAAACTAGAACCACAAAAAATGTACAGATTATCAGTGTTTAAAGTTCAGTTTACGGGATACACATTCAGATAGTTTTATCACTGCATTTTACTGCTCCATTTCAAAGTCTGCACACCTAGACATCTATTTCAAAGTTTCTGCTTCTGAATACAGTTTGACTGACTTATCTGCGAATAGGATCGGAGTCGGGGCTAATGAAATCGATTAGCTATGCGTGATCTATACTGTCTCTGAAAGTTCACAAATGTGCAGTGTATCCACTTATTAGCCCCCTTCACTGAATTTTAAGAACTTGCTCTGGTAGACTTGCTAAATGTGGAGTATCCACTTTGTAGCCCCCCCCTCTCCCTTCGTACTTAATTTTAAGATCTTTGATATCTTATTCCTGCCAACTTGTCGTTGCTCCAAGAAGCAGCAGCAACAGCAGCAGTGCATTCCTGTCAGCTGTTGAAATACAGTATTTTGGTTGCTATGTTCTGCATACATACTTTTTAGAGCAATAGTAGAATGTAGATAATGGCATTTCTTCCAAGTTTTGGCATTCTGGTGTACATTTGACTTTGATCGGTTCACTATGGCTATCCACCGTTGAGATTCAGCATCCAATTCATGATTGACACTTCACTGTCTTCATGTACTACTAGAAACACAAACCAGCTTTCCTGTTGCCTTTTCATGGTCTCAACCTACTCCCATAAATAACCGTGTTTTAAGTTCTTAATTTACCTCATGAAAGAAAAGAAAAGAAAAGGCTTTCTTATCTCACCTTATAGCTCATACCACATACTTACTAGTACGTACTGGAGTAGTATATCATGCTGTACCATGAACTAACGCCGATAAATACTTTCTTCGGACTAATTCTCTAGCACAGTGACTATGAGTACAGGAATGATTCGGCATCCTTGCATAACAGACATGACATTTTTCTTCATCCCTACCTTCGTCCAATAATTTTCCATTCATTCATTCACTAATCATGATACATGTGCTTTCTTATGCAGATTAATTGTGAGCATACTGTTCGTTGGTGCTATCAAGATTCAGCTAGTGAGCCAAGAGATCTAGCTGAGCAGATGGTGGGAGGAGTTGTGAGCGTGGTGACTGGGGTGATGAACCCCCTCATTGGAAAGCTCACCGCGCTGGCGGGCGACGAGTACAAGAAGCTCAAAGGGGTGAGGAGTCAGGCATCGTTCCTCGTGAAGGAGTTCAGTGCCATGAATGCTGCCCTTCAGATGCTGGAGGTCATGGATGAGCCCGATCCAGCGGTCAAGGAATGGGGAGACCATGTCAGGGAGATGTCCTACGACATGGAGAGCTGCATCGACGACTTCATGCGTCAATTTGGGTGTGAAGATGCAAAGGAAGGCTTCATCAAGAAGACCACTCGACGTCTCAAGAGGTTGCGACAGCGCCATCAGATCGACGCACGGATCGAAGAGCTTAAGACTCTTGCAATAGAAGCAAATGCTCGTCATGAGAGGTACAAGATTAATAAGAGGTACCTGATACTCCTCAAGACAATTAATTTGTTTGTGCCCGCCGGTGGCGATGCCAAATCCTCATGGACCAAAGCTGATGTATTCTCTGCTTTCAGGAAGGCCTCACAGCTGCACCCAAACCATCCTTACGTTGCATCATCGTATTAGTTGATTGATGTTGTAATTGTGCTGAGAGACCCTTGAATTTGTGATTTGCAGTTTGTAATAAGCAAATAATCTTGTTTATGTGGACTGCTTCAGTGTTTTGCGCTGCTTCCAACTTAGGTTTGTGCGGTACCACCGCAGCACCCCCCGGCGGATGCTTACCGACAAGCCTCTCCTGACGCACTCCATCGGCTCCCGAGCCACGCCATGACCTTTAGAAGTCCCCGCTCGGTGCAACCCCTCACCGATTTAGTATTAGAATAGTTTGCTAGCTAGCACTTACTGGGTTATATTACTGGGTTATGATGCATTCACACAGTTTTTTTTTTTCTATCGCTGCTGCTTTTTACTTCGAAATACAGTTTGACTGACTTCACTGCGACTAGGATCAGAGTTGGGGCTACTGAAATCGATTAGCTTAGCTATGGATGGACTGGATGGATGCTCGCTCTATACCGTATGTCATAGTTAACTAAATATGCTCTATACTGAATTTGTTAACATCTTGCAAGTGGGAAGGGTGCAACGCACCCCAGTATTGGCATTAAAAACGAACCATGTGGCAAGTACAGATTGCAAAGAGGACTTTTACAACACTCGCCCAAAGGACCAGCAATTCGAAGATAAGTCCTCTTACTTTTGCAAAAAAAAAAACCTTAGCACCTAAGAAGAGAAAGCAATCCAGTGCTTCAGTGTCTCTGTCACCACTCGTCGGCGACCCCGGGGTAGAGCCAACGCCAAGGTCGAGGAGGAGGTGCTCGAACGCTCTCTTCAGACGAGAAACCTCTGCAACCGGCCACCTCAACAACTGCGGGGACGAGACCACTTGGAGGAGAAGAGGCGACGAGCTCCGGCACAGGGCTTGCAGTGCCTCCCCCAAGGAGGAAGAAACACAGGCCGCTTCTACGGCCAAAGACCGCGGCGGACCTATTGTCGGCCGCGTAATTTGCTCGATGAAGACGAAGACGCCACCAGCACCGCAGGAGACACATCGGGCCCTCCCCCTCACTGCCACGGCCGGCCAGGAGGATTGTGGGAGTCTGAAGGACAGAAGGGTGTCGATGGCCATGCTTGATGTGAAGATAACGGAGCCTCCAGCTCGCCTCCGCCGGTCCTCCAACCCCTTGCCACCACGGCCAGACATCGGAGGAAGAGCGGACAGCACCAGCGACCTGGACAACCACTAGGCGGCGCGAACACCCGCCTGCGTGGAAAAACTCCCCCCGCTCCCAACAACCCACCTTAACACGAAGACCCTATTGATCCCCTCGCATCCACTGCCGGCCAGAGGGAGAGGGTAAAACGCGAAGAAGGCGGCGAGGAGGAAGCAGAGAATGACCAATTTATTGAAGGAGGTGTTGACCGCCGCGCCGAACTCCGACCACCAGAGCTCTAGCACCACACCGACGAATCCTACCGCCAGGATCCGGCCATCAAGATTCCCAGCTCCACCACCGAGCACAAGGCTCACTACAAATAACAGGTAGGTGGTTTTCTATAAATTGGAGCACAAAGACGTGGTTCGTGTTACAATCGCGACAAGAAGATAACGAAGAACGAAAACGAAAAACACAGCAAGGGGACACAGATTTAACGTGGAAAAACCTCTCCAACAAAGAGAGAAAAAAACCACGGGCGCCAGCCAGCGAAACTTCACTATATCGAGGAGTGTTTACAAACGCCGGGGATTTCACAGATGCAACTTATCCCAACCGGCGGCTTACAAGGGGTTTATATATCGGTGGAAACCTAGGTCTTCGACGATCCGTACCGTACCGCGGGGTGCTGTCGCCCCCCGCACCCCCCACAGGCGTCCCCGTTGGGCACTCCACTCGTCAAAAGTTGGCCTATACTTTGTAGAATTTGGATCAACATATAACAAATTCCTCCTTATAGCATCAACAGCAACCATCTCCCTGAACAAACAAAGCAAATACTTTCGGCGCCAATAGCCACTTGGGCTAATCGGTTAAACCAACTAAGTTCGAGCAAAGCTCAAACTTAGCAACAGGAACAGGTTTAGTCATCATATCAGCAGGATTATCATGAGTGCTGATCTTGCATACCTTTAATTTACCTTGAGCAACAATGTCTCTAACAAAATGGTACTTGACATCAATGTGCTTAGTTCTCTCATGGAACATCTGATCTTTTGTAAGGTATATGGCACTTTGACTGTCACAAAACAAAGTAATGCAAGAATCATCTCCACAAAGCTCAGCAAACAAACCTTTCAACCAAACAGATTCTTTGCAAGCTTCAGCAATAGCCATGTATTCAGCTTCAGTAGTAGATTGTGCAACAACAGCCTGCAAAGTAGCCTTCCAGCTAACAGCACAACCACCAACATTAAACACATAACCTGTGAGGGATCTTCTCTTATCCAAATCGGCAGCAAAATCTGAATCAACATAGCCAACGAGTCCCTCACCGGTCCTGCCAAACTTCAAACAAGCATTGGAAGTGCCAAGAAGGTACCTGAAAACCCACTGAACAGCCTTCCAATGTTCTTTACCAGGATTAGCCATGTATCTACTTATCAAACTCATAGCATATGATAAATCAGGACGAGAACAAACCATGGCATACATCAAAGAACCAATAGCACTAGAATATGGCACCTTTGACATGTACTCAAACTCTTCATCAGTAGTAGGACATTAAGAAACTGACAATTTAAAATGAGGAGCAATAGGAGTACTAACTAAGTTGGCACCATCCATATTAAAACGATGAAGAACTTTCTTAATGTAACTTTGCTGACTAAGAAATAACAAACCAGATTTTCTATCTCGGGTAATCTCCATACCTAAGATCTTCTTAGCAGCACCAAGATCCTTCATCTCAAACTCACTACTTAGGTGTGCCTTCAAAGTAGTGATTTCTTTCATGCCCTTGGCAGCAATTAACATATCATCAACATATAGCAGCAAGTATATAGGTGACCCATCAACAAACTTGATATAAACACAACTATCATATTTAGACCTCTCAAAACCATGTGAGATCATAAATGAATCAAACCTTTTATACCACTGTCTTGGAGATTGCTTTAAGCCATAAAGAGACTTCTTTAATTTGCACACAAAATCCTCTTTACCAGGCACTATGAACCCTTCTGGTTGGTCCATGTATATTTCCTCATCAAGCTCTCCATGCAGAAAAGCAGTCTTGACATCTAACTGCTCAAGCTCAAGATCACGCATAGCCACAATACTAAAGAAAGTACGAATGGAACTATGCTTCACAACTGGAGAGAACACATCATTGTAATCAATACCTGGAATCTGGCTGAACCCTTTTGCTACTAACCTTGCCTTGTACCTTGAAGGCTCTTTGGGAGATAGACCTTCCTTTTTCTTGAATATCCACTTGCAGCGGACCGCCTTCTTTTGTTTAGGCAAGCACACAACATCCCATGTGCCATTTTTCTCAAGCGATTGCATCTCTTCTTGCATAGCAGAAACCCACTTCTCGCGGTCAACGGATGCAATGGCTTCATTATATGTAGCAGGTTCAGAATCGTTCTCCACCTGTTCAGCACAACTCAAAGCATAATGTACAAGATTGCACTCTTCAATTAAACGAGGACGAGGACCACAGTTACGCCTCGGTCTATCAGCAGCAATGGACTCATGTGGCTACTGCAAAACAGTAGGTGAGTGCTGAACAACAATTTCATCAATGTTTTCCTCATGTGTATCTTCAACGATAGCATCATTATCAACAGTTTTCTGCAGGTTCTCCACCTGCACATTAACTCTCTCCTCTCCAACAGCAACAGGAGAGGTATCTGATGGCAAGCTATCATGATACATAACGGACTCATTGAAAACAACGTTTCTACTTAGCAAAATCTTTTTAGTTTCAGGATTCCATAGTTTATATGCTTTAACTCCTGAACCATAACCAAGGAATATGCACTTAACAGCCCTAGGCTCTAACTTTCCATTATCAACATGAGCATATGCAGTGCAGCCAAAAACTCTCAACTGTGAATAATCAGCAGGCGAACCTGACCATACCTCAATGGGAGTTTTCTTCTCAAGTGGAATAGAAGGTGACCTGTTGATGAGGTAACACGCTGTGTTGGCTGCTTCAGCCCAGAAACGCCTATGCATACCTGCATTAGACAACATACAATGAGCCCTCGAGATGATGGTTCTGTTCATGCGCTCTGCCATACCATTCTGCTGAGGAGTATATGAGATGGTGTGATGCCTGATCATGCCATCGTTACTGCAAAACTCCTCAAACTTATTAGAACAGAATTCCATACCATTGTCAGTACGTAGTACCTTTACCTTCTTCTCAGTCTGTTTTTCAACCATAACTTTCCACTTCTTAAAAGCATCAAAAACATCAGATTTATGCTTCAGAAAATAAGGCCACATTTTTCTTGAGTAATCATCAATAATAGTAAGCATATAATTAGCACCATCAATAGAAGTCTTACGGGATGGACCCCATATATCAGCATGCACATAATCTAATATGCCTTTGGTGGTATGAACGGAAGCATTGAATTTAACTCTTTTATGCTTACCAAAGATGCAGTGCTCACAGAACTCAAACTTACTCAAGTTGCAACCATCAATCAGCTCTCTCTTGACCAACTCTGCCATGCCTTGTTCTCTCATATGCCCAAGACGCATATGCTATAGATGTGTTTTACCACAATCATCAGAATCATTAGAAGCAACAGCAGCAGCAATACCAGGCAAAGTGCTACCTCTAAGAACATATAATTTAGCAGAATTCATATCACCTATCATGTGAATAAGAGAACCTTTTGATACCTTCAGAACTCGATGCCCACCGGCATACTTGTATCCATCAACGTCCATGGTACTCAGGGAGATCAAATTTCTGGCCATGCTTGGTATGTGCTTCACCTCACCCAACGTGCGTGTCACGCCATCATGTGTCCTAATCTTAACAGATCCAACACCAACGATATGGCATGGGTTGTCATTCCCCACACGCACAAAATCTCCAGTCTGCACAGACTCATATGAACTGAACCAATCTTTGTTACAGCAAATATGAAACGAACATGCAGTATCAAGTATCCATTCATCATCACGAGAAGCACAAGCAGCAAAAACAGCTAAGCATTCACCATCAGAACTATCAGAAACAACAGCAGCCTTACCAGAACCTTCAGTCCTATCTTTCGGTTGGTAAGTTCCGTTTCTTTTCTCCTTATTCTGCAACTTCCAACAATCATCAATAACATGATTAGATTTCTTACAATACCTGCAGAATTTATCCTTTCCCTTGGACTTTGAACGACTTCTACCGTCCTTGCTCTTATCTCTGTTGCCATAGTTGTTGTACCTCTGCTCGGTCCTGCCACGAACCTGCAGAGCCTCAGCCTTGGATGACGCCCCATCTGACCCTACCATAGTTTTCATCTTTTCCCTCTGTTTGAGGGCGTCATGTACTTCGGCAAGGGTTAGTTCATCACGGCTCAACAATATTGTATCACGAAAGTGTGTATAGGAACTAGGAAACGAGCATAAGAGTAGAAGAGCTAAATCCTCATCATCATATTTTACCTCCATAGACTGCAAGTCTGAAACAATCTCTTTAAAAATAGATATGTGATTCATTACCGATCCACCTTCTTGCAGCCTGTGCGAGAACAACTTCATCTTCACGTTCATCTTACTGGTTAGATCCTTTGACACACAGATCGTTTCCAGTTTTTCCCATAGGGCAGCAGCAGATTTCATCTCCAGTACTTCCTGCAAAATATTATTGGACAGATGAAGTTGAATCAAAGACAAAGCCTTACGGTCCTTCCGCTTCTCTTCGGCGGACCAGGTCTTAGCATCCTTTTCACCGAATCCATCCAGCGCTTCATCCAGATCAGAAGTTTGGGCGAGAATCGCCCGCATCTTCACCTGCCACAAGGAGAATCTTGTGGTGTAGTCCAGCTGTGGTAGATCGAACTTCAATGACGACATGTCGCAAACCCTAGATTAGAACCTGGGGCTCTGATACCACTTGTTACAATCGCGACAAGAAGATAACGAAGAACGAAAACGAAAAACACAGCAAGGGGACACAGATTTAACGTGGAAAAACCTCTCCAACAAAGAGAGAAAAAAACCACGGGCGCCAGCCAGCGAAACTTCACTATATCGAGGAGTGTTTACAAACGCCGGGGATTTCACAGATGCAACTTATCCCAACCGGCGGCTTACAAGGGGTTTATATATCGGTGGAAACCTAGGTCTTCGACGATCTGTACCGTACCGCGGGGGGCTGTCGCCGCCCGCACCCCCCACAGGCGTCCCCGTTGGGCACTCCACTCGTCAGAAGTTGGCCTATACTTTGTAGAATTTGGATCAACATATAACAGTTCGGTTGGTGACTTTTAGAGCTACTGGCAGTCACGCTAGCATCTTGTTCCTTGCTCCTCTCTCAAGTCACGCCAGGAAGCATTCCCCTTTCGCTCCTCCCCTTTCTCTCAAGTCTCATCAGTCACCAAGCCAGCATCTTGTTCCTTGCTCCTCTCGCTCTCTCTCAGTCAGTCACGCCAGAAAGCATTCTTCCCCTTGCATCCCTCCTTGGCTCCTCACGCGCGACGCCGGCCAGGTCCCATCGATTACTGCCGCAGCCCGAGCACGGCGCCGTCGAATCAAACCGGATCGCCGCAGCCGACTGGAGCTACGAACGCGTACGTCGTGTCCCCAAGCAGTTCCCTGACCGATTTATTTTGCAACCCAGGTTTGTTGTGTCCCTACTCCCCTTCCTCATGCAGCTTATCCACCGCTTGTGTAAATACCCACCAGCTTGCATGAAATACATCAGCTTGCCATGGATTTGTTAACATCTTGCTAGCTCATCACTAAAAATGCTCGTTCATCACTAAAAATGCTCTATACTGAATTTGTTAACATCTTGCTAGCTTATTGTGTACTCCTAGTAGACTTTCTCTGTAGCATCGGCGCATTTCTGTCAGCTCTTCACAATACAGTATTTGCTTGCCAACCAAGCTGAACGAATAAATTCTGTACAAAATATGGCTGCTTCGAGTTAAACAAGTTATTACTGGGTTATAGGTTCAGATAGTTTATCACTGCTCAATTTCAACGTGAATAAGATACAATCATATGCACTTCTGCTAGCATTTACTTTCTTATCTCAGTTTATGCTAATGGTGATACATGCTTTCTTGTGCAGACCACTCTCTACCACAACGATTAATTGTGAGCATATTGTTCGCTATTGCTATCAAGATTCAGCTAGTGAGCCAGTAGATCTAGCTGAGAAGATGGTCGGAGGAGTGGTGAGTGTGGTGACTGGGGTGATGAACCCACTCATCGTAAAGCTCACCGCGCTGGCGGGCGACGAGTACAAGAAGCTCAAGGGGGTGAGGAGGCAGGCATCCTTCCTCCTGAAGGAGCTCAGTGCTATGAATGCTGCCCTTCACAAGATGGAGCTCATGGATGAGCTCGATCCAACGGTCAAAGATTGGAGAGACCATGTCAGGGAGATGTCCTATGACATGGAGAACTGCATCGATGACTTCATGCATCATTTCGGACGCGATGATGCCAAAGCAGGTTTCATCAAGAAGACCACTCGCCGTCTCAAGAAGCTGTGGCAGCGTCATTGGATCGCTGCCCGAATCAAAGATCTTAAGAATCTTGCGATAGAAGCAAATGCTCGAAGGGAGAGGTACAAGATTGATGATTGCAAGCCTAGCTCTGGCTCTGGCGCTGTTGACGTCGCTATTGACCCACGTCTACGAGCAGTTTACCAAGAGGCAGCCAACCTTGTGGGTATTGATGGCCCAATGGAGGAGCTGGCTAGTTGGTTGATGGACACTCAGGAGAAACTGAAGGTGGTGTCCATCATGGGATTCGGAGGTCTCGGAAAAACTACACTTGCCAAACAGATGTATGACAAGTTCAGACAACAATTTCATTGTGAGGCATTCTTCTCTGTTTCACAGAAACCTGATGTAAAACTGCTTTTCAACCGCCTAGAAGCGAAACTTCACATGACTCAGTTTTCCCATGCTCGTGAGATTGAAGACATCATTCAAGACATAAGGGAACATCTAAAAAACAAAAGGTAACTATTTACTTCCAATAGTCACTTGCATTGGCGGGTTGTCATGTAAAGTAATGCTTGTATCTATGCCTCTAGGGAAAATGCTTCTTTCAACTCTAGAATGCTCTATGTTTTGTATGTGCTAACTGATTTTAAGTTTTAGTTTTTATTCAATATGATAACTCCTAGGAGAACATACATTATATCCCTCCAGTCAAAGGAGTAATTAGTTAAGTTGTACACATCTGCAACGCATCACAATGCTCTATGTTTTGTATGTGCTAACTGATTTTAAGTTTTAGTTTTTATTCAATATGATAACTCCTAGGAGAACACACATTATATCCCTCCAGTCAAAGGACTAATTATTTAAGTTGTACATATCTGCAACGCATCACAATGCTCTATGTTTTGAATGTGCTAACTGATTTTAAGTTTTAGTTTTTATTCAATATGATAACTCCTAGGAGAACATACATTATATCCCTCCAGTCAAAGGACTAATGATTTAAGTTGTACACATCTGCAACGCATCACAATGCTCTATGTTTTGTATGTGCTAACTGATTTTAAGTTTTAGTTTTTATTCAATATGATAACTCCTAGGAGAACACACATTATATCCCTCCAGTCAAAGGATTAATTATTTAAGTTGTACACATCTGCAACGCATCACAATGCTCTATGTTTTGAATGTGCTAACTGATTTTAAGTTTTAGTTTTTATTCAATATGATAACTCTTAGGAGAACATACATTATATCCCTCCGGTCAAAGGACTAATGATTTAAGTTGTACACATCTGCAACGCATCACAATGCTCTATGTTTTGTATGTGCTAACTGATTTTAAGTTTTAGTTTTTATTCAATATGATAACTCCTAGGAGAACACACGTTATATCCCTCCAGTCAAACGACTAATTATTTAAGTTGTACACATCTGCAACGCATCACAATGCTCTATGTTTTGAATGTGCTAACTGATTTTAAGTTTTAGTTTTTATTCAATATGATAACTCCTAGGAGAACATACATTATATCCCTCCGGTCAAAGGACTAATGATTTAAGTTGTACACATCTGCAACGCATCACAATGCTCTATGTTTTGTATGTGCTAACTGATTTTAAGTTTTAGTTTTTATTCAATATGATAACTCCTAGGAGAACACACGTTATATCCCTCCAGTCAAAGGACTAATTATTTAAGTTGTACACATCTGCAACGCATCACAATGCTCTATGTTTTGAATGTGCTAACTGATTTTAAGTTTTAGTTTTTATTCAATATGATAACTCCTAGGAGAACATACATTATAGCCCTCCAGTCAAAGGACTAATGATTTAAGTTGTACACATCTGCAACGCATCACAATGCTCTATGTTTTGTATGTGCTAACTGATTTTAAGTTTTAGTTTTTATTCAATATGATAACTCCTAGGAGAACACACATTATATCCCTCTAGTCAAAGGACTAATTATTTAAGTTGTACACATCTGCAACGCATCACAATGCTCTATGTTTTGAATGTGCTAACTGATTTTAAGTTTTAGTTTTTATTCAATATGATAACTCCTAGGAGAACATACATTATATCCCTCCAGTCAAAGGACTAATGATTTAAGTTGTACACATCTGCAACGCATCACAATGCTCTATGTTTTGTATGTGCTAACTAATTTTAAGTTTTAGTTTTTATTCAATATGATAACTCCTAGGAGAGCACACATTATATCCCTCCAGTCAAAGGACTAATTATTTAAGTTGTATACATCTGCAACGCATCACAATGCTCTATGTTTTGAATGTGCTAACTGATTTTAAGTTTTAGTTTTTATTTAATATGATAACTCCTAGGAGAACATACATTATATCCCTCCAGTCAAAGGACTAATGATTTAAGTTGTACACATCTGCAACGCATCACAATGCTCTATGTTTTGTATGTGCTAACTGATTTTAAGTTTTAGTTTTTATTCAATATGATAACTCCTAGGAGAACATACATTATATCCCTCCTGTCAAAGGACTAATTATTTAAGTTGTACACATCTGCAACGCATCACAATGCTGGTGAGTAGTGAGAGTACAAGTCTCATAGGGATAAAGGTAACCGAATACAAAGATAGAATTATAGGCATAGAAGCATGTCAAATGATGATAAAATTCCCTTGTTAGACCATGTTATTTAGGCTAAAATATTATATGCTTGTCCTGATTCAGTTTTATGAACATTAAAATCCTTTTATCTTATTTATTGGATTCCTTTCTTTAAGTTTTATAATCGCATTTTACCATATAATTTTCATGTAACCCATGCAAACAATTCTACAGATACCTTATTGTAGTCGATGACTTATGGGATCAATCAGTATGGAATGTCATCAGTCGTGCCTTTCTAGATGAAAGTAACAGGAGTAGAGTGATAGTGACGACAAGAGTGGAAGGTGTGGCCAGTACAGCTCGTCACAATGATCGGGAGTGCATCTATAGAATAAATCCCCTTGATGAACATCACTCAAGAATGCTTTTCTTTGATAGAATATTTGGGTCCGGTAATGCTTGCCCATCACATCTTGAAGAAGTATCAACTGACATTTTGAATAAGTGTGGCGGATTGCCACTTGCAATCATCACTATAGCTAGCCTATTAGCTAATCAAGAAGGATCAAGGAGTGTTTGGGAAAGTATACGGAGTTCCATGGATGCTCGATCTACCATAAATCCCACCTTGGTAGATATGAAGAATATACTGAATCTTAGCTACATGCATCTTCCTCTTCATCTCCGACCTTGTTTTCTTTATCTTGGTATGTATCCCGAGGACAAGGTGATTAAGATATCTGATGTGATTGGGGAATGGGTTGCTGAAGGCCTTGTCGGCAATTTGCATGGAACATATTCGATGGATGTTGGCATGATTTACTTGAATGAACTAATAAAAAGAAGCATGATTCAGTCTGTAACAGACTATCAAGGAGAGATGAATTATTGCAGAGTACATGATTTAATGCTTGATTTGATCCTTAGCAAGTGTGCGGAAGATAATTTCTTAAGTGCGGCGTCCAGTTCTGAAGACATCACAAGACTGCAAGGCTGCAAATACAAGGTTCGCCGGTTATCCTTGAGATCCGTAGCAAGTGGTGCAACAAATGGACTTGTTGGTGCTAGCTTGCTGTCACAGGTTCGATCATGTGCATGGGCCAGGAACTCCATGCCCCCTTTGTTGTTGTTCAAGTATATCAGGGTGCTCACCCTTGAAGGCGGTTATAGGAACAGTACAATTGACGTCACCGCTATCAACCAATTGTTTCAGCTAAGGTATTTGAGGGTTGAAGCAGGCTATGGTAGCATAGAGCTGCCTTGTGCACTTAAAAGGCTTGTTTACTTGGAGACGATGGACCTATATGGCGATTTGAATAACAACTTCCCATCAGATATTGTTTACTTGCCTTGTCTGTCCTATCTGCGTCTTCCAAGTGGTGCAACTGGTATCCAGGGAGTCGAGAATATGAAATCACTGCGTACTCTGCTTCAATTTAACCTGAATATGAACTCGGTGAAGGATATTAGGGGTCTCGGCGAGCTGACCAATTTAAGGGAATTGGAGTTGATTGGCGACGATGTGGAGACATCAAAAAATGATGCTTTGGTTTGCTCTGTTGGAAAGCTCCGTAACCTTAGAAATTTACACATCAGTAGTGAGGTAGTCACGGATGAGACTACCCAGCTGTGTTTATTATCCAGTAGTCCTTTTGAACATATCGAGACACTTGAACTGTGGTTTTGGGAGTTCCCTAGAGTCCCCAAATGGATGGGTGATCTCCATTGCCTCCGTTTCATGTATCTGCGTGCTACAGAGACGTCGGCTGAGGATGTTCAAGTTCTTGGAAAGCTGGCTTCCCTCGTCTTGCTCGACTTTAGAACGAGACAAATCACCGGCGCAGAACGGGCTGTATTGGGCAAGGGGGTATTCCCTGTTCTGGAGCATTTCCTATTCTGGCCTTCTAAAGGAGACGTTACGGCTTTCTTGGTGTTGGAGGAAGGTGCTATGCCCAAGCTACGAACCCTGAGGCTCGAGGTGCATGAGTGGGGTGGCAGTACACTAGTCGGCATGAAGCACCTGATACTCCTCAAGGAAATTTATTTGTATGTGCCCGGTGATACGAATTCCTCGGGGACCAAAGATGATGTAATATCTGCTTTCAGGAAGCAGGCTTCAGAGCTGCACCCCAACCGTCCGTCCGTTAATGCACCCAACCCGTCCATCCAACGTGTGCTGAATGAAATGACTGGTTCGAGTGCCTCGAATAATAACTAGTTGATGTTGTATTTGTGCCAAGAGACCCTTGAATTAGTGATTTCCAACTTTTTTTCGTGCTTATGCGACTCCAGTTGAGTGAATGATGTTCAATATTAAATTTTTATTTAGAGTGCGTATGCACAACACACGTTCAGTTTTAGTTTAACATTTTTTTCGTAATACACAATATTTTCCGCACATGCGTTTCGGCAGTGGTTCAAGCGTCCTGGAGCATGCAGCAATTTCAAAAACGAACTGTGCTAAAAAATATGTCCACCTGTCTGGTTAAAAAAACATGATCACAATACATTTTTTGCGTACACACGAGTTATGGGGTTCTTCTAGAGAACTAGCATGATCAGGCTGCAGACAAATGGAGGCTGAGCTCTTTTCCAACCGGTACCTGAGGTGCTCTCGCGTCTCGCGGCGGCGCGGCTGCCCACAAACCCATCTAGGGTCCCCGTTCCTCTCGACGGTGACGCCACCGGTCCGCTCCGCCTCCAGTGGCCTTGAGGACCCAGAGGTGTGGCGGACCGCGGCCTTTCGACGGCGGGAGGGTTTTCTGTTTCTTTGGTTAGATTTCTTTTCGGGATGCTAAGGTGATGGCTACATCCGGGAGTCAGAATAAAGCTCTCTCCGCCCTATCCTTGCTCGGGTGGCGCGTCTAGCGCTGGTGGAGGACGCGTGAAGTCGTTTGTCCGGCTCGGATCTCTAGGGATCTGGTCATTTTTTGTTTTTTACTGGTGTGGTTTCAGGTCAGTCTATTCCAATTTATGATTGTCATCATTGACGATGATTGCTTCTCTGGTGCGTTGGTTCTTTGGGGCTTAGTACGACGACTTCCCGTCCGTCTACTACTACAAGCTTTGCCTGGCTCCGGTGATGGAGGGGCGAAGACGACGGCACGCCATCGGCTCGCATTAGTGTCTGTAGTTGTCGCTAGGTGGTCCATGAACATATTTGTTGTTTTTATTACTTTTAGGGTTATTCGAACTGTTGTTGATGATTTTTAATAGATCGGTGCAATTTCACAAAGGCCGAGCTACAAACATCCCTTTTCTTTAAAAAAATGAAGATCATATTTATAGGTTATAAAGAAAAGTTTGTATATATATAATGTATGCTACAAGCATGCGAAATATAAATGTGATTTTTTATATATTCTAGGCTACCGCTTCACTTTGTACCAAAAGTTTCATCTACGCTCTAATTCTCTAACTATATATTTCATTGATATAATTTTCTAATAACTACCAAATCGAATATATATAGCATATATAGCATTTATTAGAATTCATATTGTGTCGTCATTCCTTGTGGTTTCATTGGACAGGAGATTCATGTGATTTTTTTTTTCATGTGAAATAATGGCACATCTAGACGGTGTAAGAATCTTATTGAATCTAAATGTTTCTGCAGCCTGCATTCAGAGCTCTTGGTTTTGCTAAAACCAAAAGGGTTCTATAGGATATTTCCTCTGTTACAGGCGAAATTACTTCTTGCTAGACTGTTTCCTGTTTTTTTTTTTTGTCTCAGTGTGATGCTCATATTTGAAAAATAGGCAAGTTATGTCACTATCCCATGCACGCTTGAGTGATACACAAGTTATGTCATATTTGAATAATACATTTTCTTTAGAACACGGCATGGTCGGAGTGCTAGAATGCTCGGTCGATGATGAAGTTATGCTGTGACATATTGTAGTGAACAAACAACCATTCTTCTGTTGCTATATTTTGTTGTGAAAAATATTGCTACTCTTTCTGATCCAAATTAATGTTCTCAGATTTGTCTAGATTCAGATATATCATGTCTAGATATATCTGAATCTAGACATATCTGAGAACATTAATTTGGATCGGTGGGAGTAGCATATTTCAACATTTTCTGTTGAAATTAACGGTGGGGTTTGATCTTTTTCTAGAGTTTGAACTAATAACATATCTTTATTAGTTGCCGGCCAAATGAAGTTGGCATATTTTGTCGGATGCTCTCGTATCCACGAAGTAGGAGTGTTAGGATGAAACAAGAAGCATGGTTTTTAAACTTATAGGCTTCTATCTGTGGAACATGTCTTATATTTGATAAGATACATTTATGATCTGGCAAATGTGATTTCATTTCATGTAAAAAATCTAATTGTTTGGTTTACTAATTATCTGCTACTTCCCCTGTCCAGAAATAAGTGACGCATCTAGATGCATGCGAATCTAGAAAATCTAAGTTATTTATTTTCGAATGGAGGGAGTATAGAATATAACCATGGGATAAATGGCTGCACATCATTTCTGAAGTCTAGAAGCACAGAAAAAATGAGGAAATAAGGCATGAATGAGGCTTCTTGCAAATGTATGTCGGTTATACTATGGATTAAATTAGATTAATCATTTCCAAATGTATGTAGGCTTTTTGAGGCAATCTTTTATGGTATTCGTTGTGTACTGCTTTGGTCAACTCTCTAGTTATGTTGTAGAAGTGTTATGTAACTTGTCTGTTCCTGAATATTTGTAATGTGAGCTTGAAGAATAGATGAATTGTAATATGAGTCTGAATTTGTTTTTCAGAGTGTATTTATTTGTTTTAAGACACTTTACAAATGGTCCTTACTTGTTTTCAAGGCATTTGTGTGCCTGCATTTACTGCATTATGCCTTGAACTATTTTTTGAGGCATTTTTGTAAACCGCCTACAAATGTTTTTTGAGGCACTTTGAAAAATGCCAACAAAATTATTAGAGGCTCTCCTCAACAGTGCCTTAAAATTTATTCTAAGGCAATTTTCGAATTGCCTCAAAACATATATATTTAAAGGCATTTTCAAAAGTGCCTCAAAAAACTATTTTTAAAGGCATTTTTTTTGAAGTGCCTTAAATGATTTTTCCCTACACCATTTGGTTCGGCATTATTTTTATTTCCTTCAAAGATTATTGGAGGCACTTTTAATATTTTTAAGGCACATTTTTGTGCCTCTAATAATCAACCGTGGTGTAGTGACGGTGTCGTGGATCATGCGCTGGTCAGCATGAGGATGGATCATGTCGTAACCATGAGAACAGTCAGGACGGTGCCGCATATCATGTCGGATAGCCAGGACAGTTTTGTTGGAATTTTCCCACCATCAATCACATCAATCAAACTAGATAAATACGCATACATGAAAAAACTTTAGCCAAGCGTTCTTTTACTTTATTTTCTTCTCAATATTGCACACAAGAGGTCGTGTATACATACACGAAACCAAGATCCATGGCAGTCTAGACCTAATCGTACTTGATACCAAGTACTAATCGGACTAAACCTTGACTCTACACGGTCACGTAGTAGCTCCATCCTACATGCATGCTAAGTCCTAGTCCTAAACAAACTGAACTCTTTGCATCTATTTAGAAAACTACTAAGAACACACTACACCTCCGGAACTTGCCTAATTAACTCTTACCTAATTAAGCTATACTCAAGATTACTCTAACAATCTCCTCCTAATCTTGGGCTTGTCATGTCCACGTGCTCCTCCGGGTCTTGACTCCCTGCAGCTTCACATCACCTCTTTATCGTTTTTACTGTTTATATCCGTACAGTCAGTATGACCACTCATGAAACATGCATTCCTTCTACTGCTCACATACCTCCTCGTTTTAGGTACCTTCTCCTAGCACCGAACCCATACTGACCGCAGCTAGAACGCTCCACGAGGACATGGACACAACTTCACGGAACACCGTGCACACCTCAACTGTGACGCGTTACAGCTGCAACGGATCCTTACAGGAATGAGCACTTGGACACGACCACGACGACTGACCACACGTGCAAATATGCACCCACTTGACTCCTTGAGTCGCACTACCTAAATGACGATCTTGGCAAGCCTTCTAGAACCGCTCCTCGGCACCACCGCTCCCATCAACGACCATCCGCCTACACCACCTTGCCAACGACACCTTCTTCTCGTCTCCTCCCTGTCGCTCTGCCGAGCGACGATTGCCCGCCCCGAGGCGCTAGTACGGGTCGCCTCCCCGGGGCAAGCTTGGCCTCAAATTTTCGACCTCGCTTTGATACCAATTGTTGGTATTTTTCTAGATCCATCACATAAAACTAGATAAATATGCACACACAAAAAACTTTAGCCATGGGCCGTTCTTTTTCTTTATTTTATTCTCAATCTTGTGATTACAAAACTCACACAGGACCACATGTATATATACACGAAACCAAGACCCACGACAGTCTAGACTAAGTTGGCCGAACGGGGGGCTCACTTTCTAATTTCCTTTCTCTCTCTTCTCTATAGTAGCTTGAGAGCTTCCTCGGTGGTGCCAGGCCAAACCAAAGTCCCTCCCGGCGGCGATGCCGTCGGAAGGCGACTGAGGGGCGGAGCCGGCTTAGGTAGTTTAGGTTTTAGTTTATGTGTTGCCTTTGTGCAATCTTGGAGTAGAGTTCTAGATCCCGGCGGCCAGATCTGGGACATCTCGAGCAACCTTCCCGCCAGGGTGGGAAGCTAGAGGATCTCCGCAAATAAGTCGGCCCCGAGCTACTCCTTAGCGCCATCGGGCGGCGCTGGGAGGTTGCTACTCTCCCTTCTCGTCGGGGCTCTGATGGTCAGAGCCAAGATGGGGATTGGAGACATCGACAGCTTGGAAGATAAGCCCACTCTTCTCTGATGCGTCTTCGTCAAGATTTAGTGTGCCCAGATGCTCTCGGCCGACCGTGGTGGCGAGGGAGAGCGAGCTTGGGCGCTCAAGACTGGTGGAGGCGCGGTGAAGTGGATCCCGAAGCTGCGTCTGGTGGAGTTTCCAAGCGAAGGCACGTCGCTCCGCTGTGGCCGAGCTCCTTCTTCTTCCAGGGTTGTGCTTGCGCAAGAGGGCGCGCACTAGCCTACAGGGAAGATTCTCTTCGACCTCAGAGCCGGAAACTCAATTGGCGTCGCCCCCAAGTGGCTTGTTCCCCGACGGCGGCGATGTGGACCGTGGACTCGATTGCTTTTCCTATTTTCTTTCTAGGGTCATGTTTGCAAACATGGAGGCCTTATCTTTGTTTGATCTGTTGTTTAGGGGCCTTTTTGTAATATGTAACCGTCTGATTAATTTCAGCAGCTTCTAGGCCCTTAGGGGTCTTTCCTGTTAAAAAAAACGACAGTCTAGACTTAATCGTACTTAATACCAAGTATTACTCGGACTCAACCTGGACTCTACACGGTCACGTAGTAGTGTCGTCCTACAAGTCCTAGTCCTAAACAGACTGAGCTCTTTGCATCTATTTAGGAAACTACTATGAGCAACTCTAGCAGAAGCGGTAAAACGCGAAACGGTAAAATGCGAGTACATACAGGCGACTGTACTCGCATTTTACCGTTCGAAAATGCGCGGCGCAGATCAGTACCCTCAAACACGACCCGTTAAAAGGAATATTGGCACTGATCTACGCTGCATACGTTTTCGGCCTGCAAACATCACGATGTATCATAAATATCATGCAAACATGATCATTGTCAAATCAAATGATGCAATAGTTCATAGTTGTACATCAAATCGTCATGATCATATGGACCCAATTTATCATTAGGCAATGTTCAAACACAACCACCAAAAGGATGCACATACTAGCAAGATGTATGCAAGGAAATCAAGCGACGTTGTCTCCGCCAAGCTCATTGTTCACACGGCCTTCACCACCACTCACCGGAGACTCACCAAGGCCACTTCCGGAGAGAGCATCACGTTGACACGTCAGCCTCCTCCTGTCCAAGATGTCTGCAAGCATAATCTTTATGCAACTCCAATTGATTCGCACTCAAGCTTGATCCTCTCCTTCGCCTTCTTGTTTCGTCATCCATGTCCTTCATTGATCTCTTTGGTGGTGCCACTTGGTCTCTCAGCGTCCACTTCGGCATGTGCTCAAGCAACTTGAAACAATGTTGAAAAGCAAAACTTTTCTTGTTGGAGCCGTTCATTTCGTTGTACCATTCCCCGGAAATGCGCTCCTAAAATTGCATAAGCAAGATGTTCAGAAGATGAACTACATAAAACGATACCAATATGAGCAAAGCTCTATCCTCCTCGTCTCCGAACTGAAGGCGATGCCCGGTGATGCAGGGTTATGGACGCCATTTGTTATTCTTCAGGGCTCTTAGCCCATTTGCATCTTATCCGTACTCGGATGTTGTATCGTTTTCAAGGTGATTTGGATCTTTGTATTGTATATCGGTATTCTTGACTCAGTGAGTCGCTGCTGTATATATATCTGTTCTGTGGGTTCCATCGTGGACTATTATGTAAAGATATTACTTTGTTTTCCACCCGCACGAAAGTGCCTGGTGGGCATCTTTGAATCATCTCTATGCGGGTTTGGCGGGAATCGCTGAAACTTGTATAGGGCCTATTGGAGGGTGTTACAGAGCCCAAAAAATGTTTACAAATGTTTTATGGTAAAACCTTAGTGAGGTTTGACCTACCAAGATGAGTTTGAGAAAGGAAAAATATTTTGATTTACAAATGATGTTGAAGGGAAAAGGAGTACAAATGTTTACGAAAACACACTCGTTTCTTTACAACTTTAGCTATAACAGATAAACCGTGCAACCACATTACCCTGGAATAGGACGGGGCTGGACTTGAAGTTTGACAACTCTGAAGGGGTTTCGCAGCATAGTAAATCAAAATTTTCTACGGAAGCGAATAGAAGGAAAGCCAAAATCTAATCTAGGAGATGCAAACAACGAGAGAGATTGGATTAGATCTTCATACCCTTGAAGATTCGCACAGCGGAACGTTCGTCGGAACGTGGGTGATGTAGTCGAACTCGCTTCTCCTCCTCGCGATCCGATCCGATCTAGCACCACAAGTGGCGGTGCCTCCGTGAGATGCACACGTGCAGCACCTCGACGTCTCCTCCTTCCTCGGACCAGCAAGTATGGTGGAGAGATAGATTGGATCTACAACACGACGGCGTGGTGTATATGGTGGAGAATTTCTGCTGCAGGGCTTCGCCTAAAAACAGTCGGGAGGGAGAGAGGAAGGCAGCAGGGCTACTAGGATTGGAGGAAGGTGTGTGTGAGGGGGGGCGCACCAGCCCTCTATATATAGAGGGGGAGGGGGCGGTCAGCTCTAGCCCCTCCTCCAAGCCTATCTCTAGTTTAAACGATTTAAACTCTCCCTTATCTAGAAATTCTATCCCGAGATTTAAACGAGTCAAATCTCTCTAGAATCGGCTGGGCCCTATGGGGCCTTGTGCCCCTGGCCAATGCGGCCAGGACACTCCCTCATAGGCCCATGCCCCCTCCCAGAAGGTGGGACCACGTTGGCCCCCTTCTGGAAGGTTCTAGAAGCTTCCGGTACAATACCGATTAACCCGGAACAATTCCGAACTCCAAAAACTGCACTGCCTTATATGAATCTTATTCTCCGGACCATTACGGAACCTCTCGTGATATCCCGGATCCCATCCGAGACTCCGAACAAAAATTCATAAACCAATTATCCAATCTATCCTAGCGTCGAGACACGTTAAGTGTGTGACCCTGTGGGTTCGAGAATATGCAGACATGATCTTCTATCAATAATCAACAGCGGGGTCTGGGCACCCATATTGACTCCCACACATTCATCGATGATCATATCGGATGAACCACGATGCCAGGATTCAATCAATCCCATATATATATTCCCTTCGTCTCGTGATATTTTACTTGCCCGAGATTCGATCGTCGGTACCGTCATACCTAGTTCAATCTCGTTCACAGCAAGTACCTTACTCGTTCCGTAATCCGATATCACTTTGTGATTAACTCCTTAACCACATGCTTGCAAGCGGTGTTGATATCGATTACCGAGTGGGCCCGAAGTATATCTCTTCGACTTGGGAGGGACAAATCACATCTCGATACATACAACCCAACAGATACTTTCCGATCACCTGAGAGACACCTTTATGATCACCCTCTCATAGGATGACGTTTGATGACCTCAAAGCTTTCTTCCGATACCAGGGAGTTGTATTATCTCATGGTCTAAGGAATACAATATTTGACATAAGAAAAGCTTCACAAAGATGAACACAATGACACGATCTAATTGCTTCGCTTAGTTTGGGTCTGTCCACCACATCATTCTCCCAATGATATGATCTCATTATCAATTGACAACTCATGTCTATGGTTAGGAAACCTTAACCATCATTGATCAATGAGCTAGTCCATAGAGGCGTACTAGGGACACGGTGTTGTTCACAAACCACACAAGTATTAATGTTTCCGCTTAATACAATTCTAGCATGGAATATAAACATTATCATGAACAAGAATTATAATAATAACATCTTTATTATTGCCTCTAGGGCATAATTCCAACAGTCTCCCACTTGCACTAGAGTCAATAATCTAGTTTACATTTGGCAACAATCTCACACCCATGGCACTGAGGTGCTGATCATGTTTTACACGTGGAAGAGGTTTAGTCAATGGATCTGCGACATTCAGATCTGTATGTACTTTGCTGATCTTCAGATCTCCATCTGCTATATAATCTCGGATTATATGAAACTTGCGGTTGATATGCTTGGTCTTTGGATGATATCTTGGTTCCTTAGCGAGTGCTATGGCGCCAGTGTTGTCACACAATATCTCCAGTGGGTCCAATGTACTTGGAACCAAGCCAAGCTCAGTGATGAAGTTTCTGATCCAAACTCCTTCACTTGACGCTTCTGCAGCAGCCATGTATTCCGCTTCTACTGTAGATCCCGCGATCACGCTTTGCTTGCAGCTTCTCCAGCTCACAGCTCCTCCATTCAAAATATACACGTATCCTGTCTGAGATTTAGAATCATCCTTGTAGGTGTCGAAACTAGCATCGACGTAACCTTTTACGATGAGCTGTTCATCACCCCCATAGACTAAGAACATTTCTTTAGTCCTATTCAGGTACCTTAGGATGTTCTTCACGGCTGTCCAGTGTTTCACTCCTGGATCACTTTGATATCTGCTCGTCAAACTAAGAGCATTGGACACATCCGGTCTAGTACACAGCATGGCATACATGATGGAACCTATGGCCGAGGCATAAGGCACTTTGCTCATAGCTTCCCTATCATTTACCGTAGCTGGACACTGAGCCTTGCTCAATATCTTACCTGACAACATAGGCACTAAACCTTTCAATGCCTTATCCATTCTGAACCTTTTCAGAACTTTGTCTAGGTATGTACTCTGGCTTAAAGCTATCAGGCGTCTTTGTCTATCTCTATAGATTTTGATGCCCAATATATAAGCAGCTTCACCTAGGTCTTTCATTGAAAAACACTTGTTCAAATAACTCTTCACATCGTTAAGCATGTTGATGTCATTTCCAATAATCAATATGTCATCCACATATAGTACCAGAAACGTCACCGAGCTCCCACTCACTTTCTTGTAGATGCAAGCTTCGTAGCAATTTGGAACAAATCCAAAGCTCTTGATCACTTGATCAAAACGAAGGTTCCAACTCCGAGATGCTTGCTTCAGTCCATAAATGGAACGCTGAAGTTTGCATACTTTATCAGCATCCTTAGGATCGACAAAACCTTCGGGTTGCATCATATACAACTCTTCATCAATGTTGCCATTGAGGAACGCAGTCTTGACATCCATCTGCCATATTTCATAATCATGAAACGCAGCAATTGCTAATAAAATCCGAATGGACTTAAACATCGCTACGGGAGAGAAAGTCTCATCGTAGTCAACACCTTGAACTTGTAGAAAACCTTTTGCGACAAGCCGTGCTTTATAGACGGTAACATTACCATCCGCGTCCGTTTTCTTCTTGAAGATCCATTTGCACTCAACGGCCTTTCGGTCGCTAGGAGGGTCCACCAAAGTCCATACTTGGTTTTCGCTCATGGATCCCAATTCAGATTTCATGGCTTCTAGCCATTTCTCAGAGTCTGGGCTCATCATCGCTTCCTCATAGTTCGTAGGTTCACTGTCTTCTACTAACAAGACAGTCAAGACAGGGTTGCCGTACCACTCAGGAGGGGCACGCGACCTTGTCGACCTGCGACGTTCAGCAGCAGCATCGTCCAAAGCTTCATGATCCTTATCATTAGCTTCCTCTATTGTTGGTGCAGGCGGCACTAGAACAATTTCAGGTGCTGCGCTACTCTCCAATTCAAGAGAAGGTTCAATAACCTCGTCTAGCTCTACCTTCCTCCCACTCACTTCTTTCGAGAGAAACTCCTTCTCAAGAAAGGAACCGTTCTTTGCGACAAACACTTTGCCTTCGGTTCTATGATAGAAGGTATACCCAACAGTTTCCTTAGGGTATCCTATGAAGACGCATTTCTCTGCTTTGGGTTCGAGCTTGTCCGGCATCAACTTCTTGACGTAAGCTTCGCATCCCCAAACTTTAAGAAACGACAACTTAGGTTTAGCACCAAACCACAGTTCATACGGTGTCGTCTCAACGGATTTAGATGGAGCCCTATTTAAAGTGAATGCAGCGGTTTCTAATGCATAACCCCAAAATGATAACGGCAAATCAGTAAGAGACATCATCGATCGGACCATATCTAATAGGGTTCGATTCCGGCGTTCAGACACACCATTGTGCTGTGGTGTTCCGGGTGGCGTGAGTTGTGAAACGATTCCACTTGCTTTGAGATGCGTGAGAAAATCATAACTCAAATATTCGCCCCCATGATCGGATCGTAGAAACTTAATCTTTCTGTTACGATGGTTCTCTACTTCATTCTGAAATTCCTTGAACTTTTCAAATGTTTCAGATTTATGTTTCATTAAATAGATATACCCATATCTACTTAAGTCATCGGTAAAAGTGAGAAAATAGCGATATCCACCGCGCGTCGAAACACTCATCGGTCCGCATACATCGGTATGTATGATTTCCAATAAGTCCGTTGCTCGCTCCATCATACCGGAGAACGGGGTTTTGATCATCTTGCCTATGAGGCATGGTTCGCATTGTGTCAAATGATTCAAAATCAAGAGACTCCAAAAGTCCATCATAATGGAGTTTCTTCATGCGCTTTACACCAATATGACCTAGACGGCAGTGCCACAAATAAGTAGTATTATCACTATCTACTTTGCATCTCTTAGCCTCAATGTTATGGATGTGTGTTTCATCCCTTGCGAGATTTAGAAGAAATAAACCATTCACAATGGGTGCATGACCATAAAAGATGTTACTCATATGAATAGAACAACCATTATTCTCCGATTTAAATGAATAACCGTCTTGCAATAAACACGATCCAGAAATAATGTTCATGCTCAACGCAGGCACATAATAACATTTATTAAGGTTTAAAACTAATCCCGAAGGTAAAACTAAGGAGAGCGTGCCGACGGCCATCACATCAACTCTTGATCCGTTGCCAACGCGCATCGTCACCTCATCCCTCGCATGCCGCCGTCTATTCCGTAGCTCCTGTTTTGAGTTACAAATATTAGCAACTGAACCGGTATCAAATACCCAGGCACTACAACGAGGGCTAGTAAGGAAAACATCAATAACATGTATATCAAATATACCTTTTATGGTGCCAGCCTTCTTGTCCGCTAAGTACTTTGGACAGTTGCGCTTCCAGTGACCCTTGTCCTTGCAATAGAAGCACTCAGTGTCCGGCTTGGGACCAGACCGGAGCTTCTTCTCAGCAGGGGCATTGCGCTTGCCGCCGCCCTTCTTGAAGGGCTTCTTTGCACCCTTACCTTTCTTAAAGGAGGGCTTGTTGACCATCAACACATGATTATCCTTCTTGATGTCCACCTCCGCAGCCTTCAGCTTTGCGAAGAGCTCGGTGATCGTATCAGTGGAACCAATCTGATTATGAGTCACTACAAAACTTTTGTAGCTGGGAGGGAGTGATTGCAGAACCCTGTCAATCTTGAGCTCCTCTGGAATCTTGTAGTCCAGTTGCTCAAGGCGTTGAGTGTAGCCCGACATCTTAATGGCGTGCTCACTAACGGAACTCCCTTCCTCCATCTTGCAGTTAAAGAACTTCTCAGAGATCTCATATCTCTCAGAACGGGCCTGAGTCTAAAACATGGTTTTCAACTCTTCGAGAATCTCAAAGGGCCCGGGATAGTTTTCAAAACGATTTTGAAGTTTCGGTTCCATAGCAAACAACATGGTGCTCTTAATCACACCATAATCATCTTTGCGCGACTGATAGACAGCTTTCTCATCAGCCGGCGCAGTTGCAGCAGGGGGGTTACCTAACGCTTTCTCAAGGACATAGTCCTTTTGTCCTCCAGACAGAATGATTCTTAGATTGCGGAACCAGTTGCTGAAGTTAGACCCATTGTTTCTAAGCTTTTCTTTCTCAGCAAAAACGTTGAAGTTGAAGTTGGACTTGGCCATGTGATCTACAGTATTTTCAAGTACAATTTAGACTATGTTCATGATAAAAAGTTCAACTTAATCAAATTACTAGATGAACTCCCACTAAATTCAACATCCCTCAAGTTGTTTAGTGAACACGATCCAAATTGACCACAACTAATCCGATCATCACGAGAAGAGATGTGGTTTCAATGGTGGACAACGAAGTGTCGATCATATCATTCATATGACTCATGCTTAACCTTTCGGTTCTTGTGTTCCGAGGCCATGTCTGTACATGCTAGGCTCGTCAAGCTAGACCCAAGTATTTCCGCGTGTGCAAAAACTGGCTTGCACCCGTTGTATGTGAGCGTAGAGTCTATAGCACCCGATCATCACGTGATGCTTGGACACGACGAACTTTCGCAACGGTGCATACTTGGGGAGAACACAGTTTTATCTTGATCTTTAAGTGAGGAATCATCTTATAATGCTACCGTCGCGATCTAAGTATAATAAGATACATAAAAGGATAAACATCACATGCATATAACTTTATGTGACATGGTATAGCCAATCTTCGCGCAATGATCTCCATCTTGTGCGTTCCGGCATGATCTCCATCACTCCACCATGATTGCCTCCACCACGAATAGCAACTACAACTATTGCTAACTACTTAGCGATAAAGTAAAGCTATTACATGGCGTATAAGAAGTTGACTCGCAGGTCATACACAATTATAAAGACAACCATATGGCTCCTGCCGGTTGTGTACTCAACGACATGCAAGTCGTGAAACATTACAAAACATGATCATCGCATACATTATACGCATCACATCTTGGGCCATACCATATCACAGAAAACACTCCCTGCAAAAACAAGTTAGACGCCTCTACTTTGTTGTTGCATGTTTTACGTGGCTTATGGGAGTAGATGCTAAGAACGATTCTTACCTACGGAAAGCCACAACGGTGATATTATGGTTGCCAAACTCCGGTGTTAAACCCATGACAACTATAGTGAGAGAAACAGACATCCACCAGCCGCATGTGTGGAACAAGCCACACGTCAAGTGCGGAGCCGGTCTCGCGAACGACGTCGCGTAAGGTTGGCCTGGACCGCTTCAATCTCACTATCCTGCGTCATAATAAGAACACAAACAAGAGGCTCGCAACAGAAAACATCAACGCCCGCAACAACCATGTTGCGTTCTACTCGTGAATCACATCTACGCATAGATCTAGCTCTGATACCACTGAAGGGGTTTCGCAGCATAGTAAATCAAAATTTTCTACGGAAGCGAACAGAAGGAAAGCCAAGATCTAATCTAGGAGATGCAAACAACGAGAGAGATTGGATTAGATCTTCATACCCTTGAAGATTCGCACAGCGGAACGTTCGTCGGGACGTGGGTGATGTAGTCGAACTCGCTTCTCCTCCTCGCGATCCGATCCGATCTAGCACCACAAGTGGCGGTGCCTCCGTGAGATGCACACGTGCAGCACCTCGACGTCTCCTCCTTCCTCGGACCAGCAAGTATGGTGGAGAGATGGATTGGATCTACAACACGACGGCGTGGTGTATATGGTGGAGAATTTCTGCTGCAGGGCTTCGCCTACAAACAGTCGGGAGGGAGAGAGAGGAAGGCAGCAGGGCTACTAGGATTGGAGGAAGGTGAGTGAGGGGGGGCGCACCAGCCCTCTATATATAGAGGGGGAGGGGGCGGCCAGCTCTAGCCCCTCCTCCAAGCCTATCTCTAGTTTAAACGATTTAAACTCTCCCTTATCTAGAAATTCTATCCCGAGATTTAAACGAGTCAAATCTCTCTAGAATCGGCTGGGCCCTATGGGGCCTTGTGCCCCTGGCCCAATGCGGCCAGGACACTCCCTCATAGGCCCATGCCCCCTCCCGGAAGGTGGGACCACGTTGGCCCCCTTCCGGAAGGTTCTAGAAGCTTCCGGTACAATACCGATTAACCCGGAACAATTCCGAACTCCAAAAACTGCACTGCCTTATATGAATCTTATTCTCCGAACCATTCCGGAACCTCTCGTGATATCCTGGATCCCATCCGAGACTCCAAACAAAAAGTCATAAACCAATTATCCAATCTATCCTAGCGTCGAGACACGTTAAGTGTGTGACCCTGCGGGTTCGAGAATATGCAGACATGATCTTCTATCAATAATCAACAGCGGGGTCTGGGCACCCATATTGACTCCCACACATTCATCGATGATCATATCGGATGAACCACGATGCCAGGATTCAATCAATCCCATATATATATTCCCTTCGTCTCGCGATATTTTACTTGCCCGAGATTCGATCGTCGGTACCGTCATACCTAGTTCAATCTCGCTCACAGCAAGTACCTTACTCGTTCCGTAATCCGATATCACTTTGTGATTAACTCCTTAACCACATGCTTGCAAGCGGTGTTGATATCGATTACCGAGTGGGCCCGAAGTATATCTCTCCGACTTGGGAGGGACAAATCACATCTCGATACATACAACCCAACAGATACTTTCCGATCACCTAAGAGACACCTTTATGATCACCCTCTCATAGGATGACGTTTGATGACCTCAAAGCTTTCTTCCGATACCAGGGAGTTGTATTATCTCATGGTCTAAGGAATACAATATTTGACATAAGAAAAGCTTCACAAAGATGAACACAATGACACGATCTAATTGCTTTGCTTAGTTTGGGTCTGTCCACCACATCATTCTCCCAATGATATGATCTCATTATCAATTGACAACTCATGTCTATGGTTAGGAAACCTTAACCATCATTGATCAATGAGCTAGTCCATAGAGGTGTACTAGGGACACGGTGTTGTTCACAAACCACACAAGTATTAATGTTTCCGCTTAATACAATTCTAGCATGGAATATAAACATTATCATGAACAAGAATTATAATAATAATAACATCTTTATTATTGCCTCTAGGGCATAATTCCAACAAACTCTAGTATGGGATTCCTCGTGACAACGTATAAAGGATCATATCTCTCAAATGCTAGGTTTCCTATATAGAAAGGGTCAACTGTTAGACAGTCACCTGGAGGAGATGCGAACAACCCTCAGGAGCAGCCGGAAGATACTATGAGCCTCTCATTGAAAGTGCACACTCAATATGGAGTGGGGCGCTCCGGTTGGTCCGTGGATCCCGACGTCCCGGTGTTGAGAGTAACAACTCATAGGGTAGGGTCCATGCTAGAGTGGTATTCGGAGAGTCTTGATCAGTTACTCGACCCACGATCCGTGCGGGATTAGGGCAGGGTACCCGGATGGTGTGGGTAAAGTGTACAACCTCTGTAGAGTGTAAATCTATTCGAATAGCCGTGTCCGCGGTTATGAACGGTTGGACAAACTACTGTTGAGAGATGCTGGTTTTGCTTTATAAAAAGGTTTTCGGAAAAGAAAGATATTTCTAAAAAGCATGGTCCTAAGTGATCACGGAGGAAGTGATGTGATCTCAGAATGATCACAGAAGAAGGAAAGCTCAGTCAGTGAATGACTAGGATATGAAATAGGGTGACCCAATCCTGGTAGTTTCCAAAACTTTACAAATGTTTCCAAAATGTTTTACAAAAGTTTTCGACAAAGATATGTAGATGCTATATCTACAAGAGAAACTATTTTAGAAAAGAACCTCTCATGGAGCCCTTGAAGGAAATATGCCCTGAGAGGCAATAATGAAGTTGTTATTATGTATTCCTTGTATATGATAGATGTTTATTTTGCATGCTATAATTGTATTGATAGGAAACGTCAATACATGTGTGTTTAATAAACAAAAAAGGGTTCCTAGTTATGCCTCTCTTATAGACTAGCTTGTTGATTAACAAGATGATCAAGGTTTCCTGATCATGGACATTAGATGTTGTTAATAACAAGGTCACAGCATTTGTGAAATGATGTGATGAACATTCATCTGAAGTATAGCATTACGATCAAGTCATTATGTTTATATTGCTATAACATCATACGAAGTAATCTTTATCCTTAGACCATGAGATCATGTTAATTGCTAACACCGGAAGAGTATCTTGATAACATCAAACGTCACACCGTAACAGGGTGACTATAAAGATGGGTTCAGTACTACGAAGGTGTTATGTTGAGGCACATGGATCAAGAGTGGAATTTGTCAATCCAGATGACGGATATATATACTCTGGGCCCTCTCGGTGATATCACATTAGGATAGCTTGCAAGCAAGTGATGTGATCACTAGAATGTTATATCACGGGAACGAGAAAAGAGTGCATGTCGGTAACGAGATCAAACTAGGTATGGAGATACCGATGATCGAATCTCGGACATGTAATATATCGAGAGACAAAGGGATTTAGTTACAAGCGTTAAAGGTTCTCACGATCACAGGAGTCATCGTTGAATGTGTAGGAGTCAGTATGGATCTCCAGGTCCCGCTGCTGATTATTGATCGGAGAAGGGTCTTGATCATGTCTGCATTATTCGCGAACCGTAGGGTGGCACACTTAAGAGTTACCGTACACCATTTTGGAGCACATATGTTTCAGACGAAAGAATTGCAAAGCGCGGGAATTGTTTCAATAGAAACCGGAAATTGTTTCGGGTGAAATTGCAGAAGGTGGTTCTGCATGTGATATTGAAATATTGCAAGGGGCTATATGTGAATGTTTGTTAATTAAAGTAATTAACAAAATTTTGAATAAATTTAATAAAAAGATTTTTATTAAATGAGAGAGCATTAAATTTGGAGAAATTTAATGCATTTAAAGTGGAGACTTTAAAAGGGAATGTGAAGAGGCATTTTAATGTGGAGGGGTTACCACCACATGAATGGGGGAGGTGAGGGGTCACCCCCCCATGCTCCGGCCATGGAGAGAGGGGGCACCCCCCCTCCTCCTATAAAAGGCCACCCATTCCCTCCTTCATCCTTACACCTCCTTGTGAAGGATCTCTCTCCCCCTCTAGAATTATTCCCCCATGGTCTCGGATTAGCGAGATACAAGTTCCCGGTGGCATTTCGTCTGGAAGGAGTTGCTGCTTCCGCTGGATCACTGGAGCGAGGAGGTGGAGGTTGTCCGGTGGCTTGAATGTGCGTGCAAGTGCGGATGCGCTGCTGAGTTGCGGCGCTCGGACTTCCTCACGATCTTGAGATCGGCAAGTGTACGACTACATCAACCACGAGTTCCTACTCGTTAACAAAGATCGTTGTCTTCGAGGGTAAGTTCTCCATGGATGTATGTCCACTCGTTGCTCTGTATCTAGTAGATAGATCTTGGCGTATAGTTCTTATCGTAGGAAAAATTTTGTTTTCTATGCTGCGGACCCAACAGTGGTATCAGAGCCTGATCTATGTGTAGGTGCTTTGCACGGGTAGTACACATATGTTTATATGTGGGCGATGATGATCATGTTATTGCATCTTCTATGTACTTTGGATATTGGTGGCATAGTGGGATGAAGCGGCCCGAACCAACCTTACATGTCATCGTACATGAGACCGGTTCCACGACTGACATGCAACTAGTTTTGCATAAGTGGCTAGCGGGTGTCTGTCTCTCCTACTATAGTCAATATCTGATTTACAATGAGTTGCTAATAACTTGGTTATCCTCGTTGTGGTTCATGTTCGTAGGTAAGACCGGTTCTATCTCCGAAAGCCCTAAGCCACGTAAAACTTGCAATTGATAAATTAGAGGCGTCTAGTTTAGATCGTTGCTGGGCTAGTGTATTGATATGGTATTGTTGTAAGTAGATGTATGATAGATACTCTTACAACTCACTTAACATGTAAGTTCCATAGACCTTGGCCTTACACACAAAGGAATGATAGAGATCATACCACGATGCAAATGATAGAGATCAAATGCATGGACCATATCACCTCACTTCACACATTAGCATCTTATATTGCTAGTTTGGCGCTTTTGGTAGCATTATAAGATGATCCCTTATTTAGATATCAAGATAAAATGTGTTCTTCCTTAAGTATGCACCGTTTTGTGGATCGTGTTTTGAGGAATCACGTGGTGATCGGGTGTTCTCGACTCTACGCTTTCATACAACGGGTGTAAGACAGTTTTACACACGCAAATACTAAGGTTCTTACTTGACGAGCCTAGCATGTACAGACATGGCCTCGGAACACGGACCGAAAGGTTAAGCATGAGTCATATAGTTGATATGATGCCCATATAGATGCTCGCCTTTGAAGCTACACCGACTCATGTGATGATCGGACTTGGTGTAGTGGATTTGGTTCATGTAGTCACCAAAAGGACACGAGGGATGTCGTTTTTGAGTGGGAGTTCATTAGTAATTTGGATTAGTTGAACTCAATCTATCATAAACTTAGACTAAATATATTTTACAAATTCTGTTGTAGATGGCACCACCTGCTTTTAATTTCAATGTGTTCATGGAGAAAGAGAAGCTTGCTGCGAATGGTAGCAACTTTACCAACTGGGCTATGAATTTGAGGATTCTCCTCACTGCTGCACAAAAGCAATATGTGCTAGAGGCGCCGCTAGGCCCCCCGCCAGCTCCTGATGCCCCTGACGAGGAAAAGAACGTCTATATAACTCGTCAGGAGGACCACAACTTAGTTCATTGCAGCATACTGTATGGGCTAGAGCCAGAACTTCGAAAACGTTTCAAAAATGGCAATGCCTTTGATACTATGGGAGAATTGAAAATGATTTTCGATACCCATGCTGCCGTAGAGAGTTATACTGCTTCTGAAAAGTTCTTTAGTTGCATGATGGAAGAGAACAGCTCTGTTAGTGAGCACGTACTCAAAATGTCTGGGTACGCCGATAAGCTTGTGTCCTTGGGAATAACGATTCCTATTGACTTAGGCATACATCGTGTTCTCCAATCTCTGCCACCTAGCTACAAGAGCTTCGTGATGAACTATAATATGCAGGGCATGAAGAAGTCTCTTCCCGAGCTTCTGTCAATGCTTAAGACTGCAGAAGTGGAGATTAGGAAAGAACATCAAGTGTTGATTATCAATAAGACCACCGGTTTCAAGAAGGACAAGAAAGACAAGCAGAAGGGAAAGAAGGGCGGCAAATCTGTTGCCGCGCCTGAAAAGAAACCCCGAGCTGGCCCTAAGTCTGACACCCAGTGCTACTATTGCAAGGGGACTGGCCATTGGAAGCGCAACTGCCCCAAGTATTTGGCGGGCAAGAAGGCCGACAAGGCAAACAAAGGTATATGTGATATACATGTTATTGATGTGTACTTGACTAGTACTCGAAGTAGCACCTGGGTATTTGATACGGGATCGGTTGCTAATATATGTAACTCGGTTCAGGGGCTGCGGAACAAGCGACAACTAGCAAGGGATGAGGTCACGATGCGGGTCGGCAATGGATCAAGAGTTGATGTGATCGCCGTCAGAACGCTGCCTCTCCATATGCCGTTGGGATTAATTATAAACCCGAATAATTGTTATTTGGTGCCTGCACTGAGCATGAACATTGTATCCGGATCGTGTTTGATGCAAAGGGGTTATTTGTTTAAGTCTGAAAACAATGGTTGTTTGATTTATATGAATAATATCTTTTATGGTCATGCACCTGTGTTGAATGGTTTATTTCTATTGGATCTCGATAGTAGTATTACTCATATTCATAATGTTGATGCTAAAAGGATTAAACTTGATAATGATATATCTACATATATGTGGCACTGCCGTCTAGGTCATATTGGCGTTAAACACATGAAGAAACTCCATTCTGATGGACTTTTGGAATCACTTGATTTTGAATCATTTGATACATGTGAGCCATGCCTTATGGGCAAGATGACTAGAACGCCGTTTTTCGGTTCAATGGAACGGGCAATAGATTTATTGGAAATCATACATACTGATGTGTGTGGACCAATGAGTGTGTCGGCGCGAGGTGGATATCGTTATTTTGTTACTTTCACAGATGATTTGAGTAGATACGGGTATATCTATTTGATGAAACATAAGTCTGAAACCTTTGAAAGGTTCAAAGAATTTCAGAATGAAGTGGAAAATCATCGTAACAGAAAGATCAAATTTCTGTGGTCCGACCGTGGAGGAGAGTATCTTAGTTACGAGTTTAACACACATATGAAAGACTGTGGAATAGTTTCACAACTCACGCCTGTCGGAACACCACAACGTAATGGTGTGTCAGAACGTCGTAATCGTACTTTATTGGATATGGTTCGATCTATGATGTCTCTAACTGACTTGCCACTGTCATTTTGGGGTTATGCACTGGAAACCGCTACATTCACTTTAAATAGGGCACCATCTAAATCCGTTGAAAAGACACCGTATGAATTATGGTTTGGAAACAAACCTAAGCTGTCATTTCTTAAAGTTTGGGGATGCTATGTTTATGTGAAGAAACTTCAACCGGATAAACTCGAACCCAAAGCAAAAAAATGCGTCTTCATAGGATACCCTAAGGAAACGATTGGATATACCTTCTATCACAGATCCGAGGGCAAGGTCTTTGTTGCCAAGAATGGATCCTTTCTTGAGAAGGAGTTTCTCGCGAAAGGTGTGAGTAGTCGGAGGGTAGAACTCGAAGAGGTTATTGAACCTTCTCTTCATGAAATGGCGAGTAGCGCAGCTCTAGAAGTTGTTTCGGAGTTGACTTCACCTAATGAAGAGAGAGCTAATGATATTGATCATGAAACTCCGAAAGAGGACACTACCGAATCTCGCAGGTCAAGAAGGACACGTACAGCTCCTGAACTGTATGGCAATCCTGTTATGAATTTCACGATTGATGAAATAGATGACCCTGCGACGTATGAAGAAGCGATGATGAGCCCTGATTCCAACAAATGGCTAGAAGCCATGAAATCCGAGATGGAATCCATGTACGAAAACCAGGTTTGGACCTTGGTGGACTTACCTCACGATCGAAAGGCCGTTGAGAATAAATGGATTTTCAAAAGAAAAACTGATGCTGATGGTAATGTAACCATCCATAAGGCTCGACTTGTCGCAAAGGGGTTTCGACAAATTCAAGGAGTTGACTACGATGAGACATTCTCTCCCGTAGCGATGCTTAAGTCGGTTAGGATTATGTTAGCAATTGCTGCATATTTCGATTATGAAATATGGCAGATGGATGTCAAAACTGCGTTCCTCAATGGTAATATTGAAGAAGAGTTGTATATGATACAACCTAAGGGTTTTGTCGATCCTAAGTATGCTGATAAGATGTGCAAACTTCAGCGATCCATCTATGGACTGAAGCAAGCATCCCGGAGTTGGAATCTCCGCTTTGATGAGGTGATCAAAGAGTTTGGATTTGTCCAAACTTATGGAGAGGCTTGTATTTTGCAAGAAAGTGAGTGGGAGCAATGTGGCATTTCTGATATGATATGTGGATGACATGTTATTGATTGGAAATGATATAGATCTTTTAAACAGTGTTGAAAGTTATCTAAACAGCAAATTTTCGATGAAGGACCTTGGTGAAGCTTCATATATATTAGGCATTAAAATCTATAGAGATAGATCAAGACGCCTAATTGGGCTATCGCAGAGTACATACCTTGATAAGATATTAAAGAAGTTTAATATGGACGGAAGTAAGAAGGGGTACTTACCTATGTTGCAAGGCAAGACATTGAGTAAGACTCAAAGTCTGGCTACGGTGGAAGAAAGAGAGATAATGGATAAGATCCCCTATGCCTCAGCCATAGGCTCTATAATGTATGCCATGCTATGTACAAGACCGGATGTGGCACATGCTATTAGTTTGACTAGTAGATACCAATCTGATCTAGGTTCGGAATAGTGGATAGCGGTCAAGAATATCCTTAAGTACTTGAGAAGAACTAAGGATATGTTTCTTGTATACGGAGGTGAAGAAGAGCTAGTCGCTAAGTGTTATGTCGATGCTAGCTTTGACACTGATCCGGATGACTCTAAGTCTTAATCTGGATACATATTTCTCTTGAACGGAGCAGCAGTTAGTTGGAGGAGCTCCAAACAACCTGTGGTGGCTGGATCAACAACGGAGGCGAAATATGTTGCTGCTTCAGAAGCAGCGCAGAAAGCGGTTTGGATGAAGGAGTTCATAACGGAACTAGGTGTGTTTCCTAGTGCGTTGGACCCAATGGTGATCTATTGTGACAATAATGGAGCCATAGCCAACGCAAAGGAACCAAGGTCTCACAAGAATTCCAAGCATATTAAGCGCCGGTTTCACTCCATCCGCGAGCATGTCAAGGATGGAGATATAAAGATTTGTAAAGTGCACACGGACCTGAATGTAGCGGATCCGTTGACTAAAGTACTCCCTAGGGCAAAACATGATCAACACCAGAACTCCATGGGTGTTAGATTTATCACTATATAAACTAGATTATTGTCTCTAGTGCAAGTGGGAGACTGAAGGAAATATGCCCTGAGAGGCAATAATAAAATTGTTATTATGTATTCCTTGTATATGATAGATGTTTATTTTGAATGCTATAATTGTATTGATAGGAAACATCAATACATGTGTGTTTAATAAACAAAAAGGGTTCCTAGTTATGCCTCTCTTATAGACTAGCTTGTTGATTAACAAGATGATCAAGGTTTCCTGATCATGGACATTGGATGTTGTTAATAACAAGGTCACAACATTTGTGAAATGATGTGATGAACATTCATCCGAAGTATAGCATTACGATCAAGTCATTATGTTTATATTTCTATAACATCATACGAAGTAATCTTTATCCTTAGACCATGAGATCATGTTAACTGCTAACACCGGAAGAGTATCTTGATAACATCAAACGTCACACCGTAACAGGGTGACTATAAAGATGGGTTCGGTACTACGAAGGTGTTATGTTGAGGCTCATGGATCAAGAGTGGAATTTGTCAATCCAGATGATGGATAGATATACTCTAGGCCCTCTCGGTGATATCACATTAGGATAGCTTGCAAGCAAGTGATGTGATCACTAGAATGTTATATCACGGGAACGAGAAAAGAGTGCATGTCGGTAACGAGATCAAACTAGGTATGGAGATACCGATGATCGAATCTCGGACATGTAATATATCGAGAGACAAAGGGATTTAGTTACAAGCGTTAAAGGTTCTCACGATCACAGGAGTCATCGTTGAATGTGTAGGAGTCAGTACGGATCTCCAGGTCCCGCTGCTGATTATTGATCGGAGAAGGGTCTCGATCATGTCTGCATTATTCGCGAACCGTAGGGTGGCACACTTAAGAGTTACCGGACACCATTTTGGAGCACATATGTTTCAGACGAAAGAATTGCAAAGCGCAGGAATTGTTTCAATAGAAACCGGAAATTGTTTTGGGTGAAATTGCAGAAGGTGGTTCTGCATGTGATATTGAAATATTGCAAGGGGCTATATGTGAATGTTTGTTAATTAAAGTAATTAACAAAATTCTGAATAAATTTAATAAAAAGAGTTTTATTAAATGAGAGAGCATTAAATTTGGAGAAATTTAATGCATTTAAAGTGGAGACTTTAAAAGGGAATGTGAAGAGGCATTTTAATGTGGAGGGGTTACCACCACATGAATGGGGGAGGTGAGGGGTCACCCCCCATGCGCCGGCCATGGAGAGAGGGGGCACCCCCCTCCTCCTATAAAAGGCCACCCATTTCCTCCTTCATCCTTACACCTCCTTGTGAAGGATCTCTCTCCCCCTCTAGAATTATTCCCCCATGGTCTCGAATTAGCGAGATACATGTTCCTGGTGGCATTTCGTCTGGAAAGAGCTACTGCTTCCGCTGGATCGCTGGAGCAAGGAGGTGGAGGTTGTCAGGTGGCTTGAACGTGTGTGCGAGTGCGGATGCGCTGCTGAGTTGCAGCGCTCGGACTTCCTCACGATCTTGAGATCAGCAAGTGTACGACTACATCAACCACGAGTTCCTACTCGTTAACAAAGCTCGTTGTCTTCGAGGGTAAGTTTTCCATGGATGTATGTCCACCCGTTGCTCTGTATCTAGTAGATAGATCTTGGCGTATAGTTCTCGTCGTAGGAAATTTTTTGTTTTCTATGCTGCGGACCCAACAGCCCTCCTACTACCACATCCATATTGCATATCCTCTTGTTAGATTCTATTAAGGTGGTTTGCGCGTACATTCAAAGTACTCACTGGCATTGTCCCTGGTTATTAACTTGGTCAGATTTCGAGAAGTAAGGTGAAGAAGAAGGTGATATGATGGCTATGCGAGTTAGGATGTTCTCCTAGTCTGATGCATGTAGGTTAAGGCATGGCTCGGGCTCGATGTTTGATAAAGTTCCGCTGATGACTATCGATGTAGCCATATTGTCATTAAGGTATGACTTGTATCCGCTTAATTATTGGATGTTTACATACTTGTCGGTTATGTGCCACGACAGACTAACCATGTGACCGTGATGATATGCATAACAGGGATTCCTAGAGGATTAATCCGGAGGACCCACACCAACTGTCGGGGGTATACTTTCCGGGTATATCCACGGTGACTCTTTGACCAGGGTGGCCTACTTCCAGGATAGAGCTATGCTCCACGAGCGCCCCAATCGGGGAGAGAAGATGGAGGCTTAGCGACCTAGGCTTGTAGATAGACTTGTAGTCCAAGTTATACATTGTACCGACTTTGTATCGTAGCCGCATAGGACTCTCTTGTAAACCCTAGGCCGGATGACTGTATAAGCTGACCTAGGGACCATCCTTTAGGACAACCACCAATCTCAACTTGCACAGACGAAACCAACCCTTGTAATCTGTTGTTACTTCCGGCTTTGCCGATATACTGGATTGCTAGCGGGAGTAGGATCCGTCTAGCGCATTCGGATATGAACCTGGGTAAACTTGTGTGCTACCCTTCCGGATCACTGTATGTCTCACACCTCACCTTTTCCCACACCTCAAAGACCCTATCATGGTGTACTTATCTTCAATCCGACGACACCCACATCGAGAAATAATAAACTAATGCAATCAAGTTTCATAGGACGAATACATTTCTAAACGTTATACATTGGACAATACAATTTCATATTAAGACAAAAATCATTGCAATTTGGAAGAAAGGGACTTTATCAAGTAAAAAAGGCTAAGAAAGTGGCGGCAGACAAATTCAAATGCCGGACAGGCTAAACTTATTTTGGGCCGGACATGTCTAGCCTGCCAGACATGTCTGGCGACGCAACTTCCCATAGTGATTGTGCGACGCCACGATCAAGAAACGAGGAGGAACCTACCGGTGACGAGCGACGACGATGTGGCCAAGGAGAAGAAGGTCCCCAAGCAATCACTTAGTGGAAAAGGAAGTGATCGGACGATGACAACCAGGAGGTGGGCTTGGAAGCAGCCATCCTTTGAAGGAAGCCGACCTGCCGGCGGTGGCGAAGATGGTCGGCAGCGGCCCCCGGCGGCGGCAAGGTTGGGTGGTTCGAGTTTGTGTGCGGACAGAGACTGAAGACTACCCACATGCCTATAAGTGGGCATACCCCCGATCCATGTGCTATACGTGAGTATACTGGGTGTTGTATATGGGTTTGGATATGTGCGTCAACGGTATCTACGAGTTTGGGAGAGGGGGTTGTACTGAAGCAAATGCCTTCTTCTGATTTTATTACTTTTTAGGTTTTTTGGACTGTGATAAATGTTTATCAATAGATCAGAGGATCTTCCGAAAAAAAAGAAGCGATTGCGTTTTAGTCTAAACTTTGTGGGACGAGAGCTGGAAATCAAGACGTGGGTGAGCTAGGTCAGTCTTGGCAAGGAATATATTATTGGATATTGTTGCAACGTAGGCTTCACAAATCTAATTAATCTTGGTCATTAATAAGTCGCACTACTCTAAGCTATCGATACGGACGGCTAATGACTCGGATCAATGGATTAGTCTGCCTTAAGTAATAGTATCTCCTTTTCTAATATAACATCCAAGTCATTGTTGCTTAGGTGTTCCGACGAAGTTTGGAACAAAATGACAGCCCACACCATCAACCCACCATTTTTTTTTTTTTTTGAAACAGAGGCAAAAGCTTACCTAATGGTGGACGTATATAGTACATACGTTGATACATTCAAGGTTTGCATCATGTGGATGGATCCATTAGCAAGTTGCATCATGTAGTTATTAAAAGGTTGCATCGTGTAATCGCTGTGTTTCAAAATATAAGATGTTTTTTAGTTTTTGTAAAACGAATGTATCTAGACATCTTTCAGTGAGTATATAAGATGTTTTCGCTTTTGTGAAATGAATGTATCTAAACATCTCTCAGTGAGTACTCTTTTTAATTCTGAAAGGGAGGGAGTAGTTATTAAAAACATGGAGTAAGATTGGCTCCGTGTAGAGCAGCTGGCTGCCAGTAGTGTTTCAAATGGTGCGATCGATGAGGCAATCCATGACGCACGCATACTATAGCAACATGGATCATGGTTGTGGATAATAAACAATCTGAATCTGAATTAGTTCGGGTCTGGCCAAGATAGATGATGAAGGCCAGCGTGATGGGGTGGTTCCGAAAGCGAAACAAAACATTGTCGCTATTTCCCACCAGCAATGCCACATTTTCCATTTCCCCCTCTCCCATGATGGCTCCAAATTTTAACTTGACATTGTCTTGTACTCTTCTTCGTCGACCCCCTTCCCACAAGCAAGGCCACATTTCCCATTTCCTCCTCTCCTGCAGCTGGCGACGACCACGACCTAAATGGAAAAAGTTCACTGTATGTGATTCCCCACACTCGGAAGAACCCTAATTCCAGATTCAGAGGAGAATAGCAAAACAGAGGATGACTTCCTCGACGCCGGAGATGGGGTCGTGACACCTATTGATGGCCCTTTCCTAGTGAGGCAAGCACCGCCTTACCAAGACCCACAACCGTGAAGCATTCACGTAGCTCGAGCTCTCGTGTTGTCGTCCGCCTCAGCGTACTCTGCTCCGCCACCGTCAAGGGAGTTTGTGTCTCCGCCTACGGTGTCGCAACCTTCATCTTTGCAGGAGTGAGAGCAAGCGGGGGAAGAAACAAGAGAAATCCACCTGGACCAGGTGAGTATTGGTCATTCCCTAGCCATGGTGGGCACGAGGTGTCAGAAACAAACAGTGTGCGTATTTTGTGCAAAATGTTTAAGGTGGACCGGTTGTTTTGTGCTAACAAATTAAAGAAAGGGTGGTTTTGTGTAAAGTGGACCACAAAATAAACGGGTGGGTTGACTTGACCTTAGCTGCCATCGTCTTCTTCCCCTTCCTCCTCCTCTCACGCCAGCCTTCCTTCTTTGCTTGCATTCTTGGAGGATCCTCACGCGCGACGCCGGCCGTCGATCGCCGCAGCCGGCAGGATCCCCGAATCGGATCGCCGCAGCCAGGCCGAGGACGGCGCCGGCTAGCAGGAGGATCCCCGAGCCGTGAGTTGGCCTGCGCCCCCTCTGTCTCCCCCTCCTGGATTCATTAGAGGGCTATATGTCGTGGCTTCAAGCAGCGGCTCATTCCTCTTCCTTCCTTGCCGAATCGAATTGAATTGACCAAGCAGCTCCCTCACCGATTCCTTGCCGGCAGGAGCTACGACCAGGTCGCGTCCCCAAGCACGCAGTTCCCTCACCGATTTAGACCAGGTTCGTTCGTTGCTACTCCCCATCATCACCGATTTAGTATTAGAATAGTTTGCTAGCTAGCACTTACTGGGTTATATTACTGGGTTATGATGCATTCGCACAGTTTTTTTTTTTTCTATCGCTGCTGCTTTTTACTTCGAAATACAGTTTGACTGACTTAACTGCGACTAGGATCAGAGTTGGGGCTACTGAAATCGATTAGCTTAGCTTTGGATGGATGGATGGATGGATGCTCGCTCTATACGGTCGGTCAAAGTTAACTGAACTTGTTAACATCTTGCTAGCTAGCTTATTGTGTACTAGTAGACTTGTACACGTACGCCATCTTAGGTGATGGCTCCAAGCAGCAGCAGCAGCTTATTGCGTACTAGCATTTCTGTCAGCTCTTGACACTACAGTATTTACTTGCCATGGACTATACCATTGAACCAACCAAGCTGAATGTACAAAATATGGTTGCTTCAAGTTAAATGTTGCTACTGGGTTATACTAGGAACACTCCGGCTCCAGTCGATGATGTAGTCTTTGCATTTACTGGGTTAATATTCTAGTAGACTACACAAAAATGATAAAATCTAACAATTATTTATAATTTTAAAATATGCGCTATTTACTTAGATTTGCGCTATTTAAAAATGATAAAAGAAGCTCCTCAGGTAACAGGTTCATCCCGTCTCTCTCTAGCTTCAGCTTCCTCCGTTGATTTCTACTACCAGATCGACTGAATCTAAATATGACTTCTTGTGAAGTTAGCCATGCGTTAGTGTACTGCTACTCTTCAGTTGGAGTTCCTCCTATTCTGCAAAGTTTCCTTTAACCTAGCTGGATCCGCTAACAGCACCATTTCCCTGACAGAGGGGGAGTGAACGGATCTTGGCCTGATATATACTAGTGCAGCCACAGCAGTAGCTTATCCTGTTGACATACAGTATTATTCTGGTGCTGACTGGATAGATGATGATGCGACCATCCTTCCAAACTATAACCACAAAAACATGTACCGATTAATTATCGGTGTTTAAAGTTCAGTTTGTGGGTTACACATTCAGATAGTCTCATCACTGCATTTTACTGCTCCATTTCAGGGTCCGCACCTAGACATATATTTCAAAGTTTCAGCTTTTGAATACAGTTTGACTGACTTAAATGTGCAGTGTATCCACTTTTGAATTTTAAGATCTTGATATCTTGTTCCTGCCAACTTGTCGTTGCTCCAAGGAGGAGCAGCAGCAGCAGCGCATTCCTGTCAGACTGCTGAGATACAGTATTTGGTTGCTATGAACTACATACATACATTTTAGAGCAAAATAGTAGAATGTTGATAATGGCTTTTACTTCCAAGTTTTGTCATTCTGGTATACAGTTGACTTTGATCGGTTCATTATGGCTATCCACCGTTAAGATTCACCATCCAGTTCATGATTTGACTTCATCGTCTTCATGTTCCACTAGAAACACCGACCAGCTTTCCTGTTCCCTGTCCATGGTCTCAAGTCTCAACCTACTCCCATAAACAACTGCATTTTAAGTCCTCAATTTTCCCCATTCTGATCTCAACCTATAGCTCGTACAACATACTTACTAGTACGTACATGTTTTTGGAAAAGAAGTAGTATGTACTTGAGTCGCCGATAAGTACTTTCTTCAGACTGATTCTCTAGCACAGCTACTATGAGTTTAGATTTCTTATAGCTTCTATATATGCACCCATACCACATATATTTTTACTTTTACGTACTGAACTAGTATATCCTTGCCGAATCATCAACTAATTAATTGTCTAGCACAATGACTATGAGTACAGGCTTCTTGAAAATGATTCGGCATCCTTGCACAACAGACATGACACTTTTCTCCATCCCTACCTCCGTCCATTGATTTTTCTTCCATTCATTCACTAATCGTGATACATGCACTTTCTTCTGCAGACTACTCTCTACCACAGCGATTAATTCTGAGCATATTGTTCGTTGGTGCTATCAAGATTCAGCTAGTGAGCCAAGAGATCTAGCTGAGCAGATGGTGGGAGGAGTGGTGAGCGTGGTCATTGGAAAGCTCACCGCGCTGGCGGGCGACGAGTACAAGAAGCTCAAAGGGGTGAGGAGGCAGGCGTCCTTCCTCGTGAAGGAGCTCAGTGCTATGAATGCTGCCCTTCACAACCTGGAGCTCATGGATGAGCTCGATCTAGCGGTCAAAGATTGGAGAGACCATGTCAGGGAGATGTCCTACGACATGGAGAACTGCATTGATGACTTCATCCATCAATTCAGACGCGAAGATGCCAAAGCAGGCTTCGTCAAGAAGACCACTCGGCGTCTCAAGAAGCTGTGGCAGCGTCATCAGATCGCCGCCCGGATCGAAGAGCTTAAGACTCTTGCGATAGAAGCAAACGCTCGACGGGAGAGGTACAAGATTGATGATTGGAAGCCTAGCTCTGGCTCTGTCACTGTTGACCCGCGGCTGCAAGCAGTTTACAAGGAGGGAGCCAGCCTTGTGGGTATTGATGGCCCAATGGAAGAGCTGGCTAGTTGGTTGATGGACACACAGGAGAAACTCAAGGTGTTGTCCATTGTGGGGTTTGGAGGTCTCGGAAAAACTACACTTGCCAAACAGCTGTATGACAAGTTCAGAGGGCAATTTCATTGTGAGGTATTCTTCTCTGTTTCACAGAAACCGGATATAAAAGTGCTTTTCAACCGCCTAGAAGCGAAACTTCATATGGCTCAGTCTTCCCATGCTCGCGAGATTGAAGACATCATTCAAGACATAAGGGAACATCTAGAAAACAAGAGGTAACTGTTTACTTCCAATAATTGTGCTAAGTAATGCTTGTATCTATGCCTCTAGTGAAAATACTTCTTTCAACTGTGGAATGCTATGTTTTCCGTATGTTCTAAGTGATCTGAAGTTTTAATTTAGTTTTTCTATTCAGCATGGTACTACTAGGACATCAAACACTATATCCATCCAGTCAAAGGACTAGTAATTTAAAATGTACACACCTACGATGCAGCACAGTGCTGGTGAGTAGTGATAGTACAAGTCTCGTAGGGGATAAAGATAACTGAATACAAAGAGAGAATTACATACATAGAAGTGTGTCAAATGATGATGAAGATGAATTGTGATGTTAGACCATGTTATTTAGGTAAACTATTATATGATCTTTTTTCAGTTCTATGAACATTAAACTCCTTGAATCCACTTTATTGGATTCGTTTCAATAAATATTAAATTCACATTTTGCAGTATAATCTTTTATGTTACCCATTCAAACAATTCTCTACAGGTACGTTATTGTGGTTGACGACTTGTGGGATCAGTCAGTATGGAATGTTATCAGCCGTGCCTTTCCAGATGAAAGTAATGGGAGTAGAGTGATAGTGACAACAAGAGTGGATGGTGTGACTGGCACAGCTTGTCATAATGATCATGAGCGCATCTATAAAATGAAGCCCCTCGATGAACAGTACTCAAGAACTCTATTCTTTGACAGAGTATTTGGGTCCGGTGATGGATGCCCATCTTATCTTCAAGATTTAGCAGCTGACATTTTGAAGAAGTGTGGCGGATTACCTCTTGCAATCATCACTATAGCTAGCCTGTTAGCTAGTCAGGAACGATCAAGGAGTGTTTGGGAGAATATAAGGAGTTCTCTGGGTGCCAGGTCTACCATAAATCCCACCTTGGAAGATATGAAGAATATACTGAATCTTAGCTACATGCATCTTCCTCTTTGTCTCCGAGCTTGCTTTCTGTATCTTGGTATGTATCCTGAGGACGAGGAAATTAAGATGTATGTTGTGATTCAGGAATGGGTAGCTGAAGGCCTTGTCAGCAACATGCATGGACCCGATTTGTTGGATGTTGCCGAGAGTTACTTCAATGAACTAATCAGCAGAAGTATGATTCAGCCTGCTAGAAGAAATAGGGGTGGAAAGCTGGTGTCTTGCAGAGTACATGATTTAATGCTTGATTTGATCCTCGGCAAGTGTGCAGAAGATAATTTCTTAAGTGTGGCGTCTAGTTCTGCAGACATCACAAGGCTGCAATGCTGCAAATACAAGGTTCGCCGGTTATCCCTGAGGTCTATGGCTGGCGGTGCAACAAATGGACTGGCTATTGGAGCTAGCGTGCTGTCACAAGTTCGATCATGTGCATGGGCTAGGAACTCCATGCCCTCTCTGTTATTGTTCAAGTATCTCAGGGTGCTCACCCTTGACGGCTGTTCTGATGATTTGACAATTGACCTCACTGCTATCAACCAATTGTTTCAGCTAAGGTATCTGAGGGTTGAAACATTCAATGGTGGCATAGAGCTCCCTTGTGCACTTAAAGGGCTTGTTTACTTGGAGACGCTGGACCTAGATGGCAAATGGAAAAACAGCTTCCCATCAGATATCGTTCACTTGCCCCGCCTGTCCTATCTGCGTCTTCCATGGTATGCACCTGCTATCCAAGGAGTCGAGAGTATGAAACCACTGCGTAGTCTGCTTGGTTTTGACCTGAACAAGAACTCGGCGAAGGATATTAGTGGTCTCGGCGAGCTGACCAACTTGAGGGAGTTGGAGTTGGAGTTGTGCGGCGGCGATGTGGAGACATCAACAATTGATGCTTTGGTTTCCTCTGTCGGAAAGCTCCATAACCTGAAATATTTACTCATCAGTTCTGGCCTTGTTATAGATGAGAGTAACCAGCTGGGTTTATTATCCAGTAGTAGTCCTTTTAAACATATCGAGACACTTGAGCTGTGGTGGTGGGAGTTCCCTAGGGTCCCCAAATGGATGGGTGATCTCCATTGCCTCCGTGTCCTGGAACTCCGTTGTACGGAGATGTTGGCTGAGGATGTTCATGTTTTTGGAAAGCTGCCTTCCCTCGCGTGGCTCAAATTCAGGGTGACAAAAATCGCCGCTGTTGCAGAACGGGCTGTATTGGGCAAGGGAGTATTCCCTGTTCTGGAGTATTTCTTATTCTGGCCTTGTGAAGGAGACGCTACGGAATTGTTGGTGTTTGAGGAAGGGGCTATGCCCAAGCTACGAACTCTCGAGCTAGAGGTGAATGCTGAGTGGGGCGGCAGTACACCGGTCGGCATGGAGCACTTGATACTCCTGGAGGAAATTTATTTGAATGTGTCCAGTGATGATGATGTAGTCTCTGCTTTCAGGAAGGCCTCACAGCTGCACCCAAACCATCCTTCCGTTACATAATCGTATTTTTCTTCATGATTGACATTGTTTGTAATTGTGCGGACTACTTCACTGTTTTGCGCTGCTTCCAACTTTTTTTATTTAATTTTGTGCTTCTTTATTTACTCGTGAGCAGCAAGGAACAGAATGAATCGATCGCCCTTGTTTGTTATCATCTCTCACAGCATCCAAGACTCACACGTTGTACCTAAGCACCACCTAGGCATCTTCAACGGGCCGACCCAACTAGTCTGGGTGTGTCCGAACTTGTCCTCGCGGACGTGCGCGGCGCCGTACCGGCACGACCCATCCGTTCCGACGCGTCCGACTTGACCCATCTGTGCATCTAATTTGCGTGACCACTGGGTCGACCCGGACATGGGCTGGTCGAGGGCATGTCCTCCGCACGCGCTAGTGGCCCACCCGTCAGCGATAGACACAACAGCAACGCCAATTCAGATGCAACCACCGCCGATTCAGGTGAACGCGGGGCAGCTGCTGCCACCGCCACCGCCCCTACCATAGCCACTACGGGAGTGGACTGCTCCGCTCGCGTCGGAGTGGTATGCCCCACCCGCGTCGGGGTCATACGCTCTGCCCGCGCCGGCGTCAACTCCGGGTCTGCCGCCGCCACACGTCTGGGCGCCGCCGGAGTACATCGACCTTGATCCATAGATGGACGGGGCGGCGATGGCGGCGACGGCGGGGAGATCGTCAGTAGCTAGGGCTAGGGCCCTTTTTTTTCCTTTTTTATGTTTTTGAATATAATATATTTTGTATAATTATGTATGAACTTCGCCAATTTATTTTACGCGTGAATCGTGTTGGTTTGAATTTTAAAAAAAACCAACGTGGCTGGCCAGGCACGGTTATTTGGGTCACGCCGTAGGGCGCGGTTGGCCGGACAGGCCGGACCGCGACCCCAAAGTGACCGCAGACCGACCCAAACGGATAGAAACGGACGTTTCGGTCACGCGTTTGGGTCGGCCCAGTGAAGATGCCCTAAGCTTGACTTTGACATATTTATCTCCTATCCTACATGACGATCGAGGAGGTCTCCACCTCCGGCAAGACGCGCTGGGAACCAGAAGCAGAGACTCCCACGTTGTACTTAATCATGACTTTGACATATTTATCTCCTATCCTACATGATTATTGTCACAACATCAATTATCGTGTTTTTTTCTTTTAATAGTTATATATATATACTGGATTAATAATCATCGGATAAAAAAATAGATATACAGTAGTAGTAATGTCATTCTCTGGGAGGGAGGGAGGGTATTATCTATCAATTCAGATGGTTTCGAAGGAGACGGTTGAAAGTGCATGTGTGTCCCCATGTGTGGTTTTGGTAATTAATAAAAATCTTTATAGACTTATGTTTGCATTGAGTTTTACTTATAGGATTTGTTCATAGGCAATGCTTGAACCATATGTTGGCTTTAAGGTTGGGAGAAGAAGAAAGTAGAGAAGATCAAGTGTTGACCAAGGTTTCAATGTGTGATCCGTAGATTGGTCAAGTGAGAGTTGGCCTATAGCAAGTGTGTATTGAAGAATAAAGTTGGAGTGATATCTCTGATGTACCTTCAAGACACCAACATAATAAATAAAGAAGAAATGATATGCAAGTTTAAGATGAGCCATCTCGAAGAGATCATTTGCTTGAAGCTTGTCATCCTATGGTGTTCATGGATATGGGAAGATGATATGCCCAAAAGAGAAGCTCCACCATAGTGGAATATTGGGGAGCAATTTGCAAGTTCACTAAGCTAGCGCAATAAAGAAAGGTGTTCCATCTTGAGGTGGAGAAGATCGTCATCATCAAGCTCAAGTGGAATATGCGCAAGGCAAAGGTATGGTCCTGATAGGGTTTCCTTATTACCGGTCTCGTGGTATTAGCTGGAGAGACTGATTTATAGGATAGGTGACCGTGCTATCAAGCGGGGCTCTCGAGTGAGTAACTTGATTATATCCTTCGGAGAGAGATCATACCTTTGCATTCTTGGCATCACCTTTCTTGGTTGTTATTTGGATCATATCCATGTGAGGTTCTAAAGCTTGTGGTAATATTCATAACAAGCTCTAGTTCACCAAAAACGGATTTCCCTTTATACCTTATTGCGTTTTTGATCTTGGAGGTTTTTCCGGTTTCTCACCAAGAGAGGTATCTCACATCATAATACATGAAATGTTCTCTCTTTTTGTTGGGTAGCTCTTGTCCATCCCTTTTCCAACAAAATTGGTTTCGGGTCAATCGGAATCTAGATGCAAATGTTATGATCGTTACAGTTTTGTTGTTTCTATCAGTTTTGTCTCTGGCAGGTTTTTCGGACCGGAGTCTCAGGTGTGCAGACACCGGAATCTCCGGTGTGGTCCGGAGTTTCCCCACAAGTCTCCGGTGTGGTTGCAAGATGTGGCCCAGAGACAATCTGTTGGGGGGTCCGGAGGTGGGCCGGAGACAGACCGGAGTTTCCGGTGTCATCTGCCAGAACGGAGTCTCCGGTGTGAATACACTGGAGTCTCCGGTGTTCCCCAGACCGGAGTCTCTGGTAACTCCCCGGAATGAGCGAGAAGACGTGTGCCAGGATAGTCGGGGAGGCGGTCCGGAGATGGACCGGAGACTGGCCGGAGTCTCCAGTCTACAGACCGGAGTCTCCGGTGTGAAAGTTCCCCAACATGCAGAAAACGGTCAGGATCTTTGGGGGCTATAAATAGGGGACTTCATCCCCTACCTCAAACTACTTGTTTCAGAAAAAGAAGAACACCATTTTAGAGCCACCAAAACTCTAAGATCTCTTCATCCAATCACCTAGACTCGCTGATCTTTGGGGAATCGGAGGAGGAGGCCTTGATCTACAGCTTCACCAAGAGAGATCTTCATTTCCCCCTCATTCACTTGAGGGACCCTTGTTCTAGGGTTTCATTGGAAACCCTAAGGCTTGTTTTAGTTCTTACAAGCTTGTCTTTGATTGTTGTGACAGCTTGCTTGGATTCAGGAGCCTCCAACTAAGTTGTGAATGTGTGCCTCGAACTTGTTGTAAAGGTGCCGACTACCACCTCGAAGGTTGCTGATATAGTGGAAGGGTGGATCAATCCTGTTGTGGTGAGATTCATTGGAGAACAAGGGAGGCCTTTTGTGGCGTTGGTGGTTTGAAACCACCCCCTCTCCAAACGAGACGTACTCCATTGTTGGGAGGAACTCAGTAATACATCGTCGTTTCCGTGTGCCTCGGTTATCTCTATACCTGAGCTCTTGCTTATGCACCTTACTTTGTGATAGCCTTCGTGCGTGAAGTCTATATCTTGCTATCACATAGTTAGTTATCTTGCTTAGCATAAGTTGTTGGTGCACATAGGTGAACCCTAGTTGTTTTAGGTTTTGTGCTTAACAAAGTAAATGCTAGTTTAATTCCGCCTTCATTGAGCCTCTCTCAGAAAAGTTTTAAACCGCCTATTCACCCCCTCTAGGCGACATCTGTGTCCTTTTAGACGGTGCTGTTGGGCGGGCTGTAGAACTAGACGACGCGGCCGTTAAGCGGCTGCGCGGGGCGATTGTCCTTGTGTGGCAGCGATGCCTTGACGAGCTCCAGCTGATCCGCGCTGATCTCCCTCACCTTTCCCAGGATGTTCCAGATCACCTTCTCCATGCACGGCGACGTGGTCAGCGAGCCCAGGTACCGAAAGTAGCTCCCCATCCGCTTCTACTACGACTTGAGATCCACCACCCCGGCATGCACAATGGGATCCTCCTTGAGCTCCTGCAGCTTCTCCTTGATCTGGTCGAAGAACACGTCGGGCTCCCCGATCTTGTACAGGATGCTGATGACGGCCAGGTGGCCATCCTCGCTGGTGTGCACCAGGTGGAGCTCTATCGGGAACCGCTGCCCGTTGATGGTGTGCTCCAATGGGATGTGTGAGTGGATCACCTTGAACTTGAACGTCTTATGGCCGCCATCGGGGGTGGTGACCATGATGGCGCCTGGGGCCATGCTGGTGCCGTCTTTGTGGTCGAAGAAATTCATGGTGATGTCCTTGCCGCTGTTGAGGAGGGTTGCCTCGGTGGGGGCGTAGACGCGGGTGAGCGTAGGCCGGTGTCTCCAGGAGAGAGGCCTCATCGGCGGGCCTGAGGCACTATGAGACGATCTCAAGTGGCGAACGGTCTACGGGCATGGCCAGGGATGAGGTGAGAGTGGCACTAGGGACTTAGGTGGAGTTGGGGGAGGGGTCTCGCGCTCAACACAAGTGATTCAACTACGGAGTCCTGGGACACTACCACCACACGGAGTGCAAGCAATCAAAGTGATGCCTCCTATGCGGTGATCCCACTCACAGGGAAGTTGGGTGTACGGCTTCGCGCCACCCAGAGCGAGAGTGCCTCGAGTACCTTTTCTTTAAAGGCTCAACCGGCACAACCGGCGCGACTCCATCTGGCGCGACCGGCTCCACATCTGCAACAGGCGAAGGCTCAACCAACACAGCTACAGCGCTCTCCTCTGGCATGGCCGAGGTAGTGGCGGCAGCAGCGGAGCTGGTGCCCTTGAGAGACAACGACTCCCTACAAGAGCACGTGAAGCTCAGAAACACAGCGAGAAACAAAGAACAAGGAAAAATCAAAAGCACTGGAAAAGACATACCCGACCACCTCTGGCACGACCATAGGCTTCCTTTGTCGGCATGGCTTCTTCCTGCCGCCCTCAGCCGGAGCAGCGCTGGCCGCCACCCGCTTCCCCTTCGGATTCGTCGCCGCCGCAGGCGAGGCGAACCATCATCACCGTACATGGGTACATCACAAGTATCACATCAACAAGCTGGATGTAGCATTCTAGCCGGCCTACCAAGCAACACAATAGGGAACCTTACCAAGGGGGTCCGACGGTCTATCGTCGCTCTGGATGGGGAAAAGCTCCAGATCGGTAGCCGGATACTACTGCTGCGGGAGATCAGGGGCAAAGGTGGGGAGGTCGTCATCCCCCATCCCGTCCTCAGCAAGATGTGCCGTAAAAAGCTACTCAAAAGAGGGCAGATAAGCAACATAAGTTAAACCATCGAGGATCAATCCATCTAGCGGAACAAAAAAACTTACCTTCGGTGGGAGCCGGCCGCGATGGTATGGGGGAAGGAGTAGCTCCAGGGCTACTTCAGCTCCTCCTTTGAGATCATGGCGAGCCAGCTCCGAAGGGCCTCGAACGGGACGTCCAGCTGGGAGGTTCGGGTCGGGTCCTGCGGGCCAGACAGATGGCACATCTTGTGTGAACGGCGCTGCAGTGGGAGCATCCGGCGCACCATCCAGGACAAAGTGATGTCCCGAGAGGCGAGCTTGCGCTCTCTCACCAGCGCCTGCACTCGTGCAGTCATCCGATCCATGTCCGTCGTCGCCCCCAGCCCTTCACCGTCCAGGCCCTCCGGTCGGAGACGATGTTGGCAAACCCCGGCAGGCGGATCTAGTCGACCTCCGTGGAGTTGCGCACGTAGAAGTACGAGCGCTTCCATAGTTTAACAGTGTCGGGGAGGTCGAACCGCGGCATCAGCGAAGAAGGGCATGGGTAGATGGCGCAGCAACCCGCGTCCACCAGAGGGCCCCCCATGATGACCGTTTGTGTCTTGAAGTTGAAGAACCGCAGGAAGTTCACCATGTCCGGGCGCATGCCGAGGTAGCTCTCGCAGCATGCGACGTGATGCGAGAGCTACGCCATGGCGTTCGCCCTGAGATGGTGGAGCCGAAGATCGAACATGACAAACAACTCTAGGAGAAAATCGCTCGTGGGGAGGCCGAACCCATGGGCAAAGCGGGTGAGGAAGATGACGAACTTTCTGGCCTCGGGGTTGGGGAGATGCTCCCCCTCCGGTGCAAGACGTGCCTTGAAGAGCCTCTCTAGCGGCAAGAATAGGCCACGCCGTTACTTCGGACGAGCTCCTCCGTAACGAAGGAGCTGCATCAGCCGCCATGTTGTTCGGGCAACATCTCTCGTGGAGGTACGGGGATGGAGAACCTTTGGCCCGTTGTCATGTGAGCTGAAGACAGCACCAGCAACCTTATCTTGGTGGTGCAAGGGCACGAAGGAGACGAGAATGCATGGAGGCGAGAAGGGAGAAGAAGAGGAAAGTGAGAGAGGGGAAAACCCCAATTCTTGGCCCCCTATTTATCACCACGGCACCCACGCGATGGTTTCGTTTCAATTTCCCCCACGTTGCAGGCAACTACTCCTCTCCCGTGACGGTTCCTTCTAGATCGATTGTCCTAGTAGCGATCGACGCAGAAGATCCAGGAGGAGTTAACGAGGCCCACGCGTGTGGTTACCAAGAAGCTGGAGTGACGGAACATGCGGTCAGTTGCAGAGAAATTCAATGCGACGAGACGTGCGTCAAAGAGGTCAGTCGTGGCTGAAGCAAGCGCTAACCTCAGCGACCAACTCTTCATCTACCCGGAGTCCCGGCTGCGCCAAACGACCGTTGTCGGTCACCATTTCACCCAGTGGGTGGTGACCGATTCTGTAGCTGATGGCTCGTGTATTAACAAGCTCGTTGGGGAACCCCAAGAGGAAGGTATGATGAGCACAGCAGCAAGTTTCCCTCAGTTATGAAACCAAGGTTTAATCGAACCAGTAGGAGCAAGGGAACACCCCAAAGGTGTTGCTAGCTGAGCCTTGGCAGGGCGCACTACCGGTGCTAGTAGCAACGTGGAGACTTGTGATGAGGTTGTCAATCTCATCGTGTTTTGCTGAAAACAAAGGATTAAACGTATCGAATGGAAGAAAGTAATAGTTTGTAGAAAGTAAACACAAAGCAGTAAACAGTTTATAGATTTTATGTAAAAGAAAAGGACCGGGATCCATAGTTCACTAGAGGTGACTATCCTTAAGATAGATAACATGCTGGGTGAACAAATTACAGTGGGGCAATTGACAAACATCGAGAAAGCAATACATGCATATACTAATCATCTTGACTCCTTTGGAACTTGATTGGGCATTACAACATTATACATAGACCGCCATCCAACTGCATCTATGACTAATAATCCACCTTCAGGTTATCATCCGAACCCCCTCTAGTATTAAGTTGCAAGCAACAGACTATTGCTTTACAAATTGCGTGTAATGTAAACAATATGATTGTTCTATGAACAAAGGATTGTTGTTTTCTCCCTAGTAGCAACAGCACATCTAGTACCTTAGAGATTTCTGTCACTTCCCCAGATTACTAGAGGCATGAACCCACTATCGAGCATAAATACTAACTCTTGGAGTTGCTAGCATCTACTTGGCCAAGATAGCTACTAACAACGGAAAGCATGCAAGATCACAAATAACAAAGACATGATAGAATCAATAATCAATCTGAAATAACATCTCAATATCCATCGGATCCCGGCAAACACAACATGCAGAATTACAAATAGATGATCTTGATCATGAACGGAGCTCACAAGATCTAAACATGAAAGCACAAAGGAGGAGAACCAGCCATCTAGCTACTACATGGATCCGTAGTCCAAGGATGAACTACTCACGCATCACACCGGAGGCTTGCATGGTGATGAAGAGGCCTCCAGGGTGAAATCCCCTCTCCGGCAGGGTGCCGAGAAGAGCTTCAGATCCCTCCCGATCTAGGGATAGAGACGACGGCGGCTACAGACTCTTTCATGGATTTTGATCGGGTACTTAGGGTTTTCGTCCTGAGGGCATCTTATAGGCGGAAGGAGAGGCCGAAGGGGTGTTGGGGTCGGCCAGACCACCCCTGGAGCGGGCCAGGCGTGGCCGTGCGGCCAGGTGGTGTGGCCGTCCCCCAGCCCTTCTCCGTCTCGTATTCTGGCATCTGATGACTTCCGGAAAAAATAGGCACTTTGGCTTTTGTCACGTCCAATTCCGAGAATATTCATTTTCTGACTTTCCTAGAACCAAAAACAGCAGAAAACAGGCAGCTGGCACTGTGGCTCTTGTTAATAGGTTAGTCCAAGAAATCATATGAAAAGTACTCCAAAGTATAGACAAAACACAAGAAAGTGGATAAAACCAAGCATGGAACATCAAAAATTATAGATACATTTGCAATGTATGACTAGCCAAGTCTATTCTAGCCAGCCAGCAACAAAAGCGACAAGGTCAAAGCTCCAACCGGACACATCAAGAAACACTTCGTTGTAGCCAAAAGCGCGCAAGAACTTCCCCGAGTGTGAAGTCCCAACGTGCGCGGGGACTAATGTCGGGGGGATAACCCCCGGGTGGGATAAGCCAGACATTCAGACCGGATCCAGAGGAGATAGGCCGAATGGCACAAGACAGGCAAAGCAATAACCGGTTGGAACCAACACCGGCTGGCTCATCTCGCCGGCCAACCAAGAGAGCAGGCCGGGTGGCCTGCTCCACCTGGTCGCCTCGGATTCAGTGGGTCTATACGGACGGTGTGACGCTATGCCAGAGCACGCCTCTGGATCCTATGTCACCAGACAGCAGACTGCGACACCATCCCACGCGGCACTATCGGACAACTGCGCAAAGCGGGGCAAAGCCAGCTGTTGAGCGTTACCCTGACGATAAAGCGAGGCGGTCTAGCGGCCAGGAACTGTAGCACGGTCTCTGGGCACTGTAGTGTTGTCACCAAAGCGGTCGTGCTGATCACAACACCAAGGACCACCGACTAGACCCTGCCAGCCGGCCCGCATTGTAAACCCTAGGCCCGCTGGGCAAAACCCTAAATCCCATTTGTAATCTACTCCTCCCAGCCAGTATATAAGGGAGGGTAGAGCTAGGGTTATAGGGAGGACTCAACTCATTGGAGATCACCTTCTTCCACCTCTAGTTCTTCCTTAGCTCGATAGGGAAACAGCTCAAGGAGCACTTGTATTGAGCGTCCGCCCTAGATATAGTAAATCCTTGCAGGAGTAGGGGTGTTGCCTTGCCAAGAGGGCCCCGAACCTGGATACTTCGCTATGCATGTAGTGCTCATGCCCAACCCATTGTGATAGCCACCGATGGCATCCTGATTATCCCCTCTCAAGCTGGTGATGTCATCTTTTCAACCTCCAAGGCAAAGGCCCTTTTAGATATTCCCAGCGCGAGGGATGCTCTCTCTCTGCCTCTCTCTCCCAAGTAGGTCTTTTTCCGGTGATAGAGATAATGGCCGGCAGTGGAGTCTCGAGTGTAGCGGTCGAGAAGATGGACTATATCACATTTTTTGCTCTCTTTCTAGGGTCTTTTGTGCATTTTTTGATGCATGATATTTTTATTTTTTCTCAGGGTCCTAAGTGTATCTTGTATTCCCACCGACATTTTTTTTGACATATAAATATCATGAGATATTTATAGTAGCAGATAGTACATTGTAGAGATAGATAAGTTATCTCCAACAATTACAAAATAAAGTTTTAAAAAGAGAAACTCTTTGAGTTATTTAACTCTTATTTTCTATGACACGGTCAAGTGCTTTTCTGAAGATAGTCGAAGAAACATAAATACCAATGAGAGTTATTCTAGTTTTAATTTGAGTTACAGTTGTGCTAATATTGGAAAGAGTAACAAGTATTTTTAAAAACAGTCGATCGTGCTAGTAGTCGATCGTAGAATCACCATTGTCATACAGACATGCTTTCCCCTGCTCTCCTCCCTCACCCCGTTGAGAGTGGACCCCCTCCCTCGCCGCCCCTGACATTCCCTCTCTTCGGCGGCACTTCTTAACTATGAGCGGATGGTTCAGGTGGTCTGGACTTTAGTTTAGGTTTGTCTGTTTGTTTGCCTCCGATGGCGTCTACCCTTGTTGCGTATGAGGGTAGGGTGGTGGATCTCGACGGCCAGATCCACCACACCTCACTCTTCTCCCGTCTTGCTGCACCCTGTTGGTGGCAAGCGGTGGTGCTTGCGAGTTGGTGGAATGCCTGTATTCCTTCAAATAAGGACTACCTTGGGTTCTTCAAGCTGGGTACGTCGGATATTGCCCATCTCGATGTGGTCCTCTTCCTCCATTGTTGCTGCTCTCACGGGGAGAGCCAACGATGGAGAAGACCACCACTCACGCGCTCAATAAGATCCGTTTCTCCGGCGAGGATGCTGCCTGATATGCTTCCTCTTCAGTCTTCCAAGGTGACCAAGGCGGTGGGCAGGGGGATTGTGAGGATGTTGATTGGATTGGTCTACGTCGGTGGGGAAGCGTTGCTGCAACTTGCAGAGATCCTCAACGGCGGCGAGCTTGCGCCACTGTTACTCTCGGTCAAGGTGGCCACTCCGCGTTGCGGTTCTTGACGAATCGCAATATCTCCAACCTCCTGGCTGGCGTGCCTAGAAGGAGGCCCTTCTGCATCTCCGTCATGGCGACTGACGTCGCACCCACGCCAAGTGGTTTCGTGTCCAGACCTGATCGTGTTTTGCACTTTTCTTCTGAGGTCTTTTTTTTGTAAAAGTCTAGGGCTTGGTAGTATTTTATTTTTTCTTAAGGCCATGTTTGTATTCTGTAATCCCACCGTTTAGTGGCAGCTCTAGGGGTCCTTCCCCCTTGTTAAAAAAGAAAAAAGAGTCACCATTGTCTATGTAGTAGTAGCCCAAGACAATTATTGCAAGAATTTCAATCAGAAGAAAAAGAATCCCAAAATGGATCGGCTAAGCTAGATCTGAGCTGCTAGATCTTGCCTGCCATCGCATCGTCTTCTTCCCCTTCCTCATCTCTCTCACACCTCTCACTCACGCCAGCCTTCCTTGCTTGCATCCCGAGAAAGCAGGCCGGCTATCAGGATCCCCGAGCTAGCCAGCCGTGAGTTCGCCCCCCTCTGTCTTGATTAGAAGAATATGTTCTACTGCTTGCTAGCTACCTAGTAGTTCATCATGTAGCAGCGAGGCTCATTTCCCTTCCTTCATTGCATTGCCTCCTGTCCTCACACAGACACACGCGACGCCGCCCCCAAAGCAGATCCTCACCGATAAGTTGGCAGATCGAATCGGATCGGATCACCGCAGCCCGCCGACGACCGTCAACAGGTTCGTCCCGTCTCTCTCTCTCTCTCTCTCTCTCTCTCTCTCTCTCTCTCTCTCTCTCTCTCTCTCTCTCTAGCTTCAGCTTCCTCCCTCGATTTCTACTACCAGATATAAAACTGCTTTTCAACCGCCTAGAAGAGAAACTTCATATCACTCAGTCTTCCCATGCTCGCGAGATTGAAGACATCATTCAAGACATAAGAGACCATCTAAAAAACAAGAGGTAACTATTTACTTCCAATAGTCACTTGCATGGGCGGCTTGTCATGTTAACTAATGGTTGTATCTATGCCTCTAGTGAAAATACTTCTTTCAAATATGGAATGCTCTATGTTCCGTATGTGCTTAACTGATCTGGAATCTGGAATGCTTAATTTAGTTTTTCCATTCAGTATGATAACTCCTAGGAGAACATACATTATATCCCTCTAGTCAAATGACTAGTTATTTAAATTGTACACACATGCGACGCAGCACAATGCTCGTGAGTAGTCAGAGTACAAGGCTCGTAGGGGATAAAGAAAACTGAAGACAAAGAGAGAATTTCAGGCATAGAAGCATGTCAAATGATGATGAACATTAATTCCCTTGTTAGACCATGTTATTTGATTTTTTTGTAGTACCCTCAAATGAATAATAGCCCTCCATTTTAGTGCATCTAAAGGCCTCTAACAATTTTAGGATAATTTTGGATATTGAACGTATCCGTCAAATCCACATAGTACTACCTGATTAGCAGCCGCGTAGAACAGGACAGTCTAGGAATTCACAATAGAATAGTTGGAATTGAAACCTATCTGTAAATAGGAATTGCGTGCTTTGAGATTATGATGAACAAGGTGGGTTTTATTTTTCTTCTAAAGAATTACTATATGGGCCTGCTGGGCTAAATCTTCCCAAGCCGTTAGATCAAATTATACTAGTCATATTTCAGGAGTAGTAAAAGGTACTGTAAAAGTTGCCTGTTATTTAGGCTAAAATATTATATGATTATCCTTATTCGGTTCTATGAACACTAAACCCCATGAATCTACTTCCTTAGATTCCTTTCTTTAAATTTTATAGTCGCATTTTACAATTTAATTTTTTATGTGACCTATACAAACAATTCTCTACAGGTACCTTATTGTTGTTGATGACTTGTGGGATCAATCAGTCTGGAATGTTATTAGCCGTGCCTTTCCAAATGAAGCTAATGGGAGTAGAATGATAGTGACTACAAGAGTGGAAGGTGTGACCGGCACAGCTTGCCACAATGATCAGGAGCGCATCTATAGAATAAAGCCCCTCAACGAACATAACTCAAGAATGCTATTCTTCGATAGAGTATTTGGGTCAGGTGATGGATGCCCATCTTACCTTGAAGATATATCAGCTGACATTTTGAAGAAGTGTGGCGGATTACCACTTGCAATCATCACTATAGCTAGCATGTTAGCTAGTCAAGAAGGGTCAAGGAGTGGTTGGGAGAATATAAGGAGTTCTTTGGGTGCCTGTTGTACCATAAATCCCACATTGGAAGATATGAGAAATATACTGAATCTTAGCTACATGCATCTACCTCTTCGTCTCCAGGCTTGTTTTTTGTATCTTGGTATGTATCCTGAGGACAAGGAAATTGAGATGTCTGGTGTGATTCGGGAATGGGTAGCTGAAGGCCTTGTCAGCAACATGCATGGACCTGATTTGTTGGATGTTGCCGAGAGTTACTTCAGTGAACTAATCAATAGAAGCATGATTCAGCCTGGAATAACCGTGCGTGGGAAGCTGGTGTCTTGCAGAGTACATGATTTAATGCTTGATTTGATCCTCAGCAAGTGTGCAGAAGATAATTTCTTAAGTGTGGCGTCTAGTTCTGCAGACATCACAAGACTGCAAGGTTGCAAATATAAGGTTCGCCGGTTATCCCTGAGGTCCATGGCCGGCGGTGCAATAAATGGACTGGTTATTGGTGCTACCTTGCTGTCACAAGTTCGATCATGTGCATGGGCCAGGAACTCCATGCCCTCTCTGCTGTTGTTCAAGTATCTCAGGGTGCTCACCTTTCATGGCGGTTATAAAGATTTGACAATTGACCTCACTGCTATCAACCAATTGTTTCAGCTAAGGTATCTGAGGGTTCGTGCACTCAGTGGTGACATAGAGCTCCCTTGTGCACTTAAAGGGCTTGTTTACTTGGAGACGTTGGATCTTAATGGAGTATCAAAAAACAGCTTCCCATCAGATATCGTTCACTTGCCCCGCCTGTCCTATATGCGTCTTCCAAGTGGTGCACCTGCTATCCAAGGAGTCGAGAATATGAGATCGCTGCGTACTCTGTTTTCGTTTGACCTGGCCAAGAACTCTGTGAAGGATATTAGGGATCTCGGTGAGCTGACCAACCTGAGGGAATTGGAGTTGTCCTTCCGTTGTGGGCTATTAATTTCTTTTCCGGGAAGATTGTCTTCCGGTATTTTATACAGAGTTAATTGATGTTGTAATTGTGCGGAGATACCCTTGAAATAGTGATTTTGTGCGATCGCCTGCTCCGCATCAACGGATGAAATCACAATCACCCGTAAGTCCAGTGGAAACCTTAGACAATATATACTCATGGAGGCCAAGGGAGAAGGTTCAGTTGACCTGTTCTGGCCTTCTAAGGGAAATTCACTTGTCTGCGTTCCTTGATGCCTCATGGTCATGGAGCAGAACCAGAAGCAGAGCTGATTTTGTCGCTGCTATCAACAAGGCCCCTCACAAGTGTACTACGCAAACTTTTTTAAATTTGTATGTATCTAGACACTATTTAGTATCTAGATTCATCTAAATTTAGACAAACTTTCGACATCTATTTTGAGACGGAGGGAGTATTGTATATCTATATCTGTTAAGGAAGGCAGTCAGTATCATCTACAACTACTATGTTGATCGCTGACATTGTTGTGCATGCTTTCCCTTCTTGTCACTGGCGGCGTTATTGTCACAACATCAATTATCGCATATCTTTTTCTTTTAAAAGTTATATATCGGATTAATAATCATCAGATAAAGAAGCAATAGATATACAGTAGTAGTAATGTCTATACAGTAGTAGTAATGTCATTCTTAGAGAGGGAGGATAGTATCTATCTATCGTCAGATGGTTTCGAAGGAGACGGTGTTGTTGGGCAGGTTGTAGAACTGGATGATGCGGCCGTTGAGCGGCTGCGCGGGCGGTTGTCCTTGTGCGGCAGCGGCGCCTTGATGAGCTCCAGCTGCTTCGCGCTGATCTCCCTCACCTTTCCTAGGACGTTCCATATCACCTTCTCCGTGCACGGAGGTGTGGTCAGCGACCCCACGTACCGGAAGTAGCTCTCCGTCCGCTTCTGCAACGACTTGAGCTCCACCACCCTAGCATACACAATGGGATCCTCCTTGAGCTCCTGCAGCTTCTCCTCGATCTGGTCGTAGAACGCGTCGGGCTCCCTGATCTTGTACATGATGCTGATGACGGCTAGGTGGCCGTCCTCGCCAGTGTGCAGCAGGTGGAGCTCAATCGGGAACCACTGCCCGTTGATGATGTGCTCCAACGGGATGTGCCAGTGGATCACCTTGAACTTGAACATCTTGGGGGCGCCGCCATCGGGGGTGGTGACGGTGATGGCGCCTTGGGCCAGGCTGGTGCCGTCCTTGTGATCGAAGAAATTCATGGCGATGTCCTCGTCGATGTTGAGGAGGGTGGCCTCGATGGGGCGTAGACGCGGGTGAGCGTAGGCCGGCGTCTCCAGGAGAGACGCCTCATCGGCGGGCCCGAGGCGCTGCGAGACGAGCTCAAGTGGCGAATGGTCTAAGAGCATGGCCAGGGACGAGTTGAGAGTGGCACTAGGGACTTAGGCGGAGTTGGGGGAGGGGTCTCGCACTCAGCACAAGTGATTCAACTACGGAGTCCTGGGACACTACCACCGCTCAGAGTGCAAGCAATCAAAGTGATGCCTCCTATGCGGTGATCCCACTCACAGGGAAGTTAGGTGTACGGCTTCGCGCCGCCTGGAGCGGGAGTGCCTCGAGTACCCTTTTTTTTTGGAAATGAGCATATATTAATATAAAAAGATACCAATTACACATAGCCTCTGCAACAACGCATTGTCCTAGCGGCCATATGGATACACACAGCCAAAAAAAAAGAATAATTACAAAAAGAAAAGTCCCGCTACAGTGACATATTCATTGTTTGATAGATGGAGGGTTCTACTACAAAGACAGACCTTTGAATTAGTGATTTGCAGCTTGTAATAAGCAGCAATATTCTCGGCCATCGCACACCATGCATATCGTCTGAGCTGCAATGAATAAAATGCAATCACAAGTGTTCTTGTGGTGGCTTGTGATGCTATAGGCAGATGTTGGGGCAGCTATATGCGTGTCCGGATTGAGGTTGATGTTGACAAACCGCTTCTAGGGGGAGTTACGGTTTTTTCTCAAAGGAGGAAGGCTTCGGAATGGTTTGAGGTACAATATGAGCACCTTCCACATTACTATTTATCATGTGGTATTGTCGGCCACTCTTCGATTGAGTGCAAAAACCCTGGAGATCGAGATGCAAGTGGGAGGTTGCCCTACTCGGCCGACTGGTTATGTGCCCCGGATGATCGTAAGAAGAAACAGCAGGACACAACGTCGTCGGGTGGATCTGTGTCGGCTGGACAACACAACTCTTCAAGTTTTGCTCATAAAAAGATCGGCCAGCCGACTGATACTGGGGGAGTTTCTCGTAATAAAAAGAGAAGTAATTTTGAAGGTGTTTGGAGTGTCTCGTAATATATCGGAGGTGTCCGAAATATTACCGAGAGTGTTCAAAATAATTTTTGAGCATTAATGAGATGAGAGTAGGGTTCTGAGAATGTCTCAGATGGTCTCGGATGATCCTGGAAGTGTCAGGAATGGTTATGTGCATCTTGTTGGGTCCGCAATATAGAAAACAAAAAAAATTCATACGATGAGAACTACACACCAAGATCTATCTACTAGGTACATAGCAACGGGTGGACAAACATCCAACGAGAACTTACACTCGAAGACAACGAGTTTTGTTAACGAGTAGGAACTCGTGGTTGATGTAGTCGTACACTTGCCGATCTCAAGATCGTGAGGAAGTCTGAGCGCCGTAACTCAGCAGCGCATCTGCACTCGCACACACGTTCAACCCACCAAACAACCTCCACCTCCTCGCTCCAGCGATCCAGCGGAAGCAGCAACTTCTTTCAGACGAAATGTTACCGGGAACATGTATCTCGCTAATCTGAGACCATGGGGGAATAATTCTAGAGGAGAAGAGAGATCCTTCACAAGGAGGTGTGAGGAAGAAGGAGGAAGAGGGGGGCCTTTTATAGGAGGGGGGTACCCCCTTCCCCATGGCCGGCGCATGGGGGAGGTGAGCCTTCACCTCCTCCATTCATGTGGTGGTAACCTCTCCACATTAAAATGCCTCTTCACATTCCCCTTTAAAGTCCCTACTTTAAATACATTAAAATTCTCTAAGTTTAATGCTCTCTCATTTAATAAAACTCTTTTATTAAATTTACTCAGAATTTTGTTAATACTTTAATTAACAAACATTCACATATAACCCCTTGCAATATTTCAATATCATATGCAGAACCACTTTCTGCAATTTCACCCGAAACATTTCTCGGTTTCTATCGAAACAATTCATGCGCTTTGCAATTCTTTCGTCTCAAACATATGTGCTCCAAAATGGTGTCCGGTAACTCTTAAGTGTGTCACCCTACGGTTCGCGAATAATGCAGACATGATTGAGACTTCTCTCAGATCAATAATCAGAAGCGGGACCTAGAGGTCCATACTAACTCCTGCATATTCAACGATGACTTCTGTGATCGTGAGAACCTTTAAAGCTTGTAATTTAATCCCTTTGTATCTTGATATAATACATGTCCAAGATTCGATCATCGGTATCCAAATACCTAGTTTGATCTCGTTACCGACATGCACTCTTTTCTTGTTCCCGTGATATAACATTCTAGTGATCACATCACTTGCTTGCAAGCTACCTTAATGTGATATCACCGAGAGGGCCTAGAGTATATCTATCCGTCATCGGGATTGACAAATTCCACTCTTGATCCATGAGCTTCAACATAACACCTTCGTAGCACTGAACCCATCTTTATAGTCACCCAGTTACGTATGATGTTTGATGTTATCAAGATACTCTTCCGGTGTTAGCAATTAACATGATCTCATGGTCTAAGGATAAAGATTACTTCATATGATGTTATAACAATGTAAACATAATGACTTGATCGTAATGCTATACTTCGGATGAATGTTCATCACATTATTTCACAAATGTTGTGACCTTGTTATTAACAACATCCAATGTCCATGATCAGGAAACCTTGATCATCTTGTTAATCAACAAGCTAGTATATAAGAGAGGCATAACTAGAAACCTTTTTTGTTTATTAAACACACATGTATTGATGTTTCCGATCAATACAATTATAGCATGCAAAATAAACATCTATCATTTATAAGGAATACATAATAACAACTTTATTATTGCCTCTCAGGGCATATTTTCTTCAGTCTCCCACTTGCACTAGAGACAATAATCTAGTTCACATAGTGATAAATCTAACACCCATGGAGTTCTGGTGTTGATCATGTTTTGCCCTACGGAGAGCTTTAGTCAACGGATCTGCTATATTTAGGTCCGTGTGTACTTTACAAATCTTTATATCTACATCCTTAACATGTTCGCGGATAGAGTGAAACCGACGCTTAATATGCTTGGAATTCTTGTGAGACCTCGGTTCTTTGGCGTTGGCTATGGCTCTATTGTTGTCACAATAGAACACCATCGGGTCCAATGCACTAGGAACCACACCTAGTTCCGTAATGAACTCTTTCATCCAAACCGCTTCCTGTGCCGCTTCTGAAGCAGCAACATATTCCGCCTCCGTCGTTGATCCAGCCACCACAGGTTGTTTGGAACTCCTCCAACTAACTGCTGCTCCGTTCAAGAGAAATACGTATCCAGATTGAGACTTAGAGTCATCCAGATCGGTGTCAAAGCTAGCATCGACATAACACTTAGCGACTAGCTCTTCTTCACCTCCATATATAAAAAACATATCCCTAGTTCTTCTCAAGTACTTGAGGATGTTCTTGACCGCTATCCAGTGTTCCGAACCTGGATCAGATTGGTACCTACTATTCAAAATAATGGCATGTGCCTCATCCGGTCTTGTACATAGCATGGAATACATTATAGAGCCTATGGCCGAGGCATAGGGGATCTTATCCATTATCTCTCTTTATTCCGCCGTAGCCAGACTTTGAGTCTTACTCAATGTCTTGCCTTGCAACATAGGTAAGAACCCCTTCTTACTTCCGTCCATATTAAACTTCTTTAATATCTTATCAAGGTATGTACTCTGCGATAGCCCAATTAGGCGCCTTGATCTATCTCTATAGATTTTAATGCCTAATATATATGACGCTTCACCAAGATCTTTCATCGAAAATTTGATATTTAGATAACTTTTAAGACTGTTTAAAAGATCTATATCATTTCCAATCAATAATATGTCATCCACATATAATATCAGAAATGCCACATTGCTCCCACTTACTTTCTTGTAAATACAAGCCTCTCCATAAGTTTGGACAAATCTAAACTCTTTGATCACCTCATCAAAGCGGAGATTCCAACTCCGGGATGCTTGCTTCAGTCCATAGATGGATCGTTGAAGTTTGCATACCTTATTAGCATCCTTAGGATCGATAAAAGTTAGGTTGTATCATATACAACTCTTCTTCAATATTACCATTGAGGAACGCAGTTTTGATATCCATCTGCTATATTTTATAATCGAAATATGCAGCAATTGCTAACATAATCCTAAGCGATTTATTCGATCGCCGCAGCCCAGGTTCGTTCGTTGCGTCCCTAGCTACCCCATCATCACCGATTTAGTATTAGAATAGTTTGCTGGCCTTATCCTATTCCTGCCATGGAGATAGAGTATTTGTACTTCATCAGTTACTGGGTTATGCTGCATTTCACACAGTTTTTTTTATCGCTGTTGCTTTTTATTGCTCCATTTCAGCGCTTCCAAAGTTTCAGCGTTTGTTTCCAGTTCAGTTTGACTACTGGAATCGATTAGCTATTGATGGTATGGATGGATGCTCGCTCTATACCGTATGTCAAACTTCACTAAACATGCTCTATACTGAATTTGTTAACATCTTGCTAGCTTATTGTCTACTAGTAGACTTGCTCTACACGAAATCTTGTCATGCCTCCAAGCAGCAGCTGCAACATCGGCGCATTTCTGTCAGCTCTTCGCAATACAGTATTTGCTTGCCATGGACTAAACCGTTGAACCAACCAAGACGAACGAATATGGTTGCTTCAAGTTAAAACTTAGTGGGTTATATGCTAGGTTCAGATAGTTCATCACTGCATCTCACTTCTCAATTCAAACCTGCACACTTGTATACGAACCGTTCTTAAGTAATGATCTCAAATAAACCCCGTGTGTTACTAGGGAGACGGAGATGAGATGCTTCCTGGCTTCCCCTAACTAACATGGACTACATATGTAGAGCAATATTTTTGCTAGCTGGCCAGTTCATCCTACTGTGGCTTCAAGCAGAAACAACAGCAGCTCATTCATGTCACCTGTTATTCAGTGTTTGAACTTCAGTTACTGGGTATTCAGATTAGTTTTTCACTGCTCTGTTTCAGACCTGGACACAAACTGTTACCTACAATTGTGACAAAACCATGTTGGTCTCAGATAAGCTTCTCCTAGCTGAAATCACCTACTTAGATATTTTAGCCGAAAGATATGTTGGAATTAATCTTGACATTAGTATTTAGACGTGCAAATATGCACGATGTTGAGTAGTAGCCGTGCATGACCAAGTAAAATAGTTAATTAGTGCATGTGCATATGGATGTTTTGGCTTAGTGAATCGGTCATGCATGTAGTTACCCGGTAGTGCATGAGTGGATTAGCTTGGTAGAGGCCTTGAGAAGAGGTCAAATAAGTTAGTGGATTAGTGCATGAGTTAGTGGTTAGTTAGTGCGTGAGTGGAAGAGTGGCCCGGGGGTAAGCTCTTGTATATATATGTTCAATTCAGTTAATGAGAAAAGTAAGCCGTGAGAGCTGAGCAAAAACCATGTAGTCTCTGTGTTAGCCAAGGTAGTGTTCTTGGCAAAGCCATTGTTTTCTTCCTTGTTGAAGTGTGCGTGTGTGGGTTCTTGAGAAAAACCATGAGAGATGGAGAGATAGAGAGTGTGGGAGGTAGAAGAGAGAAGATGGGGCTGCGAGATGCAGCTCTAACAAGATAATCCCACTGACCACACTTCTCTTTCAAAGCTTCAGCGTTTTCAAATCACTTCACTGCACACTAGGAGTTGGGGCTATTGGAATTGATTAGCTATGGATGCTCTATACTGTCTCTGAAAGTTCACTAAATGCGCAGCGTATCCACTTTGTAGCCCCTCTACTGCATTTTTCAACATTCATGCTTGTATCCAAATATAGTTCTTAAGTATTGATCTCAAATAAGCCCTGTGCGTCCCCTAGGGACTGGGGGCTAGGAGATGCTTTCTTCTGCAGACCACTCTCTAGCACCTGTTACGACGACAAGTCCTCGTGGACCAAAGATGATGATTTATTCTCTGCTTTCAGGAAGGCCTCACAGCTGCACCCAAACCGTCCTTCTGTTACATTATTGTAAATACTTTTTTTTTGGTGAGCTGGTGTTGCAGCGCCGTACGTATATATAACTACTACTACTACTACTACTACTACTACTACTACTACTACTACTACTACTACTACTACTACTACTACTACTACTACTGTAGTTGATTGATGTTGAATTAGTGATTTGCAAATAATCTTGTTTTTATGTTGTACTCGTGAGCTGCAAGGAACTGAATGAACTCGTGTTGTTCGGAGATTGACATGACGATCACTACCCCCCGGCGGCGGATGCTTACTGGCTCCGGTCGGGCCTCCGGTCTCTGCTCGGTCGCTCAGGTGAGCTCTATGGAAAACAATCCATCCATCGTCTTCTCCCACTTGCCAATTGGATGGGATGTCGTCCATGTTCTAACGGAGAAGGCGGCAGTACGCAAGTCTCTCTCTCTATCACCAAGGCCCCTCACAAGTGTACTATCTATCTGTTAAGGTAGTACTCTCTCCGTTTCAAAATATAACATGTTTTACCTTTATGAGAAAAATGTATCTAGACTCTAAAAGTAGTCTAGGAACGGAGGGAGTAGTATCTTCTACAACTACTATGTTGATCACTCACATTCTTGTGCATGCGGCATTATTGTCACAACATCAATTATCACATTTTTTTATTTTAAAAGTTATATACCGGATTAATAATCATCACATAAAGAAGAAATAGATATACAGTAGTAGTAGTAGTAGTAATGTCATTCTCAGGGAGGGAGGGAGGGTAGTATCTATCTATCGTCAGATGGTTTCGAAGGAGACGGTGATGTTGGGCGGGTTGTAGAACTGGACGACACGGCCATTGAGCGGCTGCACGGGGCAGTTGTCCTCGTGCGGCAACAGCGCCTTAACGAGCTCTAGCTGCTCCGCGCTGATCTCCCTCACCTTTCCCAGGATGTTCCAGATCACCTTCTCCGTGCACGGCGGCGTGGTCAACGACCCCATGTACCGGAAGTAGCTCCCCGTCCGCTTCTGCAGCGACTTGAGGTCCACCACCCCGGCATGCACAATGGGATCCTCCTTGAGCTCCTACAGCTTCTCCTTGATCTGGTCGTAGAACGCGTCGGGCTCCCCGATCTTGTACATGATGCTGATCACGGCTAGGTGGCCCTCCTCGCTGGTGTGCACAAGGTGGAGCTCCATTGGGAACCGCTGCCCGTTGATGGTGTGCTCCGACGGGATGTGCCAGTGGATCCCCTTGAACCCGAACAACATCTTCTTGGGGGCGCCGCCATTATCGAGGGTGGTCACCGTGATGGCACCTGGGAACACGCTGGTGCCATCGTCCTTGTGGTCGAAGATCATGGTGATGGCTTTGCCGCTGTTGAGGAGGGTGGCCGCGGTGGGGGCGTAGACGCGGGTGAGGTTGTCGAGGGCCGGGTTGGGGACAGCGTCGGCCGTGACGATGTCGATGGGGGACTGCATCTTGCCCTCGCCGCAAGCGCTGTAGGCGGGGCTCAGCTTGCCCCAGTTCTCAGGACCGTCCATGCTCATCGCGTTGTAGCTGAAGCTAGGACCACCATAATCATCGTCTGTGTCATCATTTTATTCATTTCATTCGTGAGAGAGATTATTAATCGATTAGTTAGTTAGTGAGTAATAATAATTTATTTACTTACATGAGAGAGCGACATCGAGAGACGACAAGGCAACAACGATGACAACCAAGATCATCATCATCATCATCATCGCAGCGCCACCAATCAATCAATCAATCTTGTGAGTCTAATGGTTTTGTTTCGAGCTCCCTTGGATTCATTTCCTAGGAAAGGAAATGGAGGTTGCTGCTAAGATGCTTTCTGAGTGGGCAACAATAGCCTGTCATTGCTAAATCTGTTTGTGGCCCCCCTGTCTTGCTCCTGTAGTTGGATGGATGGATGGACGTTGTGCAATGACCCTCCTAAAAATAGACCCACAGTCAAACTTGTCTAATTACAAATACACATACTAATTAAGAAACGTCGATATTTGCATGCGATATTCATTCATTCATGAAAGTTATACTACTACTCCATATGCTTATCAAAATAGACTTGACTACTCATGGACTTTCTTCATTGCCAAGTCTTACGTAGCACATTCATTCAATTCATCCATAACTTGAGCGCCCTATCTTTACCACCAGAGACCACCTTCTCGCCATCCGGGCTCCAATCCACCGCGTATACCTCGTCCGCGTGACCTGGCAAGTCCTGCTTCAGCTTGCGCGCCCGAATGTCCCAAACCTGAACCGACAAGGAGGAGCAAAACACAAAAGGGGCCGCATTGTGGATCAGTTCTTAAAGTTCCTGGAAAGATGAGCGTGTTTATAATATGCCTAAATATAAAATGAGTTATGCCAATGCCGCACCAACTAAAACATGAAAAGCATTTCAACTAGTACTAAAAGTGCTGCAGACTATTCCAACTCTGCGCAGAGTGAAGTGGACACACATACCTTGAGGGTGGAATCCTTGCTACCACTCAGTAGAAGCCTACTGTCAGCCGACCAGCTATAAGAGAGACATTAAAACCATCATGTTAGGACCCCAGCCAAGTACAGAACAGATACCAACTGTAATCGTAGAGAAAAGGCTGCTGCTGCTGCTGCTGACCTGATCTGGTACACATCCGCGACATGCCCTCTGAAAGCCGCGACGAACTTGCCAGTAATTCCATTCCACAGCTTGACGGATTTGTCAAAGGAGGCGCTAGCCAGCCACTGCCCGTCAGGGGAGAAGTAGACATGGTTTACCACCTGCGCACCAGCACAACAGGGAAACAAGTTTTACCGTATGGCCTTCCTTGCTTGAATGCACAGCCTTATATATATCACCTATTGGACAGATTACAGCAAGTTCCAATGATTTCAACACTATATTCTGTTTATTTCCCAAATGATTTTGGAAATCACACCATTAAGTTAATGAAAGAGATTCATTGTTAGTTTCAAGTTCCAGTGGTGGGAACACAAAAGGTTTCTTGAATGCAAAGCCATATATATATATGAGTATGACCTATAATAAGCGTACATGAAGTTCTAATGATTTCAACACTGTTCCGTTTGTCCTGAAATGATTTTTGGCTGGAATGACGCCGTTATGTTAATGCAAGAGATTCATTGTTAGTTTCAAGCGTCTGTTGTTCTCATTTGAGTCAGAAAAAAGATCAAGAAATCCCTAAAACGAGTGGGAACACGTATACCAAAGTAAAAGGGTTGTTTTCCATAGAGCAAGTAAGATGAGATGCTATTACCTTCTGATGACCAGTCATGCGAGCTTTGGGCTGTTTACTCATTGTTGGCTCCCAAAGAAACATAGTAAAATCATCAGAACCAGACACAAGTCTTTCAGGAGCATTACCCCTCATCTTCTCGTATCTTGCAAGAGCTGCCTATATAAGCAAAGCAGTCTACCATAAGAATTATATGTCATAACATAAAGTGAACCTAATTTATTTCCCTAAAAAAGGATAGCCTAATTTATCGTTTGCCAGGAAATAAATTGGAATGCCAAAATATCAGCACCATTTTTATGTCATATGAGCACATACCGCTTTCATTTCCTCTGGAGTTGAATATGTCTTGCCAGTATGGTCATATGCCCCAGTGCGGAGAACATATTCTGTGCTCAAAGCAAGCGAATTTACCCAGTGCCCATGACCCTGATATGTAAATAAAAATTATTATAAAAAGGAAAAACATGGGATGGTTTCACCACGAAAGAACAGGGATAGCTGATTTGTGATAGGGTTAACAACTCAAACATGAAATCAACTGCATGCTAAAATCACAATAAAATCAGTTGAAAAACATTCGACAAATATTGAATTTACCTTTTTTGCAGTGTCATTTTTCATAAGTCGTTTACTACAGTACAATTTTTCGCTTAAGCGAAGTTGGACAGTTGGTAGTGGCACATACCAAATTAACCTAAGCTTTTACAGTCTAAATGTATAAAGGAACTAGTGAATAACCATGGTCGGCCAATATGTTGTAGATTAGCATACCGATACAATAAACATGAGCTTACTCTGTTGATGACCAGCGTGACTAGAATCTAATATTCTAGTACACTGTGGTCAGTCCCCTGAAGTATTCCACTCTGTCCAGGTAACTGGGCAGTTTGCTGGGACCAATCTAGTAGATACTTGAGATGAAGTCTAGAACCTAACACCCAGCGATATCCTAAAGTTTTGCTGATATACCCCTCTTTTACCAGTTCTGAACATGAACATTATAAGCTGACACCCTACTGATTTACTGAACATGAATGTTATATGCTCAACTCAATATATATTTTGCAAAGGACAAGACTTTTTACAAACTGTCCACTTTTATGACTTCGTCATATCTCTACAACAACAAAGCGTTTTTCCCAAGCAAGTTGGGGTAGGCATATCTCTTTGGATGAAAATCCAAAACTAGTTTCAATATCTTTTACATTGTAGCAAATTGGCAACAAGTTAGGTGAGAGACTGGTTAAAAGATTCAGCTATAATTACTAGTATAAGACAGCACATCATCTGAATTTTCATCTACTAAACAATCTTGCAAGTAGAAGGCTCAAAAATCAGGTATAAAGGACTCGTTGTAACTCTTTGAGATTATTCCAATTTATTCTGAAAGCAAGCTTTAAATATCTATAAGCAATATGTGCACATCATTAGCAATAGAACAGATTAAAATATGGCTGATTATTTAGATAAAAAAGCAAGCAATAAAGGGAATGTCTGAACAAACTCAATACCGGTAATTTGCATAGCCAATCAACAAAAAAATGGTGGATTGGTATTAATTAGTCAGACAGTTGACCAGACAGTGTTAATGGCCCTTAATGTAGTTACACAAGTTATTCTACTCTGAACGCAACAAGACATGATTTCAATGGCCATACATACAATGGCTTGGTTTAAAAATAATAAATTTCCTTACCGTACATAAGCATTTGCAGAAGAATATACTTTGAATTGCTAACATTACCTGTAAAGTTTTGACCAACTTTCCCTGAGTAGTTTCCCATACTTTGATTGAACAATCTTCAGAACTGCAGCAAAGGACATTATTTTCAGAATTGTATATATAAACTAGGGCCTGAAGTGGAGATATTCATTAAGCATATCATCATGCCATTCGGGGCGGCACTAGAATTACTTATGGTCAAGGATGTAAGTGATTCAGAATGTGCTTCAGATAATGGACTTCAGCAATCTAGGGTGTTGGTGTTAGCCAATCGCTTCAGAAACTATAAGCATTCAAGAATGAATAAAAATAACAAGGAGCTGATGAGCCAGTGAAAACAATCAGAACGCTCAGCTAGCTCAAAGTCTACTTGTTACAACATATATGCTTACTACTCCCTCCGATCCATAATAAGTGCCGGGGGTTTAGTTCATTTTAGTCCAAATTTGAACTAGAGCCCCGACACTGATTGTGGATCAGAGGGAGTACTACATGATATGTTAAGCCAATATACCAGGTAAAATAGGGAACTGTCTGACTGCTAACACGGGTTTGGGGGAGGGGGTGGTTCTTAATTGTTCTTTTTGACAGCAATTCTCCAAAGAAAAAAGGGAAGTGTTATTATACAGCTAATCTTACACCTCATCTTCCGCACATCATATATCAGAAAGTCCAATAGTGATTTACCACACAATATTACATGTATGCATTAGTTCACAAGTACAGTTTCCTTATTTGGAAACAAAAAGGACTACCTAGTAATATTCTTACCCTGTATATATCAGACCGTCTCCACCCCACTTGACACAGGTCACAGCGTTGGTATGACCTGTAAGAGAAATAACACACTTCCTCGTGGTAATGTCCCAAATACGTGCATCGCCATCTTTACTTGCACTTACAAAACGGCGGGAAGGAGATTGCAAATGAACTGGCTCCCAAGATACAGCAGTAATCCACTTTCTGTGTCCCTGTTGTAGAAGGTCACAATGAATGACTAAAGGTAGCAATACTGAAACATCTGCAACATCTTTCTAGCAGTCTGCGTATGGAAATTGAATCTACTATGAAATAACAAACTTAAGAGAAATCGGTACAGAAATTTCTTATCTGACAATTGGCATATAATGCAGTGTGAAATGGTGTGATATGCAAGTAAATAGATGGGATAAAACCTTATTCTATCTTACAGTATATTAAAGATGTCAACGAATAGACAAAGTGTAAGCTTACCATCATAGCAGTGCCTAATTGGTTGCCTGTTTTTGGGTCCCATAATATAAGTTCTCCTGACTTGCTTCCACTAACAAGATGTTTCCCATCAGGTGACCATGCAATGCAGAGAACCCAATTTTTGTGGCCTACAGAATACAAGATTAATTCATAACTTTCAACATACTGACAATATCACCCAAAAAGAGTGGAGATATGCTGACCCAGAGAGCCCAAACAGTCCCAGAAGACATGACAAAGACAAACAAATTTATCAAAGTGTTGCAAGATAAGCAAAGATGAAGTTTCATTAGAATATGAATACGAGTTAACAAATGGTTCTTGCAATGCATAATCACAATGGTCTGTGTCATCCTTCAGTAGCTTCAAAGCATCTAGGTCATGACTTTGGCCAACAAAACTTAAACCGAAAACATCAAGTGTGTGGCTAAACAGATTAAAACGACATGCCTGGTTGTGAAGAATCCTATGCAAAGATGGCTACTGAGTTTCCAACCACGATATTCCATCAAACTTGTAAGATATCTCTAATGAAGCCATACTAAATAGCAAAGTTTGGTACACTGTCCATGCTAACCACGTCAAGACCATAAAACTAGTATTACAGCAGCACCAAAATTCAAGCAAACAGCAGCATGACTACGAGTTACCGAAAATGCAAGATTCTAAGCAGTCACCTTTGCATGTGAACATTGGGGTCTGCGTGTTGAGGTCCCAAAACCGAACGGTGGTGTCACCCGAGCCACTAGCCAAACATCTCCCGTCAGGGCTGAATGAAACGGCCAGAACAGCTTCCGTGTGGCCTGCATGATGATAAGATTGCGTACCGATCAGTCCAGGCGGCATAATGAGATCAAAGCCAACATTACTGGAAGTAGGACATAGTAGGGCGTCTTGACTTTCCAGTGCTGGTTTATTGGCTAATTATAACAGCATCTGGAAGTAGGATAAAGGTAGTGTCTGCTCCCTTACAGAAAAGAGTACAAAAACCAAGGGTGATGATTGAAGAGAGATAGGATGTACCAGCGATGGTAGCGGAGCATCGGTTGACCGGCCTGATCCGGAAAACTGCCTGCGGCTGGTACACTATGCGTAGAGTGATCTCAACATTGGCTACATATATATGAAAAAAGAAGCAGAGGATAAGACGTGAGATTCCAGCACCGGCAGTAGTTGAGATGAAAATGAAACCATATTAGCTCAGGGTGTGTGATGATGGGCTGCTCACCGTTCTTCTGCTGCATGTAGGTGCCGAGCTCCACGGCGAGCTCCTCGTCGGCGATGTAGAAGGCGTATGGCAGCTTGTCCTCCTGAAGAAGCAAAGCACGTTGTCAGGCCCCCCTATTAGGCTCTGCATAGTTGCATTTGCATGACCAAAAACGAGACGCAGACTGGCTGGAGAGAAGAAACACGCCATGCTGTTCGAGTTAAAGTTGTCATAACGAGTGGCATTCCAGCGGAGGGGATTGATTTTTTACTTGAGTAGTAGTACTAGGCAAGTTCTTGTGTTTTTTAGTTTGGCAAAGAAGAAATCCAGTTAGAGTGTGTATGACGATCGATGGATGGATAGGCTAGGCGGGAAGAATCTGTGACGTACGTTGCGGAGTAGTTGGTTGACGATGTCCTGGAGCTGCGGCGGGCCGATGTTCTGCGGCAGGTACACCGCCGCGCCCAGGTTCTCCCCCTCCGCGTTCACCAGCTGGCACATGACGCTTCTGGTCGACTCGCCGGAAGGCGGCGGCGGCGCCCGCTTGTCGTCCATCTGTCTCTAGGCGGCGGCGGCGGCGGCGGCAGTGGTGGTGGTGGCGGCGCGGAGGAAGAAGAGACGAGACGAGACGAGAGGGTGCTGGTCTTGTCGAGTCGTTGGTAATAAGAGAGGCCGTCCAGCCCATCTTGGCCCAGGCCGGTCCGGCCCAATAAGGGCCCCGACAAGCGAAGCGACCTACCACACGGCAGCCTGTCTCGTCTTCGACCGAGGTTTGAACGAAGAGAACCAACCCTAGGTGAGGTGAGCTGCTCCGCCCTCTCGTCTCCGGCCGCCTCTGATTCGATTCGACCAGCGCCGCCCCGCCCCCGCCCCTGCCGCCGGCAAGTCGGTCGTATGGCGTCCGTCGGCCCGACGCTCGAGTCCCTCGTCGACCGTGAGTACCACAATCTCCTCCTCTCCGCTCTATTTCAATCGCATCCCAAATCCCCTGCCTGAATCGTCTGTCTCATCTCACCTGCGTGTGTTTGTTTGTTTGTTCGTCGCCACCGCCAGAGGTGATCTCCGTCATCACCAACGACGGCCGCAACATCGTGGTAAGCCCCTCCTCGCCACCCCACCGCAATCGATCGTTCGCCCCGGCGACCCCCCCCCTGCTTCTGACGGCTCTGTTTCAGGGTACTCTGAGGGGGTTCGACCAGGCCACCAACATCATCCTCGACGAGTCCCACGAGAGGGTCTACTCTACCAAGGTAAAATCACTCTTTGGTCGCCCTCGCTTCTCCTGCCTCACCCAAACTCGTTTATGGGATGTACTCTACTGCCATCTTGCTTACTACTTGATTTACATTGCCATTGTATCACCACTCAAGTCTGCTTCCTTCACAGCCCAGCAGTATAAGCGTCGATCCCTTAGTGTTCTCATTCCGCGTTTCCGATTTAACCATGCCATTACATTACCCTTCTAGCTGGATTATCTGCATTGTGATTGTATCCACGAGTCCTTGTCGCTGCCCATCAGTACAAGTGCAGAGCCTCTAGCCATCCCATTCTGGGTTTCAAACTTCACCGAGCCATTGAAATGGATGATGGAGTAGTGATTTTTAGACCCTATTTGTGTCTTCAGTGAGAAGGGAAAAGGCCTTTTTGTTGCCTGCTCTCTGCCAACTTTGCTCTGAAGATGAATGCTCTCGCTGGTTCAGCGGTGCGGAAATCTGGAAATAGAAACCGGTTTTCTCACAGTGCTTTGAAAAAATAGTTAGGCATTGCCCTCTTTGTTGCCTTAAGGCTGGACACAACCGTTTGCTCTGGTTTTGATTGTGTGTCACCATGGACCAATCGCGAAATGGCCATGGATTGTGTGTCAGTGTAATTGAACACTTAATCCATACGATTACATCAAGTCCGTGTGAGATACAAGGTCCAAGGACTTAGTTCAGGGTTTTGTTCTCTACCTATCTCCAAATGCCAAGTTTCCATAAACTCTCCTCTCACATGGTCTCTTCACGTTATTGCCGCCTATTAAGCTTACTGTGATGTGATGCCTGTTTTCTCACATTGTGATGAGTTTTGTAGTATTTCTGGCAATGATGTTGGTCATAAAGGATTTCATAAAATCTTGCATGATCCGACTATATTGTGTGTGTTTACCTTTAGTGCCTCACAACATGTCTTATTGCCAACACTCTTATTATGCTTAATGTGCTGCCACCGTTTTATCAAAACAACCACAAGTTTCAGTGTTTCCTTTAGTTTCGGCTTCTGATGTTTGTAATAAAGGTTTCAGTAGTAGGAATTATAATGCTCTGTTTCATAAATAATAATGTGTAGGAATTGTAGACCACTTGCTACCTTTCATAAGTAATAATAGTTCCTTGAACGCTATTGACCTGTGCTATGTGTGTTGAGTGTTAGTTGGCACTGCTGAGAGACATTTACATTGTTGCCCTTGCTTGTTTGCTTGCTTGCAGGAGGGTGTACAGCAACTTGTTCTTGGACTGTACATTATCAGGGGCGACAACATGTGCGTTCTAAAATAATAATTACTCCTCCTTTCAATTACGTGTGTATGCAACATATAACTGAACCTTCTTCTGTGTGTGATAGTGGAATTTGTTTGTGATTGACGCAGAAGCGTGGTGGGTGAGGTGGACGAGGAGCTGGATGCGGCACTGGATATGTCCAAGCTGAGAGCGCAGCCGCTCAAGCCGGTGATCCACTGAAGCTCAAGTTGTTTCCGTACCTTAGTTAATCTGATGATTGGCCGATAATGATATATCATATCGACTGTGAGAGCGTTTGTGCATCAAGTCACTTTTCCATGTCTCATTTGGGTCGGTCGGTCGGTCAGATTCTTGTATTAGAAATATACTAGTACTAATGAAGTAGGTAATGCTGGAATCATGGATCTGTTGCTACATATATATGTAATCTATTAACAGCAAGCAAGGAGAAACATTGAAACGAACCAAATATGCATATACAATATGTTCATAATATGTGTGTAGATGGAGGTGAAGGGAAGAAGGTTAGATATCTAGAATAATAATGTGGGGGTGCGTTTTAATCATCAGGGGGTAGAGGCTTCTACTGTGTTGTTTGGTTTGGCGCCGGAGTAGCTGCAGGAAATGAAGAACTGGCCCTCGCGTGGGCCCTGGGTGCAGCGAGCACGGCCGCACCCAATCCACTTCCACTCCTTGTTGATCATGATGACGAAGTGGCCGCAGTCGCGGACGTTGTGGCCGGGGGTGCACGTGTTGGTCTCCTTGTCGTAGATGTCCTCCTCCTTCTCCCAGCTGCATAGCGCGTCCTCGGCGGTGCCGTTGGTGCCGAGGAAGAAGCACTCCCCGTACATTTTCTTGTCCGAGTGCTGCGCCTTGTCGCAGTCCCCCTCGATTTGGTTCGCCCACCGCCGTGCGTATAGCGCCAACGTTTTGTCCCACAACAGTGGCCCCGCGTTGTACCTTGCCCGCACCCTGTTGTGCTCGTTCACAAACTCCCGGGACATGCCCTTGTAGAACCCCTTGATTTTAAATGGTGTCTCCGTCGTTGGCGTCACCTGAGTATTTTCCGAGGGGGGTGGTGGCGATGACAAGGATGAGTATGATGATGACGATGATGATGATGATGATGACGACGACGATGATGGTGATGGTGATGGTGGTGGTGGTGGTGGAGGAGGTGGAGGTGGTGGTGACGACGATGACGACGGTGATGATGATGATGACGACAACGACGATGGTGGTGGTGGTGGTGGTGCCGCTATTGCGCTAGCTTCGATGGTGTTCTTCGAGGTAAGCTGGCTGACGGCGGTGTAGTCGGTGTCCGTGGCAGCGACAACAAGGACGGCTATGAGGAGCAAAGCAAGTGGTGGTGTGGCGAGGAGGAGCGTCCGCGCCATTGCCACCGGCCTCCTCTCTTTCTCTCTGTCAAGGCCAACGTCGATGGAATTGGAAAATATTAAAATACTAAATAGGGTATGTACATAAGTAGCTATATCTAGGGAGGTTAATTGGAAGGTTGGTCGGACGTACGGCTGGCCGGGGTCCTAGCTAAATTGATTGAGCTTATTTTGACATGCATGGGAGGGGTGGACAAACCTGGACTGCCTGTTTTTGGACTTCACCAACTTCGTTGCATCAACCAAACACAAGGAGCAAAAGCTAGGTATGAAATACCTGCCTGTAAAGCTAACTGACTAACCGTTAAGCTAAAATAAGCAGGAGATTGAACAGATAAAAAATGGATCAAGATGAGACGGTTCAACATCTCTTTTTCCAATGCCATAATCGGAGACTTTTATCATTGGCACTTGCACATCCGGTGTCTACGGAGTGCGGGCCCAGATAGGCTCCATGGAGGACTTTAAAAAAAAATCAAATTTAAAGATTCAAAAAGTTCCAATAAAAATATCAGGATATAGATAATGATTTATAATACTTGCGAACAAAATCTTATGTGAAAATACTTTATATTCTGGTATCAGAAAAAGAGAAAATTCAGATCTGGACCTAAGGCCATCTCCACTGATGTCCCTATAGCTTGACATCCCAGCAGGTGAAGGGGAGATGCCACTCGGTATCATTCTATGGAAAAAGAAAAATATCGTGTTTTCAGACTTGGCGTCAAGGCCACCGACTCCTACGAGTAGCAATCCACCTCTAAGTCCACCCCTCCTCGAGAGGGACCCCGGCGCAAATCCATCTCGATCTCCGGTGCGTCAGCCGGTTCTGCCCACTATGTCCTAGGGGCCAAAGCGGAAGATCACCGCTTTGTCGACTAGTATTACTTGAAAAAAACGTACAACAAAGAAAGCCAAGGACAAGGCTCATGCCAAGTTAGTTTACGAAATGACCGATGCGTAAACCAAAATAGTCGTGGATGCTGAAGTGAAAAGCTATTTTGCATCGGTACAGCCCCAGCCAAAGGAGATAGTACCTACAAAAATTGTTCAGCACTTTGTGGACATGCTTAAGCAACCATCGTCACATCTGGCTAATATGCCATCAGACTATGACCGCTATATCAGAAGTCATATAAAGAACAAATGCATCAGACGAGAAGTAGTGCAATCGGGAAAACGTTCTCCACACTACAAGAAAAGTTGGCTTTTACAACGACGAATTTCGTGGTTGAAGGCCCTTTTTTCGTAGTTAAAAAGTCTTCTATAATAGATAGCCTTCGTGGTAAAAGTCCCGTCACAAAAGAATCTACCTCAGATTTTTTAGACCATGGAGAATCGCACCCTTCAGCCACGAAAACTTATTCCGTCGTAGATCTGTTCGCCAGATGCGTTGACTGCTGACATCATGCAAACAACCACGTGTCAGCCGCTGTTAACGGCCGGTTACCGCTGTTAACAGTCACAAAAACCGGCCAGGCCCAGTCAAGGCCTGCTAAATATTAAGTGGGTTGACCCATGAAAAGAGCACAATAAAAAGACGGTCCAATACTGTTTCGTCCTACACTGTTTAAAATAGGCCCAAAAGATGCAACCAGCAGCGGCACGCGAATTTCAGGCCCGTAACTATTTCGGCCTACAGAGGCCCACATTGTCTGCAACATCAGTCAAACTATGCCAGCATGATGAATACCACGTCTGCAGGCATATACCGACGTCTGCAGACATATACCGACGTCTGCAGGCATGATGAAAATACCGACGGACGCGTTGGGTACCTATGCATTAAAATTAGAGTTTGATTCAGTAAGGCCTTCGCGACATGAGTCAAACTATGTCAGCAATTTCCGAATTCGAGTCTAGGGACTTAAGTTTGAGTATGTGACGTTGTTTTTTCCCTAGATAAATTAACAGGTCCCGATCCGTCGAGAGCACCAGGCACGTTAACCAACATCCATATGAACGGCTATAAATTTGGCTGACCCGATGAACTTCCGGGTGAAGTGCTTTGCACTCGATATAACTGTCGACTCAGACATCCTAATACAAGACTCAAGACAACTAAGTCTCCATCCAAATCTAGATTCGGGTGAACACTCGGGGGCTACTAACTTAGGTATGTCCAACGGGCACCCGACTACATGCTATCTGGTGCGGCCCAATGGAAGGGTTCACTCGATGACCTGCCAAGGTTCACAAAGCCTAAGACTATTCGGCTGATACGAAGCCCATATAGACACGGAATCCAAGCGTACAAGACAAGGAAAGCTGAAAACTAGAGTTCGAATCTAACTTGTAACCTACTCGGTTACGGTACCTGAGACCTAGTCTCTCATATAAAGGCTAGGAGGGTCCAATGAGGAGGACATCTGACAACAGAACACAATACCCATAGCATACGCCAGATCCAATGTGTATCCACCGCCATCTCGACGACATTGTAACCTTCGGTTTCACCATCAATCAAGAGTGACAAGCAGGAGTAGGGTTCCCCCTCTGGGGCCTGACCATGGGTAAACCTCGTGTCCCCCATTGTTTGTCTATTAGGCGATGAAATCTCTAACATGCCGCTTTTCCTTAAATCCAAGTCCATAACAATGGATATTGCCGTGATAACCCCACGTCAGCAGGCCTTCTAAGTTTTTCTACTCTAGGATTTTCTTTATGCAAGAGATTATTATTGAAAAACTATTCATTTCACAAAACAATTTAGTGGAGGTTTGTCCCTTTGTGTTTCTAGCACCGAATGATATTTACTTTTATATTCATTGCCATGTGACTTTCAAAAGAATATTTCGCCTTTATATGACACCAAAGTGTTAAACCTAGGGTTTGAACTCTGTTGGACTGGAGGTACCACTGTCCACCTAACCATCCAACCACGGGTTGGTTTTCAGATACATCTTTTTTCTATACCCGCAAAAAGAATAATAAATAATAAAAAAAAAACTACAGCAGAGCTACTGATTTTCCTAACAGGACGAGCTTTCCGCAAGAAAAAATCAACGGCTAGAAAAAGCTGGAAGAGACAAAGGTTGTCTGTTGTTGTTGTGGTTCGTCTCCAAATAACCTTCAATACTATCTAATTCATCATAGAGAAAGAGAATTCCTAGTAGGTCTGCTTGACCTGAATAAAATCTGTTGCCTGGACTGGACTGGACTGGACTGAACCGAAAGTTGAGGCAGGCAGACGTACAGCTTAATCAAACATTCTGGAAATTAAACTCTCCTTTGCCGGGTGCACAATCCTGTTGCTCATCATCAGGGATTTGGTGGTGATGGCCTGGATCTGGATGTCGAGTTCAGTCTGTAGCTTTAGAGGGTAGCGTTGGTGATTCCAGAGGGTATTATTGACGATGATGTTGGAGACGGGGTCGAGCGGTCCGTAGCAGTGGCCGGCGTGGAGCAAGCTGCTGTGGTGGTAGTGGCCACTGGCCGGGAGCGCAGCTTGTCCTTGGGTAGCCAGGCAACAGCCTGCAGGTAGTATCCATGGATGGTGGTGAGAAGGACACGCCTCATCGTCGGCCGCACTGTCGAGGAAAGGGGGCAGTAGCTTCCACCCTAGAGCAAACTGCCGCGGGTTGGGGTGCCCGGCGACACATCTGAGCGCCATTCCAACGGCTGCCACGGTCCACAAGCAGGTCCCCTCCTCCATCCCATTCCCGCCACGGTGGCTGATGATGAGGCGCCATCGCCGCTCCTCCTCTAGCTCCTCCTGGTGCGTCCAAACATGGCTAGATTGTCGATCCAAGATGGCTAGATTCAGATTCTACATATATCTTCCTCAAGGCAAACAACTGCACTCAGTTCCCAAAACGACTTCGCAAATTTGCCTAAACTTGCACCAAGCTATGTACAAGTAAGAATCAGACGAAGAAGAAGTATATGACATGTATAGAATATTATTCTATCGCCGATGATATATATTTTTTTTACGAGCATGATACATCCTTTTCAAGAACGAAAGGAGTAGCTTTCGATCAATCTAATCGTGTCCACTTTCCCCTTACTTCTCTTAATCTCGTGTCCCAGGGTTTGAGAGTCTCCTTCGCCCATCGGGGCCTCTCCCCCTCTCTTCCGACGGCATCATCGGTCGGAGTGGAGTGGGAAGAAGTTGTTGGACACTCACAATTCTAGTAAAATCAAAAAGACAAAAGGCAATAAATGGTAATAACTTAAAACTCATAAACAACTTTAGTAAAGCAATAATAAATTAGCAACTAAGAACAAAGACAAAAAGCGTTGTGCTTCCCGGCAACGGTGCTAGAAAATAGCTTGACGACTGCAAGAGCACATATCGATTGTAGCTAGTTTCAAAATAAGAGTATCGTACCCACGCAAAGATATTTGGTTAAGGTCTTTATGCCCCTCGTCACTATCTACTAAAGGATACTTGTAAGCTGACTTTGATTTCAAATAAAGGGTGTTTGAATGGTTTTGTGTTTATGTGCTTTAGCCCATGGCCCAATTCAAATAAACTGTTGGAATTTGGGTGTAGGATTTAGCCCATGACCCAATTCAAATTCTGAAATTCTCAAGGCCCATTCATACCTAGCAAGGGGTGGCACCAAAGTTTAGTCCCACCTTGCTAGTTTGAAGGGAGTTACACCAATATATATATAGTGGAGTGTTCCCCTGATGGCTCAATGCACGGCACCAAGAAAAATGCTTGATGGCGGTGTTGATGTAGAGCTCGTTGGGAACCCCAAGAGGAAGGTATGATGAGCACATCAGCAAGTTTCCCTCAGTTATGAAACCAAGGTTTAATCGAACCAGTAGGAGCAAGGAAACACCCCAAAGGTGTTACTAGCTGAGCTTTGGCAGGGCGCACTACCGGTGCTAGTAGCAACGTGGAGACCTGCACAACACAACCACAGAACTTTGTCCCCAACTTGCGATGAGGTTGTCAATCTCACTGTATTTTGCGGAAAACAAAGGATTAAACGTATCGAATGGAAAGAAGTAAAAGTTTACAGAAAGTAAACACAAAGCAGTAAACAGTTGTAGATTGTATGTAAAGAAAAGAGGACCGGGATCCATAGTTCACGAGAGGTGGCTCTCCTTAGATAGATAACATGTTGGGTGAACAAATTACAGCGGAGCAATTGACAAACACCGAGAAAGCAATACATGCATATACTAATCATCTTGACTCCTTTGAGACTTGATTGGGCATTACAACATTATATATAGACCGCCATCCAACTGCATCTATGACTAATAATCCACCTTCAGGTTATCATCCGAACCCCCTCCAGTATTAAGTTGCAAGCAACAGATTATTGCTTTACGAATTACGTGTAAAGTAAACAATATGATTGTTCTATGAACAAAGGATTGTTGTTTTCTCCCTAGTAGCAACATCACATCTAGTACCTTAGAGATTTCTGTCACTTCCCCAGATTACCAGAGGCATGAACCCACTATCGAGCATAAATACTAACTCTTGGAGTTGCTAGCATCTACTTGGCCAAGATAGCTACTAACAACGGAAAGCATGCAAGATCACAAATAACAAAGACATGATAGAATCAATAATCAATCTGAAATAGCATCTCAATATCCATCGGATCCCCGCAAACACAACATGTAGAATTACAAATAGATGATCTTGATCATGAATGGAGCTTACAAGATCTAGACATGAAAGCACAAAGGTGGAGAACCAGCCATCTAGCTACTACATGGATCCGTAGTCTAAGGATAAACTACTCACACATCACACCGGAGGCTTGCATGGTGATGAAGAAGGCCTCCAGGGTGAATTCCCCTCTCCGGCAGGGTGCCGGGAAGAGCTTCAGATCCCTCTCGATCTAGGGATGGAGATGACGGCGGCTACAGACTCTTTCGTGGATTTTTGATCGGGCCCTTAGGGTTTACGTCCCGAGGGCATCTTATAGTCGGAAGGGGAGGCCGAGGGGGTGCCTAGGATGGCCACACCACCCCCTGGCGCGGGCCAGGCCTGGCCGCGCGGCCAGGTGGTGTGGCCGCCCTCTGGCCCCTCTCCGTCTCATATTCTGGCACTTGATGACTTCCGGAAAAATAGGCACTTTGTCTTTTGTCCCGTCCAATTTCGAGAATATTCATTTTCTGACTTTCCTGGAACCAAAAACAGCAGAAAACAGGCAGCTGGCACTGTGGCTCTTGTTAATAGGATAGTCCAAGAAATCATATGAAAAGTACTCCAAAGTTGGAACAAAACACAAGAAAGTGTATAAAACCAAGCATGGAACATCAAAAATTATAGATACATTTACAATGTATCAACATCCCCAAGCTTAACTCCTGCTCGTCCTCGAGTAGGTAAGTGATAAAAAGAAAGAATAATTTTTGAGGTGACATGCACCATCAAATACTTGATCAAAGTATTTACAAAACATTCAAAGCTGGGATCATAGTACTTCAATCATAACATGAAAGACAAAGTTCTAGCAATAAGCAAAGAAACTATGATGCAACATGAAAAGGCACAAACAAAAGATTCATGAATAACATGCTTTGCGAGACGTTTGTTTGTTTCACTAAAGAAAACATAGCATAAAAGTATTCAGCTTGTCCCTCAATAGAGTAGCAAATATAAATGCATAGGACACCTTCAAAGTTCATAAGAGTGACTAGATACAATAGGTTAAAACAAGCAATAACAAGTTATGCATCAATCAACTAGTCTTGGGACAATGCACATAGAACTAAGAATGACCACTATGCTCTCAAAGTAGGTGCATAAAGATAGAAGGTGGAGACTCAATATAATGGTGGAAGAAAGGCCTTTTGTAAAAGGAAGTAGGGATTCAAGTCTCATAAAGAGCTTCTAAAAATTATGGTACTTATAGCTTTCAGCTCTCATTTCCCCTATCATAAGCATCTTTAAGGTGATTAAGGTTAAAGTGACACAACTAAGAAGATATGCTTGACAAGTTATAAACCGAAATCTCATGCCCCTTACTTACGAAGACCGATCCTCATGCTACTCAACTTCAGTCACGAGTAAGCTCTGTTCATTGTAAGTATATGTGTATCATTAAGAACCGCCAACGGGGTACCCCTTGCACATGATACGGGAGCTTTCCCATAATCAAAATGACAAGGCAAGCAGACAATGAGCATCTCATCGATCTTTTTATTTGCTATTTGCATAGGTTTTTATTGAGGATGCTTCATAGAGTGCTCATTATGGTGATGCTGCAAGTTTCCACCATGATTAGGCATGGCTTAGGCTAGCGGCCCAGGCGTTTCTCTAACACACATACAAACCCCATGATCTTACAAGTTCCACTTTTATTTCACACCGTCGGGATCCGTAAGCAAAAGAACATGATATCAACGGGGTACAAAGTACAAGTGCAATGTTAAAAGCGCTCCCCATGGTACATGGTTCTTCTAATTTCAACTTATAAAGCGCAAGCATATACGCAACAAAGAAGGACCCAATAGTTCAAGTTTATTAGAGGCAATAAAGTAAAGTGTACCATCAAGTTCGTGAGAGCTTGAATCACTAGTTTTCTCATAACAAGTTTAATTTGGAAGGTAAACAAAAGCATGAATATACTTGGAATAGCATAAGCTAGTAGGTAGATATGGTGGACTCTTTGGAATAACTTGGTTTAGGGAGTTGGATGCATGAGTGGAACTCATACTTGGTTGTGGAGGCTAGCAAAAGACTGGGAGCGACAAACTAAGAGAGCAATAATGGCCATAATCATGTAGAGCGACAAAACATCATTGATCAAAGCATAAAGTGATACTACAAGTTGAAAACTAAAGGATCATAAAGGTTATGGTGACTTGAGATAGTCATTACATGGTGTGAGCATGTGCCAAGTCAACCCAAATAAAGTATCAAAGGAGAATACCACTATACTATGCTTTAATATGCTAAGACAACGCATGATTCATCCAAGACACATTAAGCAATCTCAATTGTTTATAACAAGTCATGCTACAGCAAAGAATACTAAGCATAAAGCCAAAAATATCAAGCATGGCATGACAAAGCATAGGCCACAGTCAAAAACGAGCTCTTTTTACCACAAAAACATGAACTTTCCTACTCTTTTCCAAACCAAACCAAACTATTTGCAAACCAATGTATGAAAGAGGGGGTCCAACCAATTTATTCAGAAAACTAAGCAAACCAAGCAAATGAAAAACCAAAACGAAAACGAAAAAGAAGACGCTCCAAGAACAACACAACTGTGCATGAAACAATAAAATGAAGCGTTTGGAAGAAACCTGGAATTTTTATTGATGAAGAAGGGGATGCCTTGGGCATCCCCAAGCTTTGACGCTTGTACTTCTTGGATATTTCTTGGGGTGACACGCGTAGCATCCCCAAGCTTGAGCTTTAGTCCATCCTTCATCTCATTACTCATTCATTCCATACACCTAAAATTTTTCCTTCAAACAAAACTTCACACAATCTTTATTAGCAACATTAGTGCACTTAAGATAAATAAGTCTCAAGGTTCAGTTCTAACACCAAATAAACTTCCATTAGAACACTAGCTACTGTAGCACTTCCCTCAGAAAGCTCAATTTCCCAAAAGAACTCAAAAAAGAACCAACAAGAAGCAAATGCAGAAAATGGCAGAAATCTGTCAAAACAGACCAGCAGGTAAAGACGATTTTTTTAGAAGACCTTATGTTGATCAAATCAAAAAGTGTTGAACTAACGAAAGTTAGATAACAACCTGGGGCAGAAACACAAAAATTCACGCCTCAAAAAGACGTTCAGAGATTTTACCCGAATTTTTACGGTGAAGCACAGAAATCTGTTTCGGGACAGCAACTTTCCCAATCATTACTTCTCTCTCATTAGAGGTTACTCTTGGCACAAAAAGCAAATAAAAGGATAAGGGTCAGTTATTACTGAAGTAATTAGGGTAAAATCTCTGAAGTAATAACTTCCAAGACTCATCTAAAACTTTTGGGTTATCTCCCAATAAGTACTTTTCTTTAACGCCTTTAAGTTAGGCATAAGAAGCAAGAAAAAGAATCAAGTGTTCTCAAATGAAGAAGCATTAAGATCAATTCTAGAAATATTTTCAACAAGGCAAGGTATATCATCCAAATAAGTTCTAGAGGATCCTCTCTCAATACTCTTAGGTTCACTATTCTCATCAAAGGGGTTTGCAGGAACAATCCAATCAAGATTCTTTTATATGGCATCATGTATTGATATTAGTTTAAAGGGTGTTGGTATCTTACGTTCCTCCCCATTAGGTTCGGTTTTGTTCATTTTTTCTCGTGTACCAACAACATCTACACATGAGCCTAACATATTGAAATGTTCAAATAATTTCCTAGCTTCCTTGGCAACATCATAGAACTCCTTAAACAAAGTTTCTAAAATAAAATCCCTCTTTTCAGGATCCTCAATTTCTTTAAGCTTAAGAAACATTACTTGCATTAAGGGCTTGAGGTTAACAAACCTAGCTTCTAACATGTGAATTAAGGAAGCTGCATCAATCTCATAGTTTGGAGCAAGTTCTACAAGGGATCTATCCTCAGTATCTTCATGCTTACTAACATGATTAAAGAATTCTTCAATGTTATCTTTCCCAATTATAGAACCACTACCAATTGGAAGGTCTTTCAGGGTGAATGTAGGGATCAACATGGTGAGCTAAGGAAGAGGTGACAACTAAAGGAGACTTAATTTTTGTGTGTTTTTGAATAAGAAAGCAAACAAGTAAAACTAATTTTTTTGTGTTTTTGAAAAGAAAGCAACTTAGTAAAACTAAATTTTTTTGTGTTTTTGAATAACAAAACAAGCAAACAAAGCAAAAAGAAAACTAAGCAAAACAAAAACAACAAAGTAAAGAGATTGGTTATGAGGGACTCCCCTTGTGAAGATGTCCTTGACTCCCCGGCAACGGCGCCAGAAAATCGCTTGATGGCTCAATGCACGACTCCCAGAAAAATGCTTGATGGCGGTGTTGATGTAGAGCTCGTTGGGAACCCCAAGAGGAAGGTATGATGAGCACAGCAGCAAGTTTCCCTCAGTTATAAAACCAAGGTTTAATCGAACCATTAGGAGCAAGGAAACACCCCAAAGGTGTTACTAGCTGAGCTTTGGCAGGGCGCACTACCGGTGCTAGTAGCAACGTGGAGACCTGCACAACACAACCACAGAACTTTGTCCCCAACTTGCGATGAGGTTGTCAATCTCACCGTGTTTTGCGGAAAACAAAGGATTAAACGTATCGAATGGAAAGAAGTAAAAGTTTGCAGAAAGTAAACACAAAGCAGTAAACAGTTGTAGATTGTATGTAAAGAAAAGAGGACCGGGATCCATAGTTCACTAGAGGTGGCTCTCCTTAGATAGATAACATGATGGGTGAACAAATTACAGCGGGGCAATTGACAAACACCGAGAAAGCAATACATGCATATACTAATCATCTTGACTCCTTTGAGACTTGATTGGGCATTACAACATTATACATAGACCGCCATCCAACTACATCTATGACTAATAATCCACCTTCAGGTTATCATCCGAACCCCCTCCAGTATTAAGTTGCAAGCAACAGATTATTGCTTTACGAATTGCGTGTAAAGTAAACAATACGATTGTTCTATGAACAAAGGATTGTCGTTTTCTCCCTAGTAGCAACAGCACATCTAGTACCTTAGAGATTTCTGTCACTTCCCCAGATTACCAGAGGCATGAACCCACTATCGAGCATAAATACTAACTCTTGGAGTTGCTAGCATCTACTTGGCCAAGATAGCTACTAACAACGGAAAGCATGCAAGATCACAAATAACAAAGACATGATAGAATCAATAATAAATCTGAAATAGCATCTCAATATCCATTGGATCCCCGCAAACACAACATGCAGAATTACAAATAGATGATCTTGATCATGAACGGAGCTCACAAGATCTAGACAAGAAATCACAAAGGAGGAGAACCAGCCATCTAGCTACTACATGGATCCGTAGTCCAAGGATGAACTACTCACGCATCACACCGGAGGCTTGCATGGTGATGAAGAAGGCCTCTAGGGTGAATTCCCCTCTCCGGCAGGGTACCGGAAAGAGCTTCAGATCCCTCCCGATCTAGGGATGGAGATGACGGCGACTACAGACTCTTTCGTGGATTTTTGATCGGTCCCTTAGGGTTTCCGTCTCGAGGGCATGTTATAGTCGGAAGGGGAGGCCGAGGGGGTGCCTAGGCTGGCCACACCACCCCCTGGCGCGGGACAGGACTGGCCGCGCGGCTAGGTGGTGTGGCCGCCCTCTGGCCCCTCTACGTCTCGTATTCTGGCACTTGATGAATTCCGGAAAAATAGGCACTTTGGCTTTTGTCCCGTCCAATTCCGAGAATATTCATTTTCTGACTTTCCTGGAACCAAAAACAGCAGAAAACAGGCAGCTGGCACTGTGGCTCTTGTTAATAGGTTAGTCCAAGAAATCATATGAAAAGTACTCCAAAGTTAGAACAAAACACAAGAAAGTGGATAAAACCAAGCATGGAACATCAAAAATTATAGATACATTTGCAATGTATCATCCCCTACTTCCTAAAGTGAGAGAAGAGGAGTGACATACACGCGCGCTCCTCCTCCTCCGCCGTTCGACTCGTCACGACGCACGCGCGCCGCGGTTTGTGAAATTGTGCCTCAGTGCCGATCTTGTCTTTTTGTTGCTCGGGAAAATTACTATGCGGGTTATTTCTCTATCAGTTGTTTCCGGTCTTACCGGGTCGTGGGCTATTACTAACTCGAACGTGGGCTATGCCCCATGTCCTACTCGACCGACGCTATATAAGCGGCTCAGGCGTAAATCCTAATCACGCTACGCACATCCCTCTCTGCCTCCTCCTCCAGAGCCTTGCGTCGCTGCTACACCTTCCCCATCCCCTCTGCCGGCATGCACCGGACGACGAGACAGTATACCTCCGGAACCCCGCCTCTCGTGAACCTGTACGGGTGAGGAGCGATCGGGTTTTGGGGGAGAGCTTCTACGCGACTACTGACGGCATCACATCGACCGACCGCTCCTTCCCCGATGATGATTTCTTCCCGGACATCAGTAGTCTCTACATCGATGACATGGCTGACAATGCTGGTGTCAGCGCAAACCTCAACACCAACCTGAATCCTCTTCAACACGTACCAATCTGTGTAGGGGTTCTACATATGAAAACAATAAATTTTTACCCTACGTCCCTGAACCCCTGATGTTGCCAGGACCTATCTATTAGTTATGCAGTAACGGGAGGGGCTTTTCACGAACTTACCCTTGAAGACCGAAGAGCGTTGTCAATGCTCAGGACAGCGTGGTTGATGTAGACGAGCCGAAGCCGACCTCAAGGTCATGATGAAGTCCTTGCGCTCCTGCGGCTCCAATGACTTGAGTGCCTCAAGTGTGACACCCCGCGGGGAGTTACGCACGTCCGGTGCCTGACGATGACTCCCGCTTCCCTGATCCAGCAACAATTGCGGAAGTAGAGCTACTGGATCCGAATCCCGCAGCGCGACGGTGCTCCGCGGTGAAGATGTCTCTCGTTCGCGTAGTCCGAACTTGGGACCACGGTCACGAGAGAGAGAGAATATCAATTGGAGGTCTCCCCAAAAGTGAGAAAACCTTTATTGAATATTGTGTGTATTTATCTGGCTAAATACCCCCACTATATATAGGGGGGAGGTACTACCTCCCTCAAAGTCCCAGGGTGGGACTAAAGGAGAGGGAGAGGGGAGGCACCGCCAGCCAACCCTAGTGGGCCCCGCGCGGGGGGCTTGGCCCAGCCGGCCACCCCCTTGCCCCTTCTCCCCTCTTGCCTTTCCCTAATGGGCCCTCTTCCCTCCGGAATTGGCCCAGTAAGCCTTTTGACCTTTAAATTGATTTTCTCTTTTATTAAATAATTATGAATAAATGATTAAATCAATATTTAACATTCATTCACATATTATTCAATCTCCGTGGCTATGGAACACCTTCCACCTCCACTCCGAACATCCTCCGGACTTACAGAAACCCTTTCGGTTTTCTCTCTACTATTCTTTGGCGATTCTTCCGATCCTATAAACACTCTCTAAGCATCATCAAACCCTTAAGTGTGATACCCTACGGTTCGGGAACACTCTAGACATGGTCGGGACACTCCCGGACCAATGATCGACAGAGGGACCTGGATGGCCATGTCACCCCTGTGCGTTCCATGAAGATCTTTCGTCGTTTGAACCGGAACGGTCGTGTCTTATTCCCTTTGTCTCTCGATACTTGCATTGCCCGAGATCTGATCAATGACATCACCATGTCGTGTTCAATCTCGTTACTGAACAATGCTACTTGACTCGTTCCGACAAGTGATATCCATGTGATCAAATCACACGCTACGTAGCTATTGGATATAACTTCTCCTGAGTGGGCCCCTAAGTATCTTTCCGTCATTTGGATGGATAAATCCCACTCTTGACATATATTGCCTCTACGGTTCCTCCGAGTACCTGAACACACCTTTATAATCACTGTATTACCAAGTGATGCTTGATGCTATCTAAGCACTCTCGGGAGACAGTGGTTGATATAGCCTCACAGTCTAAGGAATAGTCTACAAGGATCCATTTCTAATCATCGTAACTTGAACTTCGTGACATGATTGGATCACGATGTTTAGGTTGGGTATTGGTTCATCATTTCATTCTCAGAATGAGTTGACTCCATTTCCAACTAGCATAAATGCCACATGATCAGGAAACTTGATCATTTGTTGACCAATGAACAAGTGACTAGAGTTTCACTGGGAACCCCTGGTTGTTTATATATCACACATGTATTGATATTTCATCTCAATACAGTTATAGCATGATATAAAACTTAATAATAACTTTATGAAATATGATAATAGTCCTTATTACTATTTGTCTCTATGGCATATTTCCAACAGTCTCCCACTTGCACTAGAGTACAAATAAACTAGCTGCATTTGTTCTTAATCATTGGCACCATATATCCGGTACCCTGAACATGCTTACTCATGGAAGAGGTTGAGTCTTGGGTCTATACTTTACAGTCCCAAATCCTTTGCAACTTACTAATGTCACCTTGATTGACATTAATACTTTATCATCACATGATAACATCTCTGTGTATGCATCGTCGCTATGGCAGCAGAACGAGGCCAGATTCCAGGAGCCTACAGTGACTTTAGATCAATCTCGAGGGCTTTCTCATGGGCACTGTGCCCTGGGACACATCATTCTACGTTAAAAGCGAACTAGCCCCGCCATAACATTATACAACACTTTAGATGGTACCCTTATCTATTATTATAAATGTATTCATCGAAACACAAGTGCACCCTGTGCAACTTTCGATGTTTTTGTTCACCTCGCTTCCTACTTGACTTTAGTCGGTATTTACAGGAGTTTCCAACATATTCCCTTATAACATAACCCTTTATGTTTTAAGATATGTCATCCTTTATGGATCTGGAAAATATGTTTGCAGTTCTCTATTAGACACTGCGGACAAACTTAGCTCAACGTTCCGTGATTCAAACTTAATCACTTTTATATGTTCCTTTATAGGATCATATATTATGTTAAGTTATCATCATGGTTTTCTAAGATAGAACCTATGTCTCAACATAGTGGATGATGATCATCCTTTTCTTTCTTTCAACCATCGATGTTGGACTTAATTCTATTCCTAATTTGAGTTATCAAGGACTAGCTCCTAAATTAACTTTTATTCTAAAACCCTTTTCAGAATCCTTTAAGGAATACTACATAATATCATAATACACTTATTATCAACTTCTACACCTTATAAATCATTATTTATCGGTGCTTGCGCTTTTATTCTTAACACACTTAAGAATCACTCCTATAAGCTCCCATTCAAAATATGTTTCTAACATATTTGGGTATGAGTTACTACTCTTACTCAAACTATGTTCCTACATATTTGAATTTGATACTTATATTGCTCCCACTCAAAAATATGTCATTCACATATTGTTTGAGGAAGACTTTTATAGCTCCCACTCAATTTCATGCAAATTGCATATCCACTCACTATTTTGAACGATTTCAAAATCCTTTGATCAAATATCAAACTTGGAGATTTACTATGAGATACTAGTACTTTACCAGTTTTAAATCCACTAGACATTTAGCACACTTGAATCAAATTCATTTGAATTTGCCCAATACTTGACAAATTGTGCTTTTGTCATTTACCCCCTTTTCCACTATGGCTTTGCAGTCATTTGGGAAAATTCCATGTAACCCCTTTTACTTGTGAGATTCAGCAATGAATTGCTTTCTAATCTCAAGGGAATTTTGCTTCTAGGATTTCTCATAATTCTAGTTTACCATTATTTCCTTAGTAGTTCGTAGGTATGTCATATTCCAAGAATTATGACAAATAATTCATAAATGTCTCCATACAAGATATGGGTTACATTTTGAATCCTACTTCATGTAGTAAAAACACCAGTGGGGAAAATCACAATGATCATTATCATTGATTCTTTCCTTTTGTGAAGAGAATCATTCAGGAACGTTTCCCGTTGCGCTTCTCAACACTCTGATGCAGGGTTTTGAATCCTCATTATGTTTTTCACTATCTTCCATTTGCTCCATAATCGAGAAATATCACTTAATGCGAACTTTCTAAAAAATATACCAAAATCCATGCAATACTAATTTTGCTTCCCTTTTGGTTTCAGCTATAGATTCCGTATTCAAAGTTTCCAATGAATACTCTACAAGGACTTATATGTTATTGTTTTGGTTATATCCAATAACCCCAAAACTTTTATGATGATCCGTACTTGATATGGCGCCGATCTCACGAATTCATATGGTTCACTATATATTCTAATTGAGTGCTAACTATTTCTAACTAATGGTCTCTACATCTACACTACAACGATTTATTTGGCACCATCTATTCACCCATTTTGATATCAAATATCATATTGTGATGCTTTGCATTTCAAACGCATTCCATTTCACAATTTCTTTTATGCCAATCTTATAAAGTTGAATTTCATTACTATTGATCAAATCATAGTAATTAGATTCTATTTTATCTTTAATACCCTTTGTTGATGAAATAATTTGATCATATCAAATAGTTTCATATTCATGTTTCCTTTGGTAAACTACTTTACACATTTAAACAATCATATAATGATAATTACCATTTTTGTTAAAACACAATACATCGAATATGTATTCACTTTCAACAATTCATTAAAACACTTTGTATTCAAGTAATACACGGTGTTCAAGTTATTTTGCCGAACTTAGGCATGATTTATATGTGACAAGAAAACAAGTGTCTTTCACATATTATCATTATAAATTTGAATTTAAACAATGGTTTCATTCATTAGTGAACATATCATTAAGTTGGGTATTTTTCAAGGCATTTCAATATTTTACAAATGTTCATGCATTATCAATTAGTTTCAAACAACAAGGATAATTCACATATAATCAAACGAGATATGAACACAAATAGAAATCATTCATAAAAGTGGAACAACTGTTTGTTACAAGCTCATATGAATAACCGTCTCACAAAGTGTGAGACACACTAAAAAAGTTCACAATCTTTTTGATTACAATAATCATCCTAAACATAAACTAAATGATAAATGTTAAGGGAGAGTGTCGTTGCCATCATCATCATGCTCACCATCAACACGCAACGTCACCTCCTCTCCAGCAAGCACCTCTCATGGAGAAGGACCTGTTTTTAGTAAAACAGAACAAGTATCAAATATACGTTACACTGCAAATGTGTTTGCAAGATTATAACATTTATAAAATTGTATATCAAATATATACCTTTGTTATTGATGACCTCAGTGACAACAGGTTCAACCATCACATTCCTGAGATGTGATATGAACCTGTGGAAATCCTGTGTTTCCGCGTCGCCTCTCATAATGCAAGTCCTGACTTGTGCTTGGTAGCTTGGTGGCAGCGACCGCAGCACAACGCCATTTGCAAAAGAGCCCATCATCTAGCTATCCAGGAAGTATTCAGGCCTCATATATGCATCATGCATGCGCTCCAAGTGGTCGTCAAGTGATGAGTTCTCCTCCATCTTAATGGAGAGGAAGTCTCTCATCAGCTCATGCTCCCATATGCGTGCTTGTTTCATGAAATGTGTCCTAAGTTGTGCCATAGTCGCACGAGGTTCAAGATTACCCATGGCTAGCCACAACTCATCCACAATCCTGTAGAACATTATAACTGATATGAAGGTGGACATCTCACGACGGTAATAGCGGTCTTCCCGCTGTTCTGGGGTCTCATAGAAACAAGGCTGCTCTAAAACCATCTCGTCGAGTATGTAGTCGACCATGTTATTCTTGCTAAGGAGAACGTGGATATGCGGAACCCATATAGAGAAGTTTGATCCGTCTAGCTTGAGTTTCTCTCCTTCTAACCAATTGTCAACGGGAAAGGTAGCATTGGGGAGAACAATTTTCTACATTTATAATTGCAAAAGGAATTTAGACTAAGTTGATAATTAAATGAGTTAATAATAACTCCACTCAGAAACACCTATCCCCTGAAGGGTTCCTAGTGATAACACGACCCCTTTTCCCCACATCTCCCCCGATCATCACGGCCATCATTGTGGGTTCTAGGGTGGATGCTAAATGTTGATCACATCATTTATGCGACTCGTGCTCGATCTTTCGACCATGCGTGTTCTGAGGCCATGTCTCTATAACGTGCTAGGCTCGCCAACTCAACCTTAGTGTATTCGTTGTGCAACATGTCTTACACCCACTGTATACGAACGTAGATATGTCTGACACCCGATCATCACGGCCTGCCTCATACCGAAGAACTTTCTTGGTGGTGCACATTAAGGAGGAACACAATCATTGGTAATTTTAACAGGGATCATCTTATTAGGCTACCGTCGAGTATCTAATACTAGCATACAATAAGATATACAAACAATAACATTGAATGTAAATGCGATGTGATATGGTCCTTCACGTCGTGATCTCCATCCGTCGTCACCGGATTCCGGCGCCAGGGTTCCGACGCCGTAGACACCAGGGTACCGGTGTCTTTCTGGCGTCGTAGTCCGTAACCTCCGTGACTATCTACTACTACGTAACATAAGGTAATCAGTTTACCTTTGCCATAACCATATCACAAAGCAACGCCCCCTGCAAAACAAAGTTAGACGCCTCTACTTTATTTTTGCATGTTTTACGTGGCTGAATGGGCTTTCGCATAAGAACCGTTCTTACCTACGAACTTTCACCACAATGCTGATCAAGTAGTTGTCTATACTACACCCCTTTCGGAGCCCTCCGTTGCAAATGGCATACCAACTAATGTGAGAGAGACAAACACCCCCCTAAGCCACTTTATACAGTACAAGCCGTATGTCAAGCGTGGACCAGTCTTGCGAATGAACGCGTAAAGTTAGTTGGGGGCCGCTTCATCAAGCATTACTGCGGTATACACAAGTACACGGGGGAGGGTAACAACTAAAAGATCAACGCACACACGCTACATCTCGTGTGTTCTACCCATACTAGCATTACTACACATAGATCTAGCTCTGATACCACTGTAGGGGTTCTGCGTATGAAAACAATAAATTTTTACCCTACGCCCCTGAACCCCAGATGTTGCCAGGACCTATCTATTAGTAATACAATAACGGGAGGGGCTTTTCGCGAATTTACCCTTGAAGACCGAAAAGCGTTGTCAATGCTTAGGAGAGCGTGGCTGATGTAGACGAGTCGAAGCCAACCTCAAGGTCGCGATGAAGTCCTTGCGCTCATGCGGCTCCAACAACTTGAGTGCCTCAAGTGTGACACCTCGTGGGGAGTTACACACGTCCGGTGACTGACGATGACTCCCGCTTCCCCGATCCAGTAGTAGTTGCGGAAGTAGAGCTCCTAGATTCGAATCCCACAGCGCGACGGCGCTCCGTGGTGAAGATGTCTCTCGTTCGCACAGTCCGAACTTGGGACCATGGTCACGAGAGAGAGAGAGAGAGAGAATATCAATTGGAGGTCTCCCCAAAAGTGAGGAAACCTTTATTGAATATTGTGTGTATTTATCTGGCCAAATACCCCCACTATATATAGGGGGAGGGGAGGTACTACCTCCCTCAAAGTCCTGGGGTGGGACTAAAGGAGAGGGAGAGGGGGCGCCGCCTGCCAGCCCTAGTGTCCCCACGCAGGGGGGGGCTTGGCCCAGCCGGCCACCCCCTTGCCCCTTCTCCCCTCTTGCCTTTCCCTAATGGGCCCTCTTCCCTCCGGAATTGCCCCATTAAGCCTTTTGACCTTTAAATTGATTTTCTATTTTATTAAATAATTATGAATAAATGATTAAATCAATATTTAACATTCATTCACATATTATTCAATCTCCGTGGCTATGGAACACCTTCTACCTCCACTCCGGACATCCTCCGGACTTACCGAAACCCTTCCGGTTTTCTCTCTACTATTCTTCGGCGATTCTTCTGATCCTATAAACACTCTCTAAGCATCATCAAACCCTTAAGCGTGATACCATATGGTTCGGGAACACTCCAGACATGGTCGGGACACTCCCGGACCAATGATCGATAGAGAGACTTGGATGGCCATGTGACCCCTGTGCGTTCCACGAAGATCTTTCGTTGTTTGAACCGGGACGGTCGTGTCTTATTCCTTTGTCTCTCGATACTTGCATTGCTCGAGATCTGATCAATGACATCACCATGTCGTGTTCAATCTCGTTACTGAACAATGCTACTTGACTCGTTCCGACAAGTGATATCCCTGTGATCAAATCACACGATGTGCAGCTATTGGAGATAACTTCTCCTGAGTGGGCCCTTAAGTATTTTTCTGTCACGTGGACGGACAAGTCTCGCTCTTGACATATATTGCCTCTACGGTTCCTCCGAGTACCTGAACACACATTTATAATCACTGTATTACTAAGTGACGCTTGATGCTATCTAAGCACTCTCGGGAGATAGTGATTGATATAGCCTCATGGTCTAAGGAATAGTCTACGAGGATCCATTTCTAATCATCATAACTTGAACTTCGTGACATGATCAGGTCACGATGTTTAGGTTGGGTATTGGTTCATCATTTCATTCTCAGAATGAGTTGACTCCATTTCCAACTAGCATAAATGTCACATGATCAGGAAACTTGATCATCTGTTGACCAATGAACCAGTGACTAGAGTTTCACTGGGTACCCCTGGTTGTTTATATATCACACATGTATTGATGTTTCCTTTCAATACAGTTATAGCATGATATAAAACTTAATCATAAACTTTATGAAATATGATAATAGTCCTTATTACTATTTGTCTCTAGAGCATATTTCCAACAATCTGCTCCTACCTATTTCAATCTTTGCTACTGTTTCTTGTACTAGCTTTTGGGATAGATGTTATCTGTTTATCTGTGTTAGATGTGATCTGTTCATCTATACTACTAATATGCATGATTAGGTTAATTCCTGCGATTCTAGTCATGTTTTACTATTGCTTATTTCGAATTAAATATTACAGTAATTTGCTTACTTTTTCAACAATCCAAAAACCTGATTATAGGCAAATTAATTCAAGTGGCGTTGCCGCTACTACTAGGCCGCCTCTCTTTGATGGTTCCAATTATAAAAGATGGCACACGAGAGTAGTTCTCTAGTTTTGAAACCTGAACTGCTATAGCGCCACTCTTGGGAAACCTGAGGGTGATCTTTCTCCTGCTCAGGAGGAAGCCTATGAGAAAGTCGATGCCATGTTTAAGGCGGCTCTCTTCAGTATTCTTGGGGACAACATTGTTGACCCGTACATGACGTTTGAAGATTGGTAAGGATGCATGGGATGCACTCGAGGCCAAATTTGGGGTCTCGGATGCTGGAACTGAATTGTATGTCATGGAGCAATACTATGACTACAAGATGACTGGTGAGTGCTCCATTGTTGAGCAAGCTCATGAGGTACAGTTACTTGCCAAAGAACTTGAGCAGTTTAAGTGTACCTTACCGAACAAGTTTGTGGTCGGTGGCATTATTGCCAAGCTTCCTCCCTCGTGGAGGAATTTTGCTACTTCTCTGAAACATAAGAGACAAGAGTTTTCCATGTCGGATCTCATTGGGTCTCTTCATGTGGAAGAAAAGGCGAGAGCAAAGGACACACACGTTTGAAGTTTTGAGGGAGAGTCTAGTGCCAATATGGTATAAAAGAAAAACTTCCAACCCCACAAGTTCAAAAACAAGAATAAATCTGAAGGCAAAGGCAAGTTTGATGCTAAGAACAAGGCATCACACACTACCAACTTCAAGAAGAAGACTGATAAGAAGAAAGGGGCTTACCACGTCTGTGGTGATCCTGATCATTGGGCTCCTAATTGCTCGAATCGCTTTGACAAGCGTGGGAATGGCGGTAAAAACGCAAATGTTGTTATGGCTGATACTGAGATGAAGGACGTTGGGTACAATATATTTCCTACTGTTCTTTCAGTATGTAACTATCCTGATTGGTGGATAGATACAGGTGCCAATACACATGTATGTTCTGATATTTCTATGTTTTCTTCTTATCAGGTCGCAAGGACTTGCTCCGTGCTGATGGGAAATGGCTCACGTGCTTCTGTTCATGGTGTTCGTACGGTAAATCTGAAGTTTACTTCGGGGAAGACTGTCCAGCTGAAGAATGTGCAGCACGTTCCCTCCATCAATAAGAATCTCGTCAGTGGATCTCTTTTATGTTGAGATGGTTTTCGAGTCCAACAAAATTGTAATTTCTAAGTGTGAACAATTTTTTGGAAAGGGTTATGAGTGTGGAGGCTTGTTCTGCTTATCTTCGTCAGACTTATGTACTCACGTTATTAATAATGTTTGCAATGAAAGTGAGTCCAATATTTGGCATTCACGACTTTATCATATTAATTTTGGGTGCATGACGCGGCTAGCTAATATGAATTTAATTCCGAAATTTACTACTGTCAAGAGTTCCAAGTGTCAAGTGTGTGTGCAAGCTAAGCAACCTCGCAAGTCTCATAAGACTGCTGAGGTACGAGATTTGGTACCACTAGAATGTTGGAAATATGCCCTAGAGACAAATAGTAATAAGGACTATTATCATATTTCATAAATTTTATAATTAAGTTTTATATCATGCTATAACTGTATTGAAAGGAAACGTCAATACACATGTGATATATAAACAACCAGGGGTTCCCGATGATACTCTAGTCACTGGTTCATTGGTCAACAGATGATCAAGGTTTCCTGATCATGTGGCATTTTATGCCAGTTGGAAATGGAGTTATCTCATTCTGTGAATGAGATGATGAACCAATACCCAACCTAAACATCGTGACCCGATCATTTCACGAAGTTCAAGTTATAATGATTAGAATAGACCTAGTAGACTATTCCTTAGACCGTGAGGCTATATCAATCACTGTCTCCCGAGGGTGCTTTGATAGCATCAAACGTCACTTGGTAATACAGTGATCATAAAGGTGTGTTCAGGCATTCAGAGGAACTTTTGAGGCAATATATGTTGAGAGCAGGATTTGTCCAGCCGCGTGACGAAAAGATACTCGAGGGCCCACTCGGAGAAGTTATGTCCATTAGCTGCGCAGCGTGTGATTTGATCACAGTGATATCACTTGTCAAAACGAGTCAAGTAGAATTTGTCAGTAACGAGATTGAACACGACATGGTGATGTCATTGATCAGATCTCAGACAATGTAAGTATCGAGAGACAAAAGGAATAAGACGCGACAGTCACGGTTCCAACGACAAAAGATCTTCGTGGAATGCACAGGGGTCACATGGTCATCTAGGTCCCTCTGTCGATCATTGGTCCGGGAGTGTGCCGACCATGTCTGGAGTGTTCCCGAACCGTGGTGTATCATGCTTAAGGGCTTGATGATGCTTAGAGAGTGTTTATAGGATCGATAGAATCACCGAAGAATAGAAAGAGAGAAAACCGAAAGGATTTCGGTAAGTCCTGAGGATGTCTGGAGGGTGGGATATGTTGTCGTTCAATGTGACGGTCTTCCCCAACGGAGTCACCAAAAAGCGTGTTCGCACATGAACACGTCATGTGTACCCTCAGGGCAATACACACGATACGTCACCTTTTTTAGGATAAAAAGGAGTTCGGATTAAGATGAGTCCAAAACCATAGTTGTTCGTCTCGAGAAGATGAAGAACATTCATGATCAGCACTTTTCCATCTAAGCTGATCATGATGGCTGTTTTATCTTATTTTTTGGCTCGAACTCGGATTTTGACCGAATGCTTTTACCTCTGTCTGGTGTTTATCTTTGCCCAGGAGGTCGCATACTTGATCAGAGGAAGATGAATCCAAAAGAAAAGTTGTCCTTTTCAGAAAATAAAGAACTTTATTTCATGTAGAACATTTTTCATCCGAGTTCAATCTTGACCACTTTTTCTTAGGCAGACGCAACTAGGTATATTTAGGTCGCGTGAGCACCCTTAGACGGTTTATCCACGCACTTTTTCAGACATTGGCTCCTTTTATGCCTGATCTCCCTAAGTTTTGGCAGTGTTTTGCTTTTAGAAGTCGCATGCATGCGAGCTCGGATTTAAACTATCCAAAAGGCAAAGTTCCTTGTTTGGACGTGGCACACAACTTCCGTGTTAGTGGCCTTTTTCCTTTGAAGATGATATCTACTTGTAAACCAAAAAACGGTTGTCAACAATTTTCTCGATCTCCTATGCATGTGAAGATGCACATGATGGACCTTAACAGATGATAGCAGTTTGGCGTGGCGTTAAGAGAGAAAACGATGGATAGCAACACCCATGAGCGCTCGGTGTCAAGCTCATGGACACGTTCATGGTTATCTCAAGGAAAGGTGTTGGCAGGTGATTGGGTCGTTCTTAAGCATGGTCAGCGTCGGCGACCGATCGATCGAGATAGCTAGTTAATTTAGGAACGACAGCCGACTACCGTACGTGCACGATCGAGGCCTAGTTTAGCGATCGGTCATTCCAACAACCAACTACACGCACGTAAACTGCTTTGTACGTGTGTGAGTGTGAGTAGTGTGATTAGTGGAGAAGTTAGAAAATTCATAGATTATTCTAGTATGAATTTTTTCAAGTTGACCGCACACCATCGACCGATTTGAAATTTCTTTTGAGCATTAACTTTATCTTGTTACATATTCCAGTATTAATCCAGGGTGCCAAACACGCCCATAACCATCCAACCGGACAGCCCTGGAGAAGTTGGAGAAAGACACGCCTGCACACAGACCGCTGGAGGAAATAGAGCAAAATTGGTTGCGACAAGTCGAGAACGATGGATATAAAAATTTGGTCGGCGGCGACGACCAAACTTGCAAATTAAGGAACGACAGCTGACTTAGCGCGTCTCCCAGCTAACATATATAGTACTCCACGGGCCCTACTTTACACGTGTGATCACCCTACTTTACTAGTAGTATATACTATGTTACTTGAGCAAGTAACCTGCTTCAGCATGTCAACCGATCGATCTGTCCCGCGTCCAAATAATTGACCTAAAACGGCGACAAATAATTTGGATCGGAGGTATTGAGTTTTTGCGTGAAACGGTATACCTCGTTGGAGGCACCGGTTACATGTTTAATAGGCGAGAAAGAGTCTCTCACGTGTCTTACAGAATATTGGGTTGGATACGGTTGGTGTACTACACCATACCATATCAAACCGGTATTACAACTCTAATACCCTTCCTTAATCTAAACATGAGACATGTTTAGACTACGTTTTAACTCAGCTAACCTCTTGGAGCCTAACGTTTTAGTAAAACTGCAATCTGATCCTTGCTAGAAATAAACTTGACATCCAATTGCTTGGTAGCAACCCTCTTTCTAACAAAACAAAAGTCAATCTCAATATGTTTGGTGTGGGCATGAAAAATTGGGTTAGCAGACAGGTAAGTAGCACCAAGATTATCAAACCATAGACATGGTTATTTCTGTAAGGGAACACCCAGTTCTTGAACCAGTGCTTCAACCCAAATAAGCTCAACAGTGTCATTTGCAAGACCCTTATATTCAGCTTCTGTACTTGACCTAGACACAGTGGGTTGTTTCCTAGCACTCCAAGAAATAAGATTAGAACCAAAAAATATAGCAAAACCTCCTGTGGAGCGCCTGTCATCAAGGTCTCCTACCCATTCAGCATCTGAATAAGCACTCAGCAAAGTGGAACGAGACCCCTGAAAAGTAAGACCAACTTTGCATGTGCCATGAATGTACCTCAAGATCCTTTTTACAGCAGTCCAATGAACAGTTGTAGAAGCATGGAAACCTTATTAACTGAAAAACAGATATCAGGTCTTGTCAACATCAAGTATTGAAGAGCACCAACGATGCTCCTGTAACGTGTAACATCCTCAGGGCCTAGAGGAGATCCTTCCTTCGATGGGATAGAGCACACACAGCAGGCTGGAGGAAATAGAGCAAAATTGGTTGCGACAAGTCGAAAAAGGATGCATGGATGATATATAAATTTGGTCGGCGGCGGCGACGACCAAACTTGCAAAGTAAGGAACCACAGCTGACTTAGCGCGTCTCCCAGCTAATATAACATATATACAACCTATGTACTCCACTGCCCTAATACTTTACACGTGTGATCACCCTACTTTACTAGTAGCATATACACTACGATGTTACTTGAGCAAGTAACCCTGCTTCAGCATGTCAACCGATCGATCTGTCCCGCGTCCAAATAATTTAGTATCTAAAACGGCGACAAATAATTTGGGTTGGAGGGAGAGTATAATGTTGTTCTCCGGTAGAACCCTAATCCTACATTCACCACAGAGGCACCGGCGCCACACGGTGGTGCGCCGTCGCCAGGATCCGTATCGTGGTAGCGTTGAGTAGGTTGGGGCCGCGTAACGGCTATGGATGTCATTTGCCATTTTCCATGCACTAATCAAAAATTGACATCTGCCATGCGAGAATCAATCTTTTTAATGATTCATATGGTGATGCATTGATGTCATTTGCCATCCACTAATCAAAATTTGCCATGGATCAAAACATGTTTTTTTAGAGGAAAAGGGCGTCGCCCTGGGTCCCATTACGGAAACCAAACATGTCTTTACACAGTTACCCAGCACTCGGGGGAACATCACAGATTCGTAACCCCAGAACAACACAAGCTAAGCTAACCTCTTAGAAAAATACCACCTAAACTCATAAAACAAAAGACAATGTCTCAGGTAAACAACAACAATTCCTACTAACACTTAAACTACGGCCCAAGACCCACAAAGAACTAAGAGTCCTCGAAGCATCCGAAGCCCAGGAACTAAACATGATGATCAAGGTAGAAGTGTCAACCGACATAGTCGAATAGTTGTAATAATTAGGCTTGTAACTTATCCGTGTTGGACTCTGAGACCCAACCCCCATATATAGGCTGGGAGGAGCCGACTGGGAGAGCACCCTAGCTTTGAGTAGACACAACTCGCCGTGAGTTAGATTGCATCTAGCGAAACCGGTGATCTTGTAATCACCTCTTTGTAATAAAGCTCGGACAAGATTCGAACCCCTTGTTTGTATGATAGACCGACAAAATCACCAGTGCTCTTCTTTTCCATCAAACCCAAGTCCATAATTATGGGCATTGTGGAGGTCACCTCTCGTTAGTTACTCTTGGGCATGTGGTGATGCTATGGTGCTAAGTGACACATTGTGCCGGATCATTACTCATGTTTTCAAGGGGGATAAGAGGGGACTCACAAATCTTAATATGTAACCATGGGGTTAACTCTTAATAGCAGACAATAGCGGGTGGCTTGCCTAAGATTACTGATGTGGTTATGAGGGATGAAATAGAAGATGACTTGTCTTTTATCATCTAATTTGGAGCTCCTCCCACACATACTCATCAAGAACAACATATAATATCCTAATCATAATTAATACATTTGCTAGTGGTGGATTCAATACTCCTTAAGATTGCCCTCTTGCAATTTCGATCACTTTACATCGTGAATTCTTGTTCTCTTTAATTATTTTAATATTGCTTTATTCACAATCACTATCAAACATTTTTATACACACACCCACGGTAGAAATTAAAGCTAACCCGTAACACTCTTTGGTTACTAGTAGCAAAGGATATTGAAGATCATTACTAGTAGCTCTCTGTGGTATGATACTCTTATTCTAAAACTAGCTACAAATGATATGTGCACTTGTAGACCCCCCATTCTATGCTGACCCGGGTCAGTGCTCGCTTTTTGGGAAGCTTGTTCCCACCGCGCACATGGCCTAGCCAATTTTTCTTTGGAGAATAAGCTAGTACTTATAGAAGGCTCAGCCGAATCCCCGAGGAATATTGGGAGCTTGATATCTCCAAGGGAGGTAACACCGCTTGTCATCGGATTGAAGACATTACGCTGAGAGGGGGTCCTCGAGGCGTGTGGTGAAAGGGGGTGTGAGGTGACAGTATTCCGGGACGGTCAGCACACAAACTTTACCCAGGTTCGAATCCGCCGGCTTTGGACGGATTCTACTCCTGCTAGCAATCCAGTAATACGGCAGAGCCGGAAGTACATATTACAAGAGAGGTTCGCCTGTGCGAGTTGAGATTGTAAATTGTGGGTTCCCTAAAGGCTGGTCCCTAGGATGGCTTATATAGATATCCGGCCTAGGGTTACAGAAGAGACCTATCCGGTTATGACTAAGAGTCGGTTATAGAGTACATCTTGAACTACAAGTAACTAAACAGGCCTAAGTCGGTAAGTCTTCTAGGCCTTCCCGTAGCCGGATGGACCTCCATCTTCTCTCCCTGACTGGGCCGCCCGTGAAGCAAAGCTCTAACCCGAAGTGGGCCACCCTGGTCAGCGAGTCACAGTGGGTATACCGGGAAAGTATATCCCCAACAACGTCTTGATGGTCCTTCTTGAATCCTGGAAAGAATGCATCCTTGTCTTCCTCCTCTATCCTCTTCTTCAAATCATCGAACTCCTCTGTTCGCTGTTATTCCAGCGCATCAAGTTGCTCTTGACGCTGCTCCTTGAGCGTGTTATAGGCTTCGAGTTGTTCCACAAAAAGATCATCGAAGTTAGGGTTGATGATGTTTTCCGTGCTAATCTTAGTGAGCTAGGGTATGTTGTCGTTCATGGTGATGATCTTCCCAAGTGAAGTCGCCAAAATGTGTGTTCGCACACGAACACGTCACGTGAACCCTCAACATCAAGCGTGATATGCAGGACACATCACCGAAGGAGACTCACCGGAAGTGCAATATGCAGGACAATCCATCGAGTTCTTTCGGAAACCGAAACCCCGTGCGCCTAGGAGGGACCCCGTCTAGATGCACGGTGGTGAAGTTATGCCCTAGGTTGGCTCGCGCGCCTATATGACCTCGTGATACAAAGTTCTCCAACATGAAGAATGTCAAAGAACGATGAGCATAAAACTAAGGCTACAGAGAAAAGGTAGAGGTTTATAGATTTTCTTTTTGCGATTGTGTACTGTTGTTCAGTCATCCGTCACCTCTCACGTATATAAAGGGTGGCTGGACTTATCATGTAAGATAGAGGCTTGACTCAACGTTTAAAAAGATCTAATATGGGTCCAATTTAGACATGCAGGTCCGAACTTTTTATATGTTGGATGAAATGTCCGGTCTAAAGTCTGACCAGGGGCGTAGCCAGCCCGAGGCAACAAGGGCCTTGGCCTGGGGTGAGCTGGTGAAATTTTGTGTTAACTGTAGCAACATTTACAATGTTTGATACCGTTGAGGACTGTAGCAGTGTAGTTGGCCAAACCGTCCGATCTATTTTTAAGGATAAAAATGAGCTTGGATCGAGATGAGTCCACTAGCAATGTTGTTCCCCTCGAAAAGACAAAGAACTCTCGTGATCAGCACTTTTCCATCTAAGCCGGTATTGATCGATGCATGGGTGTTGTACCTTTTTTTTTTGTTGCTCAAATACGGATTTAGACAGAATGGTGTTACCTTTGTTCGTTCCTATATCTTGGCTCCGGAGGTTGTATACTTTATCAGATGAATGTGAATCCAAAAGAAAATGTTGTTCGTATCGGAAACTAAAAAACTTTCACGTAGAACATTTTTCATCTTGACCGCCTTTTCTAAGTTGGACGCACCCACAGACGATTTATCCACACATTTTTCCAGATATAGTCCACAGTTTTTTTGGACCATACAATCGCCATATATTGGTTCTTCTTAGTTTCTATATATTTAGTTTAATATTGCTTTGTTCATAAAATCACTATCTAACATTTTTATACACACACTCACGGTAGAAATTAAAGATAAGTTGTAGCACTCTTTGGTTACTACACTAGTGGAAAACGGGCCTCCAGTCCCAGCCCGTAAGGAGCTTTAGTCCCGGTCCTAGTAACCGGGACTGGAGGGACGGGACTAAAGGCTCACCCATTAGTCCCGGCCCTCTTACCAGCCGGGGCCAATAGGCATCCACGTGGCTGTCTCTGCGGGCGCTGGGTGTCCCCCCATTAGTCCCGGTTCGTATGACGAACCGGGACAAATGGTTCTCTGCCGCGGCAGAATTTTAGCCACTTTCTCTGTCGCGACAGAGAATTTAATTTGTATTCTTTTTTCATTTCAAAATAGTTTTCTACGCTACCACATACCATACATGTTCGTGCATACATAAGATAACTTCTCTTAAGATCGAGCATACAAATATATACATGATAGTTACACATGGAGATCACAATTATCGGGACTAGAGCCCGTCTATTCAATTACACGGTCGGGACCATCGGCGCCTATTCACACTAAATTCTCCGGCGTCATCTATCATCTCGTTCATCAAGAATCCTGCCAGTTCTTCAGCAATTGCTACTACGCGTTGCTGTGGTAGGAGCTGATCCCGCATTTTCTCGAACTATATAAGAAAAAGAGATCAATATGAATATCAATCATGATAACATAAAGTGACGGTAATAAAAATAATGTTATGAATGTATTGCTTACATTGACTCTATAATCATTCAGCTCACTGGTAAACGTGCGAATAAACTCGCAAACATAGAATCCACATAGATTCGTCTTCGGTGGCTGTCTCGCGTACTTTACGAGAATAGAATTCAATCAAAATAATAATCCAGCATCATAATTGTATTGAAACTAGAAGTAAAGAGATGCGCGTACTACTTACCGAGACCGGCTTAAACGTCAGTTTCTCAGTAAAGTCACTCGTAACCGTACTCTTGAACTGGTTCCAAACCCTACCTGATAAAGAAAATGAATGAGTTATTTATTACGTGATATCTCAGGAAATCAACGAAAGAGACCGTTGTAGCGCAAAAATTACCTCTGGAGCATGTCCCGCATGTCACTAAACTGTTCCAGGGGTCTCTTTAATGGGTCCATGACTTCAACTCTTCCCTTATCAAGTTGAATGTCCATGAGAATCCAGTGGAAACTGTACACGTTTATATATACATCAGTAACTCATCAATTACATTTAACATCGAGTAAGCAAAAGAGAATGTGTACAATAGAGTAAGACACTCACGCGAAATTGTAAGGAAACAGTATGTGGTCATAGAAATTTTGCTCCGTTAGAAACCTTAGAAGGTTTTCCTGTGTGTCCTCGGGTTTATCCTTTAGCGTCCGACAATGTATTTTATCTGGGTCAATGAACCCAACACTGACGATTGACCTTGTTTTACATTCCATGATCTTCATTCTGCATAATAATAGAGTACAAAAGGATATAATTAGGATAATTACATGCAATGAACTGAACAACTGAAAAAAATGAACAGCTTATATATAGACAATGAATTCAACAACTTACAGACAATAGCAACTCATGAGACTTTTGTCGAGGGCGTCGAAAATGTATAACTGGAAGAGTTCTAGAAACTCAACATGGACCTCTTCTTCTCGGAAGTAGTAGTCATGTGGGACTTTCGCCACGATCATTATTCTCTCCTCCTTTACGGCTTTCAAGTACCATTTATGTAAACTACGCATTTGTGTTGGCAGTTGTTGGAACTGCTCAAAGCTGACCAGAGGCTTCCCTGGGACATATGTAGGGACTACCTGAGCCTTGGGTAACTTGTCGTCCTGGAAACCTAGCAATTCCTCAACAGTCACATTCATAGAGGCCGCAAGCTTCGCAGCTTCTTCCATATTCTGCTGGGGAATGTCATGGGATACCACCTTGAGGGATTGATTTTTTGGCCTGTTCCCCGAGCTGGGGGACATCCTTTCTTTTAACGGTTGCACTTTGACTTGATGATTTGCTCCCGCTTGCACTTCTACTTGTTTTGCTCTTCTTCACTTCCTTCTGAAGTGTGCGTCGATAGTCATCTGGCTTATGGTGCAAGTCATATTGCGATTTTGTGTTCAGAAAAGAAAGTGCATACGCTTTTTGCTTCTCGGTGTATACCGGGCGGGCTCGGGTTTCTTCTTTTGAAGCTGCGCAACACATTTGGCCTTTACGATCATGTCGGATTCCTTGTCAGTACGATCGTAAGGTCTGATAGGAAGATTCTTATGAGGTACTCTTGGGAGGGGTGACATTTGTCGTTTTGGGCTCCTGCGTCGTTTAGTACTAATCGGAGGTTGCGGCGGAGATCGAGATGGACTCGGGCTGTGGTGGTCGTAGTCATGGGGTGGGCTTCTTGGAGGTGATGGAGGTGAAGGTGACATGCGACCACTCGGAGGCGGTGTTGGCTTTGGCGTCCAGCCTGGAAGCTTGATGTTGTTCTTGTCCCATAGAATGATACCACCCAGTATTTCTCCGAGTGTCCTCTCACCTTCAGGTCCAGGGATGTCAAGCTCCATTGAGTCCCACCCCATTGCGATTTCATCCACACCAACTTTAGCATAGCCAGCTGGAATCTCACGGCCATGCCAGCGTGCGCCAGGTGGACAAGGTAAAGCACATCCGACCGCCACCTTGATGGATAGGTTCTTCACCTTCTGATGGAGCTCACAAGATGCCTGCTCCTTGATTCCATCCACGGGGTAGCCGGGACCGCCATCTACCATACGTGCATCGTCAGAAGGGACCTCCGATTCAGCTACGCTGCTTTTCCGTTGAGATGGGACGGCGGTAATATCGAGTACAGGATCTTGCAGGCGCGCTGCTCCTCGAAGTTCGTCAATCTGTTGCTGATGCATTCGAAGTGTTTCTAGCAACTCGGTGAACTTGTCTCCCTCCTCCTCCTGCCGTCGCCTCTTTGCTCTCTCTCGGATCCTATAAGTATCTCTGTCTTTGGGAAACCCCATCTCCCACGTATAACTAGGGCCAAGGCCTCGTACACGTCCTCCACGTTCATCATTCCCGAGGACCTTTGTCAGCAAGTCTTTCTCTCTATCGGGACGGAACTTTGTTGTCCCCGCTTTAATCTCCTTCACCACTTTCTGCCATGTATCCCGGGGTATCCTAATCCCGTCACTGCAAATAAGGTCCCCTGTACTTTCGTCATACTCACTCCCATGCCCAAGGAACCAATTCCTTGCCCTCAGATCCCATTCTTCGCGTATTGGTTCTGGAGTGATCCCTTTTGCAAGCAGCTCATTCTCTTTAGCATCCCACTTTGGCATGGCAGCCGCGTAGCCCCCTGGCCCCAGGTGATGGTGATATTTCTTCATCGCGGCATTTTTCTTGTTTTTTTCCGACATTTCCATAGCAGGTTGTGACTCCTTGTACTTCACAAATGCATCCCAGTCAGCCTGCTGCTTCGTTAGATAGCATTCAAATTTAGGAGTCTTCTTCGTCTTCTGATACTTTTGCCATAATGCTTTCTTCCAGTTCTTGAATAGTTCGGCCATCTTCGTAAGAGTCCACTGCTTGACTTTCTTCCTCAATGCAGCTGTGTCGGCATCATCCTCACATTCTGGCAGGGTGAAATGTGTCATGAGGTCATTCCAAAGACCCTCTTTGCACCTGTCGGAGACATACTCACCCTCTTTCGCCCCTTTGGTCTTATTCCACTATCGAACGGTGATCGGGATGCGATCCCTAACCATAACTTCGCATTGTTGTTTAAATACAGTTTTAGCCTTTTCGGGTTCCACCGGTTCACCCCGTGGTGATACCCGCGTAATTGTATAACGCGTAGATGCGTCCAAATTTTTGGCCAGGCCTCGTTTGGAATATTTTTTGCTCGATGTGGAGGCCTAAGAGAAGAAACATTCGTCAATTTATATATATACAACTCAGTTAATGCATCTACTGATCACCAGACTTCATATATATACCTCGCCGTCGGCTTCTCCACCACCGGAGCCGTCGGCTTCTCCTTGATCATTTCGGTCAACCTCCTCTCCCTCACTGAAGGGGTTCAGATAAATCGACGGAGATTCGGGTGGATCAACATGGGGGTGTCGTTGATCATATCCTCGAGAATTTCTTCCTGTGCAAGGTCTCTCTAGATTGGATCCATAGTTTCTACAAAATGCACAAAATAACATTTTTCATTCAATATTGCTGCATAAAATAATACGAAACAATAATATGAACACGCAATTTGCTACCACCCTAAGTCTGGGGGCCCACGTGTAGGGGTTCGCAGCATGGAAAACAAAAATTTTCTATCGCATACAAACAAACAAGCCAAGATCTATCTACTAGATTGTAGCAACGAGTCGATGGAATAACTCACCCTCGAAGATTCCAAAGTGTTTAACGAGAGCAGATTCTCGTGGGTGATGTAGTCGTACTCTTTCCGATCTCAAGATCGCGTAGACGATCCTTCCAGCGCCACGTTCCAGCAGCGCTCCCGCAGTCGGTCACACGTTCGGTACTCGACGAAGACCTTCCTCTCCCTTGTTCCAGCAGGCAGCGGAGGTTGTAGCACTCTCCTCGCGATTCCGGCAGCACAACGGCGTGGTACCGGAGGTAGAGGGGAGATCCCGCAGGGCTTCGCCTTAAGCCGGTGCGAGTATGGTGGAGCTTATGAGAGAGGCTATTAGTGGTCTAGTAATTAGACACACCAATTAGAGGGCTCTAAACCAATTAGAAGGCTCTAAACCGAATAGCTCTAAACCGGGGTCTAGATCTAGGGTTTAGTTTAGAGGATAGGAAACTTGTGTTGTGTCTAGAGGAGGAGGCCCTGCCCCTCCTTTTATAGGTGGGAGGGCCGGCGCCATGGGGAGGAGTTCCTCCCCAACTCGGCCTAGGGAGGTGCGCCGGCCTAGGGGAGGAACCCTCCTCCAACTCGGCCTCCACCTCTCCTCCTCTTTCTCCACTTTCCGAAACTGGCAGTTTGACCGAAAACTGGCAGTTTGACTTTTCCAATTAGGATTTGAATTAACCCTTTATTTCGGACAGCGAGAACACTTAGTACATGATGCAATCATTCCAACATGCAATGACACATTCATGTACCCCTTCCCCCCCGGAGTGCCGGACATTCCGGGACCTTCTAGAATGTTCCCGATGAAAACACCGGAACCATTCCCCAACTCCGAAACGGGACTTTCCTTATATGAATCTTATTCTCCGGACCATTCCGGATCACCTCGTGATATCCCGGATCCCATCCGAGACTCCGAACAACATTCGGTCTCTTTCTCATAATACCATAACTACTCAAACAACGTCGAATCCTTAAGTGTGTCTCCCTACGGTTCGTGAATTATGCGGACATGATCGAGACACTTCTCCGAACAATAACCAATAGAGGAATCTGGAAATTCATATGGCTCCCACATATTTCTACGATTACTTTGCGATCGAATGAACCACTTACATACGATACCAATTTCCCTTTGTCTCACGATATGTTACTTATCCGAGGTTATGATCTTCGGTATCTCTGCATACCTAGTTCAACCTCGTTACTGATAAGTACTCTTTTCTCGTTCCCGTGATATGTGATCCCTTGTGACCCAGTCACATGCTTGCAAGCTAATTGGATGACATTTCACCGAGAGGGCCCAGAGAATATCTATCCGTCATATGGATGGACAAATCCCACTCTTGATCCATGTGTTTCAACCAATACTTTCCGAACACTCAATACCACCTTTATAGCCACCCTGTTACGGTGTGGTGTTTGATGACATCAAAGCATCCATCCAGTAAAGGTGATATGCATGATCTCATGGTCGAAGGAATTAGGTTACTATGTATCAGAAAGCATATAGCAATTGAACTATTGAAATGACTTGATCTTTATGCTACGCTTATCTATAGGAGTATGTCCACCATATCATTCTCCTAACGATATGATCTTGTTGTTAATAACATCTCAATGTTCATGATAGGGAAACCACAATCATCTATTAACCAACAAGCTAGTGAAGTATAGAGGCTATACTAGGGACTTCAATTTAAGTTTACAATTCACACAAGTATTAATGTTTCCTTGTTAATACTATTATAGCATGAATATAAACATTTATCATAAACACAAAGATATAATAATAACTATATTTATTATTGCCTCTAGGGCATATCTCCAACAGTCTCCCACTTGCACTAGAGTCATCTAATCTAGATTACATGGTAATATACCGAACACCCATGGCAGTTTGGTGTTGGTCATGTTTTGCCCTCGGGAGAGGTTTAGTCAACGGATCCGCCACATTCAGATCTGTGTGTACTTTGCAAATCTTTATATCCCCATCCTGGATATGTTCTCGAATAGCGTGAAAACGTAGCTTGATATGCTTCAGCTTCTTGTGTGACCTTGGTTCTTGCGCATTGGCTATGGCGCCCATGTTATCACAGTAGATAGACATTGGGTCCAGCGCACTAGGAACCACACCCAGCTCTGTAATGAACTCTTTCATCCATATCGCTTCTTGTGAAGCCTCCGAAGCAGCCATGTATTCCGATTCAGTTGAAGATCTCGCCACAACGCTTTGCTTTGCACTCCTCCAGCTAACTGCTGCACCATTCAAAATAAATACGTATCCAGATTGTGATTTAGAATCATCCGGATCAGTGTTCCAACTAGCATCGGTGTAACCATTAACAACGAGCTGTTCATCACCTCCATAAGAAAGAACCATATCCTTAGTTCTTCTCAAGTACTTAAGGATGTTTTTGACCGCTGTCCAATGATCCACTCCTGGATCACTTTGATATCTGCTAGTTAAACTAACAGCATATGCAATGTCGGGTCTAGTACATAGCATGGCATACATTAGAGATCCTATGGCTGAGGCATAGGGAGTCTTACTCATCCTTTCTCTATCTTCTGCCGATGTCGGACTTTGAGTTTTACTCAAGGTCGTATTGGGCAACATGGGCAAGAACCCTTTCTTGCTATCTTCCATTCCAAACCTCTTTAGAACTTTGTCCAAATATGTACTTTGTGACAATGATATTTGGCGTTTCGATCTATCTCTATAAATCTTTATGCCTAATATGTAAGCTGCTTCGCCAAGATCCTTCATTGAAAAACTATTATTCAAATACTCTTTGACACTATTAAGAAGGTCTACATCATTCCCAATCAACAATATGTCATCCACATACAGTATTAAGAATGCTACAGAGCTCCCACTCACTTTCTTGTAAATACAAGCTTCTCCATAAGTTTGTATAAAACCAAAACTTTTGATTACCTTATCAAAACGTTGATTCCAACTTCGGGATGCCTGCTTCAATCCATAGATGGACCGTTGAAGCTTGCATACCTTGTTAGCGTCTTTAGGATCGACAAAACCTTTGGGTTGTATCATATACAACTCTTCATCAATGTCTCCATTGAGGAATGCTGTTTTGACATCCATCTGCCATATCTCATAATCATAATATGCAGCGATTGCTAACATAATCCTCACAGACTTTAGCTTCGCTACCGGTGAGAAAGTCTCATCGTAGTCAACTCCTTGAATTTGTCGAAACCCTTTTGCGACAAGTCGAGCTTTATAGACAGTAACATTACCATCAGCATCTGTTTTCTTCTTGAAAATCCATTTGTTCTCGACAGCCTTCCGGCCATCCGGTAAGTCCACCAAAGTCCATACTTGGTTTTCGTACATGGATCCAATCTCGGATTTCATGGCTTCTTGCCATTTATTGGAATCTGGGCTCATCATCGCTTCCTCATATGTCTCGGGGTCATCGGTGTTGTCCACCAACATGACATTCATAACGGAATCATACCAATCTGGAGTGGTACGAGTTCTCGTTGACCTCCGAGGCTCTGTAGCAACTTCAACCGAAGTTTCATGATCACCATCATTAGCTTCCTCTCTTATTGGTGCAGGCACCACAGGAACTTCTTCCGGTGCTGCGCTACTCGCAATTTCGAGAGAAGGTTCGACAACCTCGTCGAGTTCTACTATCCTTCCAGTCACTTCTTTCGAGAGAAATTCCTTCTCTAGAAAGGATCCATTCTTGGCAACGAAGATTTTGCCTTCGGATCTATGATAGAAGGTATACCCAATAGTTTCCTTCGGGTATCCTATGAAGACGCATTTTTCCGCTTTGGGTTCAAGCTTGTCCGGCTGTAACTTCTTTACATAGGCTTCGCATCCCCAAACTTTAAGGAACGACAATTTAGGTTTCTTCCCAAACCATAATTCATACGGTGTCGTTTCAACGGATTTAGATGGTGCCCTATTTAAAGTGAATGCGGCTGTTTCTAATGCATAACCCCAAAATGTTAGCGGTAAATCTGTAAGTGACATCATAGAACGAACCATATCTAAGAGAGTTCGATTACGACGTTCAGACACACCATTACGCTGTGGTGTTCCCGGCGGTGTCAATTGTGAAAGTATTCCGCACTTCTTTAAATGCTCGCCAAACTCGTAACTTAGATATTCACCTCCACGATCAGAACGTAGAAATTTAATCTTCTTGTTACGTTGATTCTCTACCTCACTTTGAAACTCCTTAAACTTCTCGAAAGTTTCGGACTTATGTTTCATGAAATAGATATACCCATATCTACTCAAGTCATCCGTGAAGGTAAGAACATAACGATAACCACTGCGCGATGCTACACTCATTGGACCACACACATCGGTATGTATGATTTCCAATAAGTCTGTAGCTCGCTCCATTATACCAGAAAATGGAGTCTTAGTCATTTTACCCATCAGACATGCCTCGCATCTTTCAAGTGATTCAAAATCAAGTGATTCAAGAAGTCCATCGGAATGGAGTTTCTTCATACGCTTCACTCCAATGTGACCAAGACGACAGTGCCACATATAGGTCGAATTATCGCTTGATTTCAAACGTTTAGCTTCAATGTTATTAAGATGTGTATTTCTACTATCGAGATTCAATAAGAATAGACCATCTATCAAAGGTGCATGTGCGTAAAACATATTACTCATATAAATCGAACAACCATTATTCTCTGATTTAAACAAGTAACCGTCTCGCAATAAACAAGATCCTGATATAATGTTCATGCTCAACGCAGGCACCAAATAACAATTATTTAAGTATAAAACTAATCCCGATGGTAGATGAAGAGGTAGCGTGCCGACCGCGATCACATCAACCTTTGATCCGTTTCCCACACGCATCGACACCTCGTTCTTCGCTAGCTTCCGTTTATTCTGCAGCTCCTGTTTCGAGTTACAAATATGAGCAACCGAACCAGTATCAAATACCCAGGCACTACTACGAATACTAGTGAGATACACATCAATAACATGTATATCAAATATACCTTTCTTCTTGATGTTGCCGTTCTTCAAATCCGCCAAGTACTTTGGGGAATTCCGCTTCCAGTGACCTTCTCCCTTGCAGTAAAAGCACTCAGTTTCAGGCTTAGGTCCAGCCTTGGTCTTCTTCGTTGGCATGGTAACTTTCTTACCACCCTTCTTGAAGTGTCCCTTTTGCTTAGACTTGCCTTTCTTGAATTTGGTGGTCTTATTGACCATCAACACTTGGTGCTCTTTCTTGATCTCCACTTCTGCAGATTTTAACATAGCAAATAGTTCTGGCAACTCTTTGTTCATGTTCTGCATGTTGTAGTTCATCACAAAGTTCTTGTAACTTGGTGGTAGTGATTGGAGGATGCGGTAAACTCCCAAAGTATTAGGAATCACTATACCCAAGCTTTGAAGTTTATTCGCGTGCCCAGACATTTTAAGCACATGCTCACTGACGGAGCTACCCTCTTCCATCTTGCAGTTAAAGAACTTTTCAGAAGCTTCATAACTTTCAATTGCCGCATGAGTCTCAAAAATTAATTTGAGATCCTCGACAATATCATATGGATCTGACTCTTCAAACCTTTTCTGAAGCTCCGATTCTAAACCATACAAGATAGCACACTGAACTATGGAGTACTGATTCTTCCGAGCGAGGTAAACATTCTTTACTTCATCGGTAGCATCAGCTGCAGGTGGGTCACCTAGCGGTGCATCCAGCACATAGGTCAAATTACCAGCTGTGAGGACAATCCTCAAATTGCGGAACCAATCCGCGAAGTTGCTTCCATTGTTTTTCAACTTTTCTTTCTCTAGGAACGCATTAAAATTGATGGTAGGGGCTGCCATTGATCTACAACATATTTGCAATAGTTTAGACTAAGTTTATGACAAATTGAGTTCAAATTAATTAATGAAATTAAACTAGGTGAACTCCCACTCAAAACAACATCCCTCACATTGTTTTAGTGATCACACGAACCAAATCTACTATATCAACACCGATCATCACGAGAGCCGATATAGTTTTAATGGCGAACAATCATCATGTTCATCATATCTACTATATGATTCATGCTTTGCCTTTCGGCGATCCGTGTTCCTGAGGCCATGTCTGTACATGCTAGGCTCGTCAAGATCAAACCTTAGCTACCGCATAAGCAAATCTGGCTTGCTTACGTTGTATTCACCCGCGGAATCAAAGACACCCGATCATCACGTGGTGCTTCGAAGCAACAAGCTTTGGCAACGGTGCATACTAAGGGTGAACACTTTAGAACTTGAAATTTATGTGCATGAGGGATCATCTTATAATGCTACCGTCGTCTACTAAGCAATACAAGATGCATAAAGGATTAACATCACATGCAATTCATAATATGTGATATGATATGGCCTTTCTTCTTTGTGCTTCCGATCTCCATCTTCAAGCACGAATATGATCTCCATCATCACCGGCATAGCATCAAGGTCAATGACGCTTCTTCATGGTTGTCGTCCACCAGCTTCAACTATTACAACTATTTTGAATAGACACGCAGGTCTTAACAGAAATTAAAAACAACCATATGGCTCCTGCCGGTTGCCAACTTACAATAAGGAACATTGCATACATCAAATATAATCACAATCATGGCCATATCACATCACTGCACACCCCTGCAAAACAAAGTTAGACGCTTCTACTTTCTTTGCATATTTTACGTGGTTTGGGGCTTTCCATAAGTGTCGTTCTAACCTACGAACAAGAACCACAACATTGATACTAGCATTGTTGATTACCCGTTGTAAATTGGATCTTTACTATGCTAGGAGAAACAGGCACCCGCAAAGCCACTTATGCAATACAAGTTGCATGTTAAGCGTGGAGCAAGTCTCATGAACGATGTCATGTAAGGTTAGCCCGGGCCGCTTCATCCCAACATACCGCAAGATGCAAAGTACACAAAAAGCAATCTACAATAAAAGCATCAACGCCCACAATGACCATTGTGTTCTACTCGTGCAACAGATCTACATATAGACACGGCTCTGATACCACTGTAGGGGTTCGCAGCATGGAAAACAAAAATTTTCTATCGCATACAAACAAACAAGCCAAGATCTATCTACTAGATTGTAGCAACGAGTCGATGGAATAACTCACCCTCGAAGATTCCAAAGTGTTTAACGAGAGCAGATTCTCGTGGGTGATGTAGTCGTACTCTTTCCGATCTCAAGATCGCGTAGACGATCCTTCCAGCGCCACGTTCCAGCAGCGCTCCCGCAGTCGGTCACACGTTCGGTACTCGACGAAGACCTTCCTCTCCCTTGTTCCAGCAGGCAGCGGAGGTTGTAGCACTCTCCTCGCGATTCCGGCAGCACAACGGCGTGGTACCGGAGGTAGAGGGGAGATCCCGCAGGGCTTCGCCTTAAGCCGGTGCGAGTATGGTGGAGCTTATGAGAGAGGCTATTAGTGGTCTAGTAATTAGACACACCAATTAGAGGGCTCTAAACCAATTAGAAGGCTCTAAACCGAATAGCTCTAAACCGGGGTCTAGATCTAGGGTTTAGTTTAGAGGATAGGAAACTTGTGTTGTGTCTAGAGGAGGAGGCCCTGCCCCTCCTTTTATAGGTGGGAGGGCCGGCGCCATGGGGAGGAGTTCCTCCCCAACTCGGCCTAGGGAGGTGCGCCGGCCTAGGGGAGGAACCCTCCTCCAACTCGGCCTCCACCTCTCCTCCTCTTTCTCCACTTTCCGAAACTGGCAGTTTGACCGAAAACTGGCAGTTTGACTTTTCCAATTAGGATTTGAATTAACCCTTTATTTCGGACAGCGAGAACACTTAGTACATGATGCAATCATTCCAACATGCAATGACACATTCATGTACCCCTTCCCCCCCGGAGTGCCGGACATTCCGGGACCTTCTAGAATGTTCCCGATGAAAACACCGGAACCATTCCCCAACTCCGAAACGGGACTTTCCTTATATGAATCTTATTCTCCGGACCATTCCGGATCACCTCGTGATATCCCGGATCCCATCCGAGACTCCGAACAACATTCGGTCTCTTTCTCATAATACCATAACTACTCAAACAACGTCGAATCCTTAAGTGTGTCTCCCTACGGTTCGTGAATTATGCGGACATGATCGAGACACTTCTCCGAACAATAACCAATAGAGGAATCTGGAAATTCATATGGCTCCCACATATTTCTACGATTACTTTGCGATCGAATGAACCACTTACATACGATACCAATTTCCCTTTGTCTCACGATATGTTACTTATCCGAGGTTATGATCTTCGGTATCTCTGCATACCTAGTTCAACCTCGTTACTGATAAGTACTCTTTTCTCGTTCCCGTGATATGTGATCCCTTGTGACCCAGTCACATGCTTGCAAGCTAATTGGATGACATTTCACCGAGAGGGCCCAGAGAATATCTATCCGTCATATGGATGGACAAATCCCACTCTTGATCCATGTGTTTCAACCAATACTTTCCGAACACTCAATACCACCTTTATAGCCACCCTGTTACGGTGTGGTGTTTGATGACATCAAAGCATCCATCCAGTAAAGGTGATATGCATGATCTCATGGTCGAAGGAATTAGGTTACTATGTATCAGAAAGCATATAGCAATTGAACTATTGAAATGACTTGATCTTTATGCTACGCTTATCTATAGGAGTATGTCCACCATATCATTCTCCTAACGATATGATCTTGTTGTTAATAACATCTCAATGTTCATGATAGGGAAACCACAATCATCTATTAACCAACAAGCTAGTGAAGTATAGAGGCTATACTAGGGACTTCAATTTAAGTTTACAATTCACACAAGTATTAATGTTTCCTTGTTAATACTATTATAGCATGAATATAAACATTTATCATAAACACAAAGATATAATAATAACTATATTTATTATTGCCTCTAGGGCATATCTCCAACACCACGAGCACTACCACATTAACCCTAAGTCCGGGGGCCCGCGAGCACCACCACCCTAACCCTAAGTTCGGCTGCCCGCGAGCACTACCACCCTAACCCTAAGTCCGGGGGGTCGCGAGCACCACCACCCTAACCCTAAGTCCGGCTACCCGCGAGCACTACCACCCTAACCCTAAGTGCGGGGCCCGCGATCACTACCACCCTAACCCTAAGTCCGGCTGCCCGCGAGCACTACCACCGTAACCCTAAGTCCGGGGGCCCGCGAGCACCACCACCCGTCCGGCTGCCCGCGAGCACTACCACCCTAACCCTAAGTGCGGGGCCCCGCGAGCACTACCACCCTAACCCTAAGTGTGGGGCCCGCGAGCACTACCACCCTAACCCTAGGTGCGGGGCCCGCGAGCACTACCACCCTAACCCTAAGTGCGGGGGCCCGCGAGCACCACCATACTATATACTACACTAACATATTATATAATAAACTAATTAACATACTACACTAATATATACTACTAAAAAAATAAAAAATACACTTTATATTACACTACTATATACTACTAAAAAATAAAAAAATATACTACACTAATTAACATACTACACTAATATGTAGTACTAAAAAAATACACTACTATATACTACTAAAAAATAAAAAAATACTACACTAATTAACATACTACACTAATATATACTACTAAAAATATAAAAAATACACTTTATATTACACTACTATATACTACTAAAAAATAAAAAAAAATATACTACACTAATTAACATACTACACTAATATATACTACTAAAAAATAAAAAATACACTTTATATTACACTACTATATACACTAATTAACATACTACAATAATTAGCATACTACACTAATATATAGTACTATATATTAAAAAAATACACTTTATATTATACTACTATATACTACTAAAATATAAAAAAATATACTACACTAATTAACATACTACACTAATATATACTACTATATATTAAACTACTAATATATTACACTACAAAAATAATATTACAATTCTACAAAAAAAAGAGGAGCCGCCGGCGCCTGGCTGGCTCGCCTGAGCCTGGCCGGCTCGCCTCCCCCTGGCCAGCTCGCGCCTGCGCCAGCTGCCAGCCGCCAGCCTCCACCCGCTGCGCGCGCGGTCGCCAGCCAGCCGCCAGCCTCCCCTGTTGCGCGCGTGGCCGTCGGCCTCCACCCGCTGCACGCACGGTCCCCAGGCGCCGTCGCCGGCCTCCACTTGCTGCGCGCGCGGCCGCACGCCAATCTACTGCGCTCGTCGGTATTACCTGGCCGACGGGGATGACGGCGGCTGGAGAGGCGGTGGTGCGGCGGCATTCATCGGTGACACGGTAGCGGCGCGGACGGGCAGCCTGCTGGCGTCGTTTCGTCTAGCTCGTGCGCAATTTCCCCCTGCAGTGAGTAGTGGAGATGGTGGGGGAGTGAAGGGGCGTGTGTAATAAGGAGAAGGCCTTTATCCCGGTCCGTATAACGAACCGGGACTAAAGACCCTTTAGTCCTAGTGCGTTATACGGACCGGGACTAAAGGTCCCCCCCTTTAGTCCTGGTGCGTGCCACCCACCGGGACTAAAGGGTTTTCAGCCCAGCCCAACAGGCGCGCGCCAACGCCACAACTTTAGTCCCAGTGTGTAGCACGCACCGGGACTAAAGGTCCCTTTTTCAAAAAAAATCACCCTGGGGCGCGCCTATTTAAAAAAAATTCAATTAGCATATTATTTAAACATTTGAATTTTACAGTTTTTGCATACTTATGAATTTGAGAAAAATTTCAACATGAAAGTTCTTGAATTTGAATAACTAATCCAAATCTATTTTCTGTTTTATAAAATAATTATTCTAACTAGTGAAACTAATAACCATTTTGCCATTTTTAATTTAAAAATGCATTAAATATTATATTTTGCATATTTTTAAATAAGTGATTCAAATCAATTTTCTGTTTTATAAAATAATTATTCTAACTAGTCAAACTATTAACCATTTTGCCATTTTCATGTAATTCCGACGCTTCGGTGGTCTTCCTCCGGCGAAACCCTAGACCGGATCGTCTACCCCGCCTTATTTTTTCCCGCTCGTTCTCTTCCGAATCATAGCCCCTTTAGGGTTTAGGGTTTAGGGTTTTTGGTTTAGGGTTTAGGGTTTAGGGTTTTCGGTTTAGGGTTTAGGTTTTTTAGTTTAGGGTTTTTAGTTTAGTGTTTAGGGTTTAGGGTTTAGGGTTCCCTCCTCTGACTTAGGGTTTAGGGTTTAGGGTTTAGACTCATATCTGCCACCTCTCTCCACTCTATCCCATGGCTTCCACCATACCTCTAACCCCAGGGAGGCGGAGATGGAGTCTTTCATGGGCTAGCAGGAAAATATTTTTCGAGGCGGAACTTCCGAAGATGCCATAGGGCGTGTGCACCAAGGGCATCTTCGAGAAGTTCCGCCACGGGAGATTTCCCAACCCTTTCCTCCATCCATGGGGATGAAACTCTCCATCCATGTTGGCTTGGTCGTTGCCATAGCACATCTAGACTCATATCTGCCGCCTCTCTCCACTCTATCTCATGGCTTCCACCATACCTCTAACCCCAGGGAGGCGGACATGGAGTCTTTCATGGGCTAGCAGGAAAATATTTTCCGAGGCTGAACTTCCGAAGATGCCATAGGGCGTGTGCACCAAGGGCATCTTCGAGAAGTTCCGCCACGGGAGATTTCCCAACCCCTTCCTCCATCCATGGGGATGAAACTCTCCATCCATGTTGGCTTGGTCGTTGCCATAGCACATCTAGACTCATATCTGCCGCCTCTCTCCACTCTATCTGATGGCTTCCACCATACCTCTAACCCCAGGGAGGCGGAGATGGAGTCTTTCACGGGCTAGCAGGAAAATATTTTCTGAGGCGGAACTTCCGAAGATGCCATAGGGCGTGTGCACTAAGGGCATCTTCGAGAAGTTCCGCCACGGGAGATTTCCCAACCCTTTCCTCCATCCATGGGGATGAAACTCTCCATCCATGTTGGCTTGTTGAGTTGCTTGCCATGGCGTATCGATGCTCCTTTTATAGGCACGGCGCCGTTTCTACTTTGTCTTCTTCCTCCGACAGGGCGTCGTGCGCTACATGCTTTATCTCATCGAGCAGTGCGTCCACCCACGCGTACTTATCCTACCAACAGCTTTAGTCCCGGTTTGTGTTGGAATTATGCCCTAGAGGCAATAATAAATATGTTATTATTATAATTCTTGTTCATGATAAAGTTTATATTCCATGCTAGAATTGTATTAAGCGGAAACATTAATACTTGTGTGGTTTGTGAACAACACCGTGTCCCTAGTACGCCTCTATGGACTAGCTCAATGATCAATGATGGTTAAGGTTTCCTAACCATTGACATGAGTTGTCAATTGATAATGAGATCATATCATTGGGAGAATGATATGGTGGACATACCCAAACTAAGCGAAGCAATTAGATCGTGTCATCGTGTTCGTCTTTGCAAAGCTTTTCTGATGTCAAATATTGTATTCCTTAGACCATGAGATAATACAACTCCCTGGTATCGGAAGAAAGCTTTGAGGTCATCAAACGTCATCCTATGAGAGGGTGATCATAAAGGTGTCTCTCAGGTGATCGGAAAGTATCTGTTGGGTTGTATGTATCGAGATGGAATTTGTCCTTCCCAAGTCGGAGAGATATACTTCGGGCCCACTCGGTAATCGATATCAACACCGCTTGCAAGCATGTGGTTAAGGAGTTAATCACAAAGTGATATCGGATTACGAAACGAGTAAAGTACTTGCTGTGAACGAGATTGAACTAGGTATGACGGTACCGACGATCGAATCTCGGGCAAGTAAAATATCGCGAGACGAAGGGAATATATATATATGGGATTGATTGAATCCTGGCATCGTGGTTCATCCGATATGATCATCGATGAATGTGTGGGAGTCAATATGGGTGCCCAGACCACGCTGTTGATTATTGATAGAAGATCATGTCTGCATATTCTCGAACCCGCAGGGTCACACACTTAACGTGTCTCGACGCTAGGATAGATTGGATACTTGGTTTATGAATTTTTGTTCGGAGTCTCGGATGGGATCCGGGATATCACGAGAGGTTCCGGAATGGTCCGGAGAATAAGATTCATATAAGGCAGTGCAGTTTTTGGAGTTCGGAATTGTTCCGGATTAATCGGTATTGTACCAGAAGCTTCTAGAACCTTCCGGAAGGGGGCCAACGTGGTCCCACCTTCCGGGAGGGGGCATGGGCCTATGAGGGAGTGTCCTGGCCGCATTGGGCCAGGGGCACAAGGCCCCATAGGGCCCAGCCGATCCTAGATAAGTTTAAATCGTTTAAACTAGGGATAAGATAGGGTTTCTAGAAGGGAGAGTTTAAATCGTTTAAACTAGAGATAGGCTTGGAGGATGGGCAAGGGCTGGCCGCACCCCCTCTATATATAGAGGGCTGGTGCGCCCCCTCCCTACCTCACACCTTCCTCCAAACCCTAGTTGCCCTGCTGCCCTCCTCTCTCCCTCCCGACTGTTTGTAGGCGAAGCCCTGCGGCAGAAATTCTCCACCATATACACCACGCCGTCGTGCTGTAGATCCAATCCATCTCTCCACCCTACTTGCTGGTCCGAGGAAGGAGGAGACGTCGAGGTGCTGCACGTGTGCATCTCACGGAGGCACCGCCACTTGTGGTGCTAGATCGGATCGGATCGCGAGAAGGAGAAGCGAGTACGACTACATCACCCACGTTCCGACGAACGTTCCGCTGTGCGAATCTTCAAGGGTATGAAGATCTAATCCAATCTCTCTCGTTGTTTGCATCTCCTAGATTATATCTTGGCTTTCCCTCTGTTCGCTTCCGTAGAAAATTTTGATTTACTATGCTGCAAAACCCTTCAGTGGTATCAGAGCTAGATCTATGCGTAGATGTGTTTCACGAGTAGAACGCAACATGGTTGTTGCGGGCGTTGATGTTTTCTGTTGCAAGCCTCTTGTTTGTGTTCTTCTTATGGCGCGGGATAGTGAGATTGAAGCGGTCCAGGCCAACCTTACGCGACGTCGTTCGCGAGACCGGCTCCGCACTTGACGTGTGGCTTGTACCACACATGCGGCTGGTGGATGTCAGTTTCTCTCACTATAGTTGTCATGGGATTAACACCGGAGTTCGGCAACCATAATATCACCGTTGTGGCTTTCCGTAGGTAAGAATCGTTCTTAGCATCTACTCCCATAAGCCACGTAAAACATGCAACAACAAAGTAGAGGCGTCTAACTTGTTTTTGCAGGGAGTGTTTTCTGTGATATGGTATGGCCCAAGATGTGATGTGTATATTGTATGCGATGATCATGTTTTGTAATGTTTCACGACTTGCATGTCGATGAGTACACAACCGGCAGGAGCCATATGGTTGTCTTTATAATTGTGTATGACCTGCGAGTCAACTTCTTATACGCCATGTAATAGCTTTACTTTATCGCTAAGTAGTTAGCAATAGTTGTAGTTGCTATTCGTGGTGGAGGCAATCATGGTGGAGTGATGGAGATCATGCCGGAACGCACAAGATGGAGATCATTGCGCGAATATTGGCTATACCATGTCACATAAAGTTATATGCATGTGATGTTTATCCTTTTATGTATATTATCATGCTTAGATCGCGACGGTAGCATTATAAGATGATTCCTCACTTAAAGATCAAGATAAAACTGTGTTCTCCCCATGTATGCACCGTTGCGAAAGTTCGTCGTGTCCAAGCATCACGTGATGATCGGGTGCTATAGACTCTACGCTCACATACAACGGGTGCAAGCCAGTTTTGCACACGCGGAAATACTTGGGTCTAACTTGACAAGCCTAGCATGTACAGACATGGCCTCGGAACACATGAACCGAAAGGTTAAGCATGAGTCATATGAATGATATGATCGACACTTCGTTGTCCACCATTGAAACCACATCTCTTCTCGTGAAGATCGGATTAGGTGTGGTGAATATGGATCGTGTTCACTAAACAACTTGAGGGATGTTGAATTTAGTGGGAGTTCATCTAGTAATTTGATTAAAAGTTGAACTAGTTATCATGAACATAGTCTAATTTGTACTTGCAAATATTGTAGATCACATGGCTAAGTCCAACTTCAACTTCAACATTTTTGCTGAGAAAGAAAAGCTTAAAAACAATGGGTCTAACTTCACCAACTGGTTCCGCAATCTGAGAATCATTCTCTCTGGCGGTCAAAAGGACTATGTCCTTGAGAAAGCGTTAGGTGATGCCCCTGCTGCAACTGCGCCAGCTGATGAGAAAGCTGTCTATCAGTCGCGCAAAGATGATTATGGTGTGATTAAGAGCACCATGTTGTTTGCTATGGAACCGGAACTTCAAAATCGTTTTGAAAACTATCCCGGGCCCTTTGAGATTCTCGAAGAGCTGAAAACCATGTTTCAGACTCAGGCCCGTTCTGAGAGATATGAGATCTCTGAGAAGTTCTTTAACTGCAAGATGGAGGAAGGGAGTTCCGTTAGTGAGCACGCCATTAAGATGTCGGGCTACACTCAACGCCTTGAGCAACTGGACTGCAAGATTCCAGAGGAGCTCAAGATTGACAGGGTTCTGCAATCACTCCCTCCCAGCTACAAAAGTTTTGTAGTGACTCATAATCAGATTGGTTCCACTGATATGATCACCGTGCTCTTCGCAAAGCTGAAGGCTGCGGAGGTGGACATCAAGAAGGATAATCATGTGTTGATGGTCAACAAGCCCTCCTTTAAGAAAGGTAAGGGTGCAAAGAAGCCCTTCAAGAAAGGCGGCGGCAAGCGCGTTGCCCCTGCTGAGAAGAAGCTCAAGTCTGGTCCTAAGCCGGACACTGAGTGCTTCTATTGCAAGGACAAGGGTCACTGGAAGCGCAACTGTCCGAAGTACTTAGCGGACAAGAAGGCTGGCACCATCAAAGGTATATTTGGTATACATGTTATTGATGTTTTCCTTACTAGCCCTCGTTGTAGTGCCTGGGTATTTGATACTGGTTCAGTTGCTAATATTTGTAACTCGAAACAGGAGCTACGGAATAGACGGCGGCTTGCGAGGGATGAGGTGACGATGCGCGTTGGCAACGGATCAAGAGTTGATGTGATGGCCGTCGGCACGCTCTCCTTAGTTTTACCTTCGGGATTAGTTTTAAACCTTAATAAATGTTATTATGTGCCTGCGTTGAGCATGAACATTATTTCTGGATCGTGTTTATTGCAAGACGGTTATTCATTTCAATTGGAGAATAATGGTTGTTCTATTTATATGAGTAACATCTTTTATGGTCATGCACCTCTTATGAATGGTTTATTTCTTCTAAATCTCGAAAGGGATGAAACACACATCCATAACATTGAGGCTAAGAGATGCAAAGTAGATAGTGATAATACTACTTATTTGTGGCATTGTCGTCTAGGTCATATTGGTGTAAAGCGCATGAAGAAACTCCATTCTGATGGACTTTTGGAGTCTCTTGATTTTGAATCATTTGACACATGCGAACCATGCCTCATGGGCAAGATGATCAAAACCCCGTTCTCCGGTATGATGGAGCGAGCAACGGACTTGTTGGAAATCATACATACCGATGTATGCGGACCGATGAGTGTTTCGACGCGCGGTGGATATCGCTATTTTCTCACTTTTACCGATGACTTAAATAGATATGGGTATATCTTTTTAATGAAACATAAATCTGAAACGTTTGAAAAGTTCAAAGAATTTCAGAATGAAGTAGAGAACCATCGTAACAGAAAGATTAAGTTTCTACGATCCGATCGTGGGGGCGAATATTTGAGTTATGATTTTCTCACGCATCTCAAAGCAAGTGGAATCGTTTCACAACTCACGCCACCCGGAACACCACAGCGCAATGGTGTGTCTGAACGCCGGAATCGAACCCTATTAGATATGGTCCGATCGATGATGTCTCTTACTGATTTGCCGTTATCATTTTGGGGTTATGCATTAGAAACCGCTGCATTCACTTTAAATAGGGCTCCATCTAAATCCGTTGAGACGACACCGTATGAACTATGGTTTGGTGCTAAACCTAAGTTGTCGTTTCTTAAAGTTTGGGGATGCGAAGCTTACGTCAAGAAGTTGATGCCGGACAAGCTCGAACCCAAAGCGGAGAAATGCGTCTTCATAGGATACCCTAAGGAAACTATTGGGTATGCCTTCTATCACAGAACCGAAGGCAAAGTGTTTGTCGCAAAGAACGGTTCCTTTCTTGAGAAGGAGTTTCTCTCGAAAGAAGTGAGTGGGAGGAAAGTAGAGCTAGACGAGGTTATTGAACCTTCTCTTGAATTGGAGAGTAGCGCAGCACCTGAAATTGTTCCAGTGCCGCCTACACCAACAATAGAGGAAGCAAATGACAAGGATCATGAAGCTTTGGACGATGCTGCTACTGAACGTCGCAGGTCGACAAGGTCGCGTGCCCCTCCTGAGTGGTACGGCAACCCTGTCTTGACTGTCTTGTTAGTAGAAGACAGTGAACCTACGAACTATGAGGAAGCGATGATGAGCCCAGACTCTGAGAAATGGCTAGAAGCCATGAAATCCGAATTGGGATCCATGAGCGAAAACCAAGTATGGACTTTGGTGGACCCTCCTAGCGACCGAAAGGCCGTTGAGTGCAAATGGATCTTCAAGAAGAAAACGGACGCGGATGGTAATGTTACCGTCTACAAAGCACGGCTTGTTGATAAAGGTTTTCAACAAGTTCAAGGTGTTGACTACGATGAGACTTTCTCTCCCGTAGCGATGTTTAAGTCCATTCGGATTTTATTAGCAATTGCTGCGTTTCATGATTATGAAATATGGCAAATGGATGTCAAGACTGCTTTCCTCAATGGCAACATTGATGAAGAGTTGTATATGATGCAACCCGAAGGTTTTGTCGATCCTAAGGATGCTGATAAAGTATGCAAACTTCAGCGTTCCATTTATGGACTGAAGCAAGCATCTCGGAGTTGGAACCTTCGTTTTGATCAAGTGATCAAGAGCTTTGGATTTGTTCCAAATTGCTACGAAGCTTGCATCTACAAGAAAGTGAGTGGGAGCTCGGTGACGTTTCTGGTACTATATGTGGATGACATATTGATTATTGGAAATGACATCAACATGCTTAACGATGTGAAGAGTTATTTGAACAAGTGTTTTTCAATGAAAGACCTAGGTGAAGCTGCTTATATATTGGGCATCAAAATCTATAGAGATAGACAAAGACGCCTGATAGCTTTAAGCCAGAGTACATACCTAGACAAAGTTCTGAAAAGGTTCAGAATGGATAAGGCATTGAAAGGTTCAGTGCCTATGTTGTCAGGTAAGATATTGAGCAAGGCTCAGTGTCCAGCTACGGTAAATGATAGGGAAGCTATGAGCAAAGTGCCTTATGCCTCGGCCATAGGTTCCATCATGTATGCCATGCTGTGTACTAGACCGGATGTGTCCAATGCTCTTAGTTTGACGAGCAGATATCAAAGTGATCCAGGAGTGGAACACTGGACAGCCGTGAAGAACATCCTAAGGTACCTAAATAGGACTAAAGCAATGTTCTTAGTCTATGGGGGTGATGAACAGCTCGTCGTAAAAGGTTACGTCGATGCTAGTTTCGACACCGACAAGGATGATGCTAAATCTCAGACAGGATACGTGTATATTTTGAATGGAGGAGCTGTGAGCTGGAGAAGCTGCAAGAAAAGCGTGGTCGCGGGATCTACAGTAGAAGCGGAATACATGGCTGCTGCAGAAGCATCAAGTGAAGGAGTTTGGATCAGAAACTTCATCACTGAGCTTGGCGTGGTTCCAAGTGCATTGGACCCACTGGAGATATTGTGTGACAACACTGGCGCCATAGCACTCGCTAAGGAACCAAGATATCATCCAAAGACCAAGCATATCAACCGCAAGTTTCATATAATCCGAGATTATATAGCAGATGGAGATCTGAAGATCAGCAAAGTACATACAGATCTGAATGTCGCAGATCCATTGACTAAACCTCTTCCATGTGTAAAACATGATCAGCACCTTAGTGCCATGGGTGTAAGATTGTTGCCAAATGTAAACTAGATTATTGACTCTAGTGCAAGTGGGAGACTATTGGAATTATGCCCTAGAGGCAATAATAAATATGTTATTATTATAATTCTTGTTCATGATAAAGTTTATATTCCATGCTAGAATTGTATTAAGCGGAAACATTAATACTTGTGTGGTTTGTGAACAACACCGTGTCCCTAGTACGCCTCTATGGACTAGCTCATTGATCAATGATGGTTAAGGTTTCCTAACCATGGACATGAGTTGTCAATTGATAATGAGATCATATCATTGGGAGAATGATATGGTGGACATACCCAAACTAAGCGAAGCAATTAGATCGTGTCATCGTGTTCGTCTTTGCGAAGCTTTTCTGATGTCAAATATTGTATTCCTTAGACCATGAGATAATACAACTCCCTGGTATCGGAAGAAAGCTTTGAGGTCATCAAACGTCATCCTATGAGAGGGTGATCATAAAGGTGTCTCTCAGGTGATCGGAAAGTATCTGTTGGGTTGTATGTATCGAGATGGAATTTGTCCCTCCCAAGTCGGAGAGATATACTTCGGGCCCACTCGGTAATCGATATCAACACCGCTTGCAAGCATGTGGTTAAGGAGTTAATCACAAAGTGATATCGGATTACGGAACGAGTAAAGTACTTGCTGTGAACGAGATTGAACTAGGTATGAGGGTACCGACGATCGAATCTCGGGCAAGTAAAATATCGCGAGACGAAGGGAATATATATATGGGATTGATTGAATCCTGGCATCGTGGTTCATCCGATATGATCATCGATGAATGTGTGGGAGTCAATATGGGTGCCCAGACCCCGCTGTTGATTATTGATAGAAGTGTTGGAATTATGCCCTAGAGGCAATAATAAAGATGTTATTATTATAATTCTTGTTCATGATAAAGTTTATATTCCATGCTAGAATTGTATTAAGCGGAAACATTAATACTTGTGTGGTTTGTGAACAACACCGTGTCCCTAGTACGCCTCTATGGACTAGCTCATTGATCAATGATGGTTAAGGTTTCCTAACCATGGACATGAGTTGTCAATTGATAATGAGATCATATCATTGGGAGAATGATATGGTGGACAGACCCAAACTAAGCGAAGTAATTAGATCGTGTCATCGTGTTCATCTTTGCGAAGCTTTTCTGATGTCAAATATTGTATTCCTTAGACCATGAGATAATACAACTCCCTGGTATCGGAAGAAAGCTTTCAGGTCATCAAACGTCATCCTATGAGAGGGTGATCATAAAGGTGTCTCTCAGGTGATCGGAAAGTATCTGTTGGGTTGTATGTATCGAGATGGAATTTGTCCCTCCCAAGTCGGAGAGATATACTTCGGGCCCACTCGGTAATCAATATCAACACCGCTTGCAAGCATGTGGTTAAGGAGTTAATCACAAAGTGATATCGGATTATGGAACAAGTAAAGTACTTTCTGTGAACGAGATTGAACTAGGTATGACGGTACCGACGATCGAATCTCAGGCAAGTAAAATATCGCGAGACGAAGGGAATATATATATGGGATTGATTGAATCCTGGCATCGTGGTTCATCCGATATGATCATCGATGAATGTGTGGGAGTCAATATGGGTGCCCAGACCCCGCTGTTGATTATTGATAGAAGATCATGTCTGCATATTCTCGAACCCGCAGGGTCACACACTTAACGTGTCTCGACGCTAGGATAGATTGGATATTTGGTTTATGAATTTTTGTTCGGAGTCTCGGATGGGATCCGGGATATCACGAGAGGTTCCGGAATGGTCCGGAGAATAAGATTCATATAAGGCAGTGCAGTTTTTGGAGTTCGGAATTGTTCCGGATTAATCGGTATTATACCGGAAGCTTCTAGAACCTTCCGGAAGGGGGCCAACGTGGTCCCACCTTCCGGGAGGGGGCATGGGCCTATGAGGGAGTGTCCTGGCCGCATTGGGCCAGGGGCACAAGGCCCCATAGGGCCCAGCCGATTCTAGATAGATTTAACTCGTTTAAATCTAGAGATAGAATTTCTAGATAAGGGAAAGTTTAAATCGTTTAAACTGGAGATAGAACCCTATCCCCCCACTCCTCCTTATCCCTTGGCCGCCGGCCCAAGGCTTGGAGGAGGGGCTAGGGCTGGCCGCCTCCTCCCCCTCTATATATAGAGGGCTAGGGCGCCCCTCCTCCACACACCTTCCTCCAAACCCTAGTTGCCCTGCTGCCCTCCTCTCTGCCTCCCGACTGTTTGTAGGCGAAGCCCTGCGGCAGAAATTCTCCACCATATACACCACGCCGTCGTGCTGTAGATCCAATCCATCTCTCCACCCTACTTGCTGGTCCGAGGAAGGAGGAGACGTCGAGGTGCTGCACGTGTGCATCTCACGGAGGCACCGCCACTTGTGGTGCTAGATCAGATCGGATCGCGAGGAGGAGAAGAGAGTATGACTACATCACCCACGTTCCGACGAACGTTCCGCTGTGCGAATCTTCAAGGGTATGAAGATCTAAACCAATCTCTCTCGTTGTTTGCATCTCCTAGATTAGATCTTGGCTTTCCCTCTGTTCGCTTCCGTAGAAAATTTTGATTTACTATGCTGCGAAACCCTTCAGTGGTATCAGAGCTAGATCTATGCGTAGATGTGTTTCACGAGTAGAACGCAACATGGTTGTTGCGGGCGTTGATGTTTTCTGTTGCAAGCCTCTTGTTTGTGTTCTTCTTATGGCGCGGGATAGTGAGATTGAAGCGGTCCAGGCCAACCTTACGCGACGTCGTTCGCGAGACCGGCTCCGCACTTGACGTGTGGCTTGTACCACACATGCGGCTGGTGGATGTCAGTTTCTCTCACTATAGTTGTCATGGGATTAACACCGGAGTTTGGCAACCATAATATCACCGTTGTGGCTTTCCGTAGGTAAGAATCGTTCTTAGCATCTACTCCCATAAACCACGTAAAACATGCAACAACAAAGTAGAGGCGTCTAACTTGTTTTTGCAGGGAGTGTTTTCTGTGATATGGTATGGCCCAAGATGTGATGTGTATATTGTATGCGATGATCATGTTTTGTAATGTTTCACGACTTGCATGTCGATGAGTACACAACCGGCAGGAGCCATATGGTTGTCTTTATAATTGTGTATGACCTGCGAGTCAACTTCTTATACGCCATGTAATAGCTTTACTTTATCGCTAAGTAGTTACCAATAGTTGTAGTTGCTATTCGTGGTGGAGGCAATCATGGTGGAGTGATGGAGATCATGCCGGAACGCACAAGATGGAGATCATTGCGCGAAGATTGGCTATACCATGTCACATAAAGTTATATGCATGTGATGTTTATCCTTTTTATGTATCTTATTATGCTTAGATCGCGACGGTAGCATTATAAGATGATTCCTCACTTAAAGATCAAGATAAAAGCTGTGTTCTCCCCAAGTATGCACCGTTGCGAAAGTTCGTCGTGTCCAAGCATCACGTGATGATCGGGTGCTATAGAATCTACGCTCACATACAACGGGTGCAAGCCAGTTTTGCACACGCGGAAATACTTGGGTCTAACTTGACGAGCCTAGCATGTACAGACATGGCCTCGGAACACAAGAACCGAAAGGTTAAGCATGAGTCATATGAATGATATGATCGACACTTTGTTGTCCACCATTGAAACCACATCTCTTCTCGTGAAGATCGGATTAGGTGTGGTGAATTTGGATCGTGTTCACTAAACAACTTGAGGGATGTTGAATTTAGTGGGAGTTCATCTAGTAATTTGATTAAGTTGAACTATTTATCATGAACATAGTCTAAATTGTACTTGCAAATACTGTAGATCACATGGCCAAGTCCAACTTCAACTTCAACGTTTTTGCTGAGAAAGAAAACCTTAGAAACAATGGGTCTAACTTCACCAACTGGTTCCGAAATCTAAGAATCATTCTGTCTGGCGGACAAAAGGACTATGTCCTTGAGAAAGCGTTAGGTAACCCCCCTGATGCAACTGCGCCGGCTGATGAGAAAGCTGTCTATCAGTCGTGCAAAGATGATTATGGTGTGATTAAGAGCACCATGTTGTTTGCTATGGAACCGGAACTTCAAAATCGTTTTGAAAACTATCCCGGGCCCTTTGAGATTCTCGAGGAGCTGAAAACCATGTTTCAGACTCAGGCCCGTTCTGAGAGATATGAGATCTCTGAGAAGTTCTTTAACTGCAAGATGGAGGAAGGGAGTTCCGTTAGTGAGCACGCCATTAAGATGTCGGGCTACACTCAACGCCTTGAGCAACTGGACTGCAAGATTCCAGAGGAGCTCAAGATTGACAGGGTTCTGCAATCACTCCCTCCCAGCTACAAAAGTTTTGTAGTGACTCATAATCAGATTGGTTCCACTGATACGATCACCGAGCTCTTCGCAAAGCTGAAGGCTGCGGAGGTGGACATCAAGAAGGATAATCATGTGTTGATGGTCAAACAAGCCCTCCTTCAAGAAAGGTAAAGGTGCAAAGAAGCCCTTCAAGAAAGGCGGCGGCAAGCGCGTTGCCCCTGCTGAGAAGAAGCTCAAGTCTGGTCCCAAGCCGGACACTGAGTGCTTCTATTGCAAGGACAAGGGTCACTGGAAGCGCAACTGTCCGAAGTACTTAGCGGACAAGAAGACTGGCACCATCAAAGGTATATTTGATATACATGTTATTGATGTTTTCCTTACTAGCCCTCGTTGTAGTGCCTGGGTATTTGATACTGGTTCAGTTGCTAATATTTGTAACTCGAAACAGGAGCTACGGAATAGACGACGGCTTGCGAGGGATGAGGTGACGATGCGCGTTGGCAACGGATCAAGAGTTGATGTGATGGCCGTCGGCACGCTCTCCTTAGTTTTACCTTCGGGATTAGTTTTAAACCTTAATAAATGTTATTATGTGCCTGCGTTGAGCATGAACATTATTTCTGGATCGTGTTTATTGCAAGACGGTTATTCATTTAAATCGGAGAATAATGGTTGTTCTATTTATATGAGTAACATCTTTTATGGTCATGCACCTCTTATGAATGGTTTATTTCTTCTAAATCTCGAAAGGGATGAAACACACATCCATAACATTGAGGCTAAGAGATGCAAAGTAGATAGTGATAATACTACTTATTTGTGGCACTGTCGTCTAGGTCATATTGGTGTAAAGCGCATGAAGAAACTCCATTCTGATGGACTTTTGGAGTCTCTTGATTTTGAATCATTTGACACATGCGAACCATGCCTCATAGGCAAGATGATCAAAACCCCGTTCTCCGGTATGATGGAGCGAGCAACGGACTTGTTGGAAATCATACATACCGATGTATGCGGACTGATGAGTGTTTCGACGCGCGGTGGATATCGCTATTTTCTCACTTTTACCGATGACTTAAGTAGATATGGGTATATCTATTTAATGAAACATAAATCTGAAACGTTTGAAAAGTTCAAAGAATTTCAGAATGAAGTAGAGAACCATCGTAACAGAAAGATTAAGTTTCTACGATCCGATCGTGGGGGCGAATATTTGAGTTATGATTTTCTCACGCATCTCAAAGCAAGTGGAATCGTTTCACAACTCACGCCACCCGGAACACCACAGCGCAATGGTGTGTCTGAACGCCGGAATCGAACCCTATTAGATATGGTCCGATCGATGATGTCTCTTACTGATTTGCCGTTATCATTTTGGGGTTATGCATTAGAAACCGCTGCATTCACTTTAAATAGGGCTCCATCTAAATCCGTTGAGACGACACCGTATGAACTGTGGTTTGGTGCTAAACCTAAGTTGTCGTTTCTTAAAGTTTGGGGATGCGAAGCTTACGTCAAGAAGTTGATGCCGGACAAGCTCGAACCCAAAGCGGAGAAATGTGTCTTCATAGGATACCCTAAGGAAACTATTGGGTATACCTTCTATCACAGAACCGAAGGCAAAGTGTTTGTCGCAAAGAACGGTTCCTTTCTTGAGAAGGAGTTTCTCTCGAAAGAAGTGAGTGGAAGGAAAGTAGAGCTAGACGAGGTTATTGAACCTTCTCTTGAATTGGAGAGTAGCGCAGCACCTGAAATTGTTCCAGTGCCGCCTGCACCAACAATAGAGGAAGCAAATGACAAGGATCATGAAGCTTCGGACGATGCTGCTACTGAACGTCGCAGGTCGACAAGGTCGCGTGCCCCTCCTGAGTGGTACGGCAACCCTGTCTTGACTGTCTTGTTAGTAGAAGACAGTGAACCTACGAACTATGAGGAAGCGATGATGAGCCCAGACTCTGAGAAATGGCTAGAAGCCATGAAATCCGAATTGGGATCCATGAGCGAAAACCAAGTATGGACTTTGGTGGACCCTCCTAGCGACCGAAAGGCCGTTGAGTGCAAATGGATCTTCAAGAAGAAAACGGACGCGGATGGTAATGTTACCGTCTACAAAGCACGGCTTGTTGCGAAAGGTTTTCGACAAGTTCAAGGTGTTGACTACGATGAGACTTTCTCTCCCGTAGCGATGTTTAAGTCCATTCGGATTTTATTAGCAATTGCTGCGTTTCATGATTATGAAATATGGCAAATGGATGTCAAGACTGCTTTCCTCAATGGCAACATTGATGAAGAGTTGTATATGATGCAACCCGAAGGTTTTGTCGATCCTAAGGATGCTGATAAAGTATGCAAACTTCAGCGTTCCATTTATGGACTGAAGCAAGCATCTCGGAGTTGGAACCTTCGTTTTGATCAAGTGATCAAGAGCTTTGGATTTGTTCCAAATTGCTACGAAGCTTGCATCTACAAGAAAGTGAGTGGGAGCTCGGTGACGTTTCTGGTACTATATGTGGATGACATATTGATTATTGGAAATGACATCAACATGCTTAACGATGTGAAGAGTTATTTGAACAAGTGTTTTTCAATGAAAGACCTAGGTGAAGCTGCTTATATATTGGGCATCAAAATCTATAGAGATAGACAAAGACGCCTGATAGCTTTAAGCCAGAGTACGTACCTAGACAAAGTTCTGAAAAGGTTCAGAATGGATAAGGCATTGAAAGGTTCAGTGCCTATATTGTCAGGCAAGATATTGAGCAAGGCTTAGTGTCCAGCTACGGTAAATGATAGGGAAGCTATGAGCAAAGTGCCTTATGCCTCGGCCATAGGTTCCATCATGTATGCCATGCTGTGTACTAGACCGGATGTGTCCAATGCTCTTAGTTTGACGACCAGATATCAAAGTGATCCAGGAGTGGAACACTGGACAGCCGTGAAGAACATCCTAAGGTACCTAAATAGGACTAAAGAAATGTTCTTAGTCTATGGGGGTGATGAACAGCTCGTCGTAAAAGGTTACGTCGATGCTAGTTTCGACACCGACAAGGATGATGCTAAATCTCAGACAGGATACGTGTATATTTTGAATGGAGGAGCTGTGAGCTGGAGAAGCTGCAAGCAAAGCGTGGTCGCGGGATCTACAGTAGAAGCGGAATACATGGCTGCTGCAGAAGCATCAAGTGAAGGAGTTTGGATCAGAAACTTCATTACTGAGCTTGGCGTGGTTCCAAGTGCATTGGACCCACTGCAGATATTGTGTGACAACACTGGCGCCATAGCACTCGCTAAGGAACCAAGATATCATCCAAAGACCAAGCATATCAACCGCAAGTTTCATATAATCCGAGATTATATAGTAGATGGAGATCTGAAGATCAGCAAAGTACATACAGATCTGAATGTCGCAGATCCATTGACTAAACCTCTTCCACGTGTAAAACATGATCAGCACCTTAGTGCCATGGGTGTAAGATTGTTGCCAAATGTAAACTAGATTATTGACTCTAGTGCAAGTGGGAGACTGTTGGAATTATGCCCTAGAGGCAATAATAAAGATGTTATTATTATAATTCTTGTTCATGATAAAGTTTATATTCCATGCTAGAATTGTATTAAGCGGAAACATTAATACTTGTGTGGTTTGTGAACAACACCGTGTCCCTAGTACGCCTCTATGGACTAGCTCATTGATCAATGATGGTTAAGGTTTCCTAACCATGGACATGAGTTGTCAATTGATAATGAGATCATATCATTGGGAGAATGATATGGTGGACAGACCCAAACTAAGCGAAGCAATTAGATCGTGTCATCGTGTTCGTCTTTGCGAAGCTTTTCTGATGTCAAATATTGTATTCCTTAGACCATGAGATAATACAACTCCCTGGTAACGGAAGAAAGCTTTGAGGTCATCAAACGTCATCCTATGAGAGGGTGATCATAAAGGTGTCTCTCAGGTGATCGGAAAGTATCTGTTGGGTTGTATGTATCGAGATGGAATTTGTCCCTCCCAAGTCGGAGAGATATACTTCGGGCCCACTCGGTAATCCATATCAACACCGCTTGCAAGCATGTGGTTAAGGAGTTAATCACAAAGTGATATCGGATTACGGAACGAGTAAAGTACTTGCTGTGAACGAGATTGAACTAGGTATGACGGTACCGACGATCGAATCTCGGGCAAGTAAAATATCGCGAGACGAAGGGAATATATATATGGGATTGATTGAATCCTGGCATCGTGGTTCATCCGATATGATCATCGATGAATGTGTGGGAGTTAATATGGGTGCCTAGACCCCGCTGTTGATTATTGATAGAAGATCATGTCTTCATATTCTCGAACCCGCAGGGTCACACACTTAACGTGTCTCGACGCTAGGATAGATTGGATAATTGGTTTATGAATTTTTGTTCGGAGTCTCGGATGGGATCTGGGATATCATGAGAGGTTCCGGAATGGTCCGGAGAATAAGATTCATATAAGGCAGTGCAGTTTTTGGAGTTCGGAATTGTTCCGGATTAATCGGTATTGTACCGGAAGCTTCTAGAACCTTCCGGAAGGGGGCCAACGTGGTCCCACCTTCCGGGAGGGGGCATGGGCCTAGGAGGGAGTGTCCTGGACGCATTGGGCCAGGGGCACAAGGCCCCATAGGGCCCAGCCGATTCTAGATAGATTTAACTCGTTTAAATCTAGAGATAGAATTTCTAGATAAGGGAAAGTTTAAATCGTTTAAACTGGAGATAGAACCCTATCCCCCCACTCCTCCTTATCCCTTGGCCGCCGGCCCAAGGCTTGGAGGAGGGGCTAGGGCTGGCCGCCTCCTCCCCCTCTACATATAGAGGGCTAGGGCGCCCCTCCTCCACACACCTTCCTCCAAACCCTAGTTGCCCTGCTGCCCTCCTCTCTCCTTCCGACTGTTTGTAGGCAAAGCCCTGCGGCAGAAATTCTCCACCATATACACCACGCCGTCGTGCTGTAGATCCAATCCATCTCTCCACCCTACTTTCTGGTCCGAGGAAGGAGGAGACGTCGAGGTGCTGCACGTGTGCATCTCACGGAGGAACCGTCACTTGTGGTGCTAGATCGGATCGGATCGCGAGGAGGAGAAGCGAGTACGACTACATCACCCACGTTCCGACGAACGTTCCGCTGTGCAAATCTTCAAGGGTATGAAGATCTAATCCAATCTCTCTCGTTGTTTGCATCTCCTAGATTAGATCTTGGCTTTCCCTCTGTTCGCTTCCGTAGAAAATTTTGATTTACTACGCTGCGAAACCCATCAAGAAGATCATGTCTGCATATTCTCGAACCCGCAGGGTCACACACTTAACGTGTCTCGACGCTAGGATAGATTGGATACTTGGTTTATGAATTTTTTCTCGGAGTCTCGGATGGGATCCGGGATATCACGAGAGGTTCCGGAATGGTCCGGAGAATAAGATTCATATAAGGCAGTGCAGTTTTTGGAGTTCGGAATTGTTCCGGATTAATCGGTATTGTACCGGAAGCTTCTAGAACCTTCCGGAAGGGGGCCAACGTGGTCCCACCTTCCGGGAGGGGGCATGGGCCTATGAGGGAGTGTCCTGGCCGCATTGGGCCAGGGGCACAAGGCCCCATAGGGCCCAGCCGATCCTAGATAAGTTTAAATCGTTTAAACTAGAGATAAGATAGGGTTTCTAGAAGGGAGAGTTTAAATCGTTTAAACTAGAGATAGGCTTGGAGGATGGGCAAGGGCTGGCCGCACCCCCCTCTATATATAGAGGGCTGGTGCGCCCCCTCCCTACCTCACACCTTCCTCCAAACCCTAGTTGCCCTGCTGCCCTCCTCTCTCCCTCCTGACTGTTTGTAGGCGAAGCCCTGCGGCAGAAATTCTCCACCATATACACCACGCCGTCGTGCTGTAGATCCAATCCATCTCTCCACCCTACTTGCTGGTCCGAGGAAGGAGGAGACGTCGAGGTGCTGCACGTGTGCATCTCACGGAGGCACCGCCACTTGTGGTGCTAGATCGGATCGGATCGCGAGGAGGAGAAGCAAGTACGACTACATCACCCACGTTCCGACGAACGTTCCGCTGTGCGAATCTTCAAGGGTATGAAGATCTAATCCAATCTCTCTCGTTGTTTGCATCTCCTAGATTAGATCTTGGCTTTCCCTCTGTTCGCTTCGGTAGAAAATTTTGATTTACTATGCTGCGAAACCCTTCAGTTTGAGCCTCCACCCGGTACTAAAGGTTACCCACGCGTCCTTATCCCACCGACAGTTTTGTTAGATGACACAAAAACCACCTTTAGTCCCGGTTGCACTCACCAGCCGGTACTAAAGGTTAGCCACCCCCCAGATAAGACCCTTCCAGATAAGCCTCCCCCAGTTAAGCCCCCCCCATCTTTTGTCCCGGTTTGAGCCCCCACCCGGGATGAAAGTTTCCCGCGCCACTGCATTCCCGCTCTTTCCACCGGTTCCCACCTCTGTCTTCCCGCCATTTTTTCAGTATATATATGTACGCTTGGCCTCCATTTACATATCACATCTAGACTCATCATTCTCTTCCCATGGCTTCCATCGTATCTCTAACCACCCGAGAGGCGGAGGCGCTTTGCACCTCGAACTACCCCTGCCCACCGGGCTACCGCATCCCCACCGGCTGGATGCTGAGCGCCGGAGGCGTGCCGGTCCCTCCTGTCCCTCTAGGTGTGGAGCGTCGGATGGCCATCACGAACCACTACTACCTCGAGCTCACGCCAGAGCAGCGGAGGAATCCCAACTGGCATCCCGACTATTTCCTGACTTGGGAAGCCTTCTTCATCAATCGGCATGAGAGGGCGCTCGCCAGGCACGAGGAGGACGGCCCACCTCCTTTGAACTTCAACGAGGCCGGCCGTTGGGTGTGGTGGCGCGGCCGGACTCTCCAGAGTGTCATGGCCTACAACATGACCACCTGCGGTACCCCCGCCTGCGGTACCCTCAAATCCAGCCCACGCGTGCCCAACCTTCAAGGTTCGACTACGGCGACCCCGACGATGATAGAGACGACGGCGCCGGTGACTACGACGACTACAGTGGCGCGTATTAGAGGGCTAGGCAGGAGCATGACTGAATCACTCCAACCATTAGGCATGTTTCTAAATTTTCAGTTGTGCTATGTATCCTTCGTGTTTGTGGGTTCCTTCTCTAGTTTGATTGAGCAAGATGTATTACATGAAAGGGGACCTTTATGTCTCAAATAAAAGGTTTAATATATTACATAGATTTATGTCTCAAATAAAAGGTTTAATTACATAGATTTATGTCTCAAATAAAAGGTTTAATACATTATTACACATCACCAACATCTAGTGTTGTGGTTTTCTTCTGCACCATAGCCATGGAGAATCTTCATCATTTAACAGGATGCTTGGATCAGTTTTCACTTTGAAGGGTGGAATTTCATGAAACTTATTGTAATCTTCTGACATGTCTGTCTTATCATCCACTCCCACGATGTTTCTTTTCCCTGAAAGAACTATGTGGCGCTTTGGCTCATCGTATTCTGTACTCTTTTGCTTATCTTTCCTTTTTCTCGGTTTGGTAGACATGTCCTTCACATAGAAAACCTGAGCCACATCATTGGCTAGGACGAATGGTTCATCCATGTACGCAAGATTGTTGAGATCCATTGTTGTCATGCCATACTTTTCGTCTACATGTACCCCGCCTCCTGTCAGCTTGACCCATTTGCACCGAAACAAAGGGACCTTAAAAGTAGGTCCATAGTCAAGTTCCCATATCTCCTCTATGTACCCATAATATGTGTCAATCTGCCCATTGTCATCTGTTGCATCAAAGCGAACACCACTGTTTTGGTTGGTGCTCTTTTTATCTTGGGCGATCATGTAAAATGTATTCCCATTTATCTCGTACCCTTGGAAAGTACATATAGTCGAAGATGGTAACCTGGCCAACGAGTACAACTCATCTCCAATAGTGGTGTTATTCATGAGATGTGTCTACAACCAATTGTCAAAATTCTTCTCGTGTTCCCCTTTAATCAAGGTTTCAGGCTTCCCCGGGTTTTCGGAGTGTAGAATATTCTTGTGTTTCTCGATATACGGAGCCACCACGGTGGAATTGTGTAGAACTGTGTAGTGTGCTTGAGTGAAAGAATGCCAGTCCCTACATACCATTGATTTCCTTCCTAGTGTGCCTTTTCCAGTCATCCTCCCCTCATACCGAGATTCAGGAACACCAATCGGCTTAAGGTCAGGAAGAAAGTCAACACAAAACTCAATGACCTCCTATGTTTCATAGCCCTTGGAGATGCATCCTTCTGGCCTAGCACGGTTATGAACATATTTCTTTAAGACTCCCATGAACCTCTCGAAGGGGAACATATTGTGTAGGAACACAGGACCGAGAATTCTAATCTCTTCGACTAGGTGAACTAGGAGGTGCGTCATAATATTGAAGAAGGATGGCGGGAACAACAACTCGAAGCTGACTAGACATTGGACCACATCAATATGTAACCCTGATAGACTTTCTCGATCGATTACCTTCTGAGAAATTGCATTGAGGAATGCACATACCTTCACAATGGCTAGTCGAACATTTTTTGGTAGAATTCCCCTCAATGCAACCGGAAGCAATTGCGTCATAAGCACATGGCAGTCATGAGACTTTAGGTTTTGAATTTTTTTCTCTTTCATATTTACTATTCCCTTTATATTTGACGAGAAGCCAGACGGGACCTTGATACTGAAAAGGACTTCAAAAAAGATTTTCTTCTCTTCTTTCGTAAGAGCGTAGCTGGTAAGCCCTTGAAACTGCCCTGGATGCTTGTCGTCTCGTCCTTTATGATGTTGCTGGTCCTCCCGTGCTGCCGGGGTATATTTTGACTTCCCATACAAGCCTAGAAAGCCTAGAATATTCATGCAAAGATTCTTCGCCAGGTGCATCACGTCGATTGCAGAGCGGACCTCATGCACTTTCCAATAGGGTAGCTCCCAAAATATAGATTTCTTCTTCCACATGGGTGCGTGTCCGGTAATGGGGTCTTTCGGAACAGGTTGTCCTCCAGGACCCTTTCCAAAGATTACATCCAAATCCTTGACTATACCAAATACATCAGCACCACTACGGGGGACAGGCTTCGTCCGGGTTTCTGCCTTGCCATTGAAATGCTTGCCTTTCTTCTTTAAGGGATGACTGGGTGAAAGAAAACGATGATTGTACGGGTACACATTCTTTCTACATTTATCCAGATATATACTTTCAGTCTCATCTAAATAGTACGTACATGCATTGTATCCTTTGTTCGTCTGTCCTGAAATGTTACTAAGAGCAGGTCAATCATTGATGGTTACGAACAACAACGCTTGTAGGTCAAATTCCTGCTGTTTGTGATCATCCCACACACGTACACCTGGTTTGACCCACAACTGTAGAAGTTCATCAACTAATGGCCTTAGGTACACATCAATGTCGTTGCCTGGTTGCTTCGGGCCTTGGATGAGCACTGACATCATAATGAACTTCCGCTTCATGCACAACCAAGGAGGAAGGTTGTAGATACATAGAGTCACGGGCCAGGTGCTGTGACTGCAGTTCTGCTCCCCAAAAGGATTCATGCCATCGGTACTTAGACCAAACCATAAGTTCCTTGCGTCACCAGCAAAGTCCGGGAAGTCTCTCTCGATTTTTCTCCACTGCCGACCATCAGCAGGGTGCCTCAACATCCCGTCTTTCTTACGGTCTTCCATGTGCCATCGCAACAACTTGGCATGCTCTTTATTTCTGAACAAACGTTTCAACCGTGGTATTATAGGAGCATACCACATCACCTTGGCAGGAACCCTCTTCCTGGGTTGCTCGCCCTCAACATCACCAGGGTCATCTTTTCTGATCTTATACCGCAATGCAGTGCATACCGGGCATTTATCCATATTCTCGTACTTCTCACCGCGGTAGATGATGTAGTCATTAGGGCATGCATATATCTTCTACACGTCTAATCCTAGAGGGCAGACAAGTTTCTTTGCTTCGTACGTACTGGAGGGCAATTGGTTATTTCTTGGAAGCAGCTTCTTCAATATTACCAGCAACTTTTCAAATCCCGAGTCAGTCATACCGGTCTCTGCCTTCCACTTCAACAATTCCAGTGTGCTACTCAGCTTCTTCTGGCCATCTTCACAAGTTGGATACAGCAATGTGTTGTGGTCCTGTAACATCTGCTCGAACTGCAACCTCTCCTTTTCTGTGTCGCGGTCTCGCCTTGCATCACTAATGACCCGACCAAAATCATCAACGGGCTCACCTGGTTCCTGTTCTTCACCCCCTTCTTTTTCATTATCTTCAACTGCGGTATCATCGTATTCAGGGAACATAGATCGGTAGTTGCCATCATCGTTCTCTTCTTCATCGCCGTCTTCCATCATAACCCCTCTTTCTCCGTGCTTGGTCCAAACATTATAGCCGGACATGAAACCGGACCGAAGCAGGTGGCTCTGAATGACTCTTGAGGAAGTGTGAGCCTGCTCATTCCGACATTCAACACATGGACAACACATAAAACCATCCCGCCGCTTGTTCGCCTCGGCCACAAGGCGAAAAGAACGCACGCCTTCTCTGTAAGCGTCAGAGCGTCGATCACCGTACATCCATGGGTGGCTCATCTGCATCATACAACCATGCATATATATCAAACGCAATCACGATGCTTAAATTAGTACCGCAGTCAAAACGAGAAAATAGTTGCTAACCTTTTAGGACACTTCAAAACAAAGAGGAGAAACCTTAAGTGTCGCTCTGGCACCTCATATCATATTTTGTCTTGTGTGAACTCAAGTGGCATCGCTCTAATAGGCATTTCACCGAACACCTCTAGTGTATATGAAGAAAAAAAGTTAGCACAAAGTTATACCCACCTCTCACATAGGAAAAAAACAGGAGAGAGTGGAGGGCTGGGTGCATATATATAGGGCCAGGCCATTAGTCCTGGTTTGAGATACAAACCGGGACTAAAGATTCTGCCAGGAGCACGCGCGCCGGTCCAGACCCATTTGTCCCGGATTGTATCTCAAACCGGGACTAATGGTTCCTTACGGACCGGGACATAGTGCCTCGGCCTCCTCGGGCCGTCTGGTTCGGACCATTAGTCCTGGCCCCAGCCACGGCCGGGACTAATGGCCCAAACCAAAGGCCCATTTTCTACTAGTGCTAGTAGCAAAGGATACTGAAGATCATTACTAGTAGCTCTCTGTGGTACGATACTCTTATTTTAAAACTAGCCACAAACGATCTATGCACTTGCAGACCCTCCATTCTATGCTGACCTGGGTAGGAGCTCGCTTTTTGGGAAGCCCGTTCCCACCGCGCTCATGGCCTAGCCAATTTTTCTTTGGAGAATAAGCTAGTACTTACACAGGGTTCCTATATCTTGGCTCTAGAGGTCGTATACTTCATCAGATGAAGGTGAATTCAAAAGAAAAAGTTGTTCGTATCGAAAAATAATTCACCTTGACCGCCTTTTCTTAGTTGGACGCACCCATAGACGATTTATCCACACATTTTTCCAGATATAGTCCACAGTTTTTTGGGTCTAAATTTAAAAGTTGCATACGATCTGTCAGAAAAACAAAGTTGCTTGTCTTGACGAGACGCAGAACTTTCATGGTAGTGATCTTTTCATTCGAAGCCATCTTAATAAGATCTACTTGTAAACCAAAAAAAGCGTTGCCACCAATTTTCTCGGTCTCGTCTGCATATGTGAAGATGCACATGGACTATAATAAGGAATGCTAGCAATTTGGCGTGGCGTTACGGATAGCAACACCCATGATCGAGCGCGTCATGGACACGTTCATGGTTATCTCAAGGAAAGGTGTCGCGTTATCTCGAAATAGCTAGCTAGTTAATTAAGGTAAGGAACGATAGCCGACTACCGTGTGCATGATCGAGACCTAATTAGCGACCGGCACTTCACTAGTAACTATTTGGACTACGTGTGTGAGTAGTGTATGTGATTAATTAGAGGAGAAGTTAGAAACCGGTCGAGAGGAGAAGTAGCTAGAGAAAACCTGGTGGCCAAGAGTCGAATGAAAAACGATGCATGGATGATACTGTATATAAATTTGGTCGGCGCGCGGCGACGACCAAATTTGCAAATTAAGGAACGACAGCTGACTTAGCGGTCGGGCATCCCTGCCGACTTTACACACACACACACGTGCGCCGGTGCGCGTCTCCCAGCTAGCATATATAACTACGTACTCCACCAGCCCGACTTTACACGTGTTATATATATCACTAATTACCTATCCACATCATCCTGCTTGTTGGCTTTTGGCTAAGCATATACTCCATATGTATATGTGTATGTTACTTAAGCAATAACCTGCTTCGATTAGCAAGTATTCATGTCAAACCATCCATCTGTCCCAGCTACGTGCTAATCCACCGGCCGGCCCTACTTTACACGTGTGATCACTACTTACCAATAATAAACATCATCCTTGTTGGCTTTTGCCCAAGTATATGTTACTTAAGCAAGTACTAACCTGCTTCGATCAGCTTGTATATATGCATGTCAACCCATCCATCTGTCCCGTGTCCGGCAGTCCGCAGCAACATTTACCTAAAACGGCCGGCGGCAAATAATTTGGATCGGAGGGACTATATATATTTGTTGTTCTTCAACTTATACTATAGTCCTACTATCGACTCATACGAAAAATATAGTGTATTAGTTGCGCGTTTGGGTGATGTGGAGTGAATTAGTGATCGATAACTACAATTTGGTGGCGACGAGAGAGAAAAACGATGGATGGCAACATGTATGAATGTTTCTCAAAAAAAAAAAACATGTATGAATGGTTTGATCACCTCCATATATATATATGGTCGGCGTGCACGACCATGTTAGCTAGTTAAAGGAACGACAGCTGACAACCACGCATCTACACTGTGGCCTATGGAGCAGGGGTGGCATTCTAGTAGATTGAATAATGTTTAATCTAGATTTAATGCTCATTTTTATGTGATTGATACACGTGACGACATCGTGTGACCATTGAATTTGTGCTCCACTGTGGCCTATGGAGTATTTCGGTGATTGTTGAACTAAGTAATAAATGAGGATTTATGCATCTCTTGATGCAGATGGTCGGGGTGTTTTATCCCCCATTTAAAAAAACTACATCCATTTCAAAGAATAAGACCCACGCGACGAACTTTGACCAAAAACATTACTAGCTAAGCAACAAAATCTGGATTATATTGCACGTCTTTAGTATCGTTGTATTCGTATTGAAGAACACTTTATAATAATGCTAATTTTATATTAGTACCAATAATTTTTTATATATTTCAAGTAATTCTTGATCAAATAAAAATACGCAAAATCTGATCTAAAAAACACACGCAAAACCATGTCGCCTTATTAGGGGTGGGAGTACTAATTAACTTTTACACGTGTTGGTCTCCGACCTACTCTACGTGCTTAACCCACCGGCCGTACTTTAACGTGTGAGCGATTAGCTAGCATATTTTCCTTTCTGGCTTTTGACTAAGTTACATCCCGAAGATACGCATGCCAATCGATCTGTTCTGTTGCCTACCTGGTGAAAAAGGACTCACTTAATCCACACGATCTTACTTTTTTATTTAGAGATAGTTCCTCCGCCCAAATTACATATCACAAATTTTTCTAAATTCACATGTATCTATTTGGTACATAGATATTAGATTTTCGAAGGTGACATCTGGATTTCCTAGGTATGCTATGACACGGAGATTTTTTTTTTGAACGGGGAAGGGGTCACCAAGGACCCCGAAGCAGCTTTAAATATTCCAAAGCGGTGGATACACAATTACATACAGAACCTTGCAGAAGGAAAGAGCTACAAGAAAACCCTGTAAGTTTACAGCTCGGACCCTAGGGGAAAACATAAAAGGCAATCATGCCCCTGAGTTTCTCCACCGTCGGCGAGATTCCAGCACCGGCCACTTTTCCACCACTGGGGACGCACCACTTGGCGGCGAGAGAGCGAGGAACGCCGGTGAGGAACTCCAGCAGATGCCTCCATCTTGGAGGTAGAAGCGACGCATCTCTGGCGTCTGGAATGGCCGCCAAATCGGCCGAAGATCGCGACGACGAAACTAGCCGTCGCGTGATGTGCTTCATGGCGCTGCTCAAGCCATGAATGATGTCGATGCGAAGCAAGAGCAGAGGCGCCGATCGACTTCCTCTCCTCGCCACCGAGGCCGGCCACGGGCAGCACACCAGCTCCTCTGTTCCGCTTGCAGCAACAACACCCCGCCGCTGGTCAGCTCCTCCTCACCACCACGGCTGGACATGAGCCAAGCAAGCGCACATCACGCCATGAAGCAACTCCTCTCCCCCTCGCCTCCACGGCCGGCCAGGAAGAGGACACACCCGCAGCGCTCAAACACCTGCAAGAGGGTCACCACACCCAGATTATTTAGGGGAACGTCGGTTCTCCCCTCCACTCTCGCCTCCGACCACCGGAGAAGAAGGAGGAAAAAGAACCCTAAAGCTCCAAGGATCTGGACGACGAGATCCGGAATTCCGTTCCTACTACCAGGCAAACTGCCTACTACCGGCATATAGCCGCTACAAGATCTACACCTAGCTACTCCGGGGCCTACCCTCCGCCATCTCCAACCGGCGTCGCCGGCGGAGAGGCCTCGGGGGCGCCCATCTCCTCTCCCCACCCCTCTAGGTTGAGAGTCGCCTCCAGGGAAGACACGGAGATGATGGCCCAGCAGACCCAAGGACCAAGGTTGACTTCCTTCTACAGCTGCACAAGTCAACTACCCTGAGTCGACCAATGCTTAGTCATAACCCCTAGTATCATGATGATTATTGTGTCATCGTCTTTTTTATTTTTATTTTTTTACAGTTTATTGAAGAAAAGCACATGATGTTTAAAGAAAACATAAAGCTTGCGTCTCCATATACTGATACTAGGAAAAGTTGATTACAACCCCACAATTGTACCAATTCAACGGACAAAATTAATACGAGAACATAGGCTACAACAGCTACACACACGTTACAACGGACAAAAAAGAAGTTCTCGGCTTAGCCCACGAGAGGAAGAGAAAATACTCCCTCCGTCCTAAAATAAGTGACGTGGGTTTGTCTAGATTCGGATGTATCTAGACACGTTTTAATATATATGTACATTCAAATTTAGACAAACTCAAGTCACTTATTTTGAGACAGAGGGGTACAACATTGAAAAAGGGGCAGAACTAGACCACTCCCGCTTTGAAGAGTCAATGTTCCTGTGGACTGCCGTAGCTAGTAATATCAACCGTAAAACTCCCTATTCAGCATTAAAAAAAGACTTATACCTAAAAACAAAACAGCGGGACGTTACACCCACGAGAAAACAATCCACCTAAGATTGGCGAAAGAGAAGGTTACACATGGACAAATATAATAAACAAATGTTAACTATATATACATATATAGACCACCTCCGTTGGCACTTGGGACTTAGATGTGTGGCGGACCATGTCCCTTTGGGACTTAGATGTGTGGCGGACCATGTCCCTTCGTCATAGAGGTGTTTCTGTTTTTCTGTTTTGGTTATTTTCTAGTCTTGTTATGTATGATCATGTGGCGTCTTCATCTTAACGTTAGAATAAAATCCTCCCTACCACATCCTCACTCCGGTGGTGCGTCTAGCTCCGGTGGAGGGTGTGTTATGGATTCGCTCGGTTTTCGTGTTGGTCTTGTGCGGTTTCAGCTCGGTCTCTTCCGATATACTGTTGTCATCATTGACTATATATGGTTGCAGTTCTAGTGCGCTAGTCCTTTGGGATTATAGCACGACGACTTACCATTCGTGCACTACAACAAATTCTACTACGACAAGTTTTGTCCGGTCCAGGTGATGGAGGAGCGAGGACGGCAACACACATTCAGCTCGCGCTAGTGTATGTGGTCATCCCTAAGTGATCTAAAGACCTATTTATTATTTTGTAGCATACATGTAGTGTTGGTGATGATTATTAAAGGACGTGTGGAATATTTGAAAAAAACTGGTTCTAAGTAGACACTTATAGTCCTTTCATGATAAGTGTACATCTGAATTAGTAGATAAGTCTGAGCTCACTAATTTGGTTCGGATGAAGTATACAAATCATCGTTTGATTGTGATGACGTGAATGAGATATCGGGAAGATCACCTGCCTCTATATTATTATTATTATATATCCAGGTCTTTGGGAAAAAAAAGGAATTGCATGATGCGCGAAATCGTGTGATCCAGAGAAGTAAAACTCCCATTAAATGAGTATGGGTTGTTTCGTTGGAAATTCCAATATTCCATTGCGGTGTCAATGAAAATCCACCACGTGTGGAACTGAAGGAAGTATATATTCCATCGAATATCCGTCATTGAGGTTCGGTCCATCGCGTTGGAACCGTGGCCGGATGCAAGTGGGGCCCACATACAGGAGCCAATCTGGGCCAGGCCCGATCAATCGATCATGGTCGGCAGGCCGCGACGACCGAGTTTGCGAATTAAGGAACCACACACCTGCCTCACTTCACGCTCGCTCATCCCTCCCCACTTTACAACAACACGTCTGACTCTTGCGTATATATACTTTTCCTCTCTGCCTTTTGACTCGGAAAATGGCTTTGCCTCCCGAGTTCCAGTCCTCCTTTCTTTTAAAAAAAAATAAAAATTATATTTGTACCTTTCAAACAAATAAAACAAATTCTGGAAACAGTTAATATTGTATCCTGCTATGAGCATGAAAAATCGCGACACAAAACTAATTTCATTGTGAGCTACACAAAAATAATAAAATTTAGCGATGTAAAACTATGTATACTCAGATCCACATTTTTATTATTTTTATGTAGCTCATAATACAAAGTATTTTAAATTGATACCGCGTACGTTTGTGGATAAATCATTGGCTTTATCTAGGATTTTTTTTTCAGATTTTTTTGGAACTCAAAAATATGATTTTTTTTAAAAAAAAACTAGGATCGCTTTGTGTCCATGTGCAGCAAATCTTCACTCCCTATTCAAACCATTGACTATCTACAAACAGTGGTTGATTGCTCTAGTGTAAAGCCAAAGAAATGCCTTCCAATAGTGCTTTTAATTCTGCTCCAAGGGCATCCCTGACATGATTACAGAATAATCTCTCCACCGTGATCTCAAGGAATTATACCCGCTCCAGCAGAGGTAATGACAGAAAATCACCACAATTTGGTCGGCGGTGTCCCATAACCACCAAGTAGAGGCGGGGGACAGAAACCACCGCACACTGGGGCAAGTCGTCGACAGATAGCACCGATTTCAGGTTTTAAGGCGTTTAACCACGTTTCTGACAATGGGGCCCGCTGTCAGGTGCCACCCGGCGTTGTCCTGATGGAAGGGCACCAACGGTCGTTAGGTATGTGTCTGTCGGGGCAGTTTCGGTCAGTTGCTCCTCATGTCCCCTCCCTTCTCCACATCTCACAGACACGGAATGTCGACGGGAGGCGGTGGTGGCGGTGGCACTCGTCGTCGGCGTATCGTCGACGAGCAAGAACGGGGGAGGAAACGACCATGCGTGGTGGACATCATGGAGGTGACCCCTCACCTCCCCCATTCATGTGGTGGTACCCCCTCCACATAAATTTGCCCCTTAACATTTCCTTTTAAAGTTTCCACTTTAAATGCATTAAATTTCTCCAAATTTAATGCTCTCACATTTAATAAAACTATTTTATTAATTTTATTCAGAATTTTGTTAATTACTTTAATTAACAAACATTCACATAAAACCCCCTGCAATATTTCAATATTACATGCAGAACCAATTTCAGCAATTTCGTCCGAAATAGTTTCGGTGTCTATTGAAATAATTCCAACGCTTTGCAATTCATTCGTCTGAAACATATTTGCTCCAAATGGTGTTGGTGTCCCTTAAGTGTGTCACCCTATGGTTCGTGAATAATGCAGACATGATCGAGACCCCTCTCAGATCAATAATCAGAAGCGGGACCTGGAGATCCATACTGACTCCTACACATTCAACGATGACTTCTGTGATCGTGAGAACCTTTAACGCTACTAACTAAATTCCTTTGTCTCGCGATATATTACATGTCCGAGATTCGATCATCGGTATCTCCATACCTAGTTTGATCTCGTTACCGACATGCACTCTTTTCTCGTTCCCGTGATATAACATTCTAGTGATCTCATCACTTGCTTGCAAGCTAACCAATGTGCTATCACCGAGAGGGCCCAAAGTATATCTATCCGTCATTGGGATTGACAAATCCCACTCTTGATTCATGATCCTCTACATAACACTTTCATAGTACTGAACCCACCTTTATAATCACCCTTTCATGGTGTGACGTTTGATGTTATCAAGATACTCTTCTAGTGTTAGTGATTAACATGATCTCATGGTCTAAGAACTAGGATTACTTCATTAGTTGTTATAGCAATATAAACACAATGACTTTGATCGTAATGTTATACTTCGGATGAATGTTCATCACATCATTCCATTAATGTTGTGACCTCGTTATTAACACCATCCAATGTCCATGATCAGGAAACCTTGATCATCTTGTTAATCAACGAGCTAGTTTATAAGAGAGACATAACTAGGAACTTTCCTTTTGTTTATTAAACACACATGTATTAACGTTTCCAAATTAATACAATTAAAGCATGCAAAATAAACATCTATCATATACTTGGAATATATATAATAACAACTTTATTATTGCCTCTCAGGGCATATTGATACGTCCATTTTGCATCACTATTCTATGTCATAATTCACTGTTATTCATTGATATATTTCACATTAAGAGATGATACTTATGTTATTTCATCTATTTTTGCATGGTTGATGACTTTTCGAGCATGGACCGCTACAGTCAGGATTCTTATGGAAAAGGTGTTGTTTGGAGGAAAAATTCGCGAAGATCAGAAAATCCGGGAAAATATACGGAAATTCCTATTTTTCCAGAAGACGAAGGATGCCAGAAGGAGGAGTGGAGATGGGCCATAGGGGGGCCACACCACCCCCTGGCGCGGGCCACCCTAGGCCGCGCCACCAGGTGGTGTGGCCGCCCTGGCCTACCTCTGGCTCTCCCCCCTGGCATATATATTCCTCCTGAAACCCTAAGACTGGGAGAGGGACCACAGAAAGATTTCGCCGCCTCTGCGGGGTGGAAAACACGGAGAGAGAAAGATCTCTCCGGCAGACAGATTTCTGCCGGGGGAATTCCTTCCCGGAGAGGGGAGATCGTCGCCATCAACACCACCATCAAGCTGGAATTCATCGGGATCATCATCATCACCACCATCATCACCATCAGCACCCTCATCACCATCTCCATATTGTTGTAACAGTTGGGTTGAATCTTGCATAGTTCTTAGGGGAAACTTTCCCGGTGTTGATTACTCTTTGTAGTTGATGCTATTGAGTGAACCATTGAATTATTGTTTATGTTCAGATTATTATACATCATTATTCCATCTCTGATCATGATCCATATGATGTCTTATGAGTAGTTTGTTTTGTTCTTGAGGACATGGGAGAAGTCATGTTGTTAGTAGTGGAATTGTGTTGAGAAAGATTCAATAGTTTGATATTTAAGTTGTGGTGTACTTCTTCTAGTGGTGTCATGTGAACGTCGACTACATGAGACTTCACCTATATGGGCCTAGGATAATGCATTGTGTATTTGGCTACTAATCGTAGGGGTTGCCGGAGTGACAGAAACCTAAAGCCCCGTTAGGAAACAAGCTCTCTTTATCACTTAAGCATGAACTTTCCTACTCTTTTCCAATCCAAACCGAACTATTTGAAAACCAATGCATGAAAGAGGATGTCCAACCAATTTATTCAGCAAACCACGCAAACTAAAAACCAAAATGAAAACGAAAAAGAAGACGCTCCAAGAACAACACAACTGTGCATGAAACAATAAAAATGAAGTGTTTGGAAGAAACCTGGGATTTTTATTGATCAAGAGGGGGATGCCTTGGGCATCCCCAAGCTTTGACGCTTGTACTTCTTGGATATTTCTTGGGGTGACACGCGTGGCATCCTCAATTTTGAGCTTTAGTCCATCCTTCATCTCATTACTCATTCCTTCCATACACCTAAAATTTTTCCTTCATACAAAATTTCACACAATCTTTATTAGCAACATTAGTGCACTCAAGATAAATAAGTCTTAAGGTTCAGTTCTAACACCAAATAAACTTCCATTAGAACACTAGCTACTGTAGTACTTCCCTCACAAAGCTCAATTCCCCAAAAGAACTCAAAAAGGAACCAACAAGAAGCAAATACAGAAAATGGCAGAAATCTGTCAAAATAGACCAGCAGGTAAAGACGAATTTTTTCTAAGACCTTCTGTTGCTCAAATCAAAAGTGTTGAACTAACGAAAGTTAGATAACAACCTGGGGCAGAATCATAAACATCCACGCCTCAAAAAGATGTTCAGAGATTTTACACGAATTTTTACGGCGAAGCACAGAAATCTGTTTCGGAACAACAACTTTCCCAATCATTACTTCTCTCTCATTAGAGGTTACTCTTGGCACAAAAAGCAAATAAAAAGGATAAGGAGCGGTTATTACTGAAGTAATAACTTTCAGGACTCATCTAAAACTTTTGGGTTATCTCCCAATAAGTACTTTTCTTTAACGCCTTTAAGTTAGGCATAAGCAAAAAACTAAAATGGATAGAATAGAAGTAAGCGGAGATAATCATGGTGAAAACATTGTTTTGTTCAATGAAATTCTTTTGTTAACAAGGTTGATTAGGTCTTGTTACCAAAACAATTCCATATGAGACAAAACTTTGTATCCCACTAATGATTATGTTACCTCAACCTTGATAGCAATGGTCTCAATCATAATAGTTTCAACTTTTTCTCTTGGTACGGGACAATATATTTCTTCAACTTGAATACCCTCAACATGTTCAATTGAATTCAAAACCATAAGTCCTATCAATATTCTTGGGGAAATAGATAATATGTTCCTTGTCATTAATATTGAAGGTCACCTTCCCTTGATTACAATTAATAACAGCTCCTGCAGTATTTAGAAAAGGTCTCCTAAGAATAATAGACATATTATCATCTTCAGGCATGATAGTTTGAGAGGATGCTCACATGAAATATGAGTTGAAGTAAAAGAAAGCATCAAGAAGCAAATTCAAAACAAATTTAAGTCTAACCCACTTCCTATGCATAGGAATCGTGTATGCAAATAAATTCACAAAGAACAAAGTGACAGACAAAGGAAGATAAAACAAGAGTAACTTCAAAACTTTCAGCACATAGAGAGGTATTTCAATAACATGAAAACTTCTACAACCATATTTTCCTCTCTCATAATAATTTTCAGTAGCCTCATGAATAAACTCAACAATATAACTATCACATAAAGCATGCTTTTCATGATCTACAAGCACTAGAGCTTTATTATAGACATCTTCAAAAGAATCCTCAGGAGCAACATTCATCCTTATTTAGTAAGCATGGGGGACAATCAAATAATGTAAGGGATAAAGAGTTACTCTCAATAGAAGGTAGGCATGGGTAGCTAATCCATTCTTCCTCCTTTTGTTCATCACTCTCCTCCTCTTTTTCATCTAATGAGATTTCTGGTTCATCAATTTTTTCTTCCATAGGATCCTGCAAGGCATTAGTCTCTTCCATTTGTGGAAAGCATCTATTAATATATTTAAGAATATAGCCATTTTCTTCCTTGTAATTATCAAAGCAAAATTTAAGTATATCATAAATCTCATGTTTATAAGGTGAATCATCAATATTTTCAAGCAAACTAGCAAGTTCAAATGCACCCTTCCAAGCAATAAATTCCTCAATTTGTTCCACATCATAAAAGTCATAATTCCCTTTAACATAAGAAGATATGGTAACATTATCATTATACTCACATTGAAAAGGGAGGTGTTTATACCTCTTACAGCAACAAGATTTATCAAAGCAATAAGTAACATTATAAGTAGAGCACACGTTTTTAGCAATGTTATACAATTTATCAATTTGTTCCCATAAGTGTTTCCCTTTTTATGACAAGCGGTGCTTCTTATAATAATATTTTTGATCTTCTGTGAACCCACCTTGCCAATAAGATTCAGTTTCAAAGAAACCAACCATTGACAACAAGCATGATAAAGCAAGACAATAACAAACCAGCAAAAATAACAACTAGAGTAGGAACTATTTTTTTTTTGTATTTTTGATAAAGAAATAAGCAAACAAAACAGAAATAAACTAAGCTTGAACAATAGTGATTCCAAGTGGACTTGATAAATAAAGCTATGCTCCCCGGCAACGCCGCCAGAAAATAGTCTTGATGACCCACAAGTATAGGGGGTGTATCGCAGTATTTTCGAGGGAAGTAAAACCCAATTTATTGATTCGACACAAGGGGAGCCAAATAATATTTAAAAGCCTTAACAACTGAGTTATCAATTCAGCTGCACCTGGAAACAATCTTGCTCACAGCAGTTTATCAGTAGCAACAGTTTTGTAGTAGGAATAGTAAAGTAGCAGCAGCAGTAAAGTAAAGACAACAGTAACAATAGCAGTAAACAGTAGGATTCGAGTGCGATAGGCATAGGGATGGATGGACGGGCGTTGCATGGACAAGACAATTCACATAGCAATCAAAACATAGGGCAATTGCAGATAATTAAGATAAAGCATCCAAGTACTAGATAATCCTAGGCATGTGTTCCATATATAGTCATACGTGCTCGCAATGAGAAGTTACACAACATATTTTGTCCTGCCAGCCCGTTTGTAGCGGGGCCTTAAGGGAACTACTGGCAGTTAAGGTGCTCCTTTTAATAGAGCCCCAGACCAAAGCATTAACACTCCGTGAACACATGTGATCCTCACATCAAAGCCATTCCCTCCGGTTATCCCGATTTCTGTCACTTCAGGGCCATTGGTTCCAGACAACAACGTGTGTATACAACTTGCAGGTAAGACCATAAACAATACTATCATAATAAATCAATAACATGTTCAGATATGAAATCATGACACTCGGGCCCTAGTGACAAGCATTAAGCATAACAAGTCGCAACAAAGTCATAAAACACTAATAAAAGATACTAGGCACCATGCCCTAACAATCTGATGCCATTACATGAACGATCTCATCCAATCCCTACCATCCCCATAGCCTACAACAGGGGATTACTCACTCATAGATGGGGGAAACATGGATGGTCAATGGAGAAGCGATGGTGATGATGATGGCGATGATCTCCTCCAATTCCCCGTCCCGGCAGGATGCCAGAACGGAGTTTCTGGTGCTGTTTCGTGGAATCTGGTGGTGGCGGCGGAACAGAACTCCTTCTGGAAAAACGTCGACCCTCCCCCTGAGTTTTTAGATCAGAAGGCAACTTATAGTCGAAGAGGGAGACCGAGGGGGTGTCTGGGGTGGCCAGACCACCCCCTGGCGCGACAAGGCCCAACCCGCGCGGCCAGGTGGTGTGGCTGGGCCCCAGCCCCACTTCGTCTCATATTCTGGCTCCGGGAGTCTTCTGGTGAAATAGAATTTTTGGCTTTTGTCCCGTCCAATTCCGAGAATATTCATTTTCTGACTTTCCTAGAACCAAAAACAGCAGAAAACAGGTAGCTGGCACTGTGGCTCTTGATAATAGGTTAGTCCAAAAAATCATATGAAAAGTACTCCAAAGTGTAGACAAAACACAAGAAAGTAGATAAAACCAAGCATGGAACCAGATACATTTGCAATGTATCACTCGCCAGTTCCCCTTCATGAGGACTCTAGCGTCCTAGAAGGATTGCAGATGTGCTGCCGTGCACTTGGATTTTCCCTTAAATAGGGGTGGCAATGAAGCGACCCGAATTAGCAGTTGCTTCGCGATAATTCTGCTGAAGTTACCGTTAGAGGTTACGTAACGACTAGTTTGACCAGGCTGACCGGTCCAACTTCGATCAAATTGATCATTTGCTCCACTCCACTCGCTTCGCTCCCACTCGCCTGAAGCAACAACCCATGACTGCGCGAATCGCCCAATGTGACTTGAATTCTGCGTCAAACATGTGGCTTCTCCCTTTATTTGAGGTGTTCGTCACCGATTCGACTGGACGTCCACTCAGACTCACCTACTCTGACTGCCAAGTTGAAGCCTCCACCGAACCCATGACGCACTCGGGGACTACCGATGGGGATATACCAATTAGGGTATGCCCAGGAGGTGGATTCGACTGACCAGGCCCACGACGAGTGGGCTCGCTGGAACGGCGACTGGAAGCATTGTGACCCAAGAGCATGGCGACTGGATGCCGAAGGCCCAGAAGTGTAGCTAGACCTAGTCGTATTAGGTCTGAAACCTTAACCGATTTGGTATTATCTATGTAAACCCTAGGGAGGTAGCAGTATATAAGCATCCCTAGGGTACCCTCTACAGGGACACGCTTTGATACATCCCATAGAGGGGACATGTTGCCCTCATTGCCGAGCTCGTCACCCTTGTAATCTCACACAGATCATACATCTAGTACGAAGTAGGCTCTTTACCCTAGGGGAGGAGGGCGCTGAACCTAGGTAAAACCTTGAGTCTCCTCAATCTCGATCCGCAGATGGCTCACTCACCCTTGCCCTCATTGACTGTCGTGGTTATTCCCACGACAAACGAGGATTTCGAAACATTTGTATATTTTGTGGTTAATGATGATGAACATGTAAAAATTGCGGACCCGCAAAAGATATGATATTTGCGAATTAGGATTATATATATATTATATCAACGACTTGCGCACTATACTATATCACCACACATCGTGGAAAAGAGAAAATTCAGGATGCTCCAACATTATTATTTTTGTACTTTAAAAAAAAAAGAGTGTCACGTAAGATGCCTTTTCCCGAAAACTTGCGTCGAGGCACACAAAATGTGCGTAAGAAATTTTGTTTAAAATTTGTAGTATTTAGCGAAAACAACACCTGGTGGTAATGTATTTGAACACATCTATCTGATTAGGCATCCACATATTGACGATAGGAAAGAAATGAGAGGTAATTATTGTTGTGATGGGGACTAGTTTACCATCCGTGAGTAAAAACAAATGGTTTCGGAGAGAAGTAAATGAAGGAAAATCTTAACCGTAAAGTCTTCATATTGGGGATCCATATGTTGGTGGTAGGAAAGAAATCAAAGCTGGTTTCCCTAGTAGTGTATTATAATTGTGATATTACTTGCGAGAGAAGTAAATAGTATAAATATAAAGGGAAATCAGAATTGACGACGCTAGCTGCCTCCTTTAATTGTTGTTGGGAATGGAAATGGAAAGTGGAGTAGTAAAAGAAAATTCCGGTGCGTGATAAATAAATAGGGGAATATATGGCGTGAATCATCCGATCCATCCTATCGGGCCCGGCCAAGGAAGTAAATCCGTGGCGGTGTACGGCTGTCGCGTTGGAGGAATCAGGAACCGTCGCGCGTCCTGTTGTAAACATGGGGGTGGGCCCGCGTACACAACCTGGCCCAGGCCAGGCCCGAGCCGAGACGGCGGCGCCGGCCTGTACCGTCCTCTGTTGGATCGATCGGCCGATATATATCCGTCCGTCCGACCGCTCTGGAAGAAGAGGAAGAAGCTCCTCAAACCATCCATCCAACCAGAAAAACAAGAAGAATCGAACTCCCCCTTCTCCCCCCTCTCCCTCTCCCAAAGAAAAAGAAGTAGTGGAACAAGGAAAGAAAGTTTGAAGAAGAAGTAGTTTGAAGAACAAGGATGGTGTCTGCTGTGGTTCGTACGATCCTGGTGACTGGCGGCGCGGGGTACATCGGCAGCCACACGGTGCTGCAGCTGCTCCAGCAGGGCTTCCGCGTCGTCGTCGTCGACTCGCTCGACAACGCCTCGGAGATGGCCCTCCACCGCGTCCGCGAACTCGCCGGACCGCACACCGCAAACAACCTAGACTTCCGTCAGGTGCGTCCTCTCCTCTTTCGTTTCATCCTTGGTTCCCTGCTTCCTCCTCTCCTCCCCTCTCGATTCCTTGTGGTCTCCGTCTCCGCGGGCGGGCGGGCGGGCGGGCGGGCGGGCGCGCCACATGTGACCGACCGACCGACCGTGGAAACACCCGCGCTCCAGTCTCCATCCATCCGTAGGTCGCAACCAAACCGGCCAGCCTAACTCCAGCCTGATAGGAGGATAGGCGTGGCGTGCGTGATTCACGATCAACTCATTCATTCATTCATTGATAATTGATTTGACTCGTTGTTGTGCAGGTGGACCTCCGCGACAAGGCCGCCCTAGAGGAAATCTTCTCTGCACAAAGGTACTATACAACAATTCATCCTACTACTGCTCGCATATACAGTATATAGTACATAATTCACCTTGCAAATACAAAAATATCCTAAATTTGTTCAATAGTACCTACCTCTAGTATACTATGATTAGCTCTGTCATCATCAGAGAGGCGGTTTCCTCGGTTGGGCCTGTCCAACAAACTCCCAACCGCAAGTCTTTTCTTGGTTTATTAATTAAAACTTCCACAAATGAATCCATGCCTACTGATTGATTGATTGATTGATTGATTAGTCCGCCCGTTCCGTCGTGCCAGCCCTACTACTTAGTTGATTGCGCTAGGTGTTGTCTGCATGTAAGCTGCTGGACGTTTCATGACTTGGAGCTGGAAAGTTGTCTCTAGCAACTCTCCCCAGGCAGCTGGCGGTTATATGCTATTGCATATTCCTTAGCCATACAACGTACCCACAGTTGTCCAACGATCATCATCGTTACAGATACGAGCATCGAATCAACTAAAAAGCTAAAAACAAGTACTATAGTATTTTCGGCGGACAACCCTGAATCACAGTGGAGTTTGTTATTCTGTATGTATGCTAATCAGGCAACACCCTGTTTGTTTTGATGCGCAGGTTCGAGGCCGTGATCCACTTTGCCGGGCTGAAAGCCGTCGGGGAGAGCGTGGCCAAGCCACTCCTTTACTACGACAACAACCTCATCGGCACCATCACGCTCCTGCAAGTCATGGCCGCACATGGATGCAAGAAGGTTTGTATCTATACATATATACACTTTCCTTTTCTTTCTTTCTTTCTTTCTCTCTATTGCGTGGCTGGGTTCGTCGTCACAGGATACCAGTGAGCAAGCTTCGCCGTTGGCTGGGCTGGGCTGGACCAGGTGGCTCTCATTATTTCTCTCACGTAGACCACTCGTATTGAATCAATGCGCTAGCTGGTACAGCCTTGTATGTCTTACTATGTGCTTGCTGCTTCTGCTGTTGGCTACTGCTAGCGTTTTCTGTTGCTGAAATCTTGTTAAAAAAATATGCAACCGTTCGACAGTTGGGTCTTTATTTCTTTGCTCTCAACAAGTTGTTATGGGCAAGGACAGTATGATATAGGCTCAGGTCCATTGATTAATTGTTCTGCGCCAATGAATGAAGCCAGGAACTTGGTGTGCTCTAGGCACTAGTAGTATTAATAAAGTAGGAGCTAGTGAGTACATCAAGAATCATGATCATTTGATCAGGGTGCTCAACTCCTCTGTTTTCATCTCTGCCTGCAGCTCGTCTTCTCATCGTCAGCCACTGTCTACGGGTGGCCCAAGGAGGTGCCCTGCACCGAGGAGTTCCCGCTCTCTGCCATGAACCCTTACGGCAGAACCAAGGTACCACTGCCAGCCAGCCAGTCCTTGATTTCAGTTCGTCTGACAATGATCTTTAGTTTTATGCAGCTAGCTGCTCATTGAGCGAATATTTTTACAAAAAATTAATCATCTGACTGACCTGGTCGTGTGTGCAGCTGGTCATCGAGGACATCTGCCGTGACCTGCAGGTCTCAGACCCAGACTGGAAGATCATCCTGCTCAGGTACTTCAACCCGGTCGGCGCCCACCCCAGCGGCTACATCGGCGAGGACCCCCTCGGGGTGCCAAACAACCTGATGCCCTACGTCCAGCAAGTCGCGGTAGGGAGGCGGCCTGCGCTCACCGTCTACGGGACCGACTACAACACCAAGGATGGGACAGGGGTATGTGTGTGTGTTTGTCGCCTGTCATCTACCCGTAACTGACCAACCGATCAATCATTTCTTCTGCATGATGATGATTAAGGATGGCTAGAATCTGGCCGTTTGTTTCCTGCATCTTCTAACTACTACTATTGGTATGACGGCAGGTGCGTGATTACATCCATGTTGTCGATCTGGCTGATGGTCACATAGCTGCCCTGAGGAAGCTCTATGAGGATTCTGACAGAATAGGTGCGTACCAAACCAACCGTGACAGTACAGCTGACAATAATCAATCAATCTGACTCAACTGAAGAATGTTGTTGTAATAAGGACTGACAATGAATGAACTTGCACTGCAGGATGTGAAGTGTACAACCTGGGCACTGGAAAGGGCACATCTGTGCTGGAGATGGTTGATGCCTTTGAAAAGGCTTGCGGAAAGGTACAGAATACTGAACTGACAGCCAGTAGAATCATCGTCTCACCTCAGATGCATATATTACCGTACTTGGTTCAGGTGCTAATACTGACACCGATAATTTTACAGAAAATTCCACTGGTTTATGCTGGAAGAAGAGCAGGAGATGCAGAGATTGTCTATGCTGCAACTACCAAGGCTGAGAAGGAGCTCAAATGGAAGTAAGTGTGCCACAACCACAATGCCTTGTTCGTTTCTTTTACATTTATCTCACTCTTATTGTTCCTTGGGTGGGTTTATTCGCCTGTGATGATTCTAACACAAGATGATGGTAATGACAAAACAGGGCAAAGTTTGGGGTGGATGAGATGTGCAGAGACCTGTGGAACTGGGCGAGCAAGAACCCCTACGGATACGGAACCAGCGACAATGGCCACCACTGATTGATGATCCTTGCTCGCAGGAACTAGTAGACCCAGAGAAGCAGTAGTTATAACCATTATATATAGTCGTCATGGTCCATCTATTTATCAACCACAGAGACAGGAAGAAGACTAATGTGTATAGAGAGAGAGAGAGCGAGCAGCAGCTTTAATGATATCTGTCGTTCTAGAACTAATCAGTGAGTTTCCAGTGTGAGTCGTAATAATGAACCGTTTGTAGAAATACCTTGTCGGTCGTGGAATAGCTATTGATATATATAAATATAAATATATATGCTTGGTTTTTTTGTTGATTATTATTCAGTACCGTGTATTTTCACACTGACTGAATTGATGTTGTCGTCCCTGAATCTGGTGCTGCAAGACCATGGTGCAGTCATTATTTCTATGTATTTCTGTTGCCGCCCAAGATGTTTACATATGCAAGGATTGTTCTTGGCAGTTTATATATGCATGGATTGAAGCAAAGATATCTCTGAACCTAGTGATGGGTTTCTGATGCTGATGCAGTCTATATTTTTCTGACAGTGGATTATTAACTTTGTTGTCTCTGAAGCTGCAATATAAGGTGGAATATGTCTATGTTGTTTTTGAAGATGTTAATGTAAACGAGTCAAAAGGAATGTTCGACAAGTAGAATTGTTTCATTAGTGATAATGAAAACTATAATAATTTGAAAAAATGTATCGAAATAAAATTGTTGTGGGCCGAATTCTAAAGTATCTGAGGCCCAATCGGAGGGAAGCTCTGTCACCGTCCATTTGGCTCAGCCCAACACTCAGCCTAAGTACTGTACGTTTTGTACGCATACAACCCAATACAACCCAACTATAAGAAAATAACCCACTCTATTCTGAAAATCTGGACTGAACAAAGGAATGAATCTCTCACTTATAAGCTGGCGTGGCCTCTTTCTGTAGGCGAGGTGGGACTAAACCTGCGCAACCTCCACCAATCAACAACAGCCTAGCATCCCATCCCCTGAGAAGCCCCTCAGGGGGAGTGGGAGAAGATAGGGCGGCGAGGCTGACGTGGGAGGTGGAGCTCCCAGTCGTGGGCAGCGGGAGGTTGGGGATTGAGGGGTGGGCTCGGTGCGTCAGGGAGATGGAGAGAGGCGAGCCGGTGGTGGGCTGGGTTGGGCCTCTGCTGCGCTGCTATGCGGTGCTCGTGCGGGTGGGGCAAGAGGTAGATAGGGTGGGGCAAGCTATGGGCCAGCCCAACTAGCTGGCCTGACTAGGTCGAGTTAGTTTTTTTTAGTTTCACTAATTCCTTTGTAAAATTAGTTTTATAAGTCCAATTTGATCAATTCAAATTTCTAAAATTTTGTAAAATCACAACAAAAACTTTATTAGACTATTTTTGGTCAAAACAAAATAATAAAAATGCCATTTGCCTAATAAGCACTATAGGGCTAATTTGGAAATAGGGCTTGAGTTTTAGGAATAAGAGAAAAAATTCAAAAAATGTTTTTGGGCACTCCAAACATTCTAGCAATGCTATTACATTTTACATTCCAAAATTCAGAAAATTTTGGGAGGTTACAGAATTTAAGTGCAAGATCACACAATATTTAGATAAGAGTGCATACAAGTTTAGACTACAGTGCAACATTTAGATAAAAACGCAAAATACTAGCTAACTTTTGCCGCCACGACACCTAACTACCAAAATGTGTCCCAGGAAACTTCACCGGAACCTACTGCGGTGGCAGAAACACGGGCAGCGGATCACTCCACCTCATTGAAGTCGAGGTAGACAAAGACCTTCTTTTGCTCCGCCATCTCCCGGAGCCACTCCTCCTTATTATCAGTGACACGACGACTGTTTTTCGACACCAAGGCGATGACGCAGGGGAGGTGGGCATTATCGATGAAGTCGGTGGGACCTAAGCTGGAGCTCTTCTCCTCGATCAGCACGACAACCTTGTCGATGTCCTTGTCTTCGATGTAGTCACCTGGCGCAAACCCCGGCACCGCCTCATCGACCTCCTTCACGCGCTGGAGGATGTCGGGCGGCGGGAGCTCGACGCGGACGGGGACGCGATGCTGCGGGAGCTCGAGGCCTCGTCGGGCGTGGTGCGGCGGGACCAATACCTTGATTCACGATGCGAGAACGCCCGCGGCGGAGTCTAGCAGTGTACGGTGTACCGGTAGGAGCCTCAAATGTGCGCAGGGTATGAGACCCTCCGGCGCCGCTCCGTCTTCTCGGCGGTGTCGTCCTCGCTGGTGGGAGATCTGCGGCGAATTTGTTCGCCTCCAAGTCTGCCTAGAGCTCTCACCAAAACCATGGCGGTGCGGCGGAGGTAGGTATGTGGTTGGGGAAGATGTTGGGACAGATTGCTCGCCGACGACGTGGAAGAAGGCGGCGTAGGGGGAGGGTGCAGGAGAAGGGAGAAAGGTTTCAACCCGCATTCGCCGCTCCGAACGACATCTATAGCGACTGATGCGGTGAAGAAGCTAAGTCCAGCAAAAACAATGCAGGCCGGACCACCGATGCAGTGTCTGGTGTGGCCCAAAAAACAGCAGAACCCACATAACCACCCAATTTTTTCTTTGTGGGTCCATATGCGGCGTCGGCTAGAGTTGATCTTGGTGCGAGTCATATTCCGCATGGTCTTTTTTTTCTCTTCTTGGGCCGGCCTTTTTCGCTTCAAGGCTACTTTCTTCTTTATTTTGTCCGTGAGAGCGAGTCGTTCATAATTTCCTCCCAGGTATCATCGAAGGGTTCCTCCTAGGTTTTTCTTTTCTTTCTGTTTTTCCGTTCTTTTTTTTCCGTTTCTTTTCCTGTGTTTCTTTTTTTAGTATTTTTTTAATTTTTCCTTTCTTCTGTATTTGTTTCCATTTTTCTGTTCATTCTTTTTTTTCGCTATATTCGCTGAACAATTTTTAAAAACTGAACCTTTTTCGAAATAGAACAATTTTTGAAATCGTGAACCATTTAAATCAGAAACTTTTATCGGTTAATATTTTTTAATTCTAAACCATCTTTGAAGTTAATATATATATATGTATGTAAGAGGTGATGGTAAACAATTGAAAAAAATCAATACCTTTACTTTTGTCTCCTAACCCTTATCCTTGCTCTCCGTTTCTTCGGCGACTTCGTACGTAACTCGTATGTTGAATCGACAAGAGAGCTAGAGCGGCCAAGTCCGGCTTATTTCATCCCATAGCCATCGGAACCTCTAGTAGAGTATGTTCTGAGGAACTGGGGCTTCGGGTTTGAAAAGCATCGGCTAGACTGTCTTATGTATCGCGCTTCTAGCAGGCCCCCTCCAGCGTGCGCTGTGGTGCATCACTCTCGGGCGCTAGAGGTATACATCAACGTGGACTAGCGCAATTATCCTGAACCCGTTGCAGCACAACATCCAAAACCCGTAGCCAACAAAGTGGCAGCTTTGCTTCTACAACATCCGGGAAACCCAGGCGGATCCGCAATGGTCTTCCACAGTTATGTCCTGCCCTAGGGCGGTTTAGGGGGCCTTGTTTTTAAGATATCTAAGCCGACAAACTCACTGGAGATGTCTAGCTCAGATCGGTCTTCCACAATCATCTCCAACACGATAGCGGACAGGTCCGTGTAGGCCTTGATATCATGTCAGCCTCTGGGGAGTTAGATCCCCTACGGACTTCGCCAATGAAGATGTGGATACCATTGAACAAAACGATGGTGTACCTAGCGATGTTCTCCCTAGATAGAATCAATAGGTTCTTATCAGCGATAGTGGGGATGTGTCTGCTAGAGGACGCGTCCGATGGAGATAGTGTCACCAAATATTTTCGAAGGTGGACCTCACCTGGATCCATGCTTTAGACGCCTTATGCCCACGGTGGGCGCCAACTGTCGCGGTATTACCGACAATTATGCCATGAGGGGATCTTTACAGAGAGTTTAGAGAGATGGGGGGTGAAATGCGGCGAGCATCTGGAATGACGGTAAGCAAGTTACCCATGTTCAAATCTCAATGACATGAAATCTTACTCCTGATATAAATCACTATAATTTCAATAAGCCAAGGTTACAGAGATAGTTGTGTAAGTTGTGCCTCAAGGGCTCTTGTAGGATGGCTTATAAAGGCGCCATGATCTAGGATTACAAGGTAAATCTTAGCCGGATAGGTTATAGAATCCTACACTAATATTACTACATTACATGTGTTGTACTCCAAGGCTCTGGCTTCTCCCAGCACAGTAACCCTTCCTTATCCGATTAGGGTTCCTTCTCACACGCCAGCAATTAGGCCTCCCGGTAGGCCATGTGTCTTACCACTATCTACGAGCCACCTAGGCTTGCCGGAATAAGGAAATGTCATTATGATATCCATGTATCATATCTTCAACGATTCTCAGGGATCTCCATAGTGAAATTCTTGCCTGAGACGCAGAGATGCAATGACCGCCCATCGGCGGGTGGCGATCTAGCAGGAGGTGTCGTCGCGCAACCATGGGCGATTGAGACACTGGAGCATGTAGTTGCTGTCCTCCCTCCTTCTAGCAACGTCAGCGGTATCCATGAACATCCGAACCAGCGGCTGCCAACTGCATCTTGTAGCCGCAAGCATTGACGAGACTATGACTCCGTCTTCTTTGGCACTATATTCGTGTTTGTCCACTAAAACTATTGCAAAAAAAGTTGTTTGCTCCGTATGATGCTAATATTTGTCAGAGAAAAAAGCGGTTGCCCTGCGACGCATCGAGGCTTTAACAAATTTCTGAGTCCGCCACTGATTAGGTGTCTTGTACTCCAAGACTCCGGCTTCTCCCAAAGATGGTGTGCAGTAACCTTCGTTATCCGACTAGGGCTCCTTCTTAGATGCCAACAATTAGACCGCTCAACAGGCCATGTGGCTTACCACCCACCTGGGGTTTGCGGAATAAGTCAATACCATGATGATACCTGTGTCATATCGTCAACGATTCCCTGGGGACGCTCAACAGCTCCATAATGAATGAAGACTATAATAATAATAATAACTTAAAATAAAGGTACTAGCAAATAAAACTGCCATGGTCCGAATATTTGATGTACATAATAGTGTACATCAGCCCATAATATGTATCTCAGGCCCAAACTGAGCAACATACTGCTAAGAAGTTTTTGCTTGCTAAAATAAAAGGAGATGGAATAAAAAAGGAAAATCTGTTTGTTGTGTAGCCCATTAATAAGGTAAATAAATAGAAGGGAAAAAAAGAGAGAAGAATGTAGTACTAGTAGTAATAAAAATGAAAAGATTGATCATGAGAGGGGCTCCTCTCCCCTGAAGTTTCCTGCGGGGTCGTAGGAGCATGTGAAGAATGCGTTGCCGTTGTAGCACTCTGACCTGCCGCATCCCACGTACTTGGTGCTCTTCCACACCAGCGCCCTGAAGTGGCCGCACTCCTCGCCGGTGAAGCACTTCTGGGCCCGCCAGTCGTAGAAGGAGCCCTCGCTGGCCCAGTCCGCCACCGCGGCCACGGCCCGCTGGTCCCACCCGCTGCTGTAGTAGACGTTCTCGCCGTAGGGGGACCCCGGCGAGTGCATCATCACGCAGTCGTACCGCCGCGCCGCCGACCACCGCCGCGCGTACCGGGCCAGCTTGTTGCTCCACTTCAAGGGAGGCACGCCGTACTGCGCCCGCACCCGGTTGTGCGCGTCCAGGAACTCCTTGGCCATGGACTTGTAGTTGCCATGCCCGCCCGTGAAGGACTGCATCCCCAGCTTCTTTGCCACCGTCGCGAAGAACTCGTCCTCTCGCTTCGCTAGCGCTGACGACAACGATGACAGCGGACTCTTCTGCTTCTGCTTCTGCTGCTGCTTACCGCCGCTGAGGTAGTCTGGCGATGTCGTGGAAGAAGAGCCGTCGGTGGGGTGCGCGTCCACCCGCACCACCAGCAGCACGGCAAGGAGGAGCGGTAGCGCGGCGCCGGGCGCCATTATTATTGCTGGTTTCTTTTTGGTGGTCGCCTCTCTAGATGGATCGATCGATCGATCGGCCGGCGGCCTGCTGGAATGAAATGGATTATTGAGCGAATTGCATCATCAGAGTCTCTTAGTTAATCCTTTCATGCTTCTCTTAGCCACCAGCTGCTATGCATGCTATGTCTTCCCAAAATTGGATGGCTCACAGCTACGTCGCACAATGTGGACCCCTGGATTCCTATGGACCGATCAATGCTCGTCAAAACCTTGTCTCACAGTCACAGCTTCTCCATTTTCCGCGGGCCGGGGACCTAGCTCTCTGCAGCTCAAAAGGTGCTTGCTTTCTACCATACCAAGCTCCATACTACACTAAATTTGTTGTTACTTCTCCCTCCCCGTGGCAGCGGTGCCGCGTCACCCCGGGGTAATCCCGCCGGCCCTTCGAGACCCCTGCCTCTCCGTCGAGGTGGGCAGCGAGATGTGGTGGATCTTGGGGTCCCATGTCTTGCTGAATAAAAAGCGGGCCTTGCTGTTCTCGAAGCTCCATGTTGTCAATCTACTACTTGTCGGCCTCCTCGATCTGACCGCCGACGAGTTTCAGTCTTTCTCTTGGAGATTCCCGCAGTTTGTCGCCGGGCGCTACTAGATACCTAGAACGGAATCGATACGATAGTGCATGCCCTTATCACCAGCCAGAGTGGTATAATTCCGGCGAGGCGCAAAGCTTTCCTTTTGTCGGTTCCATGAAACATGTCTTAATATAGATTTTCATGAAACCGACAGAGGTGGAGAAAGTCATGGTGGCTGCGATACGAGGTTGATAATGGCAGAGACCACACTAGTTGTGATGATGACAATGCGGCTCAGGTTCTCCCAGTGTGTTGCATGTTTGGCGAGTTGCAGCAGCAACCTAGGCAAGCAAGGGTAGCAGGATAGGTGGACTGCATTTTTGGTGGTGCTCCTCCAGTACCGAGCCTCGACTTTCAGGGTGCAAATTCATGGTCTGGCTTCATCAATTGTACCTGGCAATGGCCTTGCTGATGGAATTGTTTTGAAAATTTGGACTTTCTCTAGGGTGAAAACCCAAGGTCTACGATCAAGCCGATGAAAACGTTTGCGCATTGTTTGCTTCTTGGAGGCGTTTCTTTTGGAGAATCTCGTTTGTAGTCCGTGTGTTGTCTTTGACAGTGGTTAGAGTGATGCTATTGCGTGTGGTTCATCACCTCAACGGGTCTTTGTTTTCTTTTACTCTTTTATTTTTATTTTTTTATTGGTTGTGTGCATTGGTGATGTGTTCGGACATCTTGTTGATACAGAGACTAGGTGTAATTGGTAACTTCCCGATATTAATATATTCCTTTTATTGAAAAAAAAGATCTCGGATAGCGTGCAACCGATGTGTGCTTATTGCACCCTCATGTTCACTACATAGAGTCTTTATTTTTATAATTCCCATCATTTTTAATTCATAAGAATATAATTATTAATTATATTTGTTGTAATCCTACTTAACCAGCCACCGTAACCACGGGATATGTTCCCTTATAATCAGATCTAGGCTTGAGCTATGGTTTTTGAGGTTTGGCTCTCTCAGATTGTACTAGTTATAGACGAGCAGATAAGGACCCGAGGGGAGGGGTGATCTCCTGGCTTCACCGCGGAGAGAGGTGTACGGCGAGCTCTTGCTGGCAGAGTGGTGTAGTCAGTAGTGTGGCTAGGGTGGGAGAGGACGACCACGAGACCGCTAGGTGTCATCTAAAGAATTCGTCTAAACCCAGCAATATAGATCTATTTTCCTTATAAATGTTAGCTTGAAGATCTTTACAAAGGTAGCCACCAATATTATCACCGATATTGCTGAAAAAATAATCTGACCTACACAAGCAGCTTTCATGCCTGGAAGACACATCCTATAAGGGGTTGCTGTTTCGCATGAAACTATCCATGAACTTTATAGAAAAAAATTTGATGGTGTGCTTTAAAAAAATGATTTTGACAAGTCTTATGATAAAGTTATATGGCTATTGCTACAATAGAGACTACGGATGAAATGATTTGCACAAGAGTGATGTAAGTTAATAAATCAGTTTGTTCAAGGAGGTAGTGTAGAAATAAAAGCCAGTGATGATATTGCCCATTATTTCCAAACTAGAAAAGACCTAAGACAAGGGGACCAGTTGTCACCATTGCTTTTCAATATTATTGCATACATGTTAGCCATTTAGTTGCTAGAGCAGAAGAAGTTGACCAAGTTGGAGGACTCATACCCATCTTGTTGCGGGAGAGATTTCTATTTTGCAATATGTCGATGATACGATTTTATTTATGAAACATAATCTTTACAAGGCTGTCAACATGAAACAAATTTTATGTATTTTTGAACAATTATATGGTCTTAATTTTATTCTCATAAAAGAGATATCTTATGTTTTGGAAAGGCTAAAGAGGAGGAGGAACAATGTAAACAACTATTTGGTTGTAAGTCAGGATCTCTTCTATTTAGATACCTGGAGGTACCTATCCACTACGTCAATGTCAAATCGGGATTCACTAAGACAAAAATCAAGCATTGGGTTGAACTCTTCTTTGGTGCAAAGGTAGTAGCTGTGAATAGCCATCGACTACTTGGAAAGGGTATAACCTCATAAACTCTGAATGGTACATATTGAAAGCCGATTCGAACATAAGCTTGGCTGTTGGGCGGGCAAGATGTTATCATACTGAGACCAGCTTGTGCAGATTGATTCAGTTTTGACTAGTTTACCGATGTTTAAGTTGTCTTTTTTGGAAGTACCTATATAGGGGTATGAAAGAGTCTTGACTTTTACAGATCGTGTTTTTTCTAGCAAAGTGAAGATGGTAAACATAAGTATTGATTAACTAAATGAGATATAGTTTGTAGACCACAGATCAAGGGGAATGGAAATCAAAGTTCTAGAAATTAAAACAAATATCTTCTCAGTAAATGGTTGTTCAAATTGCTGAATGAGGAGGGCATGTGGCAAAAGCTGTTACATAGTAACAAATATCCGTCTCAAAAAACTCTAACCCAAGTTAAAGTAAACCGACTGATTGAACCTTTTGGAAGAGAGTAATGATAGTAAAAGAGGAGTTCTTAGCAAGGGAGTTTTTAAAATAGGTGATGGTACTAATGCTAGATTTTGGAAAGATACTTAGTTAGGCTCAACGCCTCTAGCTCAACAATACCCTGCATCATATAATATAGTATAACGGAAACTTGTTACCGTTGCAAATGTCTTGTCAACGACCCCACTTAAATATTGGTTTTAGAAGTTTACTAACTAGCAACAAGTGGAATTCATGGTTACACTTGTGCTAAAGATTAATGTGGGTATCTCTACATAGTGAACTTGATAAATTATCTCCTTCTGGACAATATTCGGCTAAAACTATGTATCCTGATCTTATTATGGGCACTTAAGATTTTTACGCAAATACCTATGGAAATTGAAAATCTCACTAAAGATAAAAAAAATTATGTGGTTTCTGGTGTAAAACGGTCCATGGATGGTACATGAGTGTTCATCGTCAACTCAACCCAGGCCCAGGTTTCTATATTTGTCCTTTCTTTCTGTTTTGTTCGCCGAACAAGACAGTAGCTAGGATCGCACGAAGCCACGACACGATCGAACCAAAGCTGGAGACACCGGCCGGCGATGCACAGACATATGTAGAATCTCTTTCCTCCAAAATCGAGCGGCCATAGTGTCTGGGTGACATGAAGCTCAATTAAATAATCTGTCAGCGCACCCTCGATCCAGAACTTTGGGAGTATATTCTGTGGAATCATCAAAAGAACAAGGCAACTAATGTCTGGACAAGGTACCACCCCTGCACGTACGATGCATGGGGTATAATATAATACAGTATAACCTTGGCTAGCTCGAGTAAGTAATTGTGCGTGGTACACTAGTGCTATTGTACGTGTGTGTGCTATGCATGCATGGGTCGACGATGAATGATCATGCAGGATCCATGCATGTTTGTTTGTTTGTTTGTTTGTTTGTTAGCAAGCTACTACTAGACGAGAGGCAGTCCAGTTGTCTGTGCGTAGACACGTGGCAAATATGCCGTGCATAGATGCATGTGAACTAGCGGTAGTAGTAAGAGCATGACTAACAGAGCCCGTAAATGCCCGACCCGTAAAACGCGAGTACATGGGCCTGTACTCGCGATTTTCATGTTTGAGTAAGGGCGCTGATCTACGTCGGAGCCCTCCTGGCTTGTAAAAAAGGGATGCAGACAGAATTTTTGTGCAATATGTAGAAAAATGCAAACATTTGATGCATAATTCATAGTTTACATCAATTCAACAAAGCATTTCACAGCAAATTCATACGCAAACAGTTCAAGGAAGAATCATGCAAGGGAGGATCATGAATATGAGTTATCACCATGCTCAACCGAGGCACCCCCGGTTCCACTTAGACGAGCTAGCCTTCTTCTCTCCGTGATCTTCTCAGTGGTCTCTTTCCACCACTACAATTGTTGCTCATTCATGTCCTTGGTGGACATCATCATTATCTCCCTCTCTTCGGCCAAGAGATCCTTCATTGCCTTGGATTTCTTCACATTGAGCTTCATCTCCTCCAACTCGGCCTGGCGCCTAGCATCTTCTCGTGAGGCTTCCACCTTTGCAAGCTCCACCTCTTTCTTCATCTCGGTGATGAGAAGCTTTGTCTCCAATATCTTCATTGTCATTGCCTCTTTGGTCTTCATCATTTGATCAAACTTGTCCCGCAGCAATGATGCATCGGCATCCATCCTTAGCCTCTCCTTGGCCTTTTTGCTCCCCTCCGGCTTGTCAAACTTCTTTGCTTCCTTATCGTCATCACTATCATCTAGCCTCACCATCGACCCTCTCTTCACTGGAGCTTCTTGGTCCCTTAATGTCCACTTGGGAAGATGTTGGAGCACATCAAAGCAATGTTTATATGTAAAGCTTTTGGCCTTGCTGCTGGCCATTTCTTTGTACCTTGCATCCGCAAAACCCTCCTATAAGCACAACACAAAGGTTAGTTCGCAAACTAATGATCAAAATTAACCAAGAAGTGATGGAAAAGAAAGTCATGTATTCGTCGATAGTGCTACCACTTGGAGGATTGGTCCTAACCGTGGCCATCGCCGCACTCCAATGGCTACAAGCCAGTTTGATAACCTCCCAACGGCCTTGAAGGGATCGGAAAGTGCGATACTCTGGCTGGCGTACTCGAGGCATGAAGTTCAAAATCCTATCCTCAATGCGCCGCTAGTAGCTCTTCCCGGTTTGATCCGTGCCCGCGGCCGCATCCATTCCAACTTGAGCCCAAGCACGGCACAAAGTTCCATCCTCTATCTCCGTGTAGTTAGAAGTTCTCTTCTTCTTCGGCTTCACCTCGCCCGTAGCGTTAACCCCCATCACCTCTTCCACCGTCGCATCCTCTTCCTCCTCGTTGCCAAATGGAGCAAGTTGGGGAACGTCGGTGTTCACAGTCGTCTCATTCAAGAGATCCATGAACCCCACATGTCCATTGTTGGTAAAATCAGAGATAAATGTCACAGATAAAAATGTGTTCTTTTTTAGTAAGCACTGTTCTATGGATCGTTGTTTCAAGGCATCACGTGATGATCGGGTGCTTTTGACTCTACACTTTCATACAATGGGTGTAAGACAGTTTTACACACGCGAGTACTAAGATTCTTACTTGGCAAGCCTAGCATGTACAGACATGGCCTCGGAACACGGACCGAAAGGTTAAGAATGAGTCATATAGTTGATATGATGCCCATATTTATGCTCGCCTTTGAGACTACTTCGACTCATGTGATGATCGTACTTGGTGTAGTGGATTTGGTTCATGTAATCACCAAAAAGACATGAGGGATGTTGTTTTTGAGTGGGTGTTCATTTGTAATTTGGATTAGTTGAACTTAATTTATCATAAACTAAAATCAAAGTGAATTTGCATAAGTTGTTATAGTCATGGGCATTTGTTTACTACATTGCGCTTAGTTTTAATTGAGATAATAGAACTATAAAATTCTGGATATTTACTTTACGAACTGGTATTGTATTGTTTTAAGTGTCAATTTAAAGTTTAAAAGTCTTATTGCAAACTTTCAGCAAACTCCATCTACTCCGTGAAGTTTAATAAGTAGTATTAAATCAAGAGTAACAATTCCAGTGTTAGTATCTAAATTATCATGTTTACCTCCATGATTCTTGATATTCAAATGTTGTTTTAATATCGAGGTTATCTGGGAGCTGAAAGAATTGTTTCAGAAACCATCATGTGTGAAAGATATTATGATACCTGAAAAAATGTTTATGGTTGCAATAGAGTATAATTTGGCAAAATACATGTTCTCATATCGTATGAGAATTTACGAATTTTGGGGTTGATAGACACATCCTAATCTCCAAAAAGGTTTTGGGAACTGCCATTATACTCGCGATTCGTCCTTATAAGCTATACTAGTTTGACCATGAAAGTTTTCATGAAAAGGATGAATAGAAGATGTAGTTAAAATGTTTACTACACTAAAAGATTACTAAATAATGGATTTTTGAAAGAACGCCAAACATTTGATGATGATGATCAACTTCAAAGTGCAAATCCAAAGGTATTAGTATTTGACAATACACGCTTTGGACTATGTGTCATATGTATGGAACCACTATTGATGTTGATAGATTCTTTTAAAATAAAAAGAAATACTGACAGAGAATCTATAAAATATTTGGAAGAAAAGAAAAGACTGGAAATGTCCAGCTAAGGTATATAAATGATATACATGTTATGGTTATACTCTTTGCTTGTTAAACAATGTGGTTCTTGGGTATTGGATACCGAATTGGTTGGTATGAAATGTCATACAGAACGACGCAATTCATAAACTACAATGTCCTAAGTAACTAGCAAGACAATATGTGATGATGTTCATCGAAAACAAATAAAGTGTTATTGTGTTTCTCGTTGACATTAAAGCTTGCCTTTAAGATTTGTTTAAATAATTGTTATTTTACCCGGTATTATGAGAACAATGGTTGTTCAAATAATTACCGTTTTCCATAGAAGATGGATGAACTTTTACAAGTCTAGTTGGAGAAATCATGTCTATAAAAACTAATGCTAAAATGTCGCAAGACAAATGATTGAAAGATCACTTATGAAGTGACATCGCCATTTAAATTATATTGGAAATAAAACATGAAGAAACTCCATGTTGATGGATTTTTGGAGTATTTGATTTTGATCAATTGATGTTTGTGAGACTTTTCTCGAGATAATTGAAACTCCGTTCATAGGCCAAAGAGGAACGTATGACTAAATTATTGGACATTATGCATGTTTATGTATATATTCCATTATGTGTAGCCATGTGTGGTGGATCTTTCGACTTCATATGCTTTCTTCGAAAATTTGAGTGAATATATCCGTATATTTACTTAATAAGGAAGAAGTATGAAACATTTGAAAATTGTTCAAAGACTTTCAAGATGAAGTGGAAAATCATTGTAACAAGAAAATAAAGAGTTTATGATTCGATCATAAAGAAAGATATTTGAGTTACATGTTTAGCAAAACACCCAAGATTTAAGGAATTGCTCCATGGATTTGCATTTCCTGATAAACCATAGGAGTATGGTATGTTCGAGAGATCAAATCGAACCTTGTTTGACATGGTAAGATCAAAGGTGTCATTTATAAAACTGCCATTATGTTTTAAAGATTAATGCTTTAGAGACTACCACTTTTACACTGAAAATAGCACCATCGTGATCCGTTGAAATGACACCATAAAGGTTATGGTTTGGGATACAACCCGAGTTGTCTTTTCTTGAATTTTGGTATGCTATGCATAAGTAAAATGTTTACAGCCAAAGTCGAATAAGCACATCTTTGTAGGTTATCCCAAAGAAGTTGTTGGGTATTCCTCCATTTGTCGCTTGGAACGTGAAGTTTCTTAAAGAAGGATTTTTTCACAAAAGTTAAGTGGGAGGACAATAGAACTTTGATTAGGTTGATGAACCTAAGAAACATGTGCTAAGTAGCGCATCACCGGAAAGTGTCCCGGAGGTGGCTAAAATGCTCATTGCTCCCGTGATTACAAAGGTTGTTATCTCGGAGATTAGAGTTCCTATTGAACCGTGTGGGTCGGTAAAGTAAGATTAGAAACAGAAGTCGTTACTGTTTTGACAATGATGAACCGATGCTGGCTTGTGGTTGATGTAGAGCTCGTTGGGAACCCCAAGAGTAAGGTATGATGAGCACAACAGCAAGTTTTTCCTCAGTTATGAGACCAAGGTTTAATCGAACCAGTAGGAGCAAGGAAACACCCCAAAGGTGTTACTAGCTGAGCTTTGGCAGGGCGCACTACCGGTGCTAGTAGCAACGTGGAGACCTGCACAACACAACCACAGAACTTTGTCCCCAACTTGCGATGAGGTTGTCAATCTCACCGTGTTTTGCGGAAAACAAAGGATTAAACGTATCGAATGGAAAGAAGTAAAAGTTTGCAGAAAGTAAATACAAAGCGGTAAAAGACTGTAGATTGTATGTAAAGTAAAGGACCGGGATCCATAGTTCACTAGAGGTGGCTCTCCTTAGATAGATAACATGTTGGGTGAACAAATTACAGCGGGGCAATTGACAAACATCGAGAAAGCAATACATGCATATACTAATCATCTTGACTCCTCTGAGACTTGATTGGGCATTACAACATAATACATAGACCGCCATCCAACTCCATCTATGACTAATAATCCACCTCCAGGTTATCATCCGAACCCCCTCCAGTATTAAGTTGCAAGCAACAGATTATTGCTTTACGAACTGGGTGTAAAGTAAACAATACAATTGTTCTATAAACAAAGGATCGTTGTTTTCTCCCTAGTAGCAACATCACATCTAGTACCTTAGAGATTTCTATCACTTCCCTACCAGAGGCACGAACCCACTATCGAGCATAAATACTAACTCTTGGAGTTGCTAGCATCTACTTGGACAAGATAGCTACTAACAATGGAAAGCATGCAAGATCTCAAATAACAAAGACATGATAGAATCAATAATCAATCTGAAATAGCATCTCAATATCCATCGTATCCCCGCAAACACAACATGTATGGATTACAAATAGATGATCTTGATCATGAACGGAGCTCACAAGATCTAAACATGAAAGCACAAAGGAGGAGAAACCAGCCATCTAGCTACTACATGGATCCGTAGTCCAAGGATGAACTACTCACACATCACACCGGAGGCTTTCATGGTGATGAAGAAGGCCTCCAGGGTGAATTCCCCTCTCCGGCAGGGTGCCGGGAAGAGCTTCAGATCCCTCCCGATCTAGGGATGGAGATGATGGTGGCTACAGACTCTTTCGTAGAATTTTGATCGGGTACTTAGGGTTTTCGTCCCGAGGGCAACTTATAGGCGGAAGGAGAGGCCGAGGGGGTGCCGGGAGCCACCACACCACCCCCAGGCGCGGGTCAGGCCTGGCCGCGCGGGTCAGGCCTGGCCGCGCGGCCAGGTGGTGTGGCCGGCCCCTGGCCCCTCTCCGTCTTGTATTCTGGCACTTGACCCCTTCCGAAAAATAGGCACTTTGGCTTTTGTCCCGTCCAATTCCGAGAATATTCATTTTCTGACTTTCTTGGAACCAAAAACTGCAGAAAACAGACAGTTGGCACTGTGGCTCTTGTTAATAGGTTAGTCCAAGAAATCATATGAAAAGTACTCCAAAGTTAGAACAAAACACAAGAAAGTGGATAAAACTAAGCATGGAACATCAAAAATTATAGATACATTTGCAATGTATCAACATCCCCAAGCTTAACTCCTGCTTGTCCTCGAGTAGGTAAGTGATAAAAAGAAATAATTTTTGAGGTGACATGCACCATCAAAGACTTGATCAAAGTATTTGCAAAACATTCAAAGCTGGGATCATAGTACTTCAATCATAACATGAAAGACAAAGTTCTAGCAATAAGCAAAGAAACTATGATGCAACATGAAAAGGCACAAACAAAAGATTCATGAATAACAATGCTTTGCAAGACGTTTGTTTGTTTCACATAAAGAAAACATAACATAAAAGTATTCAGCTTGTCCCTCAATAGAGTAGCAAATATAAATGCATAGGACACCTTCAAAGTTCATAAGAGTGACTAGATACAATAGTTTCAAACAAGCAATAACAAGTTATGCATCAATCAACTAGTCTTGGGACAATGCACATAGAACTAAGAATGGCCACTATGCTCTCAAAGAAGGTGCATAAAGATAGAAGGTGGAGACTCAATATAATGGTGGAAGAAATTCCTTTTGTAAAAGGAAGTAGGGATTCAAGTCTCATAAAGAGCTTCCAAAAATTATGATACTTAAAGCTTTCAACTCTCATTACCCCTATCATAAGCATCTTGAAGTGATTAAGGTTAAAGTGAACAAAACTATGGTGTACATGCTTGACGAAGTATAAGTCAGAAATCTCATGTCCCTTGTATACGAGGGCTGCTCCTCATGCTACTCAAGTTTAGTCACTGGTAAGTTCTTGTCATTGTAAGCACATGTGTATCATTGAGAACCGCCAACGGGGTACCCCTTGCCCGATGATACGGAAGAATCCCCATATCAAAATGACAAGGCAAGCAGACAACGAGCATCTCAGCATTCTTCTTATTTACCATGGGAATATGGTACTTTTTTCTCTCTTTCCTCTTTTCATAGTATCTCTTTTTTTTCTTTTCTTTTCTCTTTTTTCTCAATATAGGACTCTCTTTTTTTATAAGAAGAATGCTTCATAGACAGCTCATTATGGTTACGCTCAACGAAAAAAATAGCACGCTATTTACTTTAGCGTCGCCTCTCTCCAAACGCTACGCAAGTTATAGCGTGCTAATAGTGTGCTATTTTTCAAAATAGCTATTTGCAAAATAATAATTTTGTTGATAGATATAATCTATATACTAAGGATTTCAGTAGCTAAAAAATTGTGCAAAGTAATACATGCATAGCCAATTAACCAATGATGACCAAATGACAGAGTATGGATTAAAATGATCACCAAATTCAAAATAAAGGACATATTTTTTCCAGATAGTCACATAAGGTGGCCGTGTTCCTTCAAGAAACCAGTACATCTACACAACGTTGCATCTACATCACTAATTCTCCATCACTACATCTACAATACTAAATGCTACATCAGTACATTCCGGTGCTCTCCGAGATGGAGGAGAAGTGGAGATCCGCGGGGCTGAAGCTAGGCGGGGCGTCGCTTGCTGCGGCATTGCTAGCTGCACTCCTTTTGGTCGGGACGTGCCGGATGGAGGCGGTCGGCCGGCCGGAGCTGGAGGAGATGAAGGGAGATGCTACGGCGTGCAGCCGCCACCACCGTCGCGTGGTAGGGAATTGGATGCGACATGGGGCTGGGAGTTGGGTAAGCTAGCTTTGTTGACTCGTGCGGGCTAAATGGGCCGGATGGACTGCCGATATTTTCAAGTTTTTTGTAGCACGCTATTACGTTATAACGTATAGCGTGTTTAGCGCCATTTAGTGCCGCTAAAACGTGATTAGCGTCATAGCGAGCATATTATGCATAGCGTAGCGTCTGCCTCCCGAATACGCTAGCACGCTATTTTTTTCATTGGTTACGCTGCAGGTTTCCACCATGTCAGCATGGATTAGACCAGCGGCCCAGGCATTTCTCTAACACATATACATAACTCCATGGATTTACAAGCTCCCCTTTCATTTCACACCGACGATATCCATATACAAAAGAGCATGATATCAACTAGGTACAAGTACCAAGTGCAATGTTGAAAGCGTTCTCCATGAAATTATGGTTCTACTAATTCCCAACAAATAAGTGGAAGCATATACAATATAGACGACACAATGGTTCAAGTTTATTAAGGTCAAGTAAAGTAAAGTGTGCCATCAAGTTCGTGAGAGCTTTAATCACTAGTTTTCTTATAACAAGTGGAAGGTAAACAAAAGTATGAATATACTTGGAATAGCATAAGCTAGTAGGTAGGTATGGTGGACTCTTTGGAATAACTTGGTTTAGGGAGTTGGATGCATGAGTGGAACTCATACTTGGTTGCGGAGGCTAGCAAAAGACTGGGAGCGACAAACTAAGAGAGCAATAATGGCCATAATCATGCAGAGCGACAAAACATCATTGATCAAAGCATAAAGTGATACTACAAGTTAAAAACTAAAGGATCATAAAGTCTATGGTGACTTGAGATAGTCATAACATGGCGTGAGCATGTGTCAAGTCAACCCAAATAAAGCATCAAAGGAGAATACCACTATACTATGCTTTAATATGCTAAAACAACGCATGATTCATCCAAGGCACATTAAGCAATATCAATTGTTTATAACAAGTCATGCTACAGCAAAGAATACTAAGCATAAATCCAAAACAATATCAAGCATGGCATGACAAAGTATAGGCCACAGTCAAAAACGAGCTCTTTTTACCACATAAGTATGAACTTTCCTACTCTTTTCCAAACCAAACCAAACTATTCACAAACCAAAGTGTGAAAGAGGGGGTCCAACCAACTTATTCAGAAAACTAAGCAAACCAAGCAAACTAAAAACCAAAACAAAAACGAAAAAGAATATGCTCCAAGAAAAACACAACTGTGCATGAAACAATGAAAATGAAGCGTTTGGAAGAAACCTGGAATTTTTTATTGATAAAGAAGGGGGATGCCTTGGGCATCCCCAAGCTTTGATGCTTGTACTTCTTGGATATTTTTTGAGGTGACACGCGTGGCATCCCCAAGCTTGAGCTTTAGTCCATCCTTTATCTCATTACTCGTTCCTTCCATACACCTGAAAATTTTCCTTCATACAAAACTTCACGCAATCTCATTAGCAACATTAGTGCACTTAAGATAAATAAGTCTCAAGCATCAGTTCTAACACCAAATAAACTTCCATTAGAACACTATCTACTGTAGCACTTCCCTCAAAAAGCTCAATTCCCCAAAGGAACTCAAGAAGGAACCCACAAGAAGCAAATGCAGAAAATGGCAGAAATCTGTCAAAATAGACCAGCAGGTAAAGACGAATTTTTTCGAAGACCTTATGTTGCTCAAATCAAAAAGTGTTGAACTAACGAAAGTTAGATAACAACCTGAGGCAGAAGCACAAAACATTACAGCTCAATCCGACATACAGAGCTCTCTCAGGAATTTTTACGGTGAAGCACAAAAATCTGTTTTGGGACAACAACTTTCCCAATCATTACTTCTCTCTCATTAGAGGTTACTCTTGGCACAAAAAGCAAATAAAAAGGATAATGAGAGGTTATTACAGAGTTAATAACTTCCAAGACTCATCTAAAACTTTTGGGTTATCTCCCAATAAGTACTTTTCTTTAACGCCTTTAAGTTAGGCATGAAAATTTGAGAAGATGCTCTCATAGAAAATATGAATTGAAGTAAAAGAGAGCATCAAGAAGAAAATTCAAAACACATTTAAGTCTAACCCACTTCCTATGCATAGGAATCTTGTATGCAAATAAATGCACAAAGAGCAAAGTGACAGGCATAGGAAGATAAAACAAAAGTAACTTCAAAACTTTCAGCACATAGAGAGGTGTTTCATTACCATAAAAACTTCTACAACCATATTTTCCTCTCTTATAATAATTTTCAGTAGCCTCATGAATAAACTGAACAATATAACTATCACATAAGGCATGCTTTTCATGATCTACAAGCACTAGAGCTTTATTATAAACATTTTCAAAAGAATCCATGGGAACATAACACTCACCCTCCTTTGATAAGCATGGGGGACAATCAAATAATGTAAGGGATAAATAGTTACTCTCATTAGAAGGTAGGCATGGGTAGATCCATTCTTCCTCCTTTTGTCCATCACTCTCCTCCTCTTTTTCATCTAATGAGCTTTCAGGTTCAGGAATTTCTTCTTCCATGGAGGTTCTAGCAGGCGGTGGTTCATCTATTACCTTAGTAGTCATAATACTGTTCCCAAATAGGAAACTTAGTGAGCTATCCATAATGAAATAGTGATTGGAGCAGAGCTAGTCATAAAGGCAACTTAAGAAAGGAACTGATTTTTTTTGTGTTTTTGAAAAACAAAACAAGCAAACAAAGCAAAAAGAAACTAAGCAAAACAAAACAACAAAGGAAGGAGATTGGTTATGAGGGACTCCCCTTGTGAAGATGTACTTGACTCCCCGGCAACGGTGCCAGAAAAATCTTTGCTGGCTCGTGGTTGATGTAGAGCTCGTTGGGAACTCCAAGAGGAAGGTATGATGAGCACAGCAGCAAGTTTTCCCTCAGTTATGACACCAAGGTTTAATCGAACCAGTAGGAGCAAGGAAACACCCCAAAGGTGTTACTAGCTGAGCTTTGGCAGGGCGCACTACCGGTGCTAGTAGCAACGTGGAGACCTGCACAACACAACCACAGAACTTTGTCCCCAACTTGCGATGAGGTTGTCAATCTCACCGTGTTTTGCGGAAAACAAAGGATTAAACGTATCAAATGGAAAGAAGTAAAAGTTTGCAGAAAGTAAACACAAAGCGGTAAAAGACTGTAGATTGTATGTAAAGTAAAGGACCGGGATCCATAGTTCACTAGAGGTGGCTCTCCTTAGATAGATAACATGTTGGGTGAACAAATTACAGCGGGGCAATTGACAAACACCGAGAAAGCAATACATGCATATACTAATCATCTTGACTCCTCTGAGACTTGATTGGGCATTACAACATAATACATAGACCGCCATCCAACTGCATCTATGACTAATAATCCACCTTCAGGTTATCATCCGAACCCCTTCAGTATTAAGTTGCAAGCAACAGATTATTGCTTTACAAACTGCATGTAAAGTAAACAATTATAGATACATTTGCAATGTATCAACCGACTGCATGCAAAGAAGCGATGGTGGGCCCTGTCTCCATAAAATGACTAGAAGACATAAAATCCGTGATTGTATCCATACAAGAGAAATCAAGTTTCTGAACTTGGAAGACCCTCCGGAAAGGCGTTAAGCCTATCGGTCGTATTTGGATCTATAAAGAAATATACATGGATGTTTAACATCTATGAAATAGTCGACATGTTGGAAATGAGTTCACGACAATGTTCAAGGAGTTGACTATGACAAGATTTGATCTTTCATAGCGATATTTAGTCTTGACAGATTAATGTCGCAACCACTACATATAGTATGGTATATGGTAGTTGAACAAACCAAACAATATTCTTCTAATAGAATGGTTATCTAGGACGTGTACATGAAATGGTCCGAAGGGTTTTGTTAATTCAAAGGATGCTAAAAGGATGTGAAAACTTCAATGGTTGAAATAAGCATAGGGAGTTGGAATCTTTACCGTGATGAAACTGTTAAAAGGATTAATATCATCGGAGACAATGAAGATGCTTGCATTTGCAAGAAATTAAGTGGGAGCGCTGAGACATATTTCTAATATATTATGTAGAGGACATATTGTTAATTGGAAATGATGTATCTTTTATTGACACAAGTTAAGAATTTCATTAAAATTGGATTTCGATGAAAGACTTGGGCAAAACAGAAATATTAGGCATCAATGTTTGTATGGATAGATTTATGCGCTAATATGGTTGTGCCAGACGTACATATATGAGATATTGAAAGGCTTCAATATGGAAACGACAAGAAAGGTTCTTGCTGCATGGAAAGGATTGAATCAAGTTGCAAGTGTATCGACACTTGGTGAGTGAAATCACATGAATATTTTGATCAATAATACCGTGATATGTACATATCCAGATATGTCCTATGCTCTAAATGTTGTGAGCATATACCAGAATGATTCATAAGATAATCATTGGGTGAGAGCAAAGATATTCTTATGAGCTTTAGAAGAACTAAGAATATATCATGTATAAGTGACAAATCGTCAAAGTAGTTCATTGTAAAGTGATACATTGATACTAGTTTGTCATAAGATACAAATTAAATTTATCTCAATTTAAACTATGGGTAGCATAATTTAATGGAAGGGATGGTCCATGATGGATTTGGATGAGTTCCAAACTTGATACATTGTGACGAATACTACAACAAAAGGCTAAGTATATGACTGATATAGTAGCAGCAAAGGAGGGAATTTGGTTAAGTAGTTTGTTATCAAGCTAGGTGTGGTTCACAGTGGGCTAATACTATGAAGATATATTGTGCGACAATTATATCAACATGTTTTAACCCAAAGGAACTAAAGGTCTCACCAAAGGACTAAAATTATACAATGCTATCTCATTAGAGAACGAGTGATGCGTAGAGACACAAAGACATGCAAATACACACAAACCTAAAGATGTCAGATCTGGAGATTATGTTAACCACTAGCAAACACATATATACAACCCCAGAAAGCCATAGATGTTGAATGCATAAGTTTATAGACTAGATTATTGACTCTAGTGCAACTGGGAGACTGAAGGGAATATGCCCGAGAGACAATAATAAAGTGGTTATTATCTTATTCCTTGTTTATGATAAATGTTTATTTTGCATGCTATAATTATATTAATTGGAAACGTTAATACATGTGTGTTTAATAGACAAATAAATGGTTCCTAGTTATGCCTCTCTTATAAACTAGCTCATTGATTAACAAGATGATCAAGGTTTCCTGATCATGGACATTATATGTTGTTAATAACGAGGTCACAATATTGGTGAATGATGTGATGAATATTCATCCGAAGTATAGCATTACGATCAAAGTCATTATGCTTATATTTCTATAACATCATACAAAGTAATCCTAATCCTTAGACAATGAGATCATGTCAATCACTAACACTAGAAGAGTATCTTAATAACATCAAACGCCACACCGTGACATGGTGACTATAAAGGTGGGTTCAATGCTACGAAGGTGTTATTTAGAGGTTAATGGATCAAGAGTGGGATTTTTCCATCCCGATGAAGGATAGATATACTCAGGGCCCTCTCAGTGATATCACATTGAGATAGCTTGCAAGAAGTGATGTGATCACTAAAATGTTATATCACGGGAACAAGAAAAGAATGCATGTCGGTAACGAGATCAAACTAGGTATTGAGATACTGATGATCGAATCTCGGACATGTAATATATCACGAGACAAAGGGATTTAGTTACGACATTAAAGGTTCACATGATCACTAGAGTCATCGTTGAATGTGTGGGAGTCAGTACAGATCTCCAGGTCCTACTGCTGATTATTGATCGGAGAGGGGTCTCGATCATGTCTACATTATTCACGAACCGTAGGGTGACACTTAAGGGATACCGACACCATTTGGAGAAAACATGTTTTAGATAAAGATTTAAAAAAGCACTGGAATTATTTCGATGGAAACCGAAATTGTTTCGGGTGAAATTGCAGAAACTAATTCTACATGTGATATTGAAATGTTGCAGGGGGTTTATGTGAATGTTTGTTAATTAAAGTAATTAACAAAATTCTGAATAAAATAAATAAAATAGTTTTATTTAATTAGAGCTTGCATTAAATTTGGTGAAAAATTAATGCAAAGTGAGTGAAGTTGGTTTTAATGGGAGTGGGCTTAGTGGAAGCTCCACTCACCATTATGGAGGGAGAGGTGGGGGCACCACCATGCCATGCGCATGGCCTCTTGGGGGCTGCCCCCTCCTCCTATAAAAGGAGCTCCCTTCCTCCTCCACTCTCACACCTCCTCGTGAAGGATCTCTCCCCCCTCTAGAAAATATTCCCCATGGTCTCGGATTAGTGAGATACATGTTCCTGGTAGCTTTATCTGGAAATGATTTGCTGCTTCTGCTGCTTTGCTAGAGCGAGGGACGTTGGTTGTCGGGGTACCGGATGTGTGTGCGATCACAGATGCACCGCTGCTTTGTTGTGCTGGACTTGCTGGTGATGGACCTGCTGGACGTGCTGGTGCTGGACCTGCTGGACTCGCTGGACTTCATCATGATCTTGAGATTGGCAAGTGTATGACTACATCAACCACGACATCAGTTTCATTAACAATGCTTTGTCGCTCTTCAAAGGTATATTCTCTATGGATGTATATCCACCCATTAATTGTATCTAGATAGATAGATCTTGGTGCTTAGATGTGCACATCGTAGGAATTTTTTTGTTTTCTATGCTGCGAGGCCAACAATAACAACCCTAATAAGGTACCTAGCTCTTGTCCGACCGTGCCCTCTACCATGCGAGGTATATTGGTGAGACTAGATCAATAACATGCATGTATGTATGTGTGTGAAGTAATATAAGTCTATTTCGGGATCAAATACCCAAGTTGTAGATAAGTACGACCTTCGCTATAGGTTTGGCAATGCTATCTACATGACTAGACTAAGAAGGAGAAACCTGAGGAGGATAGTCAGATGATACAAGCCAACAATTCCTTACTACATTTTCACCATGAATAAGAACAACATATCTAAAGGAAATATGGTACATTTCTTACCACAACCAGTAGTTCTTTCTTTCTTCCTATTAATGTTCGTACTTACCACAACCATAATTCTTTCTTCCTTCATATGCAGTAGTTTGCATGCCCTTTTGCCCGCATGGTTCTCATTTCTCACATTCATAAAGATCACGGTGGCAATGATACCATCGAAGAAGTTCATGTGAATCATGGAAATAATGACAAAATCATTTTGACTTCAAATTGGGCAAATTGTGTGGTTCATAAGAAGCTATAGGAATGAGATGTTTGTGCCTTCGAGTTTAAAGCAAAGGAGGATTATTTGGTCATGACAGTGCATAATATCTAAGTAAGTTGTTATGAAATAGTTAGTTCATTTTGTAGAGATGTATGCGAACTAGATTGAGGTGACGAACTTGCATCTGAACTATATATGTGTATCATTATTGTGTGATATGATTTTCTATATATTATGAGTTTTCTATGTTTTTATATATGTGATCTACATATAAAAGGTTCTAAATTAACTATCAATTTAATTACATTGCTATGCACTAACGCATTCGCTGCCGCGGAAGCCCTAGATCGATTCATGTTGTGCCGAGCCAAAAAATCTATCACCATTGCACAATCCCCGACGCAGTTATCCCTAGCTGTGTTTTTTTTTGCCGCGTGACCGCGGCGACTAAGGTTGTGTCTCAGCGTCTATAAGCGCCAGCGCCCAAGCTTCGTGTTGTAGTGAAAACACAAGAAATACTACCATGTAACTAATTAAGCCTACAACAATCCACGAAAAATACTAGGAATATTAATTTGTTACTCATTAGGCATCTAAAACTTCTTACAAAATTAATTAATTAAACATCCAAAATCAAAAGGAATATTGAAAATATTACTATGGAATCAATTCGACTTCTAAAATCCTCAAAAGTCATAGAACATTATTATGGAATTAATTAGGAAACTAAAATCAATAAAAAATATTAGAAATGTTACTAAGGAATTACTTAAACATCTAAACCCTAAAAAATACTAGCAGTATTATTATAGAATTAATTAGGAATCTAAAAATCCTTTAAAATCCATAAATATTGTTTTGAACTAATTAGGAAGCTAAAAAGGTTCTTGAAATAAAGTACACCCTCCGATCCAATTAATTGACTCATCTAGATTTAGATGTATACAGATATGTTTTAGTGTTAGATACATCCGAATCTAGACAAACTTGAGTCAATTAATTTGGGTTGGAGGGAGTAATATTATTATGGAATTAATTAAGCATCTAAAAATCCATTAAAAATGCTAGTAATCTTACTATGAATGCAATTAGGCATCTAAAATAATTAAAAATACTAGTAAATTCTATGAATTAATTAAGCATCCAAAAATCCTTAAAAAAATAGTAGAAAAATATTATGGAATTGCCTAGGCATCTAAAAACCTTAAACAAGACTAGAAAATTTACAATGGAAATGATTAGGCATCTTAAAATCATGGGTAGAAATGTTAGCATGATAACGTGACTCACGGTTAAATAAGGTGGTTAGACTCGCTTGTTAAATAGTCCAGTGCTATCTGAAACTTTGTTACACACTACCGGTGGTTCTTTGTGGCAAAACATGTATTCTGGAGATTTTTATAATCTAGCCACAACTGTGGTGGTTATTTGTAATTTTCTCAAAAAATAATGCTCAAGCAGGTTTATGCGTATCTCATCTCCATTGGTCTGATTAAAATCATGTAGTATAAGAATCATGATGGAAGACGACGAAATTAGCACAATATGTTCATTTTAACATATACGTACCATGACGAAGGCCCAGAATCATTCCATGGCGAGGCATAGAAGGTTTGCCATGCCATAGAAAGGTTCTAATGCCTTGGATATCCGATGTCATCCATCTTCGTATCGATCTCTTCATGCTGACCTAAAACCAACTATATATGTCCCCCGATAACGATCTCGCAATGAGGCGGAGTAGAAGGGTGAAACTTACAAAACAGAGAAACTGAGGTAGAATCAGGAAAGATGTGAAACAAAACTTTCCAGAGTCTACCCTCTCCAACATCCATCGCCTTGATGATGAAGAGAGATTCCTCCACCTGGACTACGGGCTTGTGGCAGTTGCTTGATATCTCTCTCTATGTACTTCATTTTTTAAACCATATGAGCCACCCTACATGATTACAGTCACATATGTAATTTCTTCATGGTGGACATTTTAATTAATTGATGAGTATATGAGATCATAATTTTCAACATGTGTTTGATGTATTTCTAGATACATATTACTACCTTGTTGTTGTATACATGTTCTGATCGAACTTTATGGGGGGACGTGTGTGTTAGATGGAGCAACTAGTAGTAGAATCATGACAGTGACAAAAAATTTGGGACCTACAATGGTTTTTTACCTTTCCGTAGTTGCCTCGGTAGGGATAAATGAATGCTATAATCATCTAGTAACAGAAAAGATGAGCCCATTTGTTTGAGATAGCATATTTGATATTCAACATCATGTAAAAGTACTTAAAGCAATACTCTATTTACCTTAAATCTAGTTTGCAGAGTGTTTTGCGTTATCACATTTATATAGAGGACATGATGTACATATGAATGCATATCAAACACTCTAAAGTTGTATGAATATCATCTTGTCTCGTGAAACTATATTTGTGTCACCATGTTTATGAGAGAATAGTCAAGTGAACCCATGAACCCCGATCTATTTTTAAGCACAAGAAACACCTTTTACTTTACTTTGCATGCACTTTTATTTTATCCAATTATTTATGCTGATAATACAAAAACATTTATTTCTATTTCACTTCTATTTATTTATCGTTTTCATCATTCTCATCATTGCTACACTATTTTACATCTCTACATTTGCATTTACTTTTAGTTTATTTTTTCTTTTCATCTTTTTTACACGATGTGTGCTCGACAATTATTACGGTGTTGCTTGGGACACAAGGAAAACCATTTTGTTTTTTGGTTTAAGTTCGACACCTATGCAGAATCTTTAGTACAATTCCAAATGCGGCAGATGTTATCTAGTTATCAACACTTATCCTCACAACCATTATGGGATTCCAATTGATAATTAGACAAATCAGAGAAGGGATTTCAACTCTTCCCTTTTAGGGAGGATGAACAACACATTCAGCGTGCTCCCGAGCTACAACGATTCGCTTCCCGTGACCTCTACCCCTGCTTTGTACCCTCTAGTGCTTCTCAACCGCACAGGAACCATCTCTGCGCTGGATCCGCTTCACATCGACGGTGGTAGGCGTACCGCCGACGTCCTAGGCTCATGTGCTTTGCTTCCAGGCAGCCAAGGGGATGACTAGGGAAGATGACAATGACCAAAAGGGAGAGAACGAGAATAGAGAGGTGGAGAATAGAGGCTTAAAGGGAGGTTGGAAGAGGTGCAGGGTAGTGCATGACAGCAGGAGGAGCAGAGCAACAAAATATGTGAAATTGCACAGGAATGGTAGTTCGAATCCTCAAACCTGAGATGCACGTCTTCTACTGTTGAGGTGGTGGGGCCTTCCCGCAGGACAACAACCACAACATCGAGTAAGCCAGATGAGACTCACATGTAATGAAACATGTCAAACAGATGGCAAATTAGCCACATAAGTTAGTGGCATTTTTTCCAATAGGCTGAAATCGTAGCGGCACAGGCATAATATCAACTGAGAACTAGGGAGACATTCCTGATAAATCCAAGAAGACATTCCTGATATATAGTAGTTGGTTACGGTGGTCAATTATATATAAGGCTGGCCAGTGCCGATTGATGGTGTAATAATGAAAGAAGAAAAGAAAGAAAAGCCTTGCCAGTTAAGAAACAAGATGTTTCCTTCAATTGTTTTGCCTCTAAAAGGTGTGGTAGCACAAGTGAAAAGGGTGCTCCCCCACTCGTAGAAAACCGGCCGGGTGCATCTTTTCTTTCCTCAAGGGCTCAATACATCACTTTTCGTTTCTTTATTTCTGGCACCACCAATATATACGTATGGAGGTTGATTGGAAAACGAGTGAGACGAATCAGCCACTTAGACACGACTTTGTGTATGTGTAGTCTTTCCCATGGATCGATGCATGCATGCATAGCAGTGTAGCGGATGCATATAGACACTAAAACTAAATAAGTGCTCCGTTTGTTTTAAAATATAAGATGTTTTAGTTTTTGTGAAACGAATGTATCTAGCCGTTCTGTATGCGAAAGTTCACTCCAAACCTATACACTAAAAGAGATCTAGATATAATCGTTTTAAAAAACTAAAATATCTTATACTATCAAAGGGAGATAGTAGCTAGCTATCATACCCCACCCATGAGGCCATGAACTAACCTAACTAAGCTGTCAATCAAACCAGCAGCTGATGTCTGACGCAATCTGCCACTGCCAGCAAGTAAGGTAACTTTTGCTATTCGCAAAGAGAAAAGAGTAAGCAAAAGGGAAGCTTTAGTAAGAATGACATGTGGGCCCTACTAATTGCCTGTGCCAATTGCGGCTAGCTTATGGCGTCAGCAGTTGGCATGTGTGAAAAGGCCATGCACAGCGCTAGGCATCACTCTCACAAATTGACAAGTTGAGAGCGAGACGCTGTTGTTGCTAGCTGCCTTTTTGTTAGCTTGCTAGAGTGAGATCCAGAGTGAATGTATGTGCCACTAGAGTTGGGAGCTTGTGAGTGCCCACCACACAACAAGATTCCCACTCACACACTTGCGAGCAGCACCAATAATCTCCTTCCGATCCCCTTGACAAGAAATAAAATCCAACTAGCTCGTGATGCACTTTTATGTTTTTGTTTGGTTTTGCAGGGAACTTGTACGACAGTTGTGTTGTACTCCTCTGTGCAGGGGACATGATGTTGTACAAATCATATACATGAAGAATCCCCCTTGTCTTTTGCATGTTGTACGTCTACTTCATTTGTGCATGGGACATGTTGTACAAATCATATATATATATGATTGTTCTTTTCTCCCTTGTTTAATAGATACTATATGTTTCTTCTTATTTGAGCCATTTGTAGGCTAAGATAGCAATGTGTCTCATGAGTCGTTTTCGTCATAGGTTGCCGCCAGTTGTCTCTAGATAAGCTAGGTAGTGACTTATGTATGGAATCCGAATAAACCGATACAAAACGCGTAATGCATTCAAATATATATTGGAGGAGGAGGGGCAGGATATTCCAAATGAATAACTTTGCAAGCTGTACAGACATGTTCTTTTGCTTTTCCATTTGAGGAAGATAGCTAGCTAGTGTGTACTTTGAGCTCGCCATCATCTAACTCCTTTTTGTAAGACAAATTGTGTTGTAAAATCCAACTGGCTGATGTGTGGCCTTCTCAAGAATCTGGTTCCATCTGGCCACTCGCGCACCGCAGACCGCCGCCGCGTGAAGAGGCAATTCTTATTCAGGATTGTGATATGATGAATTTTCCTAATTTATCTGAAAGGCAGCCCCGAGAATGGTTTGTAAAAAAATTCACTGTAACATGTTTTTATTTAACCAATAAGTATTATGATTTACGAATAATTTCACATAAACACACACCAACCCACAATGTCTTCTTAATTACATGCATATACTCCCTCCGTTTCAAAATATAAGACGTTTTAGCTTTGTGAATAAAGTGTATCTAGACCTCTTTTAGTATCTAGGTTCATTTAGATTTAGAGTGAACCTAGATACTAAAGGGGTTTAGATACACTACTTTCAGAAAGCTAAAAGATCTTATATTTTGAAACAGAGGGAGTATATATAATGCCAAAGCTTGTAAGTTCTCATCCTCCGTGGAAAACTAACTTGCTACCAAATTCGATGATACACTCTTCAGATCATTCCCATTTAAACATGGAACTCTAAGTTTATCTCTTGTCACTTCAACAACTCTGACATGCATGTTATTTTGGCCAACAAGATTACGATTAACTACCTTAGGTGGAGTAACATATACTTAAACGGTGCCACTTGATAGATGCATGTCTTGTGACGTTTCGATTACTTTATTATCGTGTGATTAGGAAGGAAATTTAGCTTCTAGCTCATGGTTTACTTTTATTTGTTTGTTTGGTTCGTTTCTACTATACCGAGGGGAAGGAATAAAGAATCTATGCATCCACATCACGTACCTTAAGTAATAATATCTAGGAGATGATATGTAAGCATCACAGTGATATTGATCAGTAAACACGATTAAACCTTCATGCCGCCGAGCTAGAGTGGTTATAGTCGAGAGGGTCAATTGATGATAACAAAATTGTTAATGAAAAATGGAGAACGTCTAACAAAAATATCATTGGCGTCACTATCAATTTGATGATAGCTCAATCGGGAAATGGAATTGATTTTGTCCTTCTCTCGTGCTGATATTCCCCTGGCATTGCACAATACTGCGTAGTACTCCCTCCGATCCATATTACTTGTCATTGGATTTGATGTATCTAGTACTAAAACATGTCTAGATATATCCATTTCTATGATAAGTAATATGGATCGGAGGGAGTAGTATACATGAAATAGTTTTTAATAAATTACATAGGTCAACTGTATGTGATATTCAGCCACATGAATATTAGGGATATTAAAACCGAAACAAAAAGGAGCATCCTCACGAACTTGCCATTGTTGACCATCCGATCTCGTGGCAGGATGTTTCCGGCCGTCCGATTTTCATTAGCTTGTACACTAGCCCAGTTGTCCCCAGGGGATGCTACTGTCTACGTCAAATTGGCCTACTATGGTGACTTGGGCTGGGAACACACGCTAGGGCCCATGTACTCGGATACTGGACCGAACTGAAAGTCTCGCTAAGCAGCTGAATGCAACACCCAATACGATTGAGAGAAAAAACAAGAGAAGAGAGGAAGGAAAGGACTGGGGCAACACAAAGCGACAGGGGAGGTGAAGCCCCGCGATACTGCGAGCGGCACACCGCACACCCCACACGATGCGGCCGGGCGCCCGACACAATCCGCTCCTGCCTCGGATCGGACGCAGGCCAGTCGATTGAGGGGGCCATCAGTCTCCTATTCGGCAGTGAGCGCGCCTCCGCAGCCGATGCGTCGTTGTAATGGATGTTGGTACGTCTGCTTGCCCTAGATGGATCTGATGCGGCCGGATGAGATGCTAGTTATGAAGGTCATCATCACCATCGAGTCCGCACACTTCGCCGTCTTAACTCTCGGCGACCTGGGACTCCTCCAGTTGAAAGACGTAAGACCCCTGTGAGCCTGTATGTTCCTGGCGTATATTTGATTACAGATGTCTTTGCGGTTTGTGTAGAGGATCAAGCTGGTAGCCGATGTTCTGATGTGAGTTTATGCCTGGTTGGTAGGGTCATGCGTTCTTAATTTCCATGCAATCAGTCGAAACTAATCTAGATTTTTTGATGATATGGAGCTGAACTAATTTACGTTGATGCAAATGATGAGAAGTTGCTGAAAAGTTACAACGGACCTCAACAAGCTGCTGGAGTTCGAAAGGTATAGCTATATATATATATTTTTTCGAATCTAAAGGTATAGCTATCAATATCCATTTGGGTTACATCTTGATATTATTCCACACGAAGAAGAAAAGTATGTTCTTTAAACGATCATCATAGTATAACGTTCATTCATTTATCTGTAAAAAAGGGAAAATAAAGGTCACAATGTTAGATATTTTTGTCTCATGATGACGATTGATAATTATAGTTGAGCTGCGTATAGTTTATTATTTCTTTTCAATGCACGTTTAATTCTGAAGTTAAAGTTACCAATGCTTAAAAGAAACTTATCCGACACCTTTTATATGATATAATGCAGGTTTGAAAAATACAATTGTCTTATTCTTCTCAGGGAACAGGGTAAAATCCAAAATTCTAAATATGTGTGAGCTATAATCCTTTTCTTGAACACCTTGCTAAATGAGCCGCGGTATGCCCACGCTTGTCCTCGTCCACAACAAGGCCACATTCCTCACCTGATCCCCATCACCATCCGCACTGATGCTGCCAGTTTTGCTAGGCTCCTCGCCTGCCGGAAGCTCGTCAAGAGTTACAAGACATGAGTTGTGAGTTCGTTGACCTTGATGTTCAATATTGCCTAGCTGGAAGCAAAATTCGATCAACATTTGCCCCGACCTGTACGAAAGATTTAGTTGTTACTTGAAAGTCTGAATATAGTACTATTGGTATTGGTGCCTTTTAATGGAACCGGAAAGCTTGTTTCTTGTTTAATTTTCTCCTTTCTTGCCTGGATTTTTGAACTGAACTGAACTTCACTTAAAGTTCAAACGACCTCACAGTATGTTATAAAGTTTTTGAATTCTAAACACTACATGTCAATGCATCATAAGTTACCGCATAATTTGAAATTGATTGTCATATGATTGACTTTGCTATCAGTTTAGCTGTGAGAGATTCAGTGAATTATAGTATTATTGGGATTGGCAACTTTGCAATAGATGTTACTTGCCATATCGTGTATGTACAAACTCACATTGTTACTTACTTTAAATATAACAACATCTCAAATGCATTCAGAATATATTATCATGTATTCCTAATATTCTATTATTCTAATGGACGGACGCGGCAAGGCCCGTCTACATGATCTAGTATAGCATATAATGAGAACATACCCCGGCCTGACTAAGCAACAATGACCAAATAGTAGTTTATTCATTGGTCTTCATTATTTATGCTATTATCAATAACCCTTCCAATACAAGAAACAAGGTTGGTGATATAAAATTAGTCAGCACCGATTCACGCATGCCATCACATAAGAGTATGTATTGTTTTACCAGGAAAATAATATATATTAATATTTCCGCAAAAATATATTAATTGTCTGGTTGCTAAGAAATGCAGTACATTCGGCCTAAAAGCAATCAACTACTTTTGGCTGTCTAAGTTGCAGCTTTGATTCACATTCAGTCTAAAAGAATGGCGGCTTGGTTATATGAATACGATGGACACTGATTAAAATAAAAAATTTGGTTTGTGTTGATAATAAATGTAACGTCCACGGAATCGGGACTATGTAGTTCTAGCGATTCCTGCCAAATCCGTAGATATACAATAATTGTGTACACGAATGGTGCACATATACAATTTCTAGAAGACACATGCTGGATAGTGCCCCTTGGGTGATAGTAAAGAGCGACAATCCTGAAAAGTATATATGGCATGGGAGAAATAATGTTTCTTTTGTCATGTTATGCATAGTATGCAGATTTTCCCGCATTGCATCCAGGTCACTTCTTATCGATAATATATGGTGCTTGCCTATATCCCAACGGTCTACAGTCCTGTAATCCATAAATCCCACGACGTATGAAGGAGGAAAGGAAAATGATAATCTCACCCGGGTCGCTCTATCGCGCGCTGACTGCCTCGTGGTGGGCCTCGTCTTATCTCCTCCCAGCGACATCTCTCTCATGTGTCCTCGAGGAGGTGACGCCGTTCCCTTCAGTTGCGCGCCGGAGGGCGCCACGCTGCTTGTTAGCTTTGCGATAAGTAAATAACGAAGAACGAAAATAAAATCGCAGCAAGGGGGACACAGATTTAACGTGGAAAACCCTCTCCAACAAAGAGAGGGGAAATACCACGGGCGCCAGCCAGCGAAACTTCACTATAACGGGGAGTGTTTTACACAACGCCGGGGATTTCACAGATGCAACATATCCCAGCCGGCGGCTTACAAGAGATATATAACGGTTGTAACCTAGGTCATCAACAATCCGTACCGCGGGGGGCTGTCGCCCCCCACACCCCCCACAGGCGTCCCTGTTGGGCATCGGCCCAAGCCTCCGGCGACGGGCCTCACTCCGCTTCGTCAGAAGTTGGCCTTTACTTTGTAGAATTTGGATCAACATATAACACTGCCCCGCTGCTCCGCCTCGCCATGGGGGCGCTCGGCTGCTGTGTTGCGCGTTGCTCCCAAGGGACGACCCCCTCCACCTCCACCCCTGCAGCCGCCATGCCGCCGGCGTCGAGGAGGATGTGGGGCTCGTCCGCAGTGCGTGCTGCAGGGACGGACCCTCCGCCTCCACCCCTGCATCCGCCGCTGCCGCTGGCCTCGCTGGACGCTGCCCTGCCATTCCCCTTTCCCGCACCTCTGGGGAGGACGGGTGATTTGAGGTGGTGCCTCCCTTGTACATGCTACCTATGACTGTGAGTTGCTACCGACGGCCGGTGGACTTGCTACCGACGGCCATTGATGTTGCTACCGTTGGCTGGTGGATTTTTGTGTTGGAGATTTTCTGCGTGCCCATTGAGATATATAAGAAAGGCCCATTTTCTGCGTGCCCATTTTCTGCGTGTTGGAGATTTTCTGCGTGCCCAATGATTTCGCTAGTCTAGAATGTACAATTGTATAGAATAATAATCGATGACGATATTATAGCAACTACAAGAGATATATATGAGGGTCTAGGTGCCGGCCTATCCATATAACAAACCGACTAGGACTCTTAAATCTAACAAGAATTGTATTCTAACATAGAGCCCCCCAAGACAAGAACAAAAAGGGGTTACCACATATAACAACTGGTTAATTATACGACCAATGCGCGTTGATGGTGTTACAAATATATATAATGGAAAGTAAGAAAAGCACCGCCGGTTAAGAAACAAGGTGTGTCTTATTAGTTCGTTTGCCTCTGAAAAGTTTGGTAGCATAATAAAAAATTGGTGTTTCCCCCACTAATGGAAAACCGGCCCTGGGTATCTTTTATTTCCTCACTAGACACTTTTTTTTGAGGAATAAATAATTTTATTTATGAATCTACTTTTCATTTCTTATGGCACCACAATATGAATATATATAAATATTGAGATTGTTTATGGAGACTAGTGATATTAAGTAGGTAGCGACGACTTTGTGTAGTAGTCTTTCTCATGGATCGATGCAGCATGGTGCATATGCATGGTTGATCGGGGTGATATTAACAAGTTGCACCCATGCTGCATGCATCTAGACATTTGAGCTAAATATAGCTCATTGTCCAAGCTAAGCTACCTAGCTATGATGTCATCCCATCCATGAACTAACCTAACTAAGCTGCCAAATCAAAGCAGCAGCTGATCTGATGCCCTGTGCAAGCTCTGCCAGTAAGTGAAGGTAACTTTTCTTACCAGCAAAAAAAAAAAAGATCATCAAAAGTTAAGCTCCATTCGATGACATATGGGCCCTACTAATTGCTGGTGCCGATTGCGGCTAGCTAGGTAGCGTCAGCAGTTGGCATGTGAGAAAAGGCCATGCACTGCACATCACACTCACAAATTGACAAAATGAGAGGGAGACGCTGTTTGTTGTTGCTAGCTATAGAGAGTGAGAGAGAAATTCGAGCGAATGCATGTGCCACTAGAAGTTGGGAGCTGGTGGGTACCCACCACACAATGCAAGATTCCCACTCACTCACTCGCACACTTGAGCTCCCTTGACAAAGATATAGTATAATTAATCCAACTAACGCGTGCTGCATTTTTTAACTATTATATATATCTTGTAACAAACATGTACTGAAGTTGAGGACCCGGGGAGAGTGAATCACATCTCCCCATCGGAGCAGCCACAGTCCCGCACCCCTCCCTCTCCCGCACCCGCGCGGCGGCGCCGCGCTGCGTCGGGCGGGCCTCCCTCCTCCCCGGCCGACCTCCCCCTTGTGAATCTCCCACCCGCAACCGCCGCCCAGGGTGTCGCCGGGCAAAGATCTGGCGGCGTGGCGGCGGCGGCGGTGACCCTGGCCGCGATCTGGCGTGGCGGCGGCGGCGTCCGCACCCGCGCTGGTTCGGCGGTGGCGTCGTGGCTGGCGGCGGCTGGGGGTCCTTGGCCCAGATGGCTGCACGTGGCGGCGGGAATCTGTGCCTTCGGGCCGAGATCTATTCCGTTCGTCGCCGGCGCCGACGCCCAGGATCTCCGGGTCATGCTCGCGACGCTAGGGCGCTTGGGGCTACTTCCCCTGGCATGGTGGTGGTGACTTCCTTCTCCGTCGGAGTGGTCGGTCGGGCGATCTTGCCGCTATGCAGCGGATTCTGCTAGTTTCCGGCGGGTAGCGTGGGGGCTGTTGGCTCGGTTTCAATAAAGGGGGTGGTCCTCGGATCTCTCTCGCACCAAGACGAAGATCTACTTGATGTGTGTCTCCATGGATCTGGCCAGAGTGTATGGTTCCAGAAGGCTCCGTCGGCGAACTCCCATGGGCGCATATGACTGGAGTTTGCTGGATCGGAAGGAATTTGGTCATGCGCACCTGTGTTTTTTGCTGGCCGTTTGGTTTCAGTGAGAGCGTGGTGAAGCTCTGCTACCTGTTACCATCATGCGATATGTCTTTGACGATACACATGGTGAAGTCAGATGTGGAGAATGTCATGAAGGCAGAGACATGCGGGCGAGCTGTGGCATCCCGCTAAAACCACCACTAGAAAATCGTGTTGTTTTTGTGCATTGCATCGTCATGACCGCATGCTCATGTCAACATGCCACATTGCATTTGAGCATCGTCATGTCATCCTGCATTTTTGTTTGCCTAAAACTATTTTCTAAAAGGCTAGTTTTGTTTTCTAAATCTCTCCCGCCTGTATTCAAATAAAAAACCCGGGTCTCCGGAATATTTTGTTTCGTCTACCAACAGTTTTCAAAAGCCCCGTTTTAAATAATAAAATGTTTCTTTTATTTTTAGGAGGCAGCCCGCCAGGCCCAAAAGCCTGGCCGGCCACCTCCAAGCCCTAAACTAAAACCTAGTCTAATCCTAACCATCCCCAAACCCCAACACCCCACCTACCCCAACCAGCCCTCTCTCTCTCTCTCTCTCTCTCTCTCTCTCTCTCTCTCTCTCTCTCTCTCTCTCTCTCTCTCTCTCTCTCTCTCCCAGCCACCTCACCTTGCCCACTCCTAGCCTGCCACCTCACCCCGCCTGATCCCACCATCCTCCTCTTTCCCGCCCACCTCGCCAAAAACCCACGCCTCCCCACTCCACCGGCCACCTCACTTCCCCCAGTCGCAGCGCGACACGTCGCACCACGCTACCCAGCCCCAGCCCCACGCCACCAACCCCCCTGCCGACCCACCCCGCAAGCAGCACACGCATAGACACGCACCCTTGCCCACAAACCGCGACCGGCCCCACCCCATGGGTCCCACCCCCACCGACGCTCCACTCCCATGTCTTCCCCGCCTGTCGCCATCTGCCTGGCCCCAACCCGCGTCGGGATCCCCTCCCTCTCTCCCTCGCGGCTCTGGCCAGTGAGCCCCGCTCCTCCCCTGCCACTCGCTCATCCCGTGGAGCTCACCGGCGGGCCCTCCCCTCGCCGGCCCCTACACGCCATCGCCGCCCCGCGATCTCCTCGACCCCTGCCGCCTCGAGCTCCCGCGAGCAGCCACAGACGTGACCCCGTCGGCCTCCCGAGCGACTCCCCGACCGGCCGCCTCCTCTCGGTCCTCCTCTCCACCTTGCCATGAGCCTCAACATAACACCTTCGTAGCACTGAACCCATCTTTATAGTCACCATGTTACGGAGTGACGTTTGATGTTATCAAGATACTCTTCTAGTGTTAGCAATTAACATGATCTCATGGTCTAAGGATAAAGATTACTTCGTATAATGTTATAGCAATATAAACACAATGACTTGATCGTAATGCTATACTTCGGATGAATGTTCATCACATCATTCCACCAATGGTGTGACCTTGTTATTAACAACATCCAATGTCCATGATCAGGAAACCTTGATCATCTTGTTAATCAACAAGCTAGTCTATAAGAGAGGCATGACTAGGAACCCTTTTTGTTTATTACACACACATGTATTGATGTTTCCTATCAATACAATTATAGCATGTAAAATAAACATCTCATATACAAGAAATACATAATAACAACTTTATTATTGCCTCTCAGGGCATATTTTCCTTCAGTCTCCCACTTGCACTAGAGACAATAATCTAGTTCACATAGTGATAAATCTAACACCCATGGAGTTCTGGTGTTGATCATGTTTTTCCCTAGGGAGTACTTTAGTCAACGGATCTGCTACATTCAGGTCCGTGTGCACTTTATAAATTTTTATATCTCCATCCTTGACATGTTCACGTATGAACCGGCGCTTAATATGCTTGGAATTCTTGTGAGACCTTGGTTCTTTTGCGTGCTATGGTTCCATTGTTGTCACAATAGATCACCATTGGGTCCAACGCACTGGGAACCACACCCAGTTCTGTTATGAACTCTTTCATCCAAACTGCTTCCTGCGCCGCTTCTGAAGCAGCAACATATTCTGCCTCCGTTGTTGATCCAGCCACCACAGGTTGTTTGGAGCTCCTCCAACTAACTGCTGCTCCGTTCAAGAGAAATACGTATCCGGATTGAGACTTATAGTCATCTGGATCAGTGTCAAAGCTAGCATCGACATAACACTTAACGACTAGCTCTTCTTCACCTCCGTATACAAGAAACATATCCTTAGTTCTTCTCAAGTACTTAAGGATATTCTTGACCGCTATCCAGTGTTCCGGACCTGGATCAGATTGATACCTACTAGTCAAACTAATAGCATGTGCCACATCCGGTCTTGTACATAGCATGGCATACATTATAGAGCCTATGGCTGAGGCATAGGGGATCTTATCCATTATCTCTCTTTCTTCCGCCGTAGCCGGACTCTGAGTTTTACTCAATGTCTTGCCTTGCAACATAAGTAAGAACCCCTTCTTACTTCCGTCCATATTAAACTTCTTTAATATCTTATCAAGGTATGTACTCTGCGATAGCCCAATTAGGCGTCTTGATCTATCTCCATAGATTTTAATGCCTAATATATATGAAGCTTCACCAAGGTCCTTCATCGAAAATTTGCTGTTTAGATAACTTTTAACACTGTTTAAAAGATCTAAATTATTTCTAATCAATAATATGTCATCCACATATAATATCAGAAATGCCACATTGCTCCCACTCACTTTCTTGTAAATACAAGCATCTCCATAAGTTTGGACAAATCCAAACTCTTTGATCACCTCATCAAAGCGGAGATTCCAACTCCGTGATGCTTGCTTCGGTCCATAGATGGATCGCTGAAGTTTGCACGCCTTATTAGCATCCTTAGGATCGACAAAACCCTTAGGTTGTATCATATACAACTCTTCTTCAATCTTACCATTGAGGAACGCAGTTTTGACATCCATCTGCCATATTTCATAATCGAAATATGCAACAATTGCTAACATAATCCTAACCGACTTAAGCATCGCTACGGGAGAGAATGTCTCATCGTAGTCAACTCCTTGAATTTGTCGAAACCCCTTTGCGACAAGTCGAGCCTTATAGATGGTCTCATTACCATCAGCATCAGTTTTCCTTTTGAAAATCCATTATTCTCAACGGTCTTTCGGTCGTGAGGTAAGTCCACCAAGTTCCAAACTTGGTTCTCGTACATGGATTCCATCTCGGATTTCATGGCTTCTAGCCATTTGTTGGAATCCGGGCTCATCATCGCTTCTTCATATGTCGCAGGGTCATCCATTTCATCAATCATGAAATTCATAACAGGATTTTCGTATAGTTCAGGAGCTGCACATGTCCTGCTTGACCTGCGAGGTTCGGTAGTGTCCTCTTTCGGAGTTTCACGATCAATATCATTAGCTCTCTCTTCATTAGGTGAAGTCAACTCCGAAACAACTTCCGGTGCTGCGCCACTCGCCATTCCATGAAGAGAAGGTTCAATGACCTCTTCGAGTTCTACCTTCCGACTACTCACACCTTTCGCGAGAAACTCCTTCTCAAGAAAGGATCCATTCTTGGCAACAAAGACCTTGCCCTCGGATCTGTGATAGAAGGTATACCCAATTGTTTCCTTAGGGTATCCTATGAAGACGCATTTTCCCGCTTTGGGTTCGAGTTTATCCGGTTGAAGTTTCTTCACATAAACATCGCATCCCCAAACTTTAAGAAATGACAGCTCAGGTTTGTTTCCAAACCATAATTCATACGGTGTCTTTTCAACGGATTTAGATGGTGCCCTATTTAAAGTGAATGTAGCGGTTTCCAGTGCATAACCCCAAAATGACAGTGGCCAGTCAGTCAGAGACATCATAGATCGAACCATATCCAATAAAGTACGATTACGACGTTCTGACACACCATTACGTTGTGGTGTTCCGGCAGGCGTGAGTTGTGAAACTATTCCACAGTCTTTCATATGTGTGCTAAACTCGTAACTAAGATACTCTCCTCCATGGTCGGACCGCAGAAATTTGATCTTTCTGTTACGATGATTTTCCACTTCATTCTGAAATTCTTTGAACTTTTCAAAAGTTTCAGACTTGTGTTTCATCAAATAGATATACCCATATCTACTCAAATCATCCGTGAAAGTAACAAAATAACGATATCCACCTCGCGCCGACACACCCATTGGTCCACACACATCAGTATGTATGATTTCCAATAGATCTGTCACCCGTTCCATTGAACCGGAAAACGGCGTTCTAGTCATCTTTCCCATAAGGCATGGCTCACATGTATCAAATGATTCAAAATCAAGTGATTCCAAAAGTCCATCAGAATGGAGTTTCTTCATGCGTTTAACGCCAATATGACCTAGACGGCAGTGCCACATATATGTAGATATATCATTATCAAGTTTAATCCTTTTAGCATCAACATTATGAATATGCGTAATACTACTATCAAGATCCAACAGAAATAAACCATTCAACATAGGTGCATGACCATAAAAGATATTATTCATATAAATCGAACAACCATTGTTTTCAGACTTAAATGAATAACCACTTTGCATCAAACACGATCCGAATACAATGTTCATGCTCAGTGCAGGCACCAAATAACAATTATTTAGGTTTATAACTAATCCCGATGGCATATGGAGAGGCAGCGTTCCGACGGCGATCACATCAACTCTTGATCCATTGCCGACCCGCATCGAGACCTCATCCCTTGCTAGTTGTCGCTAGTTCCGCAGCCTCTGAACCGAGTTACATATATTAGCAACCGATCCCATATCAAATACCCAGGTGCTACTGCGAGTACTAGTCAAGTACACATCAATAACATGTATATCACATATACCTTTGTTTGCCTTGCCGGACTTCTTGTCCGCCAAATACTTGGGGCAATTGCGCTTCCAATGGCCAGTCCCCTTGCAATAGTAGCACTCGGTGTCAGACTTAGGGCCAGCTCGGGGTTTCTTTTCAGGCGCGGCAACAGACTTGCCACCCTTCTTTCCCTTGTGCTTGCCTTTCTTGTCCTTCTTGAAACCGGTGGTCCTATTGATCATCAACACTTGATGTTCTTTCCTAATCTCCACTTCTGCAGTCTTAAGCATTGACAGAAGCTCGGGAAGAGACTTCTTCATGCCCTGCATATTATAGTGTTGGAGATATGCCCTAGAGGTAATAATAAATGTAGTTATTATTATATATATCTTTGTGTTTATGATAAATGTTTACATTCATGCTATAATAGTATTAACAAGGAAACCATTAATACTTGTGTGATTTGTAAACTTAATTTGAAGTCCCTAGTATGGCCTCTATACTTCACTAGCTTGTTGGTTGATTGATGATGTGGTTTCTTTGTCATGAACATTGAGATGTTATCAACAACAAGATCATATCGTTAGGAGAATGATATGGTGGACATACTCCTATAGACAAGCGTAGCATAAAGATCAAGTCATTTCAATAGTTCAATTGCTATATGCTTTCTGATACATAGTAACCTAATTCCTTCGACCATGAGATCATGCATATTGCCTTTACTGGATGGATGCTTTGATGTCATCAAACACCACACCGTAACAGGGTGGCTATAAAAGTGGCATTGGGTGTTCGGAAAGTATTGGTTGAAACACATGGATCAAGAGTGGGATTTGTCCATCCACATGACGGATAGATATTCTCTGGGCCCTCTCGGTGAAATGTCATCCAATTAGCTTGCAAGCATGTGACTTGGTCACAAGGGATCACATATCACGGGAACGAGAAAAGAGTACTTATCAGTAACGAGGTTGAACTAGGTATGCAGAGATACCGACGATCATGACCTCGGATAAGTAACATATCGTGAGACAAAGGGAAATTGGTATCGTATGTAAGTGGTTCATTCGATCGCAAAGTAATCGTAGAAATATGTGGGAGCCATATGAATTTCCAGATTCCTCTATTGGTTATTGTTCGGAGAAGTGTCTCGATCATGTCCGCATAATTCACGAACCGTAGGGAGACACACTTAAGGATTCGACGTTGTTTGAGTAGTTATGGTATTATGAGAAAGAGACCGAATGTTGTTCGGAGTCTCGGATGGGATCCGGGATATCACGAGGTGATCCGGAATGGTCCGGAGAATAAGATTCATATAAGGAAAGTCCCATTTCGGAGTTGGGGAATGGTTCCGGTGTTTTCATCGGGAACATTCTAGAAGGTCCCGGAATGTCCGGCACTCCGGGGGGGAAGGGGTACATGAATGTGTCATTGCAAGTTGGAATGATTGCATCATGTACTAGGTGTTCTCGCTGTCCAAAATAAAGGGTTTATTTAATTCCTAAATTGGAAAAGTCAAACGGCTAATTTGAAAGTCAAACTGCCAATTTTGGGAAGTGGGAAAAGAGGAGGATTGGTGGAGGCCGAATTGGGGGAGGACTCCTCCCTTGGCCGGCGCCCCACCAAGCCGACTTGGGGAGGGACTCTCCTCCCCATGGCGCAGCCAGCCCTCCCACCTATATAAGGAGGGGCAGGGCTCCCCTCCTAGCACACACAAGTTCCTATCCTCTAAACTAGAAACTAGACCTAGACCCCGGTTTAGAGCTGTTTCGGTTTAGAGCCTTCTAATTGGTTTAGAGCCCTCTAATTGGTGTGTCTAATTACTAGACCACTAATAGCCTCTCTCATAAGCTCCACCATACTCGCACCGGCTTAAGGCGAAGCCCTGCGGGATCTCCCCTCTACCTCCGGTACCACGCCGTTGTGCTGCCGGAATCGCGAGGAGAGTGCTACAACCTCCGCTGCCTGCTGGAACAAGGGAGAGGAAGGTCTTCGTCGAGTACCGAACGTGTGACCGACTGCGGGAGCGCTGCGGGAACGCGGCGCCGGAAGGATCGTCTACGCGATCTTGAGATCGGAAAGAGTACGACTACATCACCCACGAGAATCTGCTCTCGTTAAACACTTTGGAATCTTCGAGGGTGAGTTATTCCATCGACTCGTTGCTACAATCTAGTAGATAGATCTTGGCTTGTTTGTTTGTATGCGATAGAAAATTTTTGTTTTCCATGCTACGAACCCCTACAGTGGTATCAGAGCCGTGTCTATATGTAGATCTGTTGCACGAGTAGAACACAATGATCATTGTGGGCGTTGATGCTTTTATTGTAGATTGCTTTTTGTGTACTTTGCATCTTGCGGTATGTTGGGATGAAGCGGCCCGGGCTAACCTTACATGACATCGTTCATGAGACTTGCTCCACGCTTAACATGCAACTTGTATTGCATAAGTGGCTTTGCGGGTGCCTGTTTCTCCTAGCATAGTAAAGATCCAATTTACAACGGGTAATCAACAATGCTAGTATCAATGTTGTGGTTCTTGTTCGTAGATTAGAACGACACTTATGGAAAGCCCCAAACCACGTAAAATATGCAAAGAAAGTAGAAGCGTCTAACTTTGTTTTGCAGGGGTGTGCAGTGATGTGATATGGCCATGATTGTGATTATATTTGATGTATGCAATGTTCTTTATTGTAAGTTGGCAACCGGCAGGAGCCATATGGTTGTCTTTAATTTCTGTTAAGGCCTGCGTGTCTATTCAAAATAGTTGTAATAGTTGAAGTTGGCGGACGACAACCATGAAGAAGCGTCATTGACCTTGATGCTATGCCGGTGATGATGGAGATCATGTTCGTGCTTGAAGATGGAGATCGGAAGCACAAAGAAGAAAGGCCATATCATATCACATATTATGAATTGCATGTGATGTTAATCCTTTATGCATCTTGTATTGCTTAGTAGACGACGGTAGCATTATAAGATGATCCCTCATGCACATAAATTTCAAGTTCTAAAAGTGTTCACCCTTAGTATGCACCGTTGCCAAAGCTTGCTGCTTCGAAGCACCACGTGATGATCGGGTGTCTTTGATTCCGCGGGTGACTACAACGTAAGCAAGCCAGATTTGCTTATGCGGAAGCTAAGGTTTGATCTTGACGAGCCTAGCATGTACAGACATGGCCTCAGGAACACGGATCGCCGAAAGGCAAAGCATGAATCATATAGTAGATATGATGAACATGATGATTGTTCGCCATTAAAACTATATCAGCTCTCGTGATGATCGGTGTTGATGTAGTGGATTTGGTTCGTGTGATCACTAAAACAATGTGAGGGATGTTGTTTTGAGTGGGAGTTCACCTAGTTTAATTTCATTAATTAATTTGAACTCAATTTGTCATAAACTTAGTCTAAACTATTGCAAATATGTTGTAGATCAATGGCAGCCCCTACCATCAATTTTAATGCGTTCCTAGAGAAAGAAAAGTTGAAAAACAATGGAAGCAACTTCGCGGATTGGTTCCGCAATTTGAGGATTGTCCTCACAGCTGGTAATTTGACCTATGTGCTGGATGCACCGCTAGGTGACCCACCTGCAGCTGATGCTACCGATGAAGTAAAGAATGTTTACCTCGCTCGGAAGAATCAGTACTCCATAGTTCAGTGTGCTATCTTGTATGGTTTAGAATCGGAGCTTCAGAAAAGGTTTGAAGAGTCAGATCCATATGATATTGTCGAGGATCTCAAATTAATCTTTGAGACTCATGCGGCAATTGAAAGTTATGAAGCTTCTGAAAAGTTCTTTAACTGCAAGATGGAAGAGGGTAGCTCCGTCAGTGAGCATGTGCTTAAAATGTCTGGGCACGCAAATAAACTTCAAAGTTTGGGTATAGTGATTCCTAATACTTTGGGAGTTTACCGCATCCTCCAATCACTACCACCAAGTTACAAGAACTTTGTGATGAACTACAACATGCAGAACATGAACAAAGAGTTGCCAGAACTATTTGCTATGTTAAAATCTGCAGAAGTGGAGATCAAGAAAGAGCACCAAGTGTTGATGGTCAATAAGACCACCAAATTCAAGAAAGGCAAGTCTAAGCAGAAGGGACACTTCAAGAAGGGTGGTAAGAAAGTTACCACGCCGACGAAGAGGACCAAGGCTGGACCCAAGCCTGATACTGAGTGCTTTTACTGCAAGGGAGAAGGTCACTGGAAGCGGAATTGCCCAAGGTACTTGGCGGATTTGAAGAACGGCAACATCAAGAAGAAAGGTATATCTGATATACATGTTATTGATGTGTATCTCACTAGTACTCGTAGTAGTGCCTGGGTATTTGATACTGGTTCGGTTGCTCATATTTGTAACTCGAAACAGGAGCTGCAGAATAAACGGAAGCTAGTGAAGAACGAGGTGACGATGCGCGTGGGAAACGGATCAAAGGTTGATGTGATCGCGGTCGGCACACTACCTCTTCATCTACCATCGGGATTAGTTTTATACTTAAATAATTGTTATTTGGTGCCTGCGTTGAGCATGAACATTATATCGGGATCTTGTTTATTGCGAGACGGTTACTTGTTTAAATCCGAGAATAATGGTTGTTCGATTTATATGAGTAATATGTTTTATGCACATGCACCTTTGATAGATGGTCTATTCATATTGAATCTCGATAGTAGAAATACACATATTAATAACATTGAGGCTAAACGTTTGAAATCAAGCGATAATTTGACCTATATGTGGCACTGTCGTCTTGGTCACATTGGAGTGAAGCGTATGAAGAAACTCCATTCCGATGGACTTCTTGAATCACTTGATTTTGAATCACTTGAAAGATGCGAAGCATGTCTGATGGGTAAAATGACTAAGACTCCATTTTCTGGTATGATGGAGCGAGCTACAGACTTATTGGAAATCATACATACCGATGTGTGTGGTCCAATGAGTGTAGCATCGCGCAGTGGTTATCGTTATGTTCTTACCTTCACGGATGACTTGAGTAGATATAGGTATATCTATTTCATGAAACATAAGTCCGAAACTTTCGAGAAGTTTAAGGAGTTTCAAAGTGAGGTAGAGAATCAACGTAACAAGAAGATTAAATTTCTACGTTCTGATCGTGGAGGTGAATATCTAAGTTACGAGTTTGGCGAGCATTTGAAGAAATGTGGAATACTTTCGCAGTTGACACCGCCGGGAACACCACAGCGTAATGGTGTGTCTGAACGTCGTAATCGAACTCTCTTAGATATGGTTCGTTCTATGATGTCACTTACAGATTTGCCACTATCATTTTGGGGTTATGCATTAGAAACAGCCGCATTCACTTTAATAGGGCACCGTCTAAATCCGTTGAAACGACACCGTATGAATTATGGTTTGGGAAGAAACCTAAATTGTCGTTCCTTAAAGTTTGGGGATGCGAAGCCTATGTAAAGAAGTTACAGCCGGACAAGCTTGAACCCAAAGCGGAAAAATGCGTCTTCATAGGATACCCGAAGGAAACTGTTGGGTATACCTTCTATCATAGATCCGAAGGCAAAATCTTCGTTGCTAAGAATGGATCCTTTCTAGAGAAGGAATTTCTCTCGAAAGAAGTGACTGGAAGGAAAGTAGAACTCGACGAGGTTGTCGAACCTTCTCTCGAAATTGCGAGTAGCGCAGCACCGGAAGAAGTTCCTGTGGTGCCTGCACCAATAAGAGAGGAAGCTAATGATGGTGATCATGAAACTTCGGTTGAAGTTACTACAGAGCCTCGGAGGTCAACGAGAACTCGTACCACTCCAGATTGGTATGATTCCGTTATGAATGTCATGTTGGTGGACAACACCGATAACCCCGAGACATATGAGGAAGCGATGATGAGCCCAGATTCCAATAAATGGCAAGAAGCCATGAAATCCGAGATTGGATCCATGTACGAAAACCAAGTATGGACTTTGGTGGACTTACCGGATGGCCGGAAGGCTGTCGAGAACAAATGGATTTTCAAGAAGAAAACAGATGCTGATGGTAATGTTACTGTCTATAAAGCTCGACTTGTCGCAAAAGGGTTTCGACAAATTCAAGGAGTTGACTACGATGAGACTTTCTCACCGGTAGCGAAGCTAAAGTCTGTGAGGATTATGTTAGCAATCGCTGCATATTATGATTATGAGATATGGCAGATGGATGTCAAAACAGCATTCCTCAATGGAGACATTGATGAAGAGTTGTATATGATACAACCCAAAGGTTTTGTCGATCCTAAAGATGCTAACAAGGTATGCAAGCTTCAACGGTCCATCTATGGATTGAAGCAAGCATCCCGAAGTTGGAATCAACGTTTTGATAAGGTAATCAAAAGTTTTGGTTTTATACAAACTTATGGAGAAGCTTGTATTTACAAGAAAGTGAGTGGGAGCTCTGTAGCATTCTTAATACTGTATGTGGATGACATATTGTTGATTGGGAATGATGTAGACCTTCTTAATAGTGTCAAGGAATATTTGAATAATAGTTTTTCAATGAAGGATCTTGGCGAAGCAGCTTACATATTAGGCATAAAGATTTATAGAGATAGATCGAAACGCCAAATATCATTGTCACAAAGTACATATTTGGACAAAGTTCTAAAGAGGTTTGGAATGGAAGATAGCAAGAAAGGGTTCTTGCCCATGTTGCCCAATATGACCTTGAGTAAAACTCAAAGTCCGACATCGGCAGAAGATAGAGAAAAGATGAGTAAGACTCCCTATGCCTCAGCCATAGGATCTCTAATGTATGCCATGCTATGTACTAGACCCGACATCGCATATGCTGTTAGTTTAACTAGCAGATATCAAAGTGATCCAGGAGTGGATCATTGGACAGCGGTCAAAAAACATCCTTAAGTACTTGAGAAGAACTAAGGATATGGTTCTTTCTTATGGAGGTGATGAACAGCTCGTTGTTAATGGTTACACCGATGCTAGTTGGAACACCGATCCGGATGATTCTAAATCACAATCTGGATACGTATTTATTTTGAATGGTGCAGCAGTTAGCTGGAGGAGTGCAAAGCAAAGCGTTGTGGCGAGATCTTCAACTGAATCGGAATACATGGCTGCTTCGGAGGCTTCACAAGAAGCGATATGGATGAAAGAGTTCATTACAGAGCTGGGTGTGGTTCCAAGTGCGCTGGACCCAATGTCTATCTACTGTGATAACATGGGCGCCATAGCCAATGCGCAAGAACCAAGGTCACACAAGAAGCTGAAGCATATCAAGCTGCGTTTCCACGCTATTCTAGAACATATCCAGGATGGGGATATAAAGATTTGCAAAGTACACACAGATCTGAATGTGGCGGATCCGTTGACTAAACCTCTCCCGAGGGCAAAACATGACCAACACCAAACTGCCATGGGTGTTCGGTATATTACCATGTAATCTAGATTAGATGACTCTAGTGCAAGTGGGAGACTGTTGGAGATATGCCCTAGAGGTAATAATAAATGTAGTTATTATTATATATATCTTTGTGTTTATGATAAATGTTTACATTCATGCTATAATAGTATTAACAAGGAAACCATTAATACTTGTGTGATTTGTAAACTTAATTTGAAGTCCCTAGTATGGCCTCTATACTTCACTAGCTTGTTGGTTGATTGATGATGTGGTTTCTTTGTCATGAACATTGAGATGTTATCAACAACAAGATCATATCGTTAGGAGAATGATATGGTGGACATACTCCTATAGACAAGCGTAGCATAAAGATCAAGTCATTTCAATAGTTCAATTGCTATATGCTTTCTGATACATAGTAACCTAATTCCTTCGACCATGAGATCATGCATATTGCCTTTACTGGATGGATGCTTTGATGTCATCAAACACCACACCGTAACAGGGTGGCTATAAAAGTGGCATTGGGTGTTCGGAAAGTATTGGTTGAAACACATGGATCAAGAGTGGGATTTGTCCATCCACATGACGGATAGATATTCTCTGGGCCCTCTCGGTGAAATGTCATCCAATTAGCTTGCAAGCATGTGACTTGGTCACAAGGGATCACATATCACGGGAACGAGAAAAGAGTACTTATCAGTAACGAGGTTGAACTAGGTATGCAGAGATACCGACGATCATGACCTCGGATAAGTAACATATCGTGAGACAAAGGGAAATTGGTATCGTATGTAAGTGGTTCATTCGATCGCAAAGTAATCGTAGAAATATGTGGGAGCCATATGAATTTCCAGATTCCTCTATTGGTTATTGTTCGGAGAAGTGTCTCGATCATGTCCGCATAATTCACGAACCGTAGGGAGACACACTTAAGGATTCGACGTTGTTTGAGTAGTTATGGTATTATGAGAAAGAGACCGAATGTTGTTCGGAGTCTCGGATGGGATCCGGGATATCACGAGGTGATCCGGAATGGTCCGGAGAATAAGATTCATATAAGGAAAGTCCCATTTCGGAGTTGGGGAATGGTTCCGGTGTTTTCATCGGGAACATTCTAGAAGGTCCCGGAATGTCCGGCACTCCGGGGGGGAAGGGGTACATGAATGTGTCATTGCAAGTTGGAATGATTGCATCATGTACTAGGTGTTCTCGCTGTCCAAAATAAAGGGTTTATTTAATTCCTAAATTGGAAAAGTCAAACGGCTAATTTGAAAGTCAAACTGCCAATTTTGGGAAGTGGGAAAAGAGGAGGATTGGTGGAGGCCGAATTGGGGGAGGACTCCTCCCTTGGCCGGCGCCCCACCAAGCCGACTTGGGGAGGGACTCTCCTCCCCATGGCGCAGCCAGCCCTCCCACCTATATAAGGAGGGGCAGGGCTCCCCTCCTAGCACACACAAGTTCCTATCCTCTAAACTAGAAACTAGACCTAGACCCCGGTTTAGAGCTGTTTCGGTTTAGAGCCTTCTAATTGGTTTAGAGCCCTCTAATTGGTGTGTCTAATTACTAGACCACTAATAGCCTCTCTCATAAGCTCCACCATACTCGCACCGGCTTAAGGCGAAGCCCTGCGGGATCTCCCCTCTACCTCCGGTACCACGCCGTTGTGCTGCCGGAATCGCGAGGAGAGTGCTACAACCTCCGCTGCCTGCTGGAACAAGGGAGAGGAAGGTCTTCGTCGAGTACCGAACGTGTGACCGACTGCGGGAGCGCTGCGGGAACGCGGCGCCGGAAGGATCGTCTACGCGATCTTGAGATCGGAAAGAGTACGACTACATCACCCACGAGAATCTGCTCTCGTTAAACACTTTGGAATCTTCGAGGGTGAGTTATTCCATCGACTCGTTGCTACAATCTAGTAGATAGATCTTGGCTTGTTTGTTTGTATGCGATAGAAAATTTTTGTTTTCCATGCTACGAACCCCTACATATAGTTCATCACGAAGCTCTTGTAGCTAGGTGGCAGAGATTGGAGAACACGATGTATGCCTAAGTCAATGGGAATCGTTATTCCCAAGGACACACGCTTATCGGCGTACCCAGACATTTTGAGTACGTGCTCACTAACGGAGCTATTTTCCTCCATCATGCAGTTAAAGAACTTTTCTGTAGCATTATAACTCTCTACGGCAGCATGGGTATCGAAAATCATTTTCAATTCTCCCATGGTATCAAAGGCATTGCCATTTTCAAAACGCTTTCGAAGTTCTGGCTCTAGCCCATACAGTATGCCGCAATGAACTAAGTTGTGGTCCTCCTGACGAGTTATATAGACATTCTTTTCCTTGTCGGGGGCATCAGGAGCTGGTGGGGGCCTAGCGGCGCATCTAGCACATATTGCCTTTGTGCAGCAGTGAGGAGAATCCTCAAATTCATAGCCCAGTTGGTGAAGTTGCTACCATTCGCAGCAAGTTTCTCTTTCTCCATGAACACATTGAAATTAAAAACAGGTGGTGCCATCTACAATAGAATTTGTAAAGTATATTTAGACTAATTTTATGATAGATTGAGTTCAACTAATCCAAATTACTAATGAACTCCCACTCAAAAACGACATCCCTCGTGTCCTTTTGGTGATTACATGAACCAAATCCACTACACCAAGTCCGATCATCACGTGAGTCGGTGTATCTTCAAAGGCGAGCATCTATATGGGCATCATATCAACTATATGACTCATGCTTAACCTTTCGGTCCATGTTCCAAGTCCATGTCTGTACATGCTAGGCTCGTCAAGTAAGAACCTTAGTATTTGCGTGTGTAAAACTGTCTTACACCCGTTGTATGAAAGCGTAGAGTTGAAAACACCCGATCATCACGTGATGCCTCAAAACACGATCCACAAAATGGTGCATACTTAAGGAAGAACACATTTTATCTTGATATCTAAATGAGGGATCATCTTATAATGCTACCAAACGCGCCAAACTAGCAATATAAGATGCTAACATCTAATGTGTAAAGTGAGGTGATATGGTCCATGCATTTGATCTCTATCATTTGCATCGTGGTATGATCTCTATCATTCCTTTGTGTGTAAGGCCAAGGTCTATGGAAATTACACGTTAAGTGAGTTGTAAGGGTATCTATTATACATCTAGTTACAACAATACCATATCAAAACACTAACCCAGCAACGATCTAAACTAGACGCCTCTAATTTATCAATTGCAAGTTTTACGTGGCTTAGGGCTTTCGGAGATAGAACCTGTCTAACCTACGAACATGAACCACAACGAGGATAACCAAGTTATTAGCAACTCGTTGTAAATCAGATATTGACTATAGTAGGAGAGACAGACACCCGCCAGCCACTTATGCAAAACAAGTTGCATGTCAGTCGTGGAACCGGTCTCATGTACGATGACATGTAAGGTTGGTCCGGGCCGCTTCATCCTACTATGCCACCAATATCCAAAGTACATAGAAGATGCAATAACATGATCATCTTCGCCCACATATAAACATATGTGTACTACCCGTGCAAAGCACCTACGCATAGATCAGGCTCTGATACCACTGTTGGGTCCGCAGCATAGAAAACAAAAAAAATTCTACGGTATGAACTACACGCCAAGATCTATCTACTAGGTACAAAGAAAACGGGTGGACATACATCCATAGAAAACTTACTCTCAAAGACAACGAGCTTTATTAACGAGTAGGAACTCGTGGTTGATGTAGTCGTACACTTGTCGATCTCAAGATCGTGAGGAAGTCCGAGCGCCGCAACTCAGCAGCGCATCCGCACTCGCACACACGTTCAAGCTACCGGACAACCTCCACCTCCTCGCTCCAGCGATCCAGCGGAAGCAACAACTCCTTCCAGACGAAATGCCACCGGGAACATGTATCTCGCTAATCCAAGACCATGGGGGAATAATTCTAGAGGGGGAGAGAGATCCTTCACAAGGAGGTGTGAGGATGAAGGAGGGAATGGGTGGACTTTTATAGGAGGAGGGGGGGTGATGGGTTCGTAGCATGGAAAACAAAAATTTTCTACGGCAAGAACGAACAAAACCCAGATCTAATCTAGATAAAAGCCAAGATCTAATCTACTAGACATAAGCAACGAGATAGATCGGTACTAACCCTCGTAGAACCGAAAGCGTTAACGAGATTAGATCTCGTGGATGATGTAGTCGATCACTTGCCGATCTCAAGATCGTGTGGACGATCCTTCCGGCGCCGCGTTCGGGCAGCGCTCCCGCAGACGGTCACACGTGCGGAGTCGAAGCAGACCTTCCTCTCCCCGTTCCAGCGAGCAGCGGAGGTAGTAGATCTTCTCCACGCAATCCCAGCAGCACGACGGCGTGGTGGTGGTGGTGGTGGTGGAGTAGAGAATTCTGCAGGGCTTCGCCTAAGCCGGAGCAGATGGAAGGAGGAAGAGAGAGGCGGCTAGGGTTTGGAGTGGGAGGGGGCAAGGAGGGGTGGCGCCTCCACCCCTCTATATATAGAGGGAGGGGTGTGGCCTAGGGTTCCCACCCCTAGGCCCACCCCTTAGGGCCGGCGCACTAGGGAGCTTGGGGGGAGAGTCCTTCCCCCCCAAGTTTCCCCTTTAAACTCCCCTTATCTTATCTTATCTTATCTCGGTTTTCAAATAAACTCCAAGATATCTTCTAGAACCTTTCGGAACATTCTGAAACCTTCTAGAATCCCCATACAAACACTTTGGAACATTTCCTAACTTAGAAAATGATCCCCATTATATGAATCTTATTCTCCGGACAATTCCGGATCTCCTCGTGATGTCCTGAATCCAATCCGAGACTCCGAACAACATTCGGTCTCCAACGCACATTCAATATCTACTTAAAACAACTTCGAACCTTAAGTGTGTCACCCTACGGTTCGTGAATAAGTGGACATGATGAAGACACCTCTCCGATCAATAACCATCAGCGGGATCTAGAGATCCATAACGGCTCCCACATACTCAACGATGACTTTGTGATCGATAGAACCATTAACATACGAAACCAATTCCCTTTGTCACGCGACACTCTACTTATCCGAGGTTTGATCATCGGTATCTCCATACCTAGTTCTACCTTGTTACTGATAAGCACTCTTTACTCGTTCCGTGTTATGCCATCCCTTGTGACCTAGTCACATGCTTGCAAGCTAACTAGATGACATTCCACCGAGAGGGCCCAAAGCATATCTATCTGTCATATGGATGGACAAATCCCAATCTTGGACCATGCGCTTCAACACATACTTTCAGAATACCCAATGATACCTTTATAACCACCCAGTTACGAAGTGGTGTTTGATGTCATCAAAGTACCCATCCGGTGATGGTGATTAACACAACCTCATGGTCGAAGGATTAGGTTACTATGTATCAAAAGCTTATAGCAAAGTGAACTTAATGACTTGATCTTATGCTACGCTTACTATGGGTGTGTGTGTCCATTACATCATTCTCCTAATGATACAACCTTGTTATTAATGACATCCAATGTCCATAATCAGGAAACCATGATCATCAATTAATCAACAAGCTAGTTTAACAAGAGGCTTACTAGGGACTCTTTTATGTTTACAAAACACACATGTATTAGTGTTTCCTTATAATACAATTATAGCATGGGATGCAAACATTCATCATAAACACAAAGATATAATAATAACCACTTTTATTATTGCCTCTTGGGCATATCTCTAACAGTCTCCCACTTGCACTAGAGTCAATAATCTAGATTACATGGTAATATACCTAACACCCATGGCGTTCTGGTGTTGGTCATGTTTTGCTCTAGGGAGAGGTTTAGTCAACGGATCTGCCACATTCAGATCAGTGTGTACTTTGCAAATCTTTATGTCACCATCTCGGACATACTCGCGAATAGCATGAAAACGTAGCTTGATGTGCTTCAGCTTGCTATGTGACCTTGGCTCCTGTGCATTAGCTATGGCACCTGTGTTGTCACAGTAGATGGCCATCGGGTCCAACGCACTAGGAACCACGCCAAGTTCAGTAATGAACTCCTTCATCCATATGGCTTCTTGTGCAGCCTCCGAAGCAGCTATGTATTCCGATTCAGTTGAAGATTTTGCCACAACGCTTTGCTTGGCACTTCTCCAGCTCACTGCAGCACCATTCAAAATAAATACGTATCCAGACTGTGACTTCGAGTCATCTGGATCGGTGTTCCAACTAGCATCAGTGTAACTGTTTACAACAAGCTGTTCATCACCCCCATAAGAAAGAACCATATCCTTAGTCCTATTCAGGTACTTAAGGATATTCTTGACCGTTGTCCAGTGCTCCATTCCAGGATCACTTTGATATCTGCTAGTCAAACTCACAGCATGTGCTATATCCAGTCTTGTACACAACATGGCATACATGATAGAACCTATGGCTAAGGCATAGGAAACATTATTCATCTTCTCTCTATCTTCTGCCGTAGCTGGACTTTGAGTCTTACTCAAGGTCTTACCTGACAACATGGGCACGAACCCTTTCTTGCTCTCTTCCATTCTAAACTTCTTTAGAACTTTGTCCAAGTATGTACTTTGTGAAAGCGCTAGTAGGTGTCTTGATCTATCTCTATAAATCTTGATGCCTAGAATATATGCCGCTTCGCCAAGATCCTTCATTGAAAAACTATTATTCAAATAGGCTTTGACACTATTAAGAAGTTCTATATCATTCCCAATCAACAGTATGTCATCTACATATAGTACTAGGAATTCTACAGAGCTCCCACTCACTTTCTTGTAAATACAAGCTTCTCCATAAGTTTGTATAAAACCAAAAATTTTGATTACTTTATCAAAACGTTGATTCCAACTACGGGATGCTTGCTTCAGTCCATAAATGGAGCGCTGAAGTTTGCATACCTTGTTAGCATCACTAGGATCGACAAAACCCTTGGGTTGTACCATGTACAACTCTTCCTCAATGTCACCATTAAGGAACGCCGTTTTGACATCCATCTGCCATATCTCATAATCGAAATATGCAGCAATTGCTAACAAAATCCTCATAGACTTTAGCTTCGCTACTGGTGAGAAAGTCTCATCATAGTCAACACCTTGAATTTGTCGGAACCCTTTCGCGACAAGTCGAGCTTTATAGACAGTAACATTACCATCAGCATCTATTTTTCTTTTGAAAATCCATTTGTTCTCGACAGCCTTACGGCCATCCGGTAAGTCCACCAAAGTCCATACTTGGTTTTCGTACATGGATCCCATTTCGGATTTCATGGCTTCTAGCCATTTGTCGGAATCTGGGCTCACCATAGCTTCTTCATACGTCGCAGGGTCATCAGTGTTGTCCACCAACATGACGTTCAAGGCAGAGTCATACCACTCAGGAGTGGTACGAACCCTCATTGACCTGCGAGGTTCAGCAGCAACTTCGTTTGAAGTTTCATGATCTCCATCATTAGTTTCCTCTCCAGTTGGTGCAGGCGGCACGAAAACATCTTCCGGTGCTGCGCTACTCTCAACCCCGAGAGAAGGTTCAATAACCTCGTCGAGTTCTACTTTCCTTCCTGTCACTTCTTTCGAGAGAAACTCCTTCTCAAGAAAGGATCCATTCTTGGCAACGAAAACTTTGCCTTCGGATCTATGATAGAAAGTATACCCAATTGTTTCTTTAGGATATCATATGAAGACGCATTTCTCCGCTTTGGGTTCTAGCTTATCAGGTTGTAACTTCTTTATATACGCTTCGCAACCCCAAATTTTAAGGAACGACAACTTAGGTTTCTTTCCAAACCACAATTCGTACGGTGTCGTTTCAACAGATTTAGATGGTGCCCTATTTAAAGTGAATGCGGCTGTCTCTAATGCATAGCCCCAAAACGATAGCGGTAAATCTGTAAGAGACATCATAGACCGAACCATATCTAAGAGAGTTCGATTACGACGTTCGGACACACCATTACGCTGTGGTGTTCCCGGCGGTGTCAACTGCGAAAGTATTCCACATTTCTTTAAATGTATGCCAAACTCATAACTTAGATATTCACCGCGCGGTCAGAACGCAGAAACTTAATCTTCTTGTTACGATGATTTTCCACTTCACTTTGAAATTCCTTAAACTTCTCGAAAGTTTCGGACTTATGTTTCATAAAGTAGACATACCCATATCTACTTAAGTTATCCATGAAAGTGAGAACATAACGATATCCACCACGCGATGCTACACTCATTGGACCGCACACATCGGTATGTATTATTTCCAATAAGTCTATAGCTCGCTCCATTATTCCAGAGAATGGAGTCTTAGTCATTTTTCCCATTAGACATGCTTCGCATCCTTCAAGTGATTCAAAATCAAGTGATTCAAGAAGTCCATCAGAATGGAGTTTCTTCATACGCTTCACTCCAATGTGACCAAGACGACAGTGCCACATGTATGTAGAATTATCATTCAATTTTGTTCGTTTAGCATCTATGTTGTGAACATGTGTATCACTACCATCGAGATTCAGTAAGAATAAACCATTCATCTCAGGTGCATTACCATAAAAGATATTACTCATATAAATCAAACAACCTTTATTCTCGGACTTAAAAGAGTAACCTTCTCGCAATAAACAAGATCCAGATATAATGTTCATGCTTAACGCAGGCACCAAATAACAATTATTCAAATTTAAAACTAATCCCGAAGGTAGATATAGAGGGAGCGTGCCGACGGCGATCACATCAACCTTGGAGCCATTTCCAACGCGCATCGTCACCTCGTCTCTTGCCAGTCTTCGTTTATTCCGCAGCTCCTGTTTCGAGTTACAAATATGAGCAACCGAACCAGTATCAAATACCCAGGCACTACTACGATTACTAGTAAGATACACATCAATAACATGTATATCGAATATACCTTTCTTCTTGATGTTGCCGTTCTTGAGATCTGCCAGGTACTTGGGGCAGTTACGCTTCTAGTGACCAGCACCCTTGCAGTAGAAGCATTCAGTTTCAGGCTTAGGACCAGCCTTGGGCTTCTTAGCAGGTGTGGCAGCTTTCTTGCCGTCCTTCTTGAAGTTGCCCTTGTTCTTAGGCTTGCCCTGTTTCTTGAAATTGGTGGTCTTATTGACCATCAACACTTGGTGCTCCTTCTTGATCTCCACTTCAGCAGTTTTCAGCATGGACGATAGTTCAGGCAACGTCTTGTTCATGCAGTGCATATTGTAGTTCATCACAAAGTTCTTATAACTCGGTGGCAGTGATTGGAGGACATGGTGAATCCCTAACTCATTAGGAATCGTTATCCCCAACTCTTGGAGCTGGTTTGCGTGCCCAGACATGGTGAGCACGTGCTCGCTAACGGAGCTTCCCTCTTCCATCTTGCAGGTAAAGAACTTTTCGGAGGCCTCATAGCTCTCCACGGCCGCGTGAGTCTCAAAAATGAGCTTGAGCTCCTTAATGATCTCGAACGGGTCGTGGTGCTCAAAGCGCTTCTGAAGCTCCGTTTCCAGACCGTACAGGATGACACACTGAACTGTGGAGTAATGATTTTTCCGAGTGGCGTAAACATTTTTTACGTCATCGGTGGCATCTTCTGCAGGTGGGTCACCTAGCGGTGCATCGAGCACATAGGTCATCTGACCAGCCCTGAGGACAATCTTTAGACCACGGAGCCAGTCCATGAAGTTGCTTCCATTGTTCTTAAGTTTTTCTTTCTCTAGGAACGCATTGAAATTTATGGAGAGGTTCGCCATAATCTACAACAAATTTGCAAGTAGTTTAGACTAAGTTTATGATAAATTGAGTTCAACTTCAATTCTTAAATTAACTAGGTGAACTCCCACTCAAAACAACATCCCTCACATTGTCTTAGTGATTACACGAACCAAGTCCACTACACCAAGTCCGATCTTCACGAGAGAAGATGTAGTTTCGTCGGCGAACAATCTTTATGTTCATCATATCATTCATATGACGCGTGCTCTACCTTTCGGTATTCCGTGTTTCGAGACCATGTTTGTACATGCTAGGCTCGTCAAGATTAACCTTAGTTTCCGCATGTGCAAATCTAGCTTGCACCCGTTGTATGCACACGTAGAATCTATCACACCCGATCATCACGAGATGCTTCGAAGCGACGAGTCTTAGCAACGGTGCCAACTAAGGATGAACACTTTTATTACTTGATATTCAGTGAGAGGTATCATCTTATAATGCTACCGTCGCGATCTAAGCAATACAAGATGCATAAAGGATTAACATCACAGGCAATTCATAATTAGTGTGATATAATATGGCCCTTTCTTCTTGTGCCTTCGATCTCCATCTCCAAAGCACGGACATGATCTCCATCATCACCAGCATTGCGTCAAGGTCAGTGGCGCCGCTTCATGGTTGTCCATCATCACAAGCAACTATTACAACTACTTGGAATAAAGCTATTACAAAATGAATAGACACGCAGGTCTTAACAGAATTAAAGACAACCATTAGGCTCCTGCCGGTTGTCATACTACAACAAGGATCATTGCATACATCAAATATAATCACAATCACATGATGGCCATATCACATCACAAAACCCCTGCAAAAACAAGTTAGACGCCTCTAATTTTCTTTGCAAGTTTTACGTGGTTTGGGGCTTTCGAATAAGAACGGATCTTACCTACGAAACTGAACCACAACGTTGATACAAGTGCTATCAAGTGTAAAGTGTAGATTTGATCTATACTATGATGGGAGAGACAGACACCCGCAAAGCCACTTGTGCAAAGCAAGTTGCACGTCAAGCGTGGAGCAAGTCTCATGTGCGATGACATGTAATGTTAGCCCGAGCCGCTTCATCCCACCATACCGCAAGATGCAAAGTACACACAGCAAAAGACGGCACGAGCACCAATGCCCACAACACCATTGTGTTCTACTCGTGCAACAGATCTACGCATAGACAAGGCTCTGATACCACTGATGGGTTCGTAGCATGGAAAACAAAAAATTTCTATCGCAAGAACGAACAAAACCCAGATCTAATCTAGATAAAAGCCAAGATCTAATCTACTAGACATGAGCAATGAGATAGATCGGTACTAACCCTCGTAGAACCGAAAGCGTTAACGAGATTAGATCTCGTGGATGATGTAGTCGATCACTTGTCGATCTCAAGATCGTGTGGACGATCCTTCCGGCGCCGCGTTCCGACAGCGCTCCCGCAGACGGTCACACGTGCGGAGTCGAAGCAGACCTTCCTCTCCCCGTTCCAGCGAGCAGCGGAGGTAGTAAATCTTCTCCACGCAATCCCAGCAGCACGACGGCGTGGTGGTGGTGGAGTAGAGAATTCTGCAGGGCTTCGCCTAAGCCGGAGCAGATGGAAGGAGGAAGAGAGAGGCGGCTAGGGTTTGGAGTGGGAGGGGGCAAGGAGGGGTGGCGCCTCCACCCCTCTATATATAGAGGGAGGGGTGTGGCCTAGGGTTCCCACCCCTAGGCCCACCCCTTAGGGCCGGCGCACTAGGGAGCTTGGGGGGAGAGTCCTTCCCCCCCAAGTTTCCCCTTTAAACTCCCCTTATCTTATCTTATCTTATCTTATCTCGGTTTTCAAATAAACTCCAAGATATCTTCTAGAACCTTCCGGAACATTCCGAAACCTTCTAAAATCCCCATACAAACACTCTGGAATATTTCCTAACTTAGAAAATGATCCCCATTATATGAATCTTATTCTCCGGACAATTCCGGATCTCCTCGTGATGTCCCGGATCCAATCCGAGACTCCGAACATGATGAGAGATTTTTTTTATCTATCATGGATTGCAGCGCAATCTTCGGGTCAACCCTTCGCCACTATAGGCAATTTGCAATTTCTTATTTTGATATGTAATTTTTTTTCCGTTTAATGACACCTCTAGACTTGTGTGTCAGTTGTGTGCATTCTAGTTATGCATGTGTAATGATTAAAAATATTTAAGAAATAAAGCATCATTTCTATAAAAAAAAAGGTAGAGCCAAAGTTGGATCTCATAACCTTTCTAACAGATTTTTCTAAAAACAATTATTCGATTTTTATATGGATGAATGCAAAATACGCGAGTTGTAAGTCTAGCATCACGAGACCAAAAACTACGGACACGTGGCCACACACGCCGTGTATGCATGTGAAGTGCAGTAGGCAGAAAGCACGGCATTGCTAAAACCGGCCGGGCAGTAGCGCGACGTGTTGAGAGGGAAGCGATTCGGTCGGTTGGGTTTCTGTCCTCGAGTTCAGCTTGCCAATTCAATCGAGTACGTACGTACTATCAATCATGACAAGATGAGATGAGATGAGAGGGGCCACACTCACTATGATCTGCACTGCACGATGGATTCACCAAATACATTTTTTTTTAAACGGGAAACGCTATCATACATACTCGCTGATACGATCAACTCTATTTGCTTTCGTATGTAAACAAGATCCAACTCAATTGCATTTACATATTAAAAGTTTGTGATTTAAATACTATAGCATAGAGCTTCAATCTTCAGAAAATATGGACTCAAAAAAATTGCAATTTTATTACAGAATCGTGTTCTACGCAATTTTCTAAATCCAACAATATATTATTTATATTTTCCTAATCTCTAGATTACTTTAAACAAATTTTACAAGATATGCAATTTTTCTAGCTATTTAAAAATTGATTTTGAATTAAGCCGATAAGGGCGACACTTGGCGAAACCTGAGTGGTTGCTGGGTTGACCTGGGCACCGACTTGACGCTTCTGACGCGGTAGACACGCAACAATGCCGATATAGTTGAGATTCTTATCTTGACCACCCGGATAAGGTCGGACGGCTGGGAAAGAAAGCTTATGTGCTCACCGGTGATGATGTATATGGTGACATCGATGGGCCTCGGTTGCAATGGTGGAAGGGGCTCCGATGATCGTCGGAGGTGGCGGACTAGCGGAGGGTGATGAGAACCTCGTGACTATTCTTCTCGTCTCCTCTGCGTCATCTGGTTCTCCCTCGGGTGGCGCCTATGTTCAACCACAGGTGTCAGGCAGAGTGTAGCTCTGGAGACTTTTGGAGCTTGCTCTCGTCATCTACATGAGAGGGAAGATGGTCAGTGTGATGTGGTAGATCATGCGAAATAGGAAGAAAGAGAAGGGAGGGTCGGCTCGGGCCATTTCGGTCCAGCTAGTCCATTAGGTTAGATTTCGTTTTTTTTCCTTTTTTTCTATTTTTTTGTTTTTCTATTTAAATGCATAACCTTTTCAAAATAGCTCCAAATGAGCTTAAACCAGTTCGTAAATTTTTATAAAATTTAGAATAGTCATTTAAACTTTAGGGCACTAGTTTTTGGTCAAAACCAAAATACAAGAATGACATTTGCACATATTGCATTATATGGCTTTTGGAAAAACAAAAGTAGTGTTTTACAACTCCGACATGTTTGGAATAAATTTCTAAAATCCATGGGAACATTTTTAGGAGATTGGCAACATTATTTCCTGTCCAAGAAAAATACATAACAACTTTGCATGCAATACCTTAATAGGTGAAGATAGGTAATTTCAAGTAGGGTTTTGACACAAGGATTTAAAATCATGGGGTTTTGCATGATGGCACGCATAGTTTAAAAAGGCGGACCGGTGATCAAACAGGTGAGGCTATCGATTCAGGTTTTTATTGCTCCGACCAGTCGTTCATTCAGTTCGATCACTGAGATCGAACAGGCGAACGTACGCTTTGCTAGTTGTCTTGTGCTATATATCTTCTTTGTGTGCGGTCGATCACTGAGATTTCTTCCGTGGTGGATTAAAACTTTACTCGTAAATGTTTGGGACAAGATATGTGAGTCGTGGACAGGCGTAGCAAGCGGGAGGCAAGCCAATTGTGGCAAGTGATACGTACAGAAGCCAAGGGAGCACGGACACGTGGCCACACAAGCTATGTACGCATGTGAAGCCAATGGACACTAGTGCTACGTGTTGATCGAGAGGGACGAAGCGGTTTGGTTGCTCCGTATCTGTATGTCCACGTCATTGCCAAAAACAACAAAAGCGTTACGTCCACGTGTACCCACCCACTTATTCTACAACAAAAATGACTTGTCATAGCTGATGCACGCAGCGCCAAATTGACCAAGTGAGCTACTACGTACTACTGTAGATCAATCATATACTCCCTGTTTTAAAATATAAGATATTTTAGATTTATGAATGGAGTGTATCTAGATTTCTATTACTCCCTTCGTTTTAAAATATAAGATGTTTTAGCTTTGTGACTAAAGTGTATCTAGATCCCTTTTAGTGTGTAGGTTCATCTAGGTATGGAGTGAACCTAAACACTAAAAGAGATCTAGATACACTCCTTTCACAAAGCTAAAACATCTTATATTTTGAAACAGAGGGAGTAGTACGTAAGTTTACTTAGGTTTAGAGTGAACCTACACATTAAAAGAGGTCTAGATACACTTTATTCACAAAGCTAAAACATCTTATATTTTAAAACGGAGGGAGTACAACTCTATCGTACACGAGCCGATATGCAAATGCAGCATTGACTGCCAGCAGCGAGATATATTAGGCTAGCGAGCGAGCGACACAATAAGTGATGTACTCCCTCTGTTTCAAAATATAAGATGTTTTAGCTTTGTAAAAGAAGTGTATCTAGACCTCTTTTAGTGTGTAGATTCATCTAAATTTAGAGTGAACATACACACTAAAAGGGTCTAGATACACTTCTTCCACAAAGAAAAACATTTTATATTTTGAAATGGAGGGAGTATCACCGTGGCATTATTGGAAATGGATGCCCTGACGGCCGGTACCATGCATGCACACGTGTTAGGTGCTATACGTTTCTTATATGTTCTGCAAACTAACTAACTTTCCTAGGTATTTTTCTATAAAGCACTCGTCAAACTTTCTACTGCTCCCTCCGATCCAGAGAGGGAGCTCGGTGGATCGACGGCAAGGAGTAATGGTATGCCGCCATCAGCAGGTCTGGAAACATGCCGTCTAAAAACTCTCTGTCTGGCTGCCTAGATAGCGGATGGCAATGCTTAAGATAGGCAAGAAATTAAAAAATGGAGCCAGAAGCACACGGCGGGGACGATAACCACCTTGTTACACGAATCGTCCAAAATTCCAGGTTATCGCGACAAACTCTAACCAGAAGAGGCGTTGCATCCTACCGGTAGTCCGGTATGGTTTGCCCCGGTTTCAAGAACTCGTCAAGGTTTTCGGCGTGCCAAACTCTTAGACAAAGCTCCATAGAAACTAGACAACGGGACAAGTGAAAATGATGTAGTTCCCTGAAAACGGCGACCCACAGAGTGGAGAGGGGCGTTGCGGGTGGTGGTCTCAGTCACGGCCATGACGCCATGACGCATTGTCCGCCCTCCACGTGGGAGCCCTCGCGACAGCCCCGGCTTCGCCCCGTTGCTGAGCGCCTGCTGCCTCAGCTAGCCCTTATGCTGGTGAGCACCTGTAGAAGGAGGGCGCAACGGCGATCTGCGGGTCAGGAAGGGACCCGTACGACATTGTTAGCGCGGGGGCGATCGGGAGTTGTATCGTGCCTCCCTAGCCACAGCCTGAGGTGGTGAACCTCGACCCAAACTGTCGTCGCCGTTGCCACCGGGCCCCGCCTTTGTCCCCTGCCTTACCGATGTGGTTGCCGAGTATTTTTTTTCTTCTTCTTCTTTTGTCGAGTATGTTTGCAAAAAATCTTATGCCTGTAGAGACACATGTGTTATGTCCTAGAACTGATATGGGTATAATTTTGCAAAGTTTAAATCTCGATTTTGTTTTTCCAACTTATGACTCAGGATATGTACACAGATAGTTAAGATTAGATGGGACAAGTCTTTGGGTGCACGAAGTAGATCCATCGCTAGCAGCAAGAAGTGGCTCGCGGGCAAGAGATGCCCCTCCTCCACGCTTGCTAGCTACAAGATGGTGAATTAAGCAGAATTAATTCGGGACGCACCTGTTGACCTATAGGGGCCGGCAGGCAGTGTCCAAGTCGAAGTTGCCCTGTTCAACACCGCACCGCACGGCACGGCCTGCCAGCTGCAAACTGAACCATCCATCCATCGGTCACAAATCGCACGCGAATGAACGCGGCTGCACCTCTCGTCAACGCCCGTGCGCATAGTGAAGCATACCCGTTTAATTTAGGGCATCTGTGCGATAAGCATACCTGGAAATTCGATATGGAGCTCGTCATACAAGGAGCTCCAAGTTTGAACCTTTGAAATTTCGAATTCAAACGTCTCAAAAAAATTCAAAAAAACACTAGGACTTAGCCAAAGATGTACTCAACACGGATGTATTCAATGTTTTATTCTATAGCATTACAAATTCATGGATGTATTCAAATTCATAGATAAGCTCGGCTCGAGGATCATTCCACAAACCGCGCGCGTGTCGTCATGAGATGGACGGAGGAGCGCGCGTGTAGCACTTCTCTTCCCACTCACTTACAAAACGGTGAGACACTTCACCTTATAAGGTGGTGCAACCCTCCTCCAACTTTTCATGTAGGACAAACTTTAGCTCTCACTCCTCTTGCCATATAAACATGTGAGCTGCTACTAATTTGGGCCAAATCACATAGAGGCTTGCACACACATGGGGGTTTGAGATTTTGGAAAAATCTGAAATATCACATGGGCCAATGAATTTAGCCTATATTTTCTTACAACACTCACTATGATCTGCACGATGGATCCATCAAATACTTCCTCCTTCCTAAAAAGAATGTTGGAGATTTATCAAAATTTAGATGTATTTATGCACTAATAGTGACTAGATACATCCAAATTTTGAAAAATCTCCGACATCCTTTTTAGAATGGAGGGAGTACATTTTTTTAATGGGATACACCATCATACATGCTCGCTGATATGTTCAACTCAATTAGCTTATGTTTGTAAAAATATTCAACTCAATTGGATTTACAGTTTAAATGTTGTGATTTAAATATTATAGCATAGAGTTTCAGAAAATACGGCTTCAACAAACTTACAATTTTATTACAGAATCATGTTCTACGCAATTTGCTCTAAAAAAATGTTCTACGCAATTTTCTAAATCCAACCATATATTATTTGTATTTTTTGATATATCGATTATTTTTCTATAAATTTTAGAAGATATGCAATTTTTCTGGCTATTTAAAATTTGTGTTCGAATTAAGCTGTCGGGGGCAATACTCGGCGAAACCTGATTGGCTATTGGGTTGACACGGGTACTGACTCGGCGCTTCTGACGTGGCAGACACATGACAACATTTCATTGGGCGATACGGATACGGTATGAGATTCTAATATGGACCGCCCGGATTAGACCGGACGGCTAGGAATGAAAGCTTCTGTGCTCACCAGCCGGCGAAAAGATGGGCTTTAGTGGCAATGGTGGCAGGGGCTCCAATGATCGCCGGCGGTGGCGGACTAGTGGACGATGATGAGAACCTCACAGTCGTTCTTCTCGACTCCCTTGCATCATCCGGTTCTCCCTCGGGCGGTGGCTACATCCAATCGAAGGGGTCGGGTGGCGTGTAGCTACGATGGCTTCAAAGCTCACTCCGGTGATCTATAGGAGAGGGAAGTGGGTCAGCCCGACAGTAGATCATGCAGAATAGGTAGAGAGAGAAGGGAGGGGTCAGTGATGCCGGAACCGGTGGATTCGAGCTCGACCTCGAGATTGTGACATCCTACTGGCCCTTTGGCTTAGGTTTTCAAGGGGAAACAGAGAGGGGATCGTGGGGGAATATATGGGGGGCTTGGCCTGGTGACGTGACGCTTCGGCTTGCGTTTTCGAGGGGAACGGGGAGGGGGTCGTGGGGAATATATGGGGAGCTCGGCATGGCGAAGGGGCAATGGTCCACATAGAAATCGGAAGAATTCGGTTCGAGTTGTTTGAAATAGATTTTGAAAGATTTCGAAAATCTAGGAGAATATTTTTAGTACATCAGGGAACATTATTTCATGTCCAACAAATACAAAATAAAATTTTCATGCAAGTACGTTAATAGGTGAAGACAAAGAATTTATTTAAGGTTTTGACAAAAAGATTTTAAAATCATGGTTTTGCATGGTGGCACGATGCGATGCAAATCCGAATTTCTAAAAGTTAGGATGTTACATAATGCCCGGTTAAAGCCACACGGAAACAATCGTGAACATAGTACGTTTTACTAGTTGTCCCTGTGCTATCTTCTTGTGTGCGACACCGATCATTTGGACAAGATACATCGGCCGTGAACAGGCGAGAGGCGAGCCAATTCTGGAAAGTGAGCACGGACACGTGGCCACACAAGCCATGCACGCACGTACGTAAAGCCAGTGGACACAAGTGCTACGTGTTGAGAGGGAAGCGGTTTGGTTAGTGTCGATCAAGTACGTACCCAGGACCCACTAGATTATTCCATGGTTGCTCCGTATGTATGTGTACGTCCACGTCATTGCCAAAAACAAAAAAAGCGTTACGTCCACGTGTACCCACCCACTTATTCTGCAAACAAAACATGACTTGTCAGCATAGATGCACGCAGGAGCCAAATAATGTGACCAAGTTAGCTACTACTACTCTCTATCGTACACGAGCTAATATGCAAATGCGGCATTGACCGCCAGCAATGATCGAGCGGGCGCCACCTCCGAAGAAAGACGAGAAATTTTAAAATGGAGACACAAGCACGCCACGAAAAAACACGCTCGGTAACCATCCTATTAGGAATTGTCCAAAAGATCTAGCTCATCGCGTCGCGGCAAACACTAACCAGAATAAGCGTCGCCTCGTACTGATACGGTTTATCTCACTTTCAAGAACTCGTCGAGCCAAACTCTCAGACAAATCCCCATAAAAACTGGATACCCGGACATGTGAACATAATGTGTGTGGGTGCTGCGGGTGGTGGTCTCGGCTTTCCTGCCATTACACGTTGTATGCCCTTCCCGCAGGACCTTTCGTGACGGCCCCGACTTAGCCCAAAGAGATACAAACTCCCAGAGAAGAAGCTCGGCGGACCGACGTCGAGTAGTAGTGGCGTGCCGCCACCAGCAGGTCCTGAAGCATGCCGGGTGTCCAAAAGCTCACTGTCCCGCTACCTAGATAGCAAGCAAGGTGACAGTGCTGAAAAAATGCAGGAAATTTAAAAATATCACTGTTTGCTAGCTACTAGTAGTAGAAACAAAAGGAGAACTAACAACTAAGCAGCTGGGCGACGACATAAGCCTGATGCCTGTTGACGTGTATATATATATATATATATATATATATATATATATATATATATATATATATATATATATATATATATATATATATATATATATATATATATATATATATATATATATATATATATATATATACAGTGTCAAAGTTGCCCTCTTCAAACGCAACAAAAAAAGAGCCAGCCCAGCTGCCAGCTACAAACTGAACCATACCATCTCCATCGGTCACAAATTGCAAGCGCGCGCGGACGTTAGATAGCTGCCTGCGCTGCAGTGAAGCCTTAGCCCACTCCTTAAATATAAATATAGTGCGTCTGTGCGTGCACAACTTTGTTCCATGAGCATACCCCGGAAAAGCTCGTCCTACAAGGACCTCGAATTTTGAGTCTTTGAGATTTCGAATTCAAAGGTCTCAAAAGATTTCAAAAAAAGAAACTAGTAGGACTTAGCCAATGATGTACTGTATTCAACGAGTGTGCAAAAATTCAGAACGACATACATTTTACTTTGGGCTCACCAAAGTACAGATTCAATGGTGAATACTTCACTACTGAAATGGACATTTGGTCCTTTTCGTAAAATCTTGTCATTTTCACTGAACCTGAAACTCAATGCATTTCATTGCAAAAGTTTGCGCACGTATAGAATACAAAGTTGAGTACATCCATGAATAATGTGTTTCGGAAATTTTTGGAACTTTGAAAAATAAAGTTTCAGAATTTCAAAAAACAAAATGCAGCCAAGGGTTACCTGTTGCCCGTACTCCAAACGGCTGTGTCCTACCATTCTCAAGCTACAGAAACACCGACCGACATAAAATATATATATATATATGCAAAGATTATGTACGCAAAATACAGTAATATGAAAAGCCCACCGATCGATACAACACACATACCCACTAAACCACACGACGTCTACTGAAAAACAACTATGATCATACTATATAGAGATCGTTGATCAACAAAGTCTCCAATAATTCATTCTCTCACGCCCTATGAAACATAATTAGCGAGTCAAAGGCTAATGAATTCACTCCCGCCCGGTGTGCACAAGCTGAAATTCAGAAAATTCCAGGTCGTCGTTTTCTTCTTTCAGTACTAATTAACCAGAAATCATATTGAGTCAACACATGACCGTCTGGTTTTCACACACGCCTCCTGCATAACGAGACGCACACGGTTCGTACACCAATAGTGGAAGTCTAAAAAAATATCATATATCGTAAGCTAAAAGAAGATAACCTAAGTTAAGTAATGAATGCGTACCAATCGATCGGAAGACTGAATTTTCAAACCACAATAGTGAGATACCTACTTTAATTAGCTTCTTGTACTGGTAGCAAGCATTTCTTGTACACTACCTACTCCATATACTAGCTAGCTAGACGTACGGTGTCACAGATCACAAGAGTACAAATTAAGAACAGGGTTGACTTATACCATGAGCTAGTACACCCCTAGAGCTAGACAGCACGATAAATGTGGACACATAGCTACTAGTAGTATAATTCTTCTATTAATCAAGCTTGGAGATATCCATGTTTGATTCGAGAAGTCTTCGGCTAAAGGTTTGACTATAATAGTAATATTTACGAGTATGCCCTTATTTACGAGAGGCACTCATTGTGTTTTAACTTTGACCACCAATTAAAAATCCTTCTAACGGAGTGAAGATATCCAACATAAAAAAATTGCGACACATAAAAAAATATGACACATAAAAAATTGGAACACATTTTCACGTACTCCCTCCGACCCATATTAGTTGACTTGGATTTGTTTAGATTTCGAATCTAAACAAATCCAAGTCAACTAATATGGGTCGGAGGGAGTACTAAAGTTTTGAAGCCTTGATAATATGCAAATCTTTCGCACAAAAGCCTGTGATGTAAGTTTGACCCCGGCACAATATATGAGTTAAATGCCATAAATCTAAACAAATCCAAGTCAACTAATATCGATCGGAGGAAGTACTAAAGTTTTGAAGCCTTGATAATATGCAAATCTTTCGCACAAAAGCCTGTGATGTAAGTTTGACCCCGGCACAATATATGAGTTAAATGCCATAAAAATACACAATCAAGAATATTTTCAAATAATAATTCAATTGTTTAATTTATGACACGGGTCCATGTTTCATTGATCAAACTGACAGTCAAACTTAACTTGAGCCTCGACGTAAGAGCAACTCCAACAGAAGCTGGAAAATTTGGCACTGTAAAATTGTTATGCAGCACGCGCGATCTAGTTTTGCAGCATGAAACAGGACACGTCTCCACCGGATGCGCTAAAATATAGGACGTGCAAAACATCCGTCCGTAGGATGCGCTGGAGCTTTGCCCCGCACGCTGGTGATGTCGCACGTGCATGCCAAAGCAGTATATTTGGTGCGCCGGTTTCAGCGTGCTGGATAAATTTTTTTTGCGCGCGCTCGTTTACAGCGGCTACTGGAGCGCTAATTTTAGACCACCCCCCCCCCCCCCCCCCCCCCCCCGCGCTAAATTGGCGGTTATTTTAGCGCGTGGAGTTGGAGTTGCTCTAAGTACTTGCAATTGGGCCGCGGGGCGGGAGGGGGGGGGGTGTCGTTTAAGTGGATAGAGCATGCATATATCCACATCTAGTTTGTTAATCAAATACTTAGGGAGGGAACCTCGATGGTCGAAGCACTAGTGGTGCGTAGAATCTATGACCCACTATATGATTTCACCTATCGACAGGTCCCCAAAAGAACAAAAAAGAAAAGGGTTACCATATATAGCAATTGGTTATGGTGGTTAATTAAATATAGAGCAGTGTTGATCGATGGTGTAACCATGAATGGAAAGAAAAGAAAAGCCTTGCCGGTTAAGAAACAAGGTGTGTCCCTTTGTTGTTTTTGCCTCAAAAAGGTGTGGTAGCACAAGACAAAATGGGTGCTCTCCACTCGTAGAAAATCGGTCGGAAGCACCACCTCTTTCCTTAGTTACTTTTCTTCTCTTTTCTTTATGGCACTACATTGATACTACACATATGGAGATTGTTTGGAGACTAGTGAGATTATTCAGCTACCAAGTAGCTAGCGTCGACGACCTGGATGGGTGCATGCATGGTGCACATAGTAGATACAAGTTGGATGCATCTAGACAACATGAAAATTAACTAGCCAATTATCCAAGCTCCATTAAGCTAGCTAGGATAACACCCACATCAGACCTTTAATAACTAACCTAACTAAGCTGTCAATCAAAGCAGCAGCTGATGCCTAGTTGATGCAAGCTGCCAGTAAGTAAAGTGAACTTTTCTTACCAGCGAAGAAAAAGTCAGCAAAAGGAAAGCTTCAGTCCAAATGACATGCGGGCCCCGGTGGTGGCACAAGTTGCGGCTAGCTTATAGCTAGCGTCAGCAGTTGGCATGTGAGAAAAGGCCATGCACTAGGCATCACTCTCACAAATTGACAAGTTGAGAGCGAGACGCTGTTGCTAGCTTTGTTAGCTTGTGCTGAGTGTGAGAGAAATTGGAGTGAATGTATGTGGCACTACAAGTTGGGTTGGGAGGAGCTGCTGGTGAGTGCCGACCACACAATGCAAGATTCCCACTCACACACTTGCGATCCCTTGACAAGATATATAAATCCAGCTAACTCATGATGCACTTTTATGTTTTTGTTTGGTTTTGCAGGGAACTTGTAGGACAGCTGGTTGTGTACTCCCCGTGCATGCGACATGCATGTACAAATCATACATGAACAAATGATCATCGGCCACGTTTTGAAAAAGAAAAAAAAAAAGGAGTTATGAATCCATCCATCCACACATCGGCCAATGATAGTCTAAAATAGCCTACGAAAACATGTTGATAGTACTAAATTCAATTGATCAAATAGGCCTTAAAGAAGATTAAAATGTTTCTTTCATGTTGCACGCCTCTTTCATTTAGCACAAAACATACTCAGTTATATATATTATTTGTCATTTTTTTAAGCCATATACATACAACTTAACGATAGCAATATGTGTTAATCGGGTCGTTTTCGTCATGGGTATGCTAGTGGTCTCTAGCTAGCAACTAGCTAGGCAGTGATGTACATATGGAATCCGAACAAACTGTTGCAAACCGCGTGATGAATTGAAATATTTATATTGGAGGAGGAGGACAGGATATTCCAATGCATGACCTTTTGCTTTTCAATTTACAAAAGAGCTTCCCACAGTGTACTTTGAAATCGCTATCATCCTACTCTTTTTTTTTGCAAGACAAATGGTGTTGAAAAACCAACCGATTGATGTGTGCCCTTTTCAAGCATCCGGTTCCATCTGGCCCCTCGGTGCACCGCCGCCGCTGCCGCGTGAACCAAGAGGGAATTATGATTCAAGATAGTCAGATGAAGAATTTGTTCTTATTCATCTGAAATGTGAGCCCCGAAAGAGTTTGTGCCCAACATGTATTTATGATCTGTTTTTACTTAAACCAGTACTGTATGCTATGAATTCTTTCACATTAAACACACACCAACCCACATGATCTTCTTAATTTACATCCATATATAATGCCAAGGCCCAAAGATCGTCCTTGATCACCCTATATAGAAAACTAACTAGCAACCAAATTCGATCAGACACTGGTTTGGCTCATTCCCAGTTAACCATACTCTATTCTTACAAGATAATATAAAATTAATTATATCTGCGCGGTCACTTCAACAATCGGGACATGCATGTTATTTTCACCAACAAGATGATGATTAGCTGCCATAGGTGGAGTAACATATACATGCTTAAACAGTGCAACTTGATGGACGCATGATATGATGGATGTCTTGATGTGGTGATGCCTGTCTAATGACGTTTTGTCTACTTTTATATTCTGAGATTAGGAAGAAGTTTAGCTTCTAGCTCAGGGTTTGCTTTCTTGTTTGTTTGGTTCGTTTATCTTTATAGAGGGGAAGGAATAAAGGAGCCATGCATCTACATCGTGCACCTTAAGTATGTACATAGCTAGGAGATGATATTTGAGCATGATGGTGATGTTCATAAGTAAAACGGATTAAACATTCACGCTGAGCTAGAGTGGCTAGCGCCGGAAGAGTCAACTAATGGCAACTAATTGTTTATAACAATTGAGAAGGCATAACAAAAAATATATCATTGGTGTCACTATCGATTTGATGACGGCTCAATCCATTCTCATGTGTCCCTATCTTCTGGTGGAATTGATTAAACTCGTTTCAGCCAGGGAGCCAGGGACATTGTATTCCTTTCGTCATGTGTGTGCGGATATTTCCCCTAGTATTGCTCAACCATGTGTAGAATGCACGAAATAGTGTATATTCATAGTAATATATATAGGTCAACTCTGTTCTGAATCATATGAATAACAATAGGATCCCATACCCTCGATTAAGAAACAATGACCCAATACCAATAGCATGTCATTCGATGTTGTTAATTAATTAAGTTGTTATCAATAACCATCCCAATACAAGAAACTAGTTGGCAATTTAAAAGTTGTCGGCACCAATTCATCAATTCCAACACATAAGAGCATATTATTTTTTACCAGGATGATCGAGAATTTATATTAATTGTCTTGTTGGCTAGAAAAGAATTTTGCTTGTCCAAGTTCAGTTTTTGATCCACAACTTGACTAATAATTTGATGCTTGGTCATTGGACAATTCATTTAAGAGTATCTTTTTTTCATGATTTTATAAATATATTAAGAAATTCTACACAGAATTTACAATGAAAATATATCTTGTGTACGTGGAAACAAGGAGTATAGGGGCATATCAATGGATGGCCATTGAAACACTTCGCATATATGATAAAAAGGATAGAAAAGCAAAATTTGTGAGTAAATGGAGTTGGTGCAACATAAAAACAACCAACTAGATGTATCACTTAGATACATTAAGAGCAATATATCAATTATTTTCATTAAAAAATCTAGAGAGTAGGGTTTATGGAAGGTCACCGGGACCTTAAGCCTCACTAGAATTTTTGGTTAAGAAAAAAACTATAGCGAGATAATATTTTGATTACTGGGGTTTGGTGGTGGACGATACCATCGCCGGAAATAAAACAAACTACAAAGATCTCATACCGAAGCCAAAGACGAACACAAAAATAAAGAAAAGGAGAACAGAAACAAAATGGGTAGGTTGGCAACTGGAGCCAAACAAAACCCCAACAACAACCAACACCTCAAAAAACGACAACTAATTTCTAGCATGCCATGTCGATGATGACGAGGAAATACTTGCTTTTCCAATATAACGCCATAACTTTGGTGTAGTGTCCACGCCGTGGAAACGCATTGCAATGTGAAGCCACGTCGCAGACACGGAAAACACCAAAAGCACATGCAATAAGGACACCTCGAGAGCCTCGAGCCAGCCGATGAGCAAACTGAACAGACCATTGGCACGAGGAGACCACCCGAAGGACCGGAAAGTGCATGTAGGTGATAGACACAAAGCACGCCGCTGCGTTGCTACACTACAAGACGGAGCTCAGGCGTTGGCACTTATAGACGCCAAGTCATAGCCTTAGTCGCCGTGATAGCGTTGGCGTGGCAAAAAAGACCGCCAAGGATAACTACGTCGGGGATTGTGCAACGGCGGCGGATTTTTTGGCACGACACAACATGATCTGTCGAGCTAGCGCTTCCGTGGCAGCTGATAGATTCGACACATTTTTGATGGTTTTTATTGATAGTTTTCTCCCGGATTTGATCGTTTTCTAGCTTTACCTAATGCTAATACTTCCATAGCAAAGAAAACTTGGTTTTTAATATGTGTTTCAGGTTCTGAACGTCAATAGAAGGTTTTAACTAGAGAAACATAATATTCAGGCAAAAACAAGCAAGTCTCTCTTTGGAAGCACTCGAGGGGAGCATACTGAGGCTTTAACGAGCAACTATACGACGTGAACATTTTTCTGGCCGTATAGTTCCCGCTGTATAGCTATCACCACCTCCGTCTTGTCAAAAGGGACAACTTCCGTGAAGAGGCCATACGCAAAAACACAACATAGCAGCCGCCATCCCATCCAGAAAGAAGAAAGAAGAGATCTGGAGAAGAAGGGGAAGACTTTCTTCATCTCGCTCCATGATCTTCGACCTCCTAGCCAATACACCCCCGTAGTCATTACTTGTACTTGAGAGAGAGAGAGAGGGATCTTCACCTTGCAAGACTAGGGTTTGAGATTGTTTCTTCCTATCTTGAATTGTGCTGGATTACTTTTCTATTCTTATTGTGGATCTCCACGGTAATATCAAGAAGAACTCCCTTTATTTAATTATATCGATGATCCGTTCTTCTCTCATGTGTGAATAAGTTCTTTGGGCATGGGAGATGTAAGGGATTGGTGAGATGTGATATTCCTCCATATATTTTCTATTAGCTTGTGATTGATTCTAATTACTATATTATGTGTGCTTGACTATCTGTGCGATGCCTAATGCTTGTTGTCCAGTTAAGGACGCAGACAACATGATGCTTTGTTCTACATAGATAGGATCTTTTTCGCTAGCAGACCGGCGACCCCCGAGTGACACGGGGATACCAATGAAAAACTAGTAGACTCGAGGATAACGAGGAACCACCGTGCTTATTGCATTAGTATGATCCAAGCAACTTAATCGCTAAGCAACCTGAAGGGTCTTAATCGTCTAGTGTCTAACCATGGTTTTGGTAAGAGACTAGTAGGATTATTGAAGTTGGGACAAAATCTACCAAGAGGAGTTCCGGCTAATTATGGGTTGCTCGCCTACACATATACTTATAAGATTATAATTATTACACTTATCATTCATCCACCTGGCACAGACACTATCACCATGAACTGTATCTCCCCGCGCCTTCTTTTGTCATCTGCAGAAAACAACAAACAACTGAATCATCCTTTACTTTTATGTTTTATATTTCTGAAGTTTATATATTAGTTTTATTTAAATACACCTAGTTTAATCCAAATTCCATTCTTATTTCAACATTTGCAGTCAATTCACTCGAAGACCTGTGATAACTTTGGGTGTGATAGAGACTTCACTCATAAACACTTACCTTTGGGCTCCCTGTGGGATCGATATCTATACTTTAAAACTAGCTACAAACGATATGTGCACTTGCAGACATCAAGCTATTTTCTGGCGCTGTTGCCGGAGAGCTAAGAGCTAAGTATTTGTCTCTTGACATTTCAGGTGTTGCTACTACAAAATGTTCTCCCTATGAGACAAAGGGTCTACACGCTCTGGTAGGACCTATTTACCGGATTATATTGAGCGTGTGCCTTCTCAAAGGTGGAAAGAAATTATTGAAAAACTTTTAAGATCGAATAAAGTTGAAGTTGGAAACCTGAGTGATATTATGGAAATCATGTCTATTTACAGGACAACTCCCATGAAACCTGAGAAAAATCTCAGAGAATACAGTGCTCCAAGTTCTGAATTTCTTAAACAACTAATAGAATTCCCTAATCCTGGAGTTAGAGAATATCGATTTGATGGTGGAATTATTAAAATTTTGCAGGAAAAATCTTTCAGTGAAAGGGAAGATGAAGACCCAGGAAGACATCTTAGAGAGTTCGACGATGTGATAACATCGCTTAGACCAAAAGGTTTGCCAAGAGACTTCTCTCGTCTAAAATTATTCCGGTGGTCTCTTAAAGGTAAAGCTCTAGACTGGTTATATTTTCTCTCTCGCCATTACATTAAATGCTGGGGAAAATGCATTGTTAAATTCATAAACATGTTTAATCCTTTTAAAAAGGTAACTGAAATAAGAAAGAATATAGGCAACTTTAGTGAAAATATAGGCAAACACAATATATAGGATTACAAATAGATGATCTTGATCATGAACGGAGCTCACAAGATCTAAACATGATAGCACAAAGGAGGAGAACCAACCATCTAGCTACTGTATGGATCCATAGTCCAAGGGTGAACTACTCATGCATCACTCCGGAGGCTGGCATGGTGATGAAGAAGGCCTCCGGGATGATCTCTCCCCTCCGACAAGGTGCCAGGAAGTGCTTCGGATCGCCCCGATCTATGGATAGAGATGGCGGCGGCTACAAACTCTTTCGTAGATTTTGATTAGGTACTTAAGGTTTCTGCATCGAGGTACTTTTATAGGCGAAGGGGCAAGGTCGATGGGCGCCCGAGGGGCCCACACCATGGGGCAGCGTGCCCTAGGGGGTGGCCGCGCTAGACCTAGGTGTGGCCACCTCGTGGCCCCACTTCGGCTGCCCTCCAGACTTCGTGTTCCTTCTGATAAAATATTGACTTTGGCTTTTGTTTCGTCCAATTCCGAGAATATTTACTTACTAGCTTTTCTGAAACCAAAAACAGCAGAAATCAGGCAATTGGCACCGCGGCATCTTGTTAATAGGTTAGTTCCAGAAAATGTATAAAAATACCTCAAAGTGTAAACAAAACATAAGAAAGTTGATATAAAACAAGCATGGAGCATCAAAAGTTATAGATACGTTTACGACGTATCAGTATCCTATCAATACCATTAAGCCATGTGCCAAGGTCTCACAGTAGTCATCGCCTTCATCATCTGCTTCACCACCGCCATCAACAGGGCAAAGAAAAATTTAGTGTAATTAGGTTAGGTTAGATGAACGATTATTGCACTTTTCTAACCGTCCTTGATTTTAAAATCGGACCATTAGAAGAGTGCAATAATGAAATATAATGTAATGAGTTTTATGTTTTAAAATAAAATGGAATTTTATATCTTAAACAACTGTCCATCATAATCTGTTTATATTAGCAACGTAAATCAGTTATTGTTAATGTAATTAACTTTCAATGATTTTGGACGCTATAACACGACAAATAATTCATGGTTACAACGGCACTAAAGTTCTGCCGTCTTCAGTAATGTAACGAGGCGCATCCTCTGCTGCGCCGCGGAAGCGCTAGCTTGGCAGGTCACGTTGTGCCGAGCCAAAAAATCCCCCACCATTACAGAATCCCCGACCGAGTTATCCTTGGTGGCTTTATTTTGCCCCGTCAGCGCGAGCGCTGTGACTAAGGTTGTGTCTCGGTGTCTATAAGCGTCAGCGCCCGAGCTCCGTGTCGTAGTGTGATATGCAGTCCATGTTCGTACATCACCATCATAAAATAACATAAAAGATATAAACTTGACCAAATTCTCATTACATATTATATGGACGTCATAGCGAATTCATCCTATGCGCTCAGGAATATGGGGATCTACTCACAAGTATCAAACATGATATGAATCAGTGGCATATGGGTTATAACATAATCTAAAAACATAATTTCTCCACCAAATAAAGACAAGTTGCCAATCACAATCATGCAAATAGCACTTAAAAAATATCTAAGATTCAATCAATCACAAAATATGAGGGGAACATGGTGGATATTGGAGATGGAGATGGTGATGATGTTGGTGCTAATGGAGATGTTGATGGAGAGGCCTCCCCCTATGCCAAGGAGGAGTGGTGATGATGATGGTGTCAATTTTCCCCTCACTGGAGGCTCCGGCACAGTAGGATCTACCCTCTCCCGAAGTAGGAGAATACTTTCGCCTTCACCACTGCCTCTGTAGATCGTGGAAAAAATATGGCGTATCTTTTCTTGCGAAACGGAGGCATCTGTAAAAAGGGATAGCCGAGATGATGCTCGAGGGCCAAATGGGCCTGGGTGGCGCATGCACCTTGGTGGGCCACGCCACCTGACCTCTTTTGGTCTTCGTGGCTCCCATCATGTGATTCTTTCGCTTTATGGTCCTTTTCTTGATGAAAAACTAATCAGGTATTTTTTTTCTTCTTCTATTTATTGACACCCAGAAGGTCACTGAAATCGCAAAATACAAAAAGGACGTTTTCTGCCTTCCAGAAATTAAATACCAATGAAGGGGACTTTGTAGAAAAGTCCCATAAATTATCTAAGCATAAGTAATGATAGAACAATAAAAATAACATTCTAAAATGATCATATATGTTGCTATTATGATGATGTAAAATGCACGTATCACATACGCAAAACCTTTCAGCTGGAGCTATAGGCATTACATGGCTGTGTTTTTTGTTCCGGCATGGCACATGACGGATTGCAGGTGGCCATCCAACCAAGTTTTCGGTTCCTGGAGGCGATCAAATTTTATCTGAAGGTAGCTTGAATCCCTTCGGCATCCGAGTTTGCCATATATATGGCACTGCTGAAGCATCTGGCACCACAAAGTTTGGTGTATTCGTGAGCTGATTCGGTGGAGTAGGCGCGTTTTTCGCGTGATTTGTTGATTTTTTGTTTCGTGATATCATCACGAGCGTCGTAGTCGCGCTCCGTCCACCGCGGGCTATGTCGTCGCCGCACGATGGTGAGCGGTTGCTCTTGTGCACCATAGGTGCTTTCTGTGGCTCATTGGAAGGTTCTCCTGCGAGTGCAGCTTCAACTAGGTTGAGCTCGATGATGGTAGATCTTTGGACAGCAGATCATGGATCCCCCACTAGAGGCTGGTTGGATAGCAGGTACGTGGTGGTTGCGATGACGATAGCCTGTGGAGTTTCGGGCATCATGTTGCCCTGTGAGTGCACTGACATGAACAAGAAATCGAGGCTTCGACTGGCCTCATGCCTTTCTTCCTCGTCCATGAGGTTTGTTTGAGAGCGTCTCTTGTGCGCCCCCGGATGGAGGTTCTACTTTGATGAGGACCCGCCGATGGAGGAGAGTTCCGCCCATCGAGCGCTCGAAGCGTTAGCCTGCCTCTTGTGTTCTTCGACTTGGCCATGCAGTGTCTATTGGCGCTGGAACTCCTTGTTCAGGTACTAGTGATAGGACATCAGCATCTCGTGTGACGAGTCTTCTGGCAGGGGAGTGCCTTTCAGGGCTAGCTAGACCCTCTCCCACTCGTCGTTCGTGAGATGGATCTGAGTACATTCATTGGTGTCGTCGCAGTTGGCGTCGTTTCCGTCTTCGGGTTTATTTCTGGTGTTGCTGGCGTTGGAGGTGATGACAGTGCAGTGGTAGTGGTTGATGTAGACGTTGCTCCTACAGCTTTCTAGGTCAGATCTGACATCGTCATCTCCTCCGAGCGAGTTGCTCAGGTCAGAGTCGCAATTGTTGTTGCTAAGCAAGCCATAGGTCGAGGAAGAGGTCTGAGCTCGCTTAGGTGCCAAGTGGTGGTAGGATCCTACAATCAATGGTGGTGTCGACTGCTCCGAAACCGAATGGATCTGGTCTGGGAGGAGAAGAGTGTCGGTTTTGCCGACCTAGAAGTGTAGATCGTGAATCGTCAGATCGGCTCCATCATTGAGGGAGTCGAAGTCCGGGCATGTGGCCGACGAGTGGATGGTGAAGTTGAAGGAGCCGAAACAGATCCGCTCCTCTAATGCTGACGAATCTTAGATCGTCGGTGATGAGGCTGTCAAAGTTACGGCACCAGCGCTCGGGCTTCCCGTAGACGGCGAAAATTGACGTGGGGTGATCACGTCAAAGCCCATATTTGATGGACTTGTGTTTAGGGAAGATCGGGGTGCTGCAGACTTCGTCGGCTAATAGATAAACACAAAGGTGACACGAGGTTTACCCAGGTGCACGCCCCAGAGGGAAAACCCTACTCCTGCTTATTTGTTCTTGATTGATTGAGGAAAAGGTTACAATGGTGCTAAAATGGCTATGGTGCGCAGATTGAATTTGGCAGGTGTATGCGTGAGAGTTTCGATGTTCCTCCTTGCCGCTCCCTCATGGACTTTCATATGGGGAGCCCAGGGCTCAGGAGACGTCCGAGTCGGTTACAGGTTTGAGGGCACAACCCTAAAATTTCCTACCTAGTCTTGCCGTATCCACCAAGGAGTTGAATCCTTCATGGGCTTGGCCTCACCCAAATCGTCATGGGCTTCAGCGTCGTCAGCAGATCATCACATGGGCCTCTTGCTTGGCCAAACCAGATAGGCCAATAGTAGGTACCCGTAGGGCATACCTATGTCACCAAGTGCCAGGAGGCTTGTAGGATGTTTTGAGCGAGCACTTGGTGTGCTCCAAACTCGATTTGCTATCATTAGGTACCCTGCTCTAAATTTGTTTACTATTAAATTTGTTTTTGTGGAGGTATATATATATTTTTTGTCTTTTGTTTTTACTGGTAGGGGATGGTAGAGACGTGTTTGTCTTGTGTTGCAGGCTGAACGTCCGTCCATGTGACTGTCCTGCCCTACCTGGTGGCTCACTGAGTGATTCACAGGAGTTGTTGTAGTATTGAGGGCATCAGTAAACATCTAGAGGTCCAGCTAGCACAGGGCTGGGCTGGCTGGCTGGCTGGCAGTAATAACCCTCCCTCCCTCCCTCCCTCCCTCCCTCTCTTCTCTGCCGCTCTTCCTCCCCCTCTCCTTCCCTGCACTCACTCTGCTGGGCTGAGCCTATAAAGCTCCCCTCCGCCGGCCTCCACACCTTCCAATCTCTCCCCTCCCACCCCAATTCATTGATTCATTCATATCGCTCGCCCCAGCCTAGAGCCTACTCCTCCTCCTTCAAATTCAATCAATCAATCAGACAAGCTAGCTAGCCAGCCTAGAGCCTACTATACACAGCAAGAAACAAGACCCATCCAGCCCCCTTCACTTTCCTCACACAACCAAGAAACAAGAAACATGTTTGCCGACGCGGGGTTCGGCTTCTCCTCGGCCTACTCGCCCTCGCCGCCGGGCTACTCCTCGCTCTTCACCCACCCAGACTTCAACTTCTCCTCCGCTGCACCTGCTACGACGGCGCCGCTTCTGCCGCCCTCTGCATCCGCAACCGAGGACGCCTGCATCTACGCACACCTCGTGAGTACCACCCATCCCCCCTATTTTCTTTCCCTTTTACCCATCTAACTTCTCAGATCGATCCATGGCTCCAAACACGCATACAACTGCACCAGTTAATTCCTGTCTGAATCTTCTTGGAGTACCCTCGATTACCTCTGCCCGCCGCCATTTCTTACCCCACCTCACGGTCCACGGACAGAGCCGCCACCAAGAACAACAACAAATTACACACTTTGCTCTGAATCTGCAACTTGGGGATTCATTAATTAATTAATTAATTAAATAAAAAAAAAGGTGCTAGCCCAGCCAAATTCGCACTGACGGAGGAGCCGCTGTCATTTGGACAAATTGAGGCGTCGCTTTCCCGTTTCTTCTGCTCCAGCCGTTCCCCACCGCACCGCACCGCTTGCTGATGATACCGATGCCTTGTCGCCGGGCACAACAATAATAGTTGTACTATCATCAGCAAAGACTGACTATGCTATGCTGCTGTTGAGCGCATACATATTATAAGTACTGTGCAAGAAGCTCGGAGGTGTCTGTCAACTAGAACCTCCCCTTTTCCCCCCATCTCATCTCTAATTAATTGGCTCTTCCATATCCTCCCATTGTTGCTTGCAGACAATTTATACTAGCGAGTGCTTGTCGTCATCATCAATCTCAGACAATCACATATATGCACAATGGCTGCAACCACATTTGTAGCTAATCATACGGCTCCTCGGGGGCTCCCATCATCATCATGTCCTCTTCTTGTCATTGATTCAGCCCGTACCCATTTCCACACAAAAAACATCCAATCACACTGCTTCTACCACATACTCCCTCTGTTCTAACTTTTTTCCCATTTTTTCATATTACTCTGCACGTTGCCATCCCGGAGCGATAGATTCCAAAATTACCCCTCCACTTCCCCTTCCTGATCCTCGCGTGCATTTCCTTCTTATCCCATCTAACCACCACCCCCTTCCTCTCCTACTCCTGATCACGCCCATGAACGGTAGGATTTCGCAACCGGCAAGACCGGTAGGATTCCGCGCAGGGCGCCCGCGTATAACGCCGATGTGGTGGTCCGGGTTCCAGCCGACACTCCCTGCTCGTGCTTGGCCGCGACCGACAAGACCCAATCACCGTCGCCCTTGCTCTCGTCCGTGTCCACCAACGACGATGCTAGGCGGAGGGACGCCACAACCAGCGATGCCACAGCCGCGTCCACCGACACCCTAGGGCGGCCAGCACCTCGTACATAGCCGGTCAGCCCCAGCCTGCCGCGCCTAGGTGAGACATACCGGTTGCTGCCGCTCCCACTGGTGTCGCCGTCGTCGCCGCAGCCGGTGTCACTGCTTCCGCTTCAACCGGCGTTGTTGCCGCCGCCAGCAAAGAGATTGTTTCCACGCTCAAGCTCCACATCGTCTTCATCTGTCAATCAACACTCCACGCCGGCAAGTTCCAGTCGAACAATCAGAGGAGACGAGGTGGTGGGAGCAGTAGTACTAGTTGATGCGTGCACTTCCTTTTCAAGGGCAAACACGTCCAGCTACGGTGAAAAGAATCTCTCTCGATGCTCTCCTTGGTATCCGAGCTGTTGCTAATACGCAGAGTAAAGTGAAACAGAGGGAGTACATACCTAAAAATGTATTCAACACTGCTAACCAAAGCGCTGTGCTGCCTTCCTAAAAACACTGCTGATTGACACAGACCTATTTCATTCAGATGCTGACACCACAACCTTAAATCAAATCCCATCTTAAGATGCTGACTTGGTTCCTGCCTGCCTGCATGCTCAAACACTTCTTACTGACGGACTGGGAGCAACTTCACAGCCTTGAATTCCATCTACAGATGCTGATTCCTATCATCACGCCACAAATCTTCCATCAGCTTTTTCACCTTGAAACTTCTCGCTACAAATCTTTCATCTTTTCTAGTCACACAAACGCCAGCCAGGTCACATAGGGGAGGGTTCCTGGGATATTTATTAGCTTTTGTTTGTTTTTGTCCAGTTTATTTATTTAAAGATGCTGATCAAATGCCCCCCTGCTGCCCATCAGCGGAATATGCTCTGCTCTGCCCTGCCCTGGTGGCTGGTGGTAGCATGACAGTGACCTGCTGTAAGTTGACATGTGCATGAGCACAACACACCTACACTAGAATACAACACCATGCAGCCATAGACCATAGCTAGCTTTAACACGTCTCTCTCCCACACTTCACTCCCCACTTGTCTGTTAACTAGTACTTGGCTTTATTTACTCTAGTAAGTAGTACTACCTTTTTACTGGATGATGATGATTGAGTCAGTGAATTGCCCCAAACTGTTACATTGTTATGTTAAGCAGGAGATCTCCTGTTATATACTTGTCTCAAGTGAAGTAGCTTGAATGAATCCGTTCAAAGTGCCAGAAATTTAGTTTGCTTTTCATTTTAGACCTTTTTTTTAGTTAAGCTTAATTCTCAGCTCTGACTTATCATTTCTTATGCAATAAAAATAAAACAGGGAGACATGGGGCAGCCCTCCCTGATCTCGGAGTACGACCTGGGAGGAGAAGGGGACCTGTTCAAGGCACCCGAGCCCATCATCGACGAGCCGCCGCTGCTCGGCCTCGACGACCCCGTCGCCGCCGCCATCTCCATGATGTCCGACAACGCCATGGACGGCACCATCAAGGTCTCCTCCATGGGCCTCAGCGAGGTGCTCTACGAGTGCGAGAAGGAGCTCATGGAGAAGTCCGCCATCGAGGAGACCATATCCGAGCTGCTGGACGTCAAGATCCCCATGCTGCAGGTCGAAGAGGCGGCCGTCCCTGCCGCCGGAGACCTCATGATGAGGACATCAGCTGCTGAGTGCTCGCTGCAGAAGAGCGTCAGCTCCGGGTGCCTCAACTCCGCCGACTGGATCAACAACGGGTCCTCGTCCTCCTCGGTCAGGCCCAACTTCCTCGACTTCCAGGGGCTCGACTTCGAGGCTGCCTTCGGGCTCAGGAGGGCTTACAGTGAAGGCGACATCCAGGTATGACAGATGATGATTCTTTTCTCTTTCACTGCACTACACAAAACTGCACAGATATGGAATTATTGTGACAAGCACTGGCGCTCTTGTTGTGTCTCAAGTGTGCATAGCTGTCGACAAAAGACACGCCAAGTACAGAAAGCCCAACCGGAAAGGCGTTGCTTTTTCATTCGCATCGGACAAAGCGGCTTACTGTAGGCGTACAACAACATGTATTTGCTTTACTCGAGAGAGAGAAAGGGCCGTTAAGTAAAGCTCTATGAACATGGCACTAGCAGCAGGCTAGTGATGTGATATTCAGATGTTACTAATTCTGCCCAAAGCCATCTTTCCCCTAAAAAGACATGGCCACTGCTTTAGCTGATTGTACAGGGCATATACCTACTATCCACACTCGACAGTAGATATTTGTGTTTTCTTTCAAGTTACATAACTTTTCGCGATGTGAAAGATATTATTAGTATGTATATTTTTCGAAATTACATGCACACATGAAGTATTTTGCACTGGTAGATAAATGACATGTCATCCTGTAATGACTTTAGGTAGTAAGGTCATCATGTAAAGTTCATTTAAAAAAAACAGAAATTACAAGCCTGAGATTGGTTACTTATTAGGAATTTTACCTTATTTGACAGAATCTTGGTGCCAATACCCCTCGGCCTGGGAACTCAGGAAATGGCCTTACACCCTGTGAGAGGCTTGTGACCATCAGTGACCTCAAGACTGAGGAAAGGAAGCAGAAGCTCTCCAGGTACAGGAAGAAGAAGATCAAGAGGAACTTTGGCAGAAAGATCAAGGTATAGCAAAAAACCTCTTCTTTTTTCATCCTACTAGTCATACATATACACAAATAAAAAAGTATATCAAAGAGGCTAAATGTTTGCAACTCTCCTGTCGCAGTACGCCTGCAGGAAGGCTCTGGCAGACAGCCAGCCGAGGGTGCGAGGGCGGTTCGCCAAGATGGACGACGGGGACATGCTCAAGCCAAGGAAGTAGTAGTAGTACAAGTAGAGACCATGGGAGGCTGCTGCTGCTGCAAAGCTTGCAAGGAAGGAAGACAAGGAAGTAAGCTGCTGCTGAGCTGCCAGCAGGCTTGACGGCTTTTAGAAGCTTCTAGGTGAGGCACACCGCCTTCTAGAACGGCTGCTGCGCTGCCCGTCGGAATTAAATTTAGTCTGCCCCATCGATCAATCCGCTCCGTCGGGCGGCATGCATTTCTATTTTCCCATGTAATAAGTATGATGATCCTGTTTCTGCTGCAAGAGAGTGGAAGAGCAGCTCCTCTAGCTAGCTAGGCTCCTCCGGTGTACAAAGGCCTGAAGATGATGGTGGTTAATAATAATAAAACTCTGCTCCTCTCTTGCCAGCCATGTAATAATCTTATAGTATTAATCTTATGGCTAGTATTATTACCAGCAAACCTGATGATGATTGCTGAAGCTGACACTTCCATAAATCCAAAAGAACAAAAACAGTGCTTTCTATCAAGAAAACTGTGCTTGGTGTCAAGAAGATGATAGTTTCCTCTCCTATCATCAGCCACAGCAAATTGACCTGTTATCATCTACCTAAAAAACAAATTGACCTGTCAGTTTCAAGCCCCGGTTTCGACGGTGCAGGCCGCAAAGCAAAATTCTGTCCTTGCACACTTGTCGTCCTAGGATCGATCGCCGCTGTCAAAGGTTTCTCCGAAGTTTGATAGATTTGCATCACTAGTCTGTTAAAAGTAGAGAGATCCTGGTGTAAATTTGTAAGAATTGAACGACGGTGAGAATTTTATCTTGAGAAAATCCTTCACTTTTGCGGTGTGAGTGTCTTTGAAGACTTGTGAAAAGCATCTCACCAGGAGTCACACTCCCAGGGGATGAAAACGGAAGAGAAAATTGGACGTCCTCCTACGGTGACAGTAGCAAAAGTAGAGAGGATGTGGGACTCGAATGGAGAATAGATCAAACAAAAAGGTAGAGGACATCCATCCAAATCAAGTTGGCTGAAGGCGATATTTTTTTGATTTAAACATCACAGATTGCTCGGTGCACGCTCTAGGTTGACTGTAGTATAATTCTTTTTCTTCGTTGAGGGCTTTATTTCATCAGAAACAGACGAGCAACCTCAGAGATCAGTCACAGCGTTGTATATAGTACAATCTAGAGAGGCTATATTCCAAGACTCAGAATCACACCCAGCAACGAAAATGAAAGAGAGAACGGACACCCAGCTACAGTAACAGTAGGAATAATGCAGGGAATATATGTAGGTCAAAATTGGAGAATAGATCAAATTAAAGAGCATCCGTCCAGATCAAGCTGGCTGAAAGCCATAGTTTCGACGTAAACATCACGATTGCCTGCTCGGTGCACGCACGCTCTACATTCCAAGGTAGTACTAGTACAATCCTCTTTTCGTCAGGCCTTATTGCACCCAGCGTTACTTATTACACTCTGCCATGGTCTACAAGGCAATTATGGAAAAATGATTGTCGAGTTTTTCTTTTGTCTTGTTCTTCTGAAAGAAGAGGATGGTTTGGCCGGTTAGTTCACGCCGTAGACCCACTTCTCCTCGTTGCTGGTGTAAGAGACCAGCTCCTTGGGAGTAAACCAGAGAGCGATCTCGTCCTTGGCTGTCTCTGGGCCGTCGCTCCCATGGATGATGTTTCTGGTGTTCAAGTCAGCCAACGTTTTGTGAGGACAAGAGATCTCTCTAATCAAACAAAAATATGCATGATTGAATTTATACCAGGTTGTTATTGTTGTTTCCACCTTTCTAATCAACAAGACTGCAACTAAGCAGTGATCAAAGGAAGGAAATGATGGGAGGTTGATGCGGCAGAAACTGCATCATTGCTACGCCTAACTGAACAGGAAATGGAGCGTACCTTCCAACAACAACAGCAAGGTCACCCCTGATGGTTCCTGGTTCAGACTTGGCCGGGTCCGTGGCACCGATCAGCTTCCTCCCATACTTGATGACACCCTCTCCTTCCCAGACCTTCAGGAACACAGAAACAGATTAGTATAGCCCAACTTGCCACCAAACGTAGAGGCTGTAATTGGTCTCACAGAGATGGAGGATTTGGTTTTACCATGGCAAGGACAGGCCCGGAGCTAAGGAAGTCGCACAATCCACTGAAGAAAGGTCTTTCCTTCAGATCATGGTAGTGCTTCTGGGCAAACTCCTTGGATGGAACCACCAGCTTGATGGCAACAAGCTTGAATCCTTTCCTCTCAAATCGGGACACTATCTCAGAAATCTGTCCCGAGAGATAAAAACAGAGACATCCATCATGATACGGACAGAAATTAACAACATATATGTCGAGAGAAATTGAACAGTACAGATTTCAGATTGGTCAGATATTTTCTTTTTGAGATGGTGTGATGGCTGCAGATATTATTTTTTGGGGATTGTTATGGGATGCATATTTTAATTTTTGGGGGATTCCTATGGGCTGAATACTTTCTTTTTGATGTATTAAGATGTACTGCATAAGTTTGAGGTACTGTGCCACGCGGCATGGTAAGAATGGACCTGCATATCAGTCTGACTGTAATTAGACAGATGCTTACCACCAAACAAACCTGACACTATAATGGACCAGGAAAATCAAGCCCCCCACTATTGATACCACCATACTAAGGAAAATGCACAATCCACGAAAAAAAAATGGAATATATATGGAGACATCAATCTGGATCCTATAGTAAACAACCAGAATAAATACGGAGACAAGACTAAACAGTACAAGCTTGTGATGGGCTACATGGTGAAACAAGATTTACATATCAGCCTGCCAGTAACTAGATATGCGCGTAGCATTATTACCAGACCATCTTTACAAACCCATAATAATGCATCAGTGCATCTTTACAAACCCACTGATGATACTAGCGGATAAACGAAAAGGTCCACAGGCTTGGATGGAACAACAAGGTTGGATCATTTCTTTCAAATCAGGACACTATCTCAGAAATCTGTCCCAAGAGAGAAACCAGAGACATCCCTCATGGTCCTATAGGAAACTAACGAAATATATATATGGAGAAAAGACTAGACAGTACAAACTTGTGATGGGCTGCATATTTTCTTCTTCGAGGTATGGTGGTGCACGGCATGGTAAAGAATGGATTTGCATATCAGCATGGCTGCAGCTAGACACAGAATGGCTAGCATTACCACCAGACCATCTTTTGTCTGACCAACCTTACACTGTAATGGGCCAGTGCACGAATCCACTTACTGTTGGTACTACCAAACTAAGGAAAATGCCCAACCCACTAAGAAGACAAACAGCGAAGAGAGAAAAAGAAAGGGCTTCCCTCCAAATCCCCGAGTTAGTTCTAGTTAGGCAATATAGATCCACATGGTATCCAAGTATATGAGATTAGTTACTAATTAATGGGTACCCCAGGAATAGATCTCAAGGACAATGTGCATGCACGAAGTATAACATACAGACATGTGTAATGGAATCATGATAAACTCTTAATGGGCTGCCGAGAAGAGATTTCTGTGGGTGCATGGAAGAGGATATATTCCTGCCAATGCTATAGCGATTTTTATGATCTTGCGTGGAATTTCTTGCTACGATATTTCATAGAAGTTTGGTAACTAACTGATACACGGCCCCATGCTACTGTAACTGTTAACGTGCAGCTGAAACACACAGAACAAGTCGTTGGGTGTTGTAAAATAGAAACGAAATTGGACATGTCTAGTTTGACAGTGGAACAACGCATGGGTTGATCAACGCCGAGTAAAGAGAGTGCAAGGTGTGCATGTAATTACTAGTCAGCGAGTGAGTTGTGCAGGGAACTGCGACCACGATGGGTGCGCATAAAGAAACAATAGTAGTAGAGTAATATAAATTTTGTAACAAACATGACGAGATTGGCAAATGGTTAGCAAGCACATGAGAAACATAGCACAAGAGATGAGAGCAGAGAGAAGTGAGATGTGGGTTGTTGGGGTACTGACGAGGCCTCTCTGGACGCCGTCGGGCTTGATGGCGATGAAGGTGCGCTCCATCTGCAGACCAGACCGGCAGAGTGCAAGGTTGTGGTTAGTTACACATACGTTTGCATTGCACATCCTAGTATGCCGTACTAGTTGTATGGATTGAACGGAAGTAGTCTATATTACAGGAGGAGGAGGAGGAGAAGAGAAAGGGTGTAGACAGGGAGGGAGGTGTACCTCGGCGGCGTGCACCTCCTGATCCTGGAGCATGTAGGCTGTACGCGGCCATTTTTTGAGATGATAATAATAATAATCAGTACTACGTAGTACTCAATAGCGAGAGAGACAGTGGTAAGTGTCAACAGATGGGGTGGGGTTGGAATGGAGATGAGAGACGACTGACCTGCGGCTGGGATGGCGGCGATCCAGCCGTATCCTCGGGAGGAGGCGGCGGCGTTGGTGTGGTAGGCGTATGCGGCGGGGAGCCTGGTCCTGCCGAGGTTGGTGAGCGTGGCGAGCGCGGCGTTCCTCCCGTCTGCAACAGAGAGAGAGAGATTGGAATCTGATGCGGTTGGATGGAATGGTGATTGATTCGATCTGATCTGACGTGGGACCTGCGAGGACGGCGGAGCGGGCGGGGGAGGAGGAGGAGGCGAGGAGGGACCTGGCGGCCTTGCACGCGGACTGGTACATCTTGGAGGAGCTCATGGCGGCCGTCGGCGAGTCGAGTGGAGGTGGGTTCAGTTTGAAGGAGGAGGAATGGCCGTGAGCCTGAGCGAGTGGCCTCTATGTACTACTATGCACAAGGAAGGGAGGAATGCAATCGGTTGGTATGCCTTTGCTTCAGATCTGATCTGAATCTGATCGAGTCGAGCGGTTGTTGGTGCACGCCAGCATTTTATGTATTTACGCTTTTGCCCCTCCCCATCGATCGCATCGCCATGACCCGTTCCGTTCCGTTCCGTTACCATGATCTCAGGTCAAGAATTCCCTCATCGTCTCAAAAAGAAAAAAGAACTAATTCCCTCATGTCTGTCATCTCAACAACACAGCATGATGCCTCACTTTCAATTTCAAATTCATACAACTGAAATGATACCTGCAACCCTTTTTATCTTCCACTAAATCTCCAAGTCAACTAACTGCAAATTCAACCAGCACTTGCAACACCACCAGTGAATCTATAAACATAAATGCAACTATACATATATGTATAATCCATCAATCCTTCTGCACAAACTCAACACCAACTATTTCACTTACACATGCATATATTATATACACGTCTGAAACTCATGCTGTGTCTGCTCCCCAAATTGACAACTGAACATCCATCCATCCATCCTAGCGCACACACACACAGCCGCACCCCCGCTCTACACCAGCAGACTAAACCCACCCCCTGTTTGTTTAACCTGTATCACTACCATGACCCGCCCGACTTGCTGTTAACCTCCGCGTCGCTTCCCAGCCTGCAGTCGCCTCGTATCGCTCGCACCCACGAATCCACCTGAGACACAGACAATTCGTGGAACTACTATCAGCCCATGCACACAGAGGTAAAGCACCATATTCGGTCTGGTTCAGGAAATCAACTACTAGTACACCCCAATACACCATTGCTCACCTGAACCTCGCAGCTGCTCGAGCACTCGAAACGCAGGCCCTGCCGCGTCAATATGTAGAATGCGTGCCGGGTCTTCCCGTCCTCCGGCACAAAGCTCGGCAGCTCTCCTACATCCACCACGTCGCATAGCATGGTGGACTCTAGAGGGCTCAGGTCTGAAACAAACAAAGCGCAGTCAGCCTCCCAGTTCAGGTTTCATCGGTACAACAACAACATTTTGCCCATGTTCTGTTTTACCTGTAGACTTCAGATAATAGTATATACACTGCCCCTGTAGGACCACGAAGCGTGGGAGCCAGTCGTCCACGTCCGCGTCGTCTATGATGGGTGGCTCCCCGGGAAGCTGAGTCCACCTCTGCAACGCATCAATAAAGATCATATTTATAGCCATCAGCCCACTGAACAGGTTCCAAACGAGCTAAGCTATATAGTATCTGATAGGGATAAATGCAAGTGCAGCATGCAGGGGGTGGCTCACATACGATTCTAATGTGGAGGTACCCGCAGAGGCGTGCGTATCTCAACACCTCGTCGATGTTCTCCAACCTGGGTTTGATACAAGCTGTGTTAGTCCAATCTGACGGACAAGGCAAAGTACACTGCACATACAAGCTTTGATACAGCTGGAAATTCAGGCGCATGTTCGCTTGTCATACCGAGCTTTCAACTGGGACTCCCTCTCATCTGCGTCGGCGATTTCGCTTCGTAACGATTCTAGCTCAGCTCTGGTCAACTCGACCTAATGATTAATTAACCGGAAAAACTCTTTAGTGTTATAAGACAGAAATTTTCACAAAGCAGGGGAGAAACAGAGGTCATATAATAAGCTTCTGCACTATAGCTTCCTGACCTTGTCGTCGTCCTCGTTGCTGGAGGACCACCTTATGCGAGGGATCGACAGAAGATGCAGAAGCGATGCGGCCCCCATGACTCGTTTTGGCGTCCAAGAACGTCTGCGTGTGGGACTGCTTACACGGCAATTACAGCATGTCAGTGTACACCCCTAAAAGAGGTTTGGAGAATTAATCGAAATCGCCATCGCTAGTACCCACCTTGGTGAAGGATCCGTGTTGCTCTTGCTCGTGGACAGACCGTCGACAGCATCCATGGGTTCGGTCCGTGGCGAGAAGTGGTGTGGGAAGATCTCTATTCTTCCGTAAACATCATCCATCCAACGACGCGGGTGCTAGAAGAAACGCATAGCGTCTGTTTAATACAAGTGTATATAAATTAAGAGTCGTAAAATTAAGTTGATACTGAAGTTGTTTTACTAGTACACTAGAACTAATTCGCTAGCACATATTTGTTATTTCAATGCAAATTAGAGGTTCAGAGTAGCAACGACCAGCCTCAAACTGCTTAATTATCAGAAACTGCAGTATCACCATTTTTTCAGGTATTTATTCTCAGCATAATCACTTTGTGCAAGGGTGCAGCCACAGCAGTCTGAAGAAAGTATTTAACAGCACTTATTCAGCGTTATGCAAGGTTAACCGTACTAAAATGATATGGTTATGGGTGCATGTATAAAAGCTAATGGTAGTTGATAAAAATAGCAGAAGTGGAGATGATAGAGTAAGTGCTAGCAGAAATGCAAAGTGTCTGTTTAATACAACATAAACTAAGAGTGGTAAAACAAGTTGATATTGAAGTGTCTTACTAGTACATTAGACTAATTCACTAGTATTTGTCATTCAATGCGAATCATGAAATACGCAGGGAATCCATTAGAAGTTGCAAAGTAGGAGCAACCAGCCTCGAATTTATTAATTGTAAAGAGCTTCCAATATCAGCGTGTTTTAGGTGTTTACATTTTCAGAATAATTTCTGCTGCAGTAGGGTGCTCCTAGAGTGGTCTGGAGAGAGTATTTACCGGCACTGATTATTTGGTGTTATGCAAGGATGCACAAACGTACTAAGAGAACATGGGTATGGGAAGCTAGCTACTAGGATTTGATGATGATGATGGTGACAGTAGCGTAAATTGAGATGAGAAAGTAAGTGCTAGCGGAAAGGCATAGCCTCTGTTGAATATACAAAGTGTGTAAATTAGGAGTTGTGAATCTGATCAAGTGCTTTACTAGTACACTGCATATATTCACTAGCTAGCTAGCTGTTATCGAGTCTGGCGGAAAGGGAGCGGGTGGCCTGAAAGAATGTAAAGACACCGGCATTGAGCAGCATGTTTTAGGTCTCTCGTTTACGGAATTCCCCAAACTCCTAAATCAACCGCTGTGTTAGACTGAGTAAAGCATGCATCGCATTTAATAATGATGAATGAATGACTCAATTTGAGACCAGAAATCCATTACCGTGCTGCTTCTTTAGTGAGTCCATGAAGTACGTAAAGCTGGCTGGTGTTCCTAGTAGTAGTACATGAATGAAGATAGCAAAGTCTGAACCATGAATTTGGTGCTGAATCTAACAGTGGATAGCCGTAGTGAACCGATCTGCGGTCTTATTAAAGGAGAGTCGGCTGATTGGGAAACCGATGGAGGAAGGTGTGGAGATGGAAACGAACCTGTTGATGGGTAGCGGTGCGGGCGGTCCTCGGGCTGCACTCACTAGGGTGCGCCTAGACTGGTCTGAAGAAAGTATTTATCATCAGCGTCAGTTATTCAGTGTTATGCAAGGATGTACTACTGGGTACTAAGAGAAAAGGGTATGGATGCACAAGTAGTAGAGTATATACTATTTGTAATTGAGTCGAGTTGAAAGGTACGACCGGAGGGGCTGCCTGAATTGCAAGACAGCACTAGGCGTGTTTAGGTGTGGTCTCAGGTTAATAATAAGGATTGCCAGCATTTGATGATGAGTGGGTAGGTGTAACGAAGCAAATTAAGAGGAACTGAATACCAAGACGTGCAGCTGTTTTGGGGGTGGACTAGACTAGCTAAGGGTTTGGTAGTTAGGTTGGGTCCTTGAACGAACGAACAAGGAACGGGAAGAGGGTGGAAGCTGGTCGCGGCGTTTCTAGTAGTAGTACAGTACATGTGAAGAAGACTGAAGACGGTGAAATTGGTTCATTACGGTGAAGTATAAAGCATCATGAGCTAGATGATGAATCTAGCAACGGGGGCATAGCCACATGATGGTGAAGGGCGAGTCGATCTGCGGCCTCGTGGTCAGTCGATTTGGAATCGACGGCAGAGGGAGGAAGCTAGGGGCGGAGCGAACCTGAGCTGGTGAAGGGTAGAGGGCTGCGGCGACTCAGCTTGGCTCGATTCGACTGCACGGCGGGAGCGGAACCCGGCAGGCGGTCGCGCGTGAAGAAGGGGAAAGGTTGGGGGGGTTGCCTTGCTGGTGTGGTGTGGTGTAGGGGGGAGGAAGAAGACGATGCCAGGTCAGGTCAGGTCCGGTCCGGTCCGGTCGGGGTCGACCACGTTCTTTTCCTTCCGTTTTCGGAATTGTCCACGTATTGTATTGGGCCCGGCCCAGTTTTACAAAACAAGTCCAGCGACCACTTTCTTTCCCCCGATATTCACGCTATTATGTAGTATAAACCTGGGCATGGGCAGAACGGCCCGGCCCAAAAAAAGCCCGACGGTACGGGCTTTTCAGGCCCGTGGGCTGGGCCTGGGCTGCAGTATTGAGGCCCGACAGCCTCACGGGTTGGGCTCGGGCCAGAGGAACGGGCAAAACAGGGAAAGGCCCGGCCCGGGGCCCTGAGGAATATGTGCATGGTGGGCCGGGCTCGGGCTCAAGATTCAGGCACGACAGCCGGGCCGAGCTAGGCTCGGGCCTGGGTTTTGCACGGGCGGGCTTTGTCAGGCCTGGCCCGAGTCCGGCCCGGCCCGAAAAATGCCCAGGTATGTTATGTAGTAAGGGGTTATAAAAAACATGTTAAGCTTCCCACTAATAAGCACCAATTCCTTTTTGTCAGAAAAATTCCTTTTCCTTACTATATTCTTTTGCTAAGAAAAAACACAGCACTTGATGGCCCTATCAAACAGATTTTTTTTGCGAAAATCTTAGGGCTTTATTCAGAAACAAAAGCACTTGCACTATCAGCTTGGAGGCTAATAGTGAGGAAGCTAGGAATAAGATCCATCCAACAGCTAGTCTCATCGTGAGTGCAAGCAAACTTGGCACAAAGGTGAGCCGGCACATTGGCGGTCCTCTTTACATGCTGAACTACATAAGACTGAAATGATGAGGCTAGCCCTTCAATCTCTAAGAAAATGGGTGCTACTACTGAGCGAGAAACTGCGCGCAAGGTCCAGAGGGTAACCACCTCTAAGGAATCCACTTCAAACACCACTCGCGAGAACCCTCGGAGCTTTGCAAAGATGATCCCATCCCGGAGAGACATAGCTTCACCTATCAACGGATCAGTAATACCTGGGTATGGTTTACTCCAAGCTCCAACGAAGCCAGCAGACGATCTTGCGACCCCTCCTGCTCCTCCCTTTAAATCATCAATCGAGATGCCGACATTTGTATTAATCTTAATCCAATCATCATCAGGGGGCCTCCACCCATGGCCTGTTAGTACCACAGCATGATGCCTAGGTACTTCCAGCACAGCTAGCACATCCCGCGCCGTCTTCACAGAAAATGTTGGGCCGAGGCTACCTTTATCATGAACAACGTTATTTCGAGAAGTCCAAATTTCCCACATTATCGTGATGATTTTTGGACACTCCTCATTGGTGAATAATGGGTCACAGAAAATGTTGGGTCGAGGCTACCTTTATCATGAACAGCGTTATTTCGAGAAGTCCAAATTTCCAACATTACCTTGATGATTTTTGGACACTCCTCATCGGTGAATAATGGGTCACAGAGAACATCTCGCACCCATGTAGTTGGATGTAGCTTGGGTAGTTTAACGTTCATCAAGATCCAAGATTCAGTCTAGAAACGCTTTGCATGAGAACGGTGTATGAGCGCATGCATCGTGTCTTCGTTTGCGGAAAGACAAACTTTGCACTGAGCGAGACATGTAATATGTCGGTACTGCAAGGTTTCCTGCACCGGGAGAATTCCACGAAGAACTCGCCACCAAAACACTCTCACTTTTGGCACTACATTCAACTTCCATAGTCGGTTCCACATCTGTTTTTTAGAGTTTGAGGATTCTGTGATCGTCACCTAGCTCGTTGCGCGTCATTAGAGAGCGATACACCGGTTTAACAGAGTAGATTCCCGTCTTTTCCAGCCTAGAAGTCCTCACCAGAACCCGCCGAATTTGGATGTTTAAAATAGCGTCCGCTTCAGGAGCTATGAAATTTTTCCTGGTAATCGTTGCCTTCCACCTCCCATTCTCAGGGTCAATTAAATCAGCCACCATACTTATATAATCATCACCGATCTAGGCTGAAGGTCTCATTGACAGCACCCCTGGTATCCAGATTGATGTTGAAACTCCATTCCCGATTCTTTTAATTAAGTCTTTAGCCAAAGCAACTCTCCCTCTGCCACAATAGCTCTCCATGTAGCTGAACATCTACTAGGAACTGTCTTTCGCAACAAAAAAAAAGATCTACTAGGAACTGTAGCGTTTAAGAAATCTGTGCCAGGGAAGTACTTAGATTTCAATACTCGTGCAAACAAAGACTCCGGGTGACTATAAATCTCCACCCATGTTTGCCTAGAAGGGCCAGATTGAACACTTCTAGATTTCGAAAACCCATACCCCCTCTGCACTTTGGTAATACCAAGGATTCCCACGCAGTCCAGTGCACTGATCTGCGGTCGATCGAGTTGCTCCACCAATAACGAGCCATATAGGAAACCAGTTGCCGACAAACTTTTTTTGTTAGCAAGAAACAGCACATACTGAATGTCGTTATTGACTCAATAACCGCCTTCGAAAAAAACCCCTTCCCGCACAGGAAACCAGTCTCTCCGATCCTCCTTGCAATTTACTTCTGATCCTTTCACCAAGATGATCAAACGTACCGCTGGTTATACGCCCAACAACAGTTGGTAGACGAAGGTACCGCTCACTAAAAGCTTCAACCGAAACCCCTATTATCACTTTCAGAGAGTGAAGGATACACTGAGGAGTGTTTGGACTGAAATAAATGGAGCTCTTCTCCCTGTTGACGCACTGTCCCAAACAGTCCCCATAGATCCTTAGAATTTCATTGAGTCTACTAGCACTCTATCCATTTGCCGTCATGAAAATTAATCTATCATCGGCAAACAACAAATTATTTATCCAAGGTGACCGTGGACTCACCCTGATACCTCTATCCACCACATTGCCTCCAAACAAGTTCAACAAAGTAGTAAACCCTTGAGCACAAAGGAGGAATAGGAAAGGGGGCAATGGGTCACCTTGCCGCAGTCCTCTCGTGGGAGAGAAAAAGGAAGTAATTCCCCATTTGCCCGAATAGTAAACCTGACATTAGTCACACATTTCATAATCAACTGAACAAAATTGGCACTAAAACCAAGCTTGATCATGATCGCCTCCAAAAAATGCCACTCAAATCGATCATAAGCCTTCATCATGTCGAGTTTGACAGCACTCACATAATTCTTCCCCTTCTTCTTTTTCCTCATGGCATGCACACTTTCATATGCAATTAAAATATTGTTAGTTATTAGACGTCCGGGGACAAACACACTCAGCTCTTCTCCGATAATGTCTCCTAAAAATAATCTTACTCTGTTTGTAATGCACTTCGAAGCCATCTTATATACCACTAAGCATAATGAGATTGACCTATACTATGAAATCCGCTATGGGTAACGTACCTTAGGGGTTAAAGTGATCGACGTATCATTTAGGCCTGCAGCTAATTCACCTCTATTTAGGAATTCCAATACAGTAGGAACAATATCATTCTCCAACAGTGACCAGTGATAAACCCCGTTGTAAATCCATCCACACCCGGCTCCTTGGATGGCGCCATCTGGAATAAGGCCGCTTTCACCTCCTCAGCTAAAAATGGTTTATCAAGAACAACACTCATAGCTGGAGTGACACGACTAGGCATAATATCCAACAATTCATCCATTAGCCTAAACCCCTCTGACAAATACAAGTTTTGGAAAAAAAACCTGTATTTCATCACAATTTTACTTCTAGGAAACACATTTTGTGCCATCGGACTGTTCCAACGACAAGACACTTTTTGGTAACTTGAAAAATGAGATCATATATAGTACCATGTTTGTGAGTACTGAATTTATGAGTATAAGTTTTCTCCCAAGAGATAATAATTTACCTTTCCAACTATTATGACGTTTTGGGAGTCTTTCCTCTACGAGTTTCCATTCAGCAATTGTGAGACGCTGATAATGCATTAGTATTCCTAGATAGTTGATTGTAAATTGCCCCTAGTCACAGGAGAATAGTTCAGCATATAGATGGGCCTCGCTCTGAGCCTCGCCAAAACAATACAAATCACTCTTATGAAAGTTAATTATCAATCCAGAAAGTTGCTCGAATGCTGATAGTATTAATTTCAGATTCTTTACTTTCTCTAGATCATGTTCCATAAATAAGATTGTATCATCAGCGTACTGAAGAATAGAAAGTTCGTCATCAATAAGATGAGGAACTAATCCTTCAATTTGGCCATCAGCCTTGGCTCGCTCGATAAGGATAGCCAACATATCAGCCACTATATTAAATAGTATAGGCGATGGTAGATCCCCTATCTCAGTCCTTTCTTGGTCTAAAAGTAATTTCTAATGTCATCGTTTACTTTTATGGCAACACTACCACCAAACACAAAAGAATGTATGAGAGAACGCTACTCCTCCGGAAAACCTTTCATGCGGAGTGTTTGCTGAAGGAAAGATCAATTAACTTGATCACAAGCCTTCTCAAAGTCAATCTTGAACAATACACCATTTATTTTTTTGAGTGTAGTTTGTGAATTTTTTCATGCAGGATTACTACACCATCAATGAGGTTTCTTCCTTGCATGAAAACAGTTTGAGAAGGACGGACAACATGGCCAGCCACTGAATTTAGTCTAATCATGGCAACTTTTATAAAAAAAATAAAACTAACATTAAGAAAGCAGATTGGTTGATATTGTTATATACGTTCTGCATTATTAACCTTAAGTAGTAAAATTATGTTACCAACATTTACTCTAAAAAGATCAAGTTGACCGACCTACAAAAAACTAAACAAATTCATCAGGTCCAACCTTAGACCCTGACGCTTTGGCCTCAATTGTCTATATATATCCTCTATCTAAATGTCACTTATTCCAGCCCCCCTCAAATATATTCTGTCGTTATTTCATCAAAAGAAAAAGAAAAAACACTCTACAAGATGGCTACATGCTCTGCAGCCAAGAATTAACCCACTAGACCAATTAGGGCATTTACAATCCTAGCGCTTACATGGACGCTTAGGTGATAAAAAATAATGTTACAAAATCAATTTATCAGATAAGCATCGTAGTCTGCAATGCCGTCCGCTTATTTGGGGCGCTAAAACTGTGCAGACGTTGTCTCCCGCTGGCCCTCGTTGTGGAGAAAAGAGCCAAAACGCCAGACATATAAGTTTGTGTCCATGCTACACCAGATGCCAGGATTTGATGGACTAACTGCCAGCGGGTATTTTGATTGCTCCTTACCCCCCCCCCACACCCCCACCCCACCACCACCACATGTACGTGCCCTTAGACGTCCAATATACTCGACTTGACTGGACGGAGTAACACTTTAGTTTTATCCTCCTCCTCCTCGTCGTCGCCTCCCCATCTCCGTTTGAAAAGCGCCCATGTTTTCTTCTTCCCTATCAAATGACTGCTGGATACCCTCTAGCGTGCCGAGACTGTGACCACGTAATCCAATCGACGCGGTCATCCACGCTCCCTTCCGGGTGCACAAGCTGCCACCTCAACACGCGTTTTACCTGTGACAAACAAGTAATAGTGCTTGTGTTAGTAACATGTTTCAAGGTTACTACAACTCCAATCGGTGGATCTCACATACGCATTCTCCAATCAGTGTACCTTTCCACTTGTCCACAACTCGCATTATGATCTTGCCATCCCCCAATGGCTTGCACTGCTTCCACACCCCATCTAGACCTGAACGTGTTGAAATGCAAATATTACTTGAGTTATCTCTTACACTTAAAACTCTGTGATGGGGGAAAACCCGTGAATTTCATTTGCTTCATCTAGATCGGTTATGGAGTGCTCGATTCTCACGCACTTCTCTGTCCTATGTTGCTTTAGCTATCGATCCTCCTCCCCTATCAGCTTTAGGTATTGCTCTACCATCTTGGAAATTTCTTTGCACATAATTTTTTCAAGGGCAATGTCGGTGTCAGTCAGATGTTTCCCTAATAGCTGCCAATTAATTAACAAGGTAGTAACAAGCAGAGTCAAGTCACAACGATTTATACGAACTGGTGTATGATGTCTCAAGGAAAGCAAAAGGATAAAAAAAAGATGACCTTGTCCCGGACTCAGCCGCTGACAACGCGAAGCTTAATACCGAGGTTGAAGTGCTCCCATTCCATTGGCCAGACGAGGTAGGTGGCTAGAGATCACCAGGTCTTTTTGAGCAGTACGAACATGGGTGCAGCTTGATCTTGTCACAACGGTAAATTGCTCGTGGGAAGCCACCAAGGAAGGCTGCTAAAGTGGTAGGAGAACTGAGGGATGACAGCAGTGTGCAACTCGATTACGTGTACGAAGACCATCCATCAACAAAAAGACAGGCCGACCAAAAATCACCAGTGCAAAATTTAAAGCACCACAAAAATAACACGGAATAAGAAAATACCAAATAATATGCTTCACCAATCCACTCGGTATTTGCAACACTCACATGTATCAAAGGAGAACAGTCCCATGTTTCTCATGGTAGCAAGCACATAATCAGATAGCTTGGGGGGTTAGGCTCTCAAAGAAAAGTAAGATGCGACCACATCCAACATACATCACCGCCGCTAGTAAGCTCCATGTCTAAGAATTGCTATGTTGGGTAAACCTTGCTTGTCAGCATCTTTAGATTCAGCCTCTAATACCAAATCAATCTCGGGCGACCTTTCATCCTCTGCAGAATAGAAAAAGCAGTCAGTAATGACGCAACTTCAAATCTTGATGGATTTGAATGGTATGTGATGGATGAGATGCAGAGTTGAACTGAACAGGAGCAGTTTCATACCACGGTACAGCTTAGGAGGTACTGCATCATCACCCGGCCTTGACACTTTGAAAAAGTTGGTATGGAAATATGATCTTGTTGCGTCAATTTTGCCGAAACATCTAGATTTGATACCATGATCTTTTATCTTACTCCATTTTTCACTAGGACCAACCTGTCTGGAGAAGGCTTTACCTACTGCTTCTAGTCCATAGTAGGCTCTCTTTTGTCCTTCCACATGGTTTTCACAAACAACTCCAGTGAACAGTACCACATGGGAAGGTTTAGGGTTCTTTAGGTATGTTGTACAGGGGACGGAAGTATAAAATTGGTAAAATTTAAGGGACGGGTACTTGGCACCAATAGGGATGGGGGCCATGATATTGTTACCATCAGCAATTTGATGGAAAATCTCTTCAAAGTCGTCACAATGTATCATGTGAATTGCACTCCCTTGAAATAGTCTTCTGCAAATCGGTCTTCAGCACCCTACAAAAACAAAAGATTCAATGAATGTTCAATAGCTCGAAATAGATTAACAAGAAAAGCTAGAGAGAATTTAGGCAGTTGTTAAACATATGCAATTAAGCCTGACCACGACTCATTTACTGCAGTAAAAAACATCACATGGACAACATCTAAGTATTCACGCTTTTTACTGAAGTTTAATTTTCAGCTCCTAGAACCACACACAACGTCACAAGATTTCCTACATTATCAAAATATTTGGGACAATGGCCAATAATGAAGAATCTAGAAAGTTTACCTTATATTTCAACTGAATCCCTATGCCATTTATGAGCCTTTGGAGGACATGGATCACCTTATGCCAATCATCTTTGGATATAGGAAACTGCGTCTTCTATGGTGCAGTCAACAACATTGGATCCGCTACAAATTCAGCCTTCTCTATATCTGGTTCCTCACTACTGATTGCGAGGAGTATCATATTCATTAGCTCAATCAAGTGACTTCCTGTATAACCGACTCATTTTTCTGCAACACAACAAACCAGGAATGCTTGTGAATAATTTTTTTATTAACCAATTACAATACAAAGCAATAACTTCTTATTAACCAATTACATAAAAAACTGATAAACTGGATAGCATGTGACTCAATAACTAGGTACAGATTAAAAAAAGATGACATGTGACTGAGGTGGCAATAGTAATTCTGGTGTACATCAAAGGTTGAATATCACTTATTTGCACCAACGATATGCTTGTTGACTTCATCAATAAGAGGAATGTCATTTATCATCACATTAGCAAGACAGAAGCTAAAGTTATTGAGATTCCGATTTGCAGTTGAGAAGCGTAAAGTTACAGTACGAGAGAGAAGATGTAATAAAAAGAAATATGTATTCTGATTCATACAACTAAATTGCAGACATAGCAGTTAATGGGCGTAACGTCAAAAACAAGCATCCTTATTGCCCTATTCAGCATCGTGCAGCCATCGCAGATCCAGGCTTGCATATCAGATGCACTCCTCGTGCCATAAACGATCTCGACGAGGGACTGGATCTGTGATGGCTGCACGACGCTGAATAGGGCAATAAGGATGATCATTTTTGACGTTGCGCCCATGAACTGCCATGTCTGCAATTTACGTGTATGAATCAGAATTCATATTTTTTTATTGTATCTTCTCTCTCGTACTTTCTCTCTCGTACTGTAACTTTATGCTTTTCAACTGCAATGCAGAATCCCAATAACTTCAGCTTCTGTCTTACCAATGTGACGATAAATGACATCCCACTTATCGATGAAGTAAAAAGAAGATCGTTGGTGCAAGTAAGTGCTATTCAGCCTTTGATGAACACTAGAATTAGTATTGCCACCTCAGTCACATGTCATCTTTTTTTAATCTGTACCTGGTTATTGAGTCACATGCTATCTAATTTATCAGTTTTTTTTATTGTAATTGGTTAATAAGAAGTTATTACTTTGTATTGTAATTGGTTAATAAAAAAATATTTTTTTATTCTTAAGCATTGTTGGTTTGTTGTGTTGCAGAAAAATGGTCGATTATACATCAAGTCATTTGATTGATCTAATGAATAGGATACTCGTCGCAATCAGCAGTGAGGAACCAGATATTGAGAAGGCTGAACTTGTAGCGGACCCAATGTTGTTGACCGCACCATACAAGACGCATTTTCTATATCCAAAGGTGGTTGGCATAAGGTGGTCCATGTCCTCCAAAGGCTCACAAATGGCATAGAGATTCGGCTAAAATATAAGGTACACTTTCTGGATTCTTCATTAATGGTCATCGTACCAAATATTTTGATAGTATAGGAAATCGTGTGGCGTTGTGTGTGGTTTCGGGAGCTGAAAATTGAAACTTCAGTAAAAAGCGTGAATACTTTGATGTTGTCCATGTGATGTTCTTTACTGCAGTAAATGAGCCATGGTCAGGCCTAATTACATATGTTTAACAGCTTCCTAAGTTCTCTCTAGATTTTTTATTTAATCTATTTCGAGCTATTGAACATTTGTTGAATCTTTTGTTTTTTCTAGGGTGCTAGAGACCGATTTGCAGAAGACTATTTCAAGAAAGCGTAATTCACATGATACACTATGACGACTTTGAAAAAATTTGCCGTCAAATTTTTGACGGTAACACTGTCATGACCCCCTTCACTATTGGTGCCAAGTACCCGTCCCTTAAGTTCTGCCAATTTTATACTTCCGTCCCCCGTGCAACATACCTAAAGTACCCTAAACCTTCCCATGTGGTACTGCTCATTGGAGATGTTTGTGAAAACCATGTGGAAGGCCAAAAGAGAGCCTACTATGGACTAGACGTAGCAGGTAAGCCTTCTGCAAACAGGTTGGTCATCGTGAAAAATGGAGTAAGATGAAGGATCATGATATCAAAGCTGGAGGTTTCGGCAAAATTGACGCAACAAGATCATATTTCCGTACCAACTTTTTCAAGGTGTCAAGGCCGGGTAATGACGCAGTACCTCCTAAGTTGTACCGTGGTATGAAACTGCTCCTGTTCAGTTCAACTCAGAATCCCATCCGTCATATATCATTCAAATTCATCAAGATTTGAAGTTGCTTCATTACTAACTTTTTTCTATTTTGCAGAGGATGAAAGATCGCCCGAGATTGAGTTGGTATTAGAGGTTGAACCTGAAGATGCCAACAAGTTAGGTTTGCCCAACATAGCAATGCTTAGACATGGAGCTTACTAGCGGCGGTGATGTATGTTGGATGTGCTCGTATCTTCTTTTTGTTTGAGAGCCTAACTCCCTAGCTGACTGATTATGTGCTTGCTACCATGAGAAACATGGGACATGCTGTGAGTGTTGCAAATGCCAAGTGGATTGCTGAAGCATATTATTTGGTATTTTGTCCTTGCCTGTTATTTCTGTGGTGCTTTAAATTTTTCACTGGCGATTTTTGATTGGCCTATCTTTTTGTTGATGGATGGTTTTCGTACATGTAATCAAGTTGCACACTGCTATCATCCCTCAGATGTCCCGCCACTTTAGCAGCCGCCCTTCGACCTCCTGACCAGATGAAGCTGCACCCCTATTCATCCTGCTTAGAAAGACCTGGTGATCTCTAGCCACCTACCTCCTTTTGCCAGCGGAATGGGAGCACTTCAACCTCTGTATTAAGCTTCGCGTCGCCGGCGGCTGATTCCGAGACAAGGTCATCTTTCTTCGTTTCTCCTTTTGCTTTTCTTGAGCCATCATACACCAGTTCGTATAAATTGCTGTGACTTGACTCTGCTTGTTACAACCTTGTTAATTAATTGACAGCTATTAGGGAAACATCTGACTCAAATCGACATTGCCTTTGAAAAAATCACGGGCCAAGATTTTTCCGAGATGGTAGAGCAGTACCTAAAGCTGATAGGGGAGGAGGACCGATAGCTGAAGCATCGTAGGACAGAGAAGTACGTGAGAATCAAGCGCTCCATAACCGATCTAGGTGAAGCAAATGAAATTGGTTCCCAATCACAGCTTTTTAAGTGTAAGAGATAACTCAGTACTATTTGCATTTCAACATGTTCATGTCTAGATGGGGTGTGGAAGCAGTGCAAGCCATTGGTGGATGGCAATCAGATGTTGGATTCTACCTTACGGCGTTTTGACCGAGACCTCATCATCCAACCAACTCAATCATCCGCATTTCCTTCTGGATGCACGAGCTGCCATTTGAACACGCGTTTTACCTGTGACAAAGAACAAATAGTATATGTACTCACATTAATAATACTAACATATTTGAAGCTTCTTATTACAAACCGATCATGTGACCCGCTTGCATACCCATTTTGCAACCAGTGGACCTTCTGGCGTGTCCACCACTCGCATTATCACCTTGCCGTCCACCAATGGTTTCGGCCGCTTCCACACCCCATCCAGACCTGAAATGTGTTGAAATATACGCATTACGAGTTATTAATCTCTACACTTAATAAAAGCTATGATGGAAAAAGGTGTAAGTATCATTCTCTTCACCTAGATCAGTTATGGAGCGCTCGATTCTCATGTACTGCTCTGTCCTCCGACACAGCAGCATCATCTCATCATGCTGCTGGCTCACATCATTTTCATCAGCTTCTGGATAGGAGATGATGGACACAGCAAGTGCCAACCGCCATAAGTCTTTTATTTTATCAAGTATGATTCCTGAATGTTCAGTGTCCAATGTTATGCTCCAACTAAACACAACAAAGTAAGAGTGTCTAGTTAAACTAAAACATCACAACTACTGTGACAATAGAGGTGCGTATCTCGATTTTGAAAAAACAAACCGAACATATATATGCAGAGTGGCATAACAAGTGTCGGTGTACATATAAGGACTCCTAAGAAAAATACCACAACTACTACTAGGTTGTAGAACTAGACACATCCAAAGCTCTCTCTCTCTCCCTCGCCATTAGATCCCGAGATATATGCGTGTGGATTTTACCATCGACAACAACAACATGCCTACTACATGCATATGTGAATTCACCACTACCAAATAGGAAGACATTGATCGGGTCAGCACAGAAGACATGACAGTTTTAGAGAACTAGCACTGACCTGCACAAACACGCTTCCATGCGTCCATTGGTATATCATCAAGATATACATCTGACACCTCCTCCTTGAGAGTTCCCGAAGCGACATTTGATTCGAACAAGAGGACTAATTCAGCAAACTTTTCGCTTGCAGCATGTATGTTTTCAACCTTTAAGTACACAAAAAATTATGACAAGTTAATTTAGCAACACATGTTGGCAAATGCTGGCTGGGGCAACTAACATACCGACGTAGCAATGTATCCTGGGCGCTTTAGTGACTTGTCGATAATATAGTTACTGACAGCAGTCTGCAGATGACACAACAGAAGAAAAAGACTTAAAGACAGCAGCAGATAGACACCGTTCAAACATACACAGCAACCAGGGGCTCCTCGTTGGCTTGTACTACACTGAGGAGCACGAACAGCAACAGGGCCAGTTCCAATCTCGGTTCACTTCTAATGTTCAGTTAACTGAAAAACCTCATGGCCATGTCGCACCAAGCCTGCCTTACCCCTCCAGTTGATAATCAATGGAACGACTTACATCAATGCTCCTCGTAGTACACCAATAATCAATGGAACGACTTACATCGATTCTCTTGAGAGAATAATTTTAGTGAAACCAAGATGGGAAGACATAAAAATTACTTTCTCAAACGATTTACAAAAGATTGGATGAAGATTTACCTTCTTTTTATTCTTCAAGTAGAACATCTTTCGGAAGGGAAGAAAGAGTGCACTATACAGGTAATAAAGCTTTTCATTTTCACCCTAAGCACCATAAAAGATTTTTATATTAGTGAAAGGCAAGAGAGAACAGATTATAGTCAAAAGTATTATGTTTTGACATAATAACATCCAGTCCGCAAAAGGATGTAAGAAGAATCTGAGACATAACTTATTATCACACCGCAGATGCTCTGAATATTAATAAAACAACAGTATGATGAATCATTGTAGACAAAAAAAGACATTGGTAGCATTGAATAGCTTTATTTATGCTCCCCTTCAAGGTTCAATTTTCAATTTACATTTTTGTGTAAATGGCTTAAGTAGGTCACCGGTGTAGGGTTGTTAAGATCTAATTATGAAGCTTTTAAACAGATGTAAGAATACACAGAAATCATCCGAGTAAAAAGAAACAGACCAGCAGCATGGGACGAGTACCGCCACCGTCCACAGAAATTGCAAGGTTCCAAGCTGCTTCAATGTGCGAAACACAACACCTGCATACCAGTACAGGATAAGAGATGGAACTGAAGTGAACCATGGGTGCTAATGGAAATAAAGAGATAGTGCAAATAGTTATCTTCTACTATTCCACATTCCTACAAGTACACTAATGGGAAATAAAACTGTATACTGCCGGGATCTGAAACACAAAATAACTAGATGTCAGAACGAGGACACACCGATCACGGTTGTCAGAAGCTGGAGGGTCGCATTTTTCAGGGAAAGCAAATGCAACATAAAATAGCCCCAGATCACGGATGTAAGACATTGCTTCAACTGGGCGTTCGCCTGACATCATACTATCAATCTGCAAAATGTGCAAGCAACAAAGTGAGATTAACAAAAGAGCATTTATCACTTGGGTTGTTTTCTAAATTCATCAATAACGATATTGTCTGGACTTCGCTCCAGGCTTGAAGTTCATTCAAATGATACGTCTTTGACAACTCGTAACCATGTAAACTGATAAATGCCAGAATATTTTACAACATTTCTCCCAGTTTAGACTCTTGGGTTTTTCTCTCTAGAAGAGAATTCTTCCTCTTGTCTTATGGACTCAAGAAGAATTTTAAATCTCTAGTAGTCAACTGGCTTGACAATCAGGGCTAGGCCCTGATCCCTTGCACATTCCCCGACCCTCACCCCCACCCCCACCCCACTCTTGTATATGTCTCTACAAATTATCTCCTAATAAAATTTACTTGGGGCCTCGCCTACATTTTCTATAGAAAAGCCAAAAGGCTGTCAGATGATAAGTAGTGTAGGCATCAAACCTCTTTTCCAATACGTTCTCTGCTAATCTTGCGACCAAGTTCTAACTTCACCTTTTCGTCCGAAGCAGCTTCCTTCAACTCATCAGATAATGTAAAGTTTAATCTAGCAGCTGTGGAAGATAGAAATGAGCCTATGCAAAGAAATATGATGTGCAATTCAATCTTACATTCTTACACTTGTGGACCCTAAGATTTTGATCAAATATTGGAGGCAGATCAATTTAAAAATCAAAATTTTCCAAAGTTATTTTTAAACTCCAAAAACAAACATAACTTGAATAGGATATGCATGTGTGTTGCATAGCACATTGGAGATCTTTATATACAACTTATTTCCCTAGGTCTTATTGAGAATTGAATGTCTTTTCCATGTTATAAATCTGTTCTTAGTGATTCAAAGTAACAGCGCTAAGTTTTACTAATAGTATCTCAGAAGTGTTTATATATTGTAGGAATACGGCTGGCTTTGGCATATTCCTCGGACCTCAAGTTAACGAAATCGATCTCTCTGTGGAACATGTACTTCTTGGCAGTTTCCAAGTGCTTGGATCGATCCGGATTGCTGCACAGGAAACGTGATAACAATTCAAGTTAAACAAATAGCCATGGTACCACAAAAAGCATGTGCAAAGTGTCATAACAGTCATGAGGAGGAGGAGGAGGGTTAGGTAGCAGCCTAAAGAAAACACCTCTTGATAACATGGGTTCCTGTTTTATGGTCCTTGTGTTGAAAATATAAGCAAATTACCATAATATTTAATCCGAAATAAGTAATAATAAATCATGACTATAAGTGCTGGAATTAATCTAATCATGTATACTAGCAGAATAGACGAACATATCATATTCAACCAGAATAAACAGATCACATCTATTCCAAGAGCTAGTACAAGAAACTGCAACAGAAACTGAACTAGATAGGAACAGATTACGTACGGTGCTGGAGGAGGAATCGGGTTCGTGTTCAGGTTGGGGTTGAGGTTCGCGTTGACACCAATGTCGTCAGCCATGGCGTCGATGTAGAGGCTGCTGATGTCCGGGAAGAAGTCCTCGTCGGGGAAGTAGTGATCGGTCGACGTGATGCCGTCAGTAGTCGCGCAGACGCGCTCCCCAAAAACCTGATAGCCCCTTACCCGTACAGGTTCACGAGAGGCGGTGGTTCCGGAGGCCTACTGTCCCGTCGTCCGGTGTACGCCGAAAGAGGGGATGGAGAAGGTGTAGCGGCGGCGCAAGGTTCTGGAGGCAGAGAGATGATGTGTATTTTCTCGTATTAGGGTTTTTGCCTAAGGCTGTTTATATATAGGCGCCGGTCGGGTAAGACGTGGGGCGTAGCCCACGTCCGAGTAGTAACAGCCCACGTTTCCGGAAAGACCGGAAACGGCTGACAGAAAAATAACTCGCACAATAATTTTTCCGAGCAGCAAAAAGATAAGACCGGCACCGAGGCACAATTCCGCAAACCGCGGCGCGCGTCGTGTCGAGGCGGGCGGCGAAGGAGGAGGAGCGCGCGGGTATGCCACTCCTCTTCACTCTCTTTAGGAGGTAGTGAAACACTCCACTATATATATTGGTCCAACTCCCTCTAAACTAGCAAGGTGGGACTAAACTTTGGTGCCACCCCTTGCTAGGCATGAATGGGCCAAGAGAATTTCAGAATTTGTATTAGGCTATGGGCTAAGGCCCACACCCAAATTCCAACAATCCCCCACAAATTCTCATAGGCACATATCATCACATCACATCAATCAGTTCCAGAGCATTGTTTATATACCGGTGTGAGGTGGAGACTGTTAAGTTGAACTTCCACTTAGAACTTCATGCTACACTAGATTGCAACTTGAATAGTGGACTATGCCTTAAACTACAAGTTTGGTGCGCACTAGTTTCACATAAGGTCTAGACCGATACAGGGCTGTCACGAAGCTTCTCCGCGGTTTGGAGCTTATGCGTCATACTCCATGGCCTTTCATGAGTTTATTAAAGAGCACCCAACTCTCATGGACTGCGACGTTTGACAGTCAGACTCATATAGGTGTGTTCTTCAAAAGATGTTCTGCAGGACAACATCTTTGCTTAAACAAGCCACTCTGAACACATTAAGGTAAATACCAACCTGCCATGCAGAATAGGAGAATATTGCATCTATACGGACTGGTAGTATGCTATAAGGATACTCTCCTCCCAGTTGACCAACAGCTTGTCTCCCAACTCTACTTCACGGGATCTCCGATCACATAGAGCGGGTTACCACTGTGGGCAACTCAAAAAATGGGTCTCAAACCCATCTCCCTCGATGCATTATCTATCACATTACGTGATAGACCCTTTGTGAAGGGATCTGCCAGATTTTTAGATGTTTGGATATAATCCAATGCAATAACTCCGGAGTTTCTCATTTTCCTGACAGATTTCAATCTCCTCTTCACATGTCTTGATGACTTCATATTGTCTTTAGAACTGTTTATTTTTATGATCACAGTTTGATTATCACAGTTCATGATCACAGTCTTGTTCCGATGATGGGGTTTAGGGTTTATGATCACAGTTTGATTATTTTTACGAGCTCGGAATCGATGATGGAGACGAATGCGGATTCGCGGTCCGGACCACCGATTCCCGCAGGCAAATTAAAACCCTATAGCTACCCCGGCCTTGTTCCGATGAGGGCATGTTTAATAGCGGACGCTTGTACAGCCGCTAGAGCGAGCTAAAATAAATACACAGAAACCCTCTCGTTAGCTAAGCGCTGGGTCTGCCAACGCGGAGAGCTTAACTGGGTAGCTAGTCCGATTAAAAGAAGAAAAAAAACGCTCACCTAATTTCCTCTAGGTGTCGGTTAAATCGAGCGTACCTATGCATGTATTGACCTAACGATCTTATCTGTGCATGCCTTGACCTTTTCTAGATTAGTTTTTTAGACAAGTTTTAATTATAGCAATCCGTTTCTATCACAGCTATTTATGATTTTGTAACTGACTTAATTATTTTTATGTGCTAATTATTTTATATGTGTACGTGACTTGTCATGATTCCAAGAAAAATCTGTAAGTTTTTTTTGAGATAGAATATGTCTATTCAGCTGGAAGTTCGTTGGAATTGAGCTGGATTCGGTTAAATTATTGACGTACGACTCTCCAACTGTTTTTTTGCAAGCGCCGGGCTAGCTCCCACCGCTTATTGTTCCAGGATCGTGTGGGAAAAAAAAGCTAAACGCCCGTCGCTTGTTGTTCCGTCGACGCTACGAAAAAACTCAGGATTGATCCGGAATCGACCGATACGGCCACGAAATATCGGGTAGCGTCAGCTCTAAACGTCCACGTAGTACATGCTCTGAAACACGGATTGGCTTCGCGGTCCGTCCCTGTTGGTGACGGTTACGGTCTTCGATCAAGAAGCCCATGTCGGATGCTTCCGGTGCCCGATCCGAGGAATTAATTGTAGAGTCGATCGTGGTGGAGGATTTTATCCCAACTACTAAAAGGCTTGTATAATCAATTTCAATGTGGATCCGGGTATTTGGCCTGCCGCTTGGTATGATGGACCGTCTAACTTCGGGGACCTTATAGTAGGCAGGAATGTTTGGATTTTTTTTTTTTTTTACATAGAACACTGGTATTCCATTAAGACACGGCCACACTAGCCTCAATAAACTTCATGCGTAACTTAAAACGCAAATCAGCAAAGATTACACCTAGTGGGCTAAGATCATAATCAGACGTATTCATGGCCGTACGTCTTCAGGTTCTAGCAATCGGTCTCAAAAACAACTCGCCCAACACCCATCTGCTCCACTAAATCAATTGCATTTGACAGACCCATAGCTTCTCCGTGGAGGGTATCAGTAATATCATGCAAAGAACCAGCAGCTGCAAGTATCAGCTCGACAGATTGCTCCCCATCTACCTGTTTTCTTTTTTATCATCAAAAGAAGCGTCTGTATTTATCTTCACATACGGAGTAGTTTTTTGTAGGTGGATTCCACCGGAGCACCTCTTGTGAATCATTGTGCTGCACCTTATTTTACAGAATTTCTTTCCATTCGTCCACGCAACGTTTCGCATGGAACTGAAACTGCTCGACGGACTGACGCTGCTCTCCATGGTTGCCCTTGTTTCGTTCAGTCTAGCAGTTCCAAAGCATTGATACTGCTAATTGTTGTTCATCTGCAAGTAGACAAAGAACTTCCTCGACCACCTCAAGTGATGATCGGCACGGAAGCAATTTGAGTATGACGTCCTCAGGCTGTAGTGCACGCCACCGTTGCTTCGCGAACTTGCACTTCAGAGAAAGGTGTCCACTATCTTCAAATAGCTTATGACAAACTGGGCACCTGGTATCTAGCTCTACCCCTTCCTTGCAATCTTCATATACAAGGGATGGCTATTCTGTGCAAAACACCCTAGAAAATGACGAACTTTTGATGGGAAACTCACTTTCCAAATTTTTGTAAACACCGCCTGCTTTACGGACAATGTTTCTGAACCCTGTCCAACTTGCTTGATCGCTATCAACTTCTGCATTTGAACATGTACTCTGTAAGCAAACTTGACAGAGAACATACCTCTATGGTCATAGTGCCATGCAATAAAATCCTCTGAATCCTCACGCAACGGAATATTTATTATGAGTTCAACATCGGCAGGTTCAAAGACTTGGGCTAACCTCTGTCTGTTCTAGGTCATGGTATCCTCATTGATCAGTTCTGAAATGAGGGTCCACTCACAACTATCCCTGTTAGTAACCGGCCGACGAGTGGTACCATTCGGCAACCACGGATCCTCCCATATACATCACCAATTCTCCAAATGATACCCTCCTTTAGAACCTCAATTCCTCGCAGTATTCTCCTCCACACGTAGCTCATACCAGTCTGCGGTTTGGCAGATAAAACATCACCTTCAGGGTAGTATTTGGCACGTAATACACGGGCACAAAGTGAATCTAGAGCCTGGAGCAGCCTCCAACCTTGCTGTGCAAGCATAGCGAGGTTGAAAGAATATAAATCTCTAAACCCGAGCCCTCCCTCCTCCTTAGGTAGCTTCATTTTTTCCCAGCTATAGACATAAGGAGTTCCTTCCATCCTTGTATTCGTTTCAGAATTTTATCTTCTATATAGGCAAAACATTTGGCTTTTGACCGACCAATGTAGGTAGGTACCAAGATACTTTCCTTCTAGTGACTCCGCACCCAACTCAAGTGCTTGCAAAAGAAGATTCTTCTTTGCCCTTACTGCATTTGCACTGGACATAACCGAAGATTTATCCCTGTTTATAACTTGGCTAGAACACTCTTCATAGACTTGCAATATAGCCTTAATGGTTTCCACACTTTGGAGATTGGCTTCAAAAAGTAGCAATGAATCATCTACAAAAAGAAGGTGGCTCACCTGAGGTGCTGTTGAAGCGAGTTGGATGCCCTTAATCAAACCATCTGTTTCGGCCTTTTGGAGCATAGCCGAGAAATCCTCCGCACACAACAAGAAAAGGTACGATGAGATTGGATCCCCTTGCCGCAAGCCCCTCCCGGGCAAAACCACATTTATTAAATCACCATTCACCCTGAACCTGTAAGACACCGCTGAGACACATTTCATAATTAGCTATACAAAAGCTTCATCGAATCCCATTTTCCACATAATACCCTCCAAAAAAGGCTACTCCACTCCATCATAAGCTTTGCTCATACCAAGTTTCAAAGCCATAAAAACCTCCTTTCCTTTTTATTTCCTCCTCATAAAATGAGACATCTCATATGCTAGGATTGTATTATCCAAGATCAATCTGCCTGGCACAAAAGTACTCTGATTGGGAGATATAACATCCCCAAGAATGACCTTAAGTCGATTAGCGACAACTTTGGAAATGAGCTTGTACACCACATTGCAAAGGCTAATAGGGCGGAGATCTTTTATCCAATCAAGGTTCTGAACCTTTGGGATCAACACGACAATAGTCGCATTCCATCCCTCTAGTATACTGCCACCTCGCAACACATGTAGCACCTCTTTTACCACAGTTTCACTAACTGTCCCCCAAAACCGTTTATAAAAAACAGCCGGCATACCATCAGCTCTAGTGGCTTTAAGATCACCCATATCATCAAGTGCTTTCTGCACTTCCTCCTATGAATAATCTTTAGTAAGAAATTCATTTATTTCTACTGTTACTCTTGAAGAAACAGAGTCCAAAATACCCTTTATTGGTGCACCTGGCATGAGGGAATAATGAATTAAAATGATTAGTTACGAGGGTCTTTAAACCCTCCTCCCCTTCCACTAGCACACCATCATCTCCTCGTAATTTTTTGAGTGTGTTCTTGTTCTTTCTTTTAGAGGCATAAGCATGGAAATAAATTGTGTTTCTATCCCCCTTTTCCAACAAATGTGCATGTGCCCGCTGCCTCCAAAATAGGTCAAGCTGATCTTCAAGACGCTCTAGCTTGTACTTGGCAATTTGCTCCTTTCTAACATTCAACTCTGAAATATCCGCTCTCATAATTGATTCAAGATCACTGCGCATCTTTTTAATCCGTTGTTGTAGGTCTCCCAGAACATCTTGGCTCCAAATATGAAGGTCTTTGGAGATCGAACGAACCAGATGCATGGTTGTAGATGCCCCTCTCTCGGCTGCCTCCTGCCAAGCTGAGTTGACTACCCTCTCACAATCCTCCTCCAATAGCCACATCACCTTGGACCTTTTGTTTAGGAGATTCAGTCGAGGTTGTGGTCTCCTGTGTGGTCCATCAAGTGATAGACATACCGACTATGATCAGAATGTTCTGGACACCCATTTACCACTTTAAAGCCTGAAAAACGAGCACACCACTCGGGATTAGCAACAACCCTATCAAGACGCTCATGGATATAACCATCAACATGGAATTTATTATTACGCCAAGTGAAAATGTCACCCTTGAAACCGAGGTCATTCAGATTACACAAAGATAGAACATCTCTAATAATGGGTTTGTAGCATAGAAAACAAACAAATTCCTACGCGTGAACCACTATCTAGCCAAGATCATCTATGAGATTGTAGCAATGAGTAACTCACCCTTGAAGACCGTAAGAAGGATTGCATTCCTGATCAAACATTGTCGATGAAGATGAAGGTGCATATGCGACGATCTCAAGATCGGGTACTCAAGGCGCCACAACTGGCGGCACCTCCATACTCAGCCACAAGTGCAGCTCGTTGACATCCTCCACGCCCTCGGTCCAGCGGGGCAGCGGAAGAAGGGATCCGCCGGAAACTCCTACTACACTTCTCTGAGTGTAGACTTTGAACTATTTTGTGGCAGAGCTTTGCTAAGCAATGGAAATGGAGGAGCAACAAGGGAGGGAGAAAAAAGAGGCTCAAGTGTCTAAGGAAATAGAGGAGGAGTTGCCACCTTTTATAGGAGAGGAGAGGGCAGCCCCTAGGGGGGTGCGTCGGGCCCTAGAGGTGCCACCTCTCCCTCTTCATGGTGGTAACCCCCTCCATCAAGTAGGTAACCCTCTCTCTTATTTTCCTTTTTAATTGCATGACATTCATAACAACTAAACCACACTTATGGAATTAATAAAACATTTTTATTTATTAATATTTGTTAATTCATTCAATTAACAACCATTAACAATTATCCCTTGTGTTATTTTGATATTCCGAAACAGTTTCGACGCTTTTTCGAAACAACCCTTGTGTTGTCCAATAATTGAGTCGGAGTTCCAAATTCACTCAAAACGCGTCAGCGAACCTTAAGTGTGTCACCCTACGGTTCGTGAATAACATGGACATGATCGAGACACCTCTCCGATCAATAACCATCAGCAGGATCTGGAAATCTGTGATGACTCCCACTTACTCAACGATGAATCTAGTGATCATGTGGACCATCAATGTTGTAGTCAATTTCTTTTGTCTCGCGATATATTACTTGTCCGAGATCCGATCATTTGGTATCATCCATACCTAGTTCGATCTCGTTCCCGACAAGCACTCTTTACTCATTCCGTGATATGATATTCCCGTGACCTAGTCACATGCTTGCAAGCGGTGTCAATGCAATATCACCAAGAGGGCCTAGAGTATATCTTTCCATCACCAGGTCAGACAAATCCCAATCTTGATCCATTAGCCTCAACTAATACTTTCAGAGTACCCAAATCAACCTTTATAATCACCCTATTATGAAGTGACGTTTGATATCATCAAAGTACCCTTCCGGCATCAGTGATTGACATGATCTCATGGTGTAATGATTATGACTACTTCGTATGAGTTTGATATAGCAATGAAACTTGATGACTTGATCATATTGCTATTCTTACTATGGGTGTAAATGTTCATCACATCATTATTCTAATGATGCAACCTTGTTATTAGCAACATCCAATGTTCATAATCAAGAAACCTCGATTATCGCTTAATCAACGAGCTAGTTAAAAGAGAGGCTTTACTAGGAACCTTTTGGTTGTTTATTAAACACACAAGTATTAACGTTTTTGATTGTAATTAATACAATTCTAGCATGAGAAATAAACATCTATTATGAACATGGAATAATATAATAACCACTTTATTATTGCCTCTCGGGCTATTCCTGCAGTCTCCTACTTGCACTAGAGTCAATAATCTTGATTACATAGTGATGAATCTAACACCCATTGAGTTCTGGTGCTGATCATGTTTTGCCTTGGGAAGAGATTTAGTCAATGGCTCTACCACATTCATATCCGTGTGTACTTGCAAATCTTTATATCACCATCCTTGACATGTTCACGGATGGAGTGAAACCGGCGCTTTATATGTTTGGAATTCTTGTGAAATCTTGGCTCTTTGGCATTGGCTATGGCACCATTATTGTCACAATAGATAACCATTGGATCCAACGCACTCAGAACCACACCTAGTTCAGATATGAACTCCTTCATCCAAACCGCTTCATGTGTCACTTCTGAAGCACCAACATATTCTGCCTCTGTAGATGATCCCGCTACCACGATTTGCTTGGAACTCCTCCAGCTCACTGGTCCTCCATTCATTACAAATACGTACCCGGATTGAGACTTAGAATCATCCGGATCAGTGTCGAAGCTAGCATCGATGTAACACTTTGCGACAAGCTCTTCTTCACCGCCATACACGAGAAACATATCTTTAGTCCTTCATAAGTACTTAAAGATATTCTTGACAGCCCTCCAGTGTTCCAAACCTAGGTCAGATTGGTACCTACTACTCAAATAGCATGTGCCACATCTGGTCTTGTACATAACATAACATACATGATAGAGCCTATGGTAGAGCTATAGGGAATCTTATTCATTATTTCTCTATCTTCTGCTGTAGCCAGACTTTGAGTCTTGCTCAATGTCTTTCCTTGCAACATAGGTAAGAATCCTTTCTTACTTTCGTCCATTCTAAACTTCTTTAGAATCTTGTCATGGCTGTGCGCCACCGCTACTGCTGGCCGTGCGCCGCTTATCTACCGGTTGCCGCACACCGCTTCTCTACCAGTTAACGCGACTTCTTGCCGGATGCTAGCACCGCTGTGACCTCGCCCATCCTCGCCATCACCGCTCGACACTGCAACTGCCCAAGCTATGCCGCGACTTTGTCCGTCCTTGCCATCCCCGCCCGACGCCGCAACTGCCCAAGCCACGCAACAACCACCGCGACCTCATCCGCCCCCTTCATGCTCCTCCACCGCACGCATTGCACCGCTACTCCATCTAGCCTACAGGCCGGCGTTGAGGACAACGGGCTCGCCACCGGCAGGTGCCTCGCCAGACGCTGCCCCCGCCGTTCCCCTCTCTCCCAACTCCGACAGGACCAGTGATTCGAGGTGGCGCATCCCGTGCATGCTACCTACGAAGGATGGATTTGCTACCGACGGTCGGCACTGTTGCTACCTACGACCGGGGATGTTGCTATCGATGGTGGGTGGATTTTGCTACCTCGGGTGTACATCGTTGCTACTGATGGAAGACGACTTTGCTACCGTGGGTCAACAACGTTGCTACCGACGGTAGGTGCTTTTGCTACCATGAGTGCATGGTGTTGCTACCTTGGGCGAAGCGAGGGCTGATTTTGCTACATTTGCTATGTACTAGTTTCATTTTTTGCTACAACCCGTTTTTCAAGTACCTGCAGGATAGCTGCACGTCTTGTATATTGAGCTGAAAATAGAAACAATGCCAAAGAATGGCTACAATGCCTTTAGGCGAACAAGTCGATTAGCCACCGCCACACAAACACTACGGCTACAACAACGAAGGGCTTGCTTGCCCAAAAGGGACACAAGGCCGTGTCTCAACACCTCGGCAACTACCGTATAACGACACTCCATCTAGACTACCTGAGCCAATGTACCCCTTGCTCTTTAGCGCCTAGAGGTCGGCAAGCAAGCGGCAGGATTACACTAGTCTTGATGAGAACACCATCTCAGAAGTGTGAGGGTGTACATAGCACCCTAGAGGCCCCTACCGACACGACATCAAGGGACGTGAGCACCACTAACTTGCCTCTAGCACGATGCTTTCAACAAAGAAACAACATCGAAGAAACTGCCATCACCGATCAAGCAAGCCAGATCATGGTTTTCACCAGGAGGCAACACCCCGAGGGTGGAGGAGGTCCCGGGCTTGACATCGACGCCTCCATGGAGGAAATCGACCCATGCCCTATCTGAATGGACTAATCGGCCACGGCCTGACCGAGTGCATTTTGCACGTCAGTCGAGAGCCTAATCGGTGAGGCCCAGGCTGACTGGCTCCACTCGGCGAGGCCCAGGCCGACAAAGACCTAGATATGTAAAAATTCGTGCAACACTTCTCAAATTCATTAAAAAACGTATTATTTTAAAAAAAATTCGCCTCGACTCCCGGCCTCCCGGGGGACGCATAGCAGCGCCTAAAGAATAAAAGGACCCGACCCTATCTTTTTCCAGGCGGCGGCAAGAAAAATCGAGTGTGGCGGCGGCAAGTACTCGAGCTCAGCGCCGGGAGACAACAGGGCACGACGGCGACAGGTAGTTTTCTTTCCTCTCCCCTATTCTTGGTCTGGGATGGCTCAAGGAGGGCAGTGGCCATGGAGGGGCGCGGAGCTTGGGGGGCGGTGGCCATGGAGGGGCGCGGGGCCTGGGGGGCGGTGGCCATGGAGGGGCGACGGTGCAGTGACGGGGGCGGTGGCATAGAGCGGAACGGTACAGTGGCAGGGCGAGGGGCCTGGGGGGGGGGGGGGGGGGCGGTGGCCATGGAGGGGCGACGGGGAGGTCGGTCTCGGCTCGATCTCCTCTGTATGTTTTTTTTTGTTCCTGTGATATTTTTTTATTAACACATAACTATATGTGATTTGCACAGGAGTACGAGTAGGACGGGCAGATCAGTGATCTACCATTTGAACTAGTAGCAGATTTGTGGAATTTGTCACTTCAATCAGGCAAACTGAGAGCGTCAACTCTAAGCCTCCCCGGAGCGCTCCAGACCTCCAGTCCGACCCAAGGCGACTCTAACACTTCCTGTTTGATCTATCCACCGCTGTCCCCAAGCGCTACCGCCGTGCCGTAGTCGGCCTTTCACACGCCTCGCCGTTCCTGTTCCACACCATCGCTTCCCTGCTGCGGCACACCATCTAGATCCGCCCCTGCTGGCATGGCTGACCCAGGAGGCGAGCAGCGTGCGGCCCTGCTTGTCGCGGCGTCCCTCTTCCCTGTCCCCGACGGCGCGCATTTTTCCTACGGGACGGCGGGGTTCCGCGCCGAGGGGAGCACCATGGCCCCCGCGGTTTGCCGGGCCGGGATCGTGGCGGCGCTACGCTCGGTGAAGCTGGGCGGCGCTGCCGTCGGGATGGTCATTACGGCGTCGCACAACCCCGTCGACGACAATGGCGTTAAGATTGTGGACGCCGACGGCGGCATGATGTCGCGGGCCTGGGAGCCCTTCTCGGACGCCCTCGCCAATGCCCCCACCCCCGACGCCCTCCTCCAGGTAGGTCCCATCGAAATGATCAATTGAGCTAAATTGCCTACTAGTTCTTCGTACTCATACATATTTCCCTTCCTCTTAGGTTGATTTAACAATGCCTTAGTTGGATAATACCAAGTCTAGTGATGCTAGTTATAGATTTATAGTACTGCACTGATAATAATGTTTTAAAGCCCAACCAGGATGCCTCAGTTTTATCATTGAATTGGACTAGTGGGACTGTTAATCTCCTGCCTAACAGGTCCGTGTTGTCCAGATATTTTATAAACTATATCTACCTTCTCACTCTCAGTTTGCCCTGGTCTTTGTTCACATGCAGCTAGTGCTTCAGTTTGCAAAGGATGAGGGGATTACACTTGGGGAAGGTCACTCAGCACAAGTGTTGCTGGCAAGAGACACGAGGCCTACTGGAGAGTACCTACTTGATGTTGCAACCAAAGTATGGTATTAACATCCTCTGTTCCAGTACCTGAGATATCTATTGGCACAGTCAATCTAATTACTTATCTGAAACATTGTTATGAAGGGGATAAATGCAATAGTAGGTTCAGTTGCACTTGACATGGGGATCCTAACAACTCCACAGCTGCATTGGATGGTTCGGAATAAGAACAGAGGCTTGAAATCCTCTGAAGTGGATTATTTTACACAAATTACTGAGTCATTCAGGTTATTTTTCAAGCCATTCCTGTACTCATATTAAGTTATAGAGATCATTGAATTTTTTGCTGAACAGTTGTCTTCAATTGCTACAGACATTTGTTGGAATTAACCCCTGATGGTAAAGGCAGTGATAAGCTGATGGAGAAACTAATTGTGGATGGCGCAAATGGTATTGGCGGGTTGAAGCTTGAAGAAATAAAGGCAAAACTGGCCAGCTTAGACATTGTTGTGAGGAATTCAGGTAAAGAAGGAGAAGGAATACTAAATGAGAGGTGTGGTGCTGACTTTGTTCAAAAGGAGAAGGTCCATCCTGCTGGATTTGGTCCTAACGATGTTGGTGTCAGGTGAGAGTAGTTGTTACTATTTGACTTTGCTATACACTCGCAGCTTTTATTGGCAGATACTTATGTAGACATTCTGATATATCATTCAGGTGTGCAAGTTTTGATGGTGATGCAGATAGACTTGTTTATTTTCGCATTGCATCACCTAGCAGCACTATGATTGATCTCGTTGATGGTGACAAGATACTATCACTATTTGTCCTCTTTATCAGAGAGCAGTTAGATATTGTGAACGGAAAAGACAGTGAAGACAACAAAGTACTGCCAACAAGGTTTGGTGTAGTTCAAACTGCTTATGCAAATGGAGCATCAACAGAATTTCTGAAAAATCTTGGTCTTGAAGTTGTCTTCACTTCGACGGGAGTTAAATATCTCCACAAGAAAGCTCTAGAGTACGATATTGGTATCTATTTTGAAGCCAATGGACATGGGACAGTGTTATTCAGTGATGAGTTTGTCCCACGGCTGGAGTCTTTGACTAGCAAGTTTTCTTCCAAAGCTGCAGGTAAGCTGTTCATGTGTAATGTTCCTTTTTCTTCAGTTTAGTTCCTGGTGTTGCTTTTACGTGTTGTGTTGATCTAAACGCTCTCACAATAATGTTGTTTCTCTCAGGTTCTACACGGCATGAAGCTGCCCTGAGATTGTTAGCAACGAGTCAGTTAATTAATCAAGCAGTAGGTGATGCTCTAAGTGGAATGCTTCTGGTGGAGGCTATTTTACAACATAAGGGCTGGTCATTACAGAATTGGTCTGACCTATATACTGATCTGCCTAGTAAACAACTTAAGGTATGTTGTTACTTGTGTAATCATCATTGAAGTATATTTCATCTAGATTTTAGGACAAGGGTTCTCATGACTACTTGGATTTTGCAACGTAGGTTAAAGTTAAAGATCGTACTTGTATTATTACAACTGATGCAGAACGAAAAGTTTTTCAACCATCTGGCTTGCAAGAATTGATAGATAGGGAAGTCGGTGAGTAATTGTGTTACAATTTTCTTTTACATTTACTGTAGTACCTTAACATTGATGAAAGTGCACTAAATTACGAGTTTGATTGCAGGTAATTACTCTCAAGGGCGATGTTTTGTACGGCCATCAGGAACTGAAGATGTGGTACGCGTATACGCTGAGGCATCTACCGTGGAAGCAGCTGATAGCCTTGCAAAATCTGTGGCACAACTTGTTGAACGCATTCTCGGGTAAACTAGCTAGGTCCCCTGTTTGTAAGAAGACCTAATGCACTACTATATGTTTTGTTGTGTTTTCCAATACCAGACATGATTTTTATTTTCAAATTTTACATGTGTTGATATCTTGATGTGTACTACCTCCACCATGACATATGGAATTCTAGGAACATTGTATCATGCAATTTAGCTAATTGAGACGCCAGTTTCCCTAGCAATTTCCTTTGGCCAAAGATTATTATTAAGAAAAACCGCAACGAATTCCCGAACAATAAATAGATCTGCTAATGCTGGAGAAGTGTGAAAAAAATACTAATAGCAAGTGGAATCTCGATGAAAAATAAGAGAAACATATGTTAGTGATTGTGCACTGGAGTACTCAAAGGAGGGAGTCGGATGAAAACGAATACCAAAAGAACAATTTTCATATTTTTCTCAAGTTTGCCTTAAACTTGGGGACAATTTCTGGATGTAATGTGTTTCATTTATTAATATATTTTTGGGAACAATATTGTAAAAACGCATGTGCCCTAATTAAACTCCTGGCAGCTAGCTAGTCTTCTCGCCCATGATCAGCCCGATGTGATGTGATAGATAATTTCACCCTCCTACGCGCCCAGAGTGAGGCACTAATCCGTGTCACCATGCTACCGTCCATACGTGGTCTGCCGGTCATGAATTCAGAAACGATTGCAAATTGTAGTGAAAAGGGAATGAACCTTGGAAACAGTGCCCAATTGCAACCTTAGTTGCAACTGCCCTCACGATAAAATCCAAGTTGCAAAGACTCACCCTCACTCCCCGTGAGAAGATCCATTTGCGAGTCCAGTTGCAACTCGTAGTGAAAAAGAAATGAACCTTGAAAACAATGCTCAGTTGCATCTACCATGATAAAATCCAAGTTGCAAAAACTCCACCCTAGTGAGAAGAACTAATTGCGAGTCCAGTTGTAACTCGTATTGAAAAAAAGGAAAATGGACCTCAAAAACAATACCCAAACTGCAAACGTAGTTGCAACTGCCCGACAACTAAACCCCAGTTTCAACCTCAGTTTGGAACCCCCCCCCTCCCCCCGCGCGAGAAGATGTAGCTGCAAGTCCATTTGCAACTCATAGTGAAAAAGCAATGGACCTCGAAAACAATACTCAAATGTCAACCATAGTTGAAAAATCAAAAACATCAATAGGTACATCCTGATGGAAAAGGAACAAAGAGGACCAAAATTGAATTTCAAAAATAAAACAGTTATAATTAAGAGGTTAAATTCAAAAAACACGTATACAAAAATGAAAACTAACCAAGTGGTACTAATCATCGTTGTCAAGCCTGTGAACATAAAATTTTTGGCCATCGGCATTTGTAGTTTAGCAAGTACATAAGATGTTGCATACCTTGGACAACCCCATTCATTTCTTGTTGGTTGATACCAATATATGTGTGAAATATGCCTTCTCGAATACATCTCTAGACAATCGGGCAAGTCTCCACATTCTATTTTAAAAAAATTAAAAATTACGAATGCCAAATTTAAAATATATATACAAAAAGAAGTATGTTCAAAAATACAAAAATAATTTTCATACCAGCATAGGCCACCAAGAGTTTTTCATCGCCATTATTAGATGTAACCTGTATATCAAACCAATTTTCTTCTTCATTGAATGTAAAAGTGATGGTATCTTGCAACTCTATCCCAAAAGCTTGAATCAAAGATAGCCAATATGGTCCGCATAGGAAAGTGTTGTTACAAAAAACTTGTAGGAAATTATGGTGAGTAGTTTCTAATTCCATTCCACCAAAAAAATTATATCCTAGTTGACCCTTAGCTTTCAACAATTTTTGGGGCATAACCTCTCTAAAGTTGCATTGAAACAACAAGGTGCATTCTGTAAAAACAAAAAAAAATTGGACATAGCCGATAAATAAACTCTTCCATTTATATATAATAAAAATAATAAAAGATATACACATACTACTCCAAGTTTGAAATTTCGTTTCGTTATCATATGCCCAATCTAGACAAAGTTAAGACCAGAGTAGAAAAAAAACTCTTCGCCAAACAACACAAATACATAGAAAAAAGAGAAATTGGTCAGACTAGAAAATAAATAAAAAAACTCAGACAACCAGCCTAACACAACGCCCCGCGATTACAAAACAAACTAAGCCAACACGCGCACAGATCTTGATGCGGACAACCAGATCAAACGGTGTGCAACGTGAATGTGCCCTAAGTTATGTCACAGCGCCCAGAGCAGGCCCCCTTGCGCCCAGAGCAGGCCCCCTTGTGTGCCTTGACGTGCAGCTCGCCACCACTCGAGCCAACTTGGTGGTCGCGAACCCTAGGAGCTCGAGTGACATGCCTTGAGCTGCTCCTGGCCGACCTTTGGACAGAGCTCGTCGAGTGGCGGAGAGCTACACGTCAAGGCATGGTGCGCCCTAAGTTATGTCACACCATGAGCTCTGTCCAGAGGTCGGCCAGCAGCAGCTCCCACGCACCCTCCTCCTCCTCCATCAGCTAGCTTTTCCCCCAGCTTTGCTCCCCTCTGCACCATCGTCGTCTCTTCCCGGCGGCCTTTTGCGGTCTCAGCTAGCACCTTCTCCACGTACCTGCTTGTGCCCAGCAAGGAGGAGGACAGGTGGTACCTCCAACACCCCCCATCTAGCTCCTTCAACTGCTCCTGCATCTCCTTGTACACATTCTTCGTTCCGTCCTTGTTGTCTGGAAGCAGCTCAAGATACAAGGCCACCAATTAAGTAGGCGCAGTACCCAGACAACGTTGTTCCCACCTTGCGATGATGAGCTCCCGTCGTCGTCCTCTTCATGTCCAAACGGCTGGTAGCAATGTGCCAAACGAGGATAACCTTAGCGACGTTCTTTCTCTTTCATGGGCACCACGCCAGTAACGAGAGCCGTGAAATGTACAGCTGGCTGTGCTTCTGCAAGTGCAACGTGGACCAACCGTTGCTGAGAGGGGGGAGGTGGATGGCCATCGATGTGAGCCACCAGGTATTTTACGACGGACTTCTCCACTTCCACTACGTACCATAGGGTGCCATAGATTGCTTTCTTGTCGGTGCTTCTTAGGTTGTACAAGACGAGGTAGCCCTGCCAAGCGAGATGCGGGAAACATGGTCGATATGCGCAATAGCGCGCTCTGCAGTACTACCCGTGTCGATCGGATCAATCGTCATCGGAGGGGATCCTTCTTTAAGATCTTGGGCTCAAACTTTGATCTACCATGTTGCTATGACCTAAAACTAACCAAAACTAGAGGAATTAGATGATTCCCCGCACGTTGTTGCGGGGATTCTTACAGATCGGATATACATGAGCGAAAATTACGAAGTAAAAAATATGATTTGGATGTTTTTCTATGTTGCAATTTACATGCTAATATTGCAATCATAGAGTTTAACATAGCATGCCGTTGCATGCAGAATTGCAGATAAATATATTTTGATGCAACTAACATTTGTACTCTGAACTACAACCATTAAATATTTGTATGTTTCCAATACAACACAGAATATCTAGGCTAACCCTTCTTGAAAAATCAAGAAAACTGAGATTATAACACCATATGTAACAAATGAAAATAACAAATATATATATCATCTATAATGATGGGAATATAACCATTCATCTGCTTAACAATTTTGGGTCAATAAAGCGGAACATAAACGTTTCTATATAGATCGTTGGTGCATGCATTCATATCTTAAGTGAATTCCACTTTACTACCCAAGAAATATTACCAAGGCAACATGCAAGAAATTTGTTTGGCCTTGTAGTGATTAAGTCTCTGTTAATCTTTGAACTGTTCTATAGTATTATCATTCTTGTGAAAAGTCATCATGAAATAAAAATAGAAGAGACCTACCAACGTGGAAAAATATGCTCACATATATTTGCATATGTAAGCATAACATGAATAAAAAATATACCTTTGATTTAAAAATTGATCAAAATCCACGCTGCATATATTCTATAATCCCCAAATGCAGGCTATGTGTAACCAATACTTGGAAGCCAGATCAAATGTATGTTATGGTTAGATAGTCGACTTCGCTCACTTGTGGCATAAACTATTCTGAAATTAGTGGACTGAAGTGTATGTGAAGTCAAAAAAATCCATGGAGAGTTCCTAGCAAAAAAATCCACGGAGAGTTGGGAGGAAAGCTTGCCGGTCGGCTAATGTTACTGTGATAATAGTCAAAATTGGTGGTTGTCCACATACATGCTGAATGTCCCTCCTGTTGATGGATACGAGAATAGAGGGAAGGCATTAGCAACAAAGATATCACTAGGCATATTATAACAGAGACAAAAAGGTTTGAAAGGGCGGTAATGACCTTCACAAACTTGTTTTTCATAGTTGAGGATGAGAATGAGGTGTTTCCCTTAGTTGTGGGATGGGGAGCGAGAGTAACAATTATTGTGTATGCATGTACCGTAATTTAAGCCGAAGGAATTATCCATACAACAAAGAACTACCAAATGGTTGCCAGGCCATGACTTATCTAAAAAACAAAACACTCTCAATAAACAATAATCTGCAGATTAAGGGTCTGAAACTTGATTTTCCATCTCCCTTATGTTGGCGGAATGAGAACAATCAGATGAAAAAAGTAGAAAGTTGTGAAGGGGCAATGGATAATTCACCGGTCGTACGGCTTGGAGTCGCCCCGGGATAATCTAAACAATGGTGACCTATTGCTAGGTAGAGAATGATGAGAAACTGATTGAGTCATACCAGGATCAATCTATTTAAATGGATAAGAGAAACTGACTGAGTATGTAGCTACTACCTGCATCGGTTTCTTCTACATAATTGCTTCAGTTTCTTCTTGAATTAAGGTGGACAAACCGTGGATACGATCAGGCAGTGGAACATAGAGAGGAGGATCCGTGTGTTTCTTTGGACAATCAATCATTAGGGAATTTAAGACGGATGCTTCAAAGACGAACAATGCACATCTTGTGTGGAGGATGAATAGTTGATGCCTCTATTAATTGTTAGTGCTGATTTTTTTAGAGTGGGGCATTGATGTTAATGAGATGAACGTATTCTTTGCAGGAGCATGCGGCGTGTAGCTAAAATACCAAACTATGCATGCCATGCTAAAGTGGAAGAGCTGCACGATGTGGCACTCTAGGATTGATCAAAAATGCTTGCTGAGGTGGACGCGTTGCATGTTGAGAGAAATAACCTTAGTGGGGATGAACTATTTAGTTATATAGGATAAGGATAAAAGTCCATTGTTCAACCCTCATGTGGAGAAATCTAGTGGGGTAGATCTGTGGGGCCCATGATCTAGGGTTTAATTGAAATCCGAGTAGCGGAGCGTTAGAATCCCTCCAGATCTTGCATGTGTTTCTAAAATATGTATAAAAGTGTAATGGGTTGTTGAGATAGGCATTATCTAAGCCCCTGGTGCGAGCATGTTCTCAAGCAATAGCTAGCGCGCTAGCTGGACTATCCGCGTCGGGTCTATTATTAGAGGGGGTCCATCTTGGGCTCAAACTTTGATCTGCCATATGATTCTATGACCTAAACTAACCAAAATAAGGATAAAAGTTCATTGTTCAACCCTCATGTGGAGAAATTTAGGGGGATAGTGCCCACAGTCTAGGGTTTCATTGAAAACTGAGCACCAGAGCATCAGAATCCCTCCAGATCTTCTATGTGTTCCTATAATATGTACACAAATGTGATGGGTTGTTGAGATAGGCATTATCTAGGCCCCTGTTGAGTATGTTCTCACATATATCAATATATACACATGCAATAGCTAGCGCGCTAGCTGGACTACCCGCGTCGGGTCTATTAATTAGAGGGGATCCACACATATATCTTGGGCTCAAACTTTGAACTACCATATTGCTATGACCTAAAACTAACCAAAATAAGGATAAAAGTACATTGTTCAACCCTCATGTGGAGAAATCTAGCTAGGGGGTAGATTATTGTGGGGCCCACGGTCTAGGGGTTTCGTTGAAAATCGAGCACCGGAGCGCATCCCTCCAGATCTTGCATGTGTCCTTAGAATATGTACAAATGTGTGATGGGTTGTTGAGATAAGCAATATCTAGTCCCCTGGTGCGAGCATGTTCTCACATCTATCAATATGTGCAATAGCATGCGCTGCAGTGAACTACCCGTGTCGATCGGGTCAATCATCGGAGGGGATCCTCTCTTTGAGATCTTGGGCTCAAATTTTGATCTACCATGTTGCTATGACTTAAACTAACCAAAATAAAGATAAAAGTCCATTGTTCAACCCTCATGTGGAGAAATCTAGGGGGTAGATCTGTGGGGCCCAAAAGGTCTAGGGTTTCATTGAAACTGATCGAGCATGGGAGCGTTGGAATCCCTCCAGATCTTGCATCTGTCCCTAGAATACGGCAGGAGGGGTGGCGAGAATCCGTCCAGCAGGGGCGACGACGGCTGATGCAATCATGACTGCAGGAGGGAGGAGAGCGAAATTTCAGCACGGCCGTTGCCGTTCGGTGCCCCATATTTACAGCACGAGAGGCTATTTTTAGGGCTGCCCACCGGATAGAGGTAAGGGCATCTGCTGGAGCATGTGTATTAGCCTATCGTGTCGAAGAAACAGTTTTTTGGCACAAAAATTGTTTTAGATCATCTGTTTTCGAGATGCTCTAATGATGTTGATGTTAAGTGGCAGGGAAGCAGCACCCAACAGCTATATGTTGTCTAAGTACTCCAACGTAGTTCATGTGAATCTTTTGCGTATGCTAGTCTGAATTAGAGATTTCTTGCAATATAATATATTCACGATGGCTAGCTCTTGTAGTAGTCGTGTTACCGTGTTTGGTTTACAAATATTTGTAGGGCACCAAACTTGGGGTAGTGTAGCTGAATTGCATATAGACAGAACACCTCTGCATGACAAAGTTACAGTTGAACTTGCCGAACTCTCTATACACTAGCTAGTAGCTATATATATACAGTAGTAGCTAGTCGGAATTTGAACAATTAAGCATGAAACGACAGTTTGATAGTGATTCTAGTAATCATGGGTTTGATTTCTTAAGAGGTGCAAGGGGGGAGACGTACATACTATTACTATCCCATCAGCAGCACGGACGACAACGATATATATTAACAAACTGGGGCATAATATATATAACTTAGAATAAATTCCGTCTTCACCTACAATAAAAAAAATCCTATCCTGTTGGGTATTTACACGAGATACTGATCAGTGAACCGCTTCAGTACCGATCAGCAGGCATTGCCCCGATGGCGAGGCTTCAGGCTGTCTGGGTGTCAGATATGAAAGGGTCGATCTTGACCCACAAGAGGGAGAAAATGGACGCTAGCAGTATGGACCAGACAATGACGATGGTCGGCGTGTGGTTTTGCTTTCCCATAAGACCCTTGAGGAAGGGGTAGAGATGGAGGATGACCCAGATGGAGAAGAAGAGCTTCCCGAAGAGGGGGCCCCAAGATTGGTAGCCGCTGTTCATGGCATACGATATACCGGCCACCATGCCCACCAGGTTAATCACAAGCACGGTGGTGGGAGGGATGAGGAGGCTGGTCCACTTGAACACATATAGCTCAGCGAAGTCGCCATCCTCATCGTTTGCTTTCGTGGTCACTGTGAAGTTGGTGTCTATCCCTGCCAGCACTTTGAGCAGACCCTGGAACACGGCGAAGAGATGGGCAGATGTGCCACCAATAACCCAGAACTGCTCGTTTCGCCACCAGTCCCCAAGACCAACACCACTCCATTGGAGCTCCAATATACCCGTGGCGAAGATGGACGCAAACATGAGAATGAACAACATACCAGCATAGTTACTAATCTGCATATATCAGAAAAAAAAGATAAGGCCAGAGAACATGCAAATTAATATAACAAAAGTGCCAAAATATTTCTTGTGACTAACCTCAGGAATGATAAATTTGTTGGTGAGGAGACAGATAGCAGGAAGTACACAATATGCGATGAGTGGGATGGATGTTAGGGGATAAACAATGGTGTTGATGTACGCCATCCTCTCCAGATGTTTCAACCGCCCGCCATAATTATACCAGATAGGACAATGCCTGCTGAAAAGAATCTCAACTGACCCAAGAGCCCAACGGAGCACTTGATTGAGACGATCAGAGAGATTGATTGGCGCAGAACCCTTGAAACAAGGCCGTGCAGGTGGCATGCAGTAGATTGATATCCAACCTCTTGTGTGCATTTTAAATCCAGTAAGAATATCCTCAGTAACTGAACCATAGATCCAGCCAATCTGAAACAATATTACACAAGTTAGTCTTCTTATTTCCGGTGTTTGAATCTCTGCAAAGAAAGAACTAAGATTGTCCGACTAACCTCTTTCCCCCATTCAGTCATGTTCTCATATCCACAGCTGATGACAAAAATGGCCTCATTTAGTAGGGACGCTGGTTTTCTTGAAGGTGGTATGCCTCCTTGAGTCACGAAGGTGGATGCGGTAAATATTGGAGACTGACCAAAGCGTTTCACCAATCTCTCCAGGGACAGAAGCATCGGATTTTCATCGGAGTACTCTAGAGAGATTCAGGAATAGTAATTAGTTGAAGCCAATCATAACTCAGAATATGAAAATCATTGTGCCTAAAAAGGTAAGACTAAATAGAAGCATATTGTTTTAGTGACGCAGAGCGCTTGTTTCCAAATGCCAAAACTAAATGCAAGGTGAAAATAGTACAAAGCATGCATGTACCTTCTACTATGCCCTCCTCTATATCTTCCATGTTGAAGATGGGAGCTGAAGACTCGGTTTTCTTCATCATGCGGTTTTTATTATCCATGTAACTCTTGCTCTTTTTCTTTCTACCGCCACAGCAGCTCTTAACAATGATATTAGGTTCCAAATCAGCTTCACTTAACACAGGATCATATCCATATAGGGCCTGCCTATTAAAACAACATCCTGTCCCCACGTACATGGGACCCTGAATGCCGTCCAAACCTTTCATGTTGATCTGCAAATTAAAAAACCATGTAAGACAAGAACATTTTGTTGTGGTAATGAACAGTTGAACACGAGCAACACATGACTTACATCAAAGAAGACTATGTTGCGATTAGCATATCGATCGTGCAAGTCAATGCCATCAAATCTTTGTGGAAATTGGACATAACATGTTTTTCTTCCTAGTGCAGGATCCATCATGAAGCACATTGCTTCTCTAAGAGCTTTGCTGCTATTGAAGTAGTGATCACAGTCCACATTCAGAAGATAGGCACCGTTGGTCAGCACAGCGGATACACGAATCTACCAACCAGCAAAAAGATATGTAATCACATAATTACCAAGGAACCAGATAAACCCAATGAATTGTAAAGAAGTGAATTCTGTGGCAGAGAACACATACCAGTGCATTCATTGCACCAGCCTTCTTGTGATGCTGGAAGCCTGGCCTCTTTTCACGAGAGACGTACACAAGCCTTGGCAACTCATTACCATCGGTGTCAAGGCCACCAGTGTGCCCCAAGAACACCTAAATGCCCGAAAAGCAAGTTCAATAAGTACATTAGGTTAAGATAAAACTAGCATTGCTTTTAAGGGACATCTGGAATGATTTAAAAGGCACCTGGATCATGCCAGGATGGTCCCTAGGGTTATTCCCAGGCCAAGCAGTGCCATCAGCCATGGTCCACCCCTCTTCTGGTACTTTTTGGGCTTTGGCAACAAGGGCATTGATTCGTATTTTAAATTCTTCATACTCTCTCTGAAACAAAGCATACAGAAAGTTAAAATCCAAGCAGAATTGGGGAAACATTAGTCTAGCCATGTAGGTTTGTGGAAAGCTTACCTTCATTACTCGTCTTTGTTTAACAAACGAAGGTTGGGTATTTATCTTTTATGTAATCTATTTTTTTAGCAAAATAAAACTCCGGAGCCCGTGGCTCAATGTTATGCTTCTTGCAGAACGGAACCCACTTCCTAGCAAATTCTGCAGTTTCTGAGAGTGACTCTAACGTCAGCATAGCTGAACCATCATCAGAAACATAGCATGCCACTTTGTCAACTGGGTAATCCACAATAAGAATGGACAGAACAGTATTTGCTGTGACCAGTGGAGGTTCCTTCAGTGGATCCACTGTACTGACAAAGATATCAATTGGCGCTAGTTGTGATGGCTCTCCCTCCCTATCAAACCTACAACATTGTAGTATTTAGGCACGAAACCTCAGGACACATGATGTTTCAGTCTAACGTTTTGAAGAAATCTTACATAAGTCATAGTAACAACTTACCTCAATGCAAGCCTGTCAAGATATGTTTCCCGGTTGATTGGATACCATTTTGGGAATTGATCCAGAAGCCAAGATAAGGCAAACCAAATCTCACATATAACAGACACCAGCCATAATCCATAAGCATCATGTACTGGATGAGAGACACGATACTGGAGGAAGAAGCATAGGATGATAAGTCGGAGAACGACCACTATCCGGTAAAGGCTGAGCTGGTTTGCAGGGATAGGAACTATACGACTCAGAGGTAGACGTGCATTATCAACCCTGTTGCCAGAAACAAAATTTGCAATGAATATCACACTATTGATAAAGCTAATTAAAATAGGCCCTGATTAACATAGAGGAAAAGGTTGTGTATACATTTGCATGTCTTCACCATTTAAGCCAGTCCCCTGCGTATCTCCACTACCTCTTGCAGCTTCCGTCGTACCTTTGTCTCGTTTAACTTTCCAGCTCTCAACTCTTCCTTTCCAGTCAACAGTATTAAGTGCATAAGAGTTTAGGTCCTTGGAGGGGTCCGGAATCCTCACGGGAACTGATAATAAGTTCACCCAAAGAAATTATTTATGATATATAATCCAAAAAAGTGATCTACATAAACAAAGAAAATACCTGGTACACTTGGATCAACATATCTAGATGCTGGGCTACGGATAGAATGGTGTTGAGGGGAAGCTTCAACTATCTCTGGAGAGATCTGAAGAAAAATAGCAATGCGTTAAGCGAGGAATTCTTCTTATAGAAACAACATGAGCTTTCACGCAATGAAAAAGGATTTACCTGGTGCTGACTCGTGAGCCGAGGAATCCGCTGACGGCTAGAGGATGAAGAGAAACCAATGTCACCCTGTAGATGCCACTTTGAACCATTGTCACTGTCCTGCTTATAGTTGAACTCGTTGTCCAGGTCATCAACACCTTCTTCCTCTTCGTCTCCGGGAACTCGGGAGCTACCTGAATATTACCACTTTTGTTGGCTGATATACAATAGCATACTGAGTATTTTGATGCTACATGTTTATCTGGTAAGAAGCCTGCCAAGAAACAAGTTGTGAAGAGAAGAAACAAACCTTTGAGCCGCTTGTATCTAGTCTTGCAGTGAGGGCAGCATCGGTTCCCTTCCTTGCGTTCATACTCATAGCAAGGGCGGCACACCGGGAAGGCACACTCGTTGCAGGCAACAAAGACATCATCGCCCATGGTGTCGCCACATATCTGGCACAAGGCCGCACCTTTTGCCTGCTGCATCAGGCGGAAGATACCATAGATCGATCAGCAATTGGCCACTTGCTCGGCTTATACGATCCAAATATCGATCAGCAATTGGCCACTTTCTACTTTATTCGACTTAGACTTGTTGGCTCTAATGGCGGCGCCGCAGCAAGGCATTACTTGCAAGGGAATCGAACGAACCATGGACAGGACAACAAATTCACTACGGCGCGGCGGCCAGGAAGAGAGACTTAAGACCACAGGGACGGGCTCGTCGCCGTCATGGCGGATGGTGACGAATTCGTTCCGATTATGCGACCCAGCGATCATCCGCCCTTTGGCCGCCATTGCCATGTCGCCGCCGCCTTCGGAATCTCCTCCTGCTGCCGCCTGCTACTTATACACGGTGACGGCTCTAATTGGCGATTAATCTCCTCCTGCTGGCTGCTGCCGCCTGCTTTTTATACACGGCGACGGCTCTAATTGGCGATTACTTTCCATGCATATCAGTCGATTTCTTTCCATTTTATTTAATCAAATTAGACCATCTCCAAGACACGTCCAAACACGCCCTGCACTGGAAAAACCGGCAAAAAAAAGGGCTCCAACAACATAGACTGTAAAATAGAGCTCCAATAAAATTTAGCGCGGCGCTAAAAAAGGCCGCCGCCGCCGCCGCCGTATATTTGCCGCGCGCTGTAAACTGGAGTCCACACGCGAAGTCCAAGCTGCCGCCCGGAAAATTCATCCCGCGCAACGGAGTGGCCCCTGCCATCCCTTAGCCACCGGAACCGCGTTGTCGTGCCGCCCGACGCTTGTTTTCCCCACAGGAATGGCACCGCCAACGCCTGCCACCCACTGTCCCCGCCGAAATATGGCGCACGTCCTCCATGTTGACCTTGCCGTCGAGCACCATCTTGACAACCTCCATGGTGAAGCGGACGAGGAGGCCCTGGAGCTTGCTACGCTCGAGAATGGTGCGGCGGATGCGGGGGAAGACGCGGGTGGTGGTGGCCGCCAAGTCAAAGGCTAGAGAGAACGGCACCCCGGTGTGGCCGTCTGCCGTGCTTCGCCGCCAACCGCCTAGCCCTCCAGCGCCCTCACATGGCCGTTCGTCGCCAACCGCCTGGCCCTCCGCCGCTCCTCCTCGACGAGGCCACACGTCCATGCCTGGTGCCACAGCTGGGTGTCATCCCCCGAGTTCTTGCTTGATCTTAAGTCTTAGGTGGAGCGGACTGATACTACCCCGGTCATTGTGGAACAGGGGACTTCAACCTTATCCGCTCTGCCGAGGACAAGAGCTTGTCGAACGTGGATCTCCATAGGATGTGTTTGTTCAACAACTGCAACACGGATCTCACTCTTAGAGAGATAACATGAGTGGGCGCGAGATATACGAGATCCAATGAACAACTTGATCCCATATGTAGTGTTCTGGAGCGTGTATTCATTTTGGTGGAATGAGAGGTGGCCTTCCAGCTGTGCTCACTATTGGCGGTCACCAGGATAGGCTCTGACCACACCCCCTCCTCCTCTCCTCAGGAGGAGGCGAGCCACCTCGAGTGAACCACTGCCATTTTTAGACCTTTTGGCTCTAGAAGCCAGGGTTCGTAGAAGCGGTTCGGTCGAAGTGGTTAGAGGCGGTTTCCACACCCTCGCATGTTTAGTGTGGTCGATGTATGGCACCACTGTGCCAAGCTCTCCTGCCGGTTCATGCGAGGATAGGGGCAAACCTGGGGGCAGCTTTACGAGGCCAAAAGGAGTCCCTCCTCCAAGAGATACAAGCGCTTGACTAGGAAGCCGATCGGATAGGCCTTTCGGCTGAAGAGTGGTCCCATAGGTATGCCCTCGAGACTTCCATTATGGAGATCTATAAGAGAGAAGAGGCATTCTAGAAACAGTGGACTCATCAGAACTGGACTCTCCGGGGGAGTAGAACACAACCTACTTCCATGCCATTGCTAATGGTAGGAGGAGGAAATGTTTGATCCCTTGCCTTTGGGAGAAGGATTCCCTTCTCGAGGATCCGCGAAGGAGATCTCCTCCCATATCTATACCTTCTACAAGGGTTTGTTCTCAACTTCCCCATGCTCCGGAATCTTTCTGGCCCCGAACTTCTGGTCGGAGGGGGCTATGGTCACCACCTCTAAGAACATGGGACTTACACTCCCATTTCTCCCAGAGGAGGTGACCAATGCGATTAAGTCCATGAAGTGCAACTCAGCCCCAGGTCTGGATGGTCTTCCGGTCATCTACTTCCAGACCTTATGGGAGCAGTTGTAGGCAATCATCCTGTCGATAGTCCAGGAATTCTACATTAGGACCTTGGTGATGTCTCTCCTTAACTTTGGGGTGTTTACCTTGATCCCCAAAATAGTGGGGGCCATGGATATTCGTCAATTTAGGCCGATCATGGTGATTAATGTCATCCAACACAAATTTTCTAAAGTATATGTGCCTCTTGGATCACTCCAGTTCTAGAACATCTCACTCACCTTGTCCAGTTCGCCTTATTGAAAGGATGTTTGATTCATGATGACGTCCTTTCTCTTCATGAGGTTATTCATGAAGTCAAGGTTCGCCACCATAAGGGAGTGTTCCTCAAGTTGGATTTCCAGAAGGCCTGCGACTGTATGGACCGGGACTTCCTCAGGCTAGTTCTTGAGAGGAGGGGGTTTGATGATAGAGTGATTTGCTGGATCATGTAGTTTGTCATGAGTGGAAATATCGCAATCAATATTAATGGGGAGGTTGGTCCGTACTTTTGAGTGAGACAGGGGGACCTGATCTCTCCCCTCCTGTTTAACTCCGCGGTAGATGCCCTTGCGGAGATCTTGGATAGGGCCAAGATCTCTGGCCATATCACTGGTGTGGTGGGGCATCTTATCCCCGGAGAGGGAATATCTCACCTCCAATATGTGGATGATACCATGATCATGGTGTAGGGCTCGGAGCTTGATATCATCAACCTCAAATTCCAGCTTCTATGCTTGGAGACCATGTCTGGCCTCAAGATCATCTTTGATAAAAGTGAGTTTATGATCTTGGGATACTCAGATGAGGACAAATAACGGATATCAGACAACCTCAACTATAGGTTGTCCGACTTCCCCATCACGTACCTAGGGATGCCGATTCGAGAGGCACGGGTGCTGATCAAGGACCTTGTCCCCTGGTCACGAGGGTTTGGTTGAAAGCTAAACCCTGGAGAGCGAGACTCATGAATAAGGGGAGCAAGACGATGTTGATCAAATCGTGTCTGTCTAGCCTCCCTATGTAGCAGATGGGTCTATACCTCTTACATGAGGGGGCCCATGCGGACTTCGCGAAAGAGTTATCCTGGTTCTTATGGCTGGCCAGAGATGGCCATCAGAAATACCATATGGTTAAGTGGGTAGACATTTGCACCCCCATTCCCTTAGGGGCATAGGGATTCTTGACTCACGATGCTTAAACGTTGCCTTGATGCTGAAATGGGTCTGGCGTATCCTTACAGATGATGGAGGACTTTGGCTACAGCTCATTAAAGCCAAATACCTCTATGGACAACCTCTTCTACCATGCGAGCGGCGGTAGGCTCCCAGTTTTGGTGAGCCATCCAGAATATCAAGCATGGCATATGCCTTGGGGCCTCCTTTAGTCTGGGCGATAGCCAGGCCGTGCTTCTCTAGCTAGACCCGTGGCTATCAGATACCCCACTCTCCTAGGAGTACCCAACTCTCTTTTCCATCTATGCATCTCCCTCCATGCTGGTGGTCGAGGCATGACACAAGGGCCTATGGAACATCGCGTTCTGCAGGACCTTTATCTTGGTCGAGGCTACCGATTTTCAGCGGCTGAGGGCATCCTTTCCCGATTCCCTATCCACGACGAGGGACTCGGTCTCCTGGCGCCCTTCCCCTGCAAGGTTTTTTTTCAGTTAGCTTGAAGTAGGGGACCCTGTTCAAGGGTTCTGATTTGGAATGGACGTCCCCTCTTTGGAAGTCATCCCTTCTCTCAGCATTCGTATCTTTGTTTGGCAACTCCTCCGAGACCGTCTTCCCAGGAGTTGAGCTGGCAAAACAGAATGGTCCTGGCAATCGCTTGTGTCCTCTTTGTGGGACACCATAAACGTGTACTCACATTATGTTCACTTCCTAGCAGCTCAGTTTCTCTGGAGCTTCGTCCGAGAAGCCCTTGGCCTTCATGGTAGGCCCAAGACATCGGGAGTTCCCGAAAACAGAGGCAAATTGTACCGGAAGGAGGCGCCGCCTCTTCTGGTTAGTATTTGCGGCAATATCTGGACCCTTTAGAACATGTGGAACAAAATGGTGATTTGATCTTCCCTAGTCGTGCCTCTAACTATGTTTTTCTCTTCTTGCCTACCTGCAATAGTGGTACCCGCTATCTAGCCAGCGGGACCAGGAGCACCTGGATGGCACCATTCAGACGCTAAGAGTTACACGTTAACACCTCTCAGCCCCGACCCCCCATGATGCTATCCTTCGCGGTCGCTGCACACCCGTGCCGATTCCTCCTTTTTGGCTTTAGTTTTCTTTGGGCCTTCTTGTGCTGTGGCCCCAGCGGACGGTGTGTCTTTATCTGTTTTTCTTTCATTGGCCTTGGCCATTTGTGTTGTGGACAAACTTGGTTGTATATGGATTTTGCTTTATTTATAAAGCGGGGCGGAAACCTTTTTTGATAGGAGTGTTGGCCCTTGGCCGCTCCTCCCCTTTTCTGATAGCTCATGAAAACGTCCATAAAGAGGGAAAACAATGAGTTTTTGGTGATGACTCTCAAGCATTGTATCAGGTTTTATGCTCATTTTAAATTGCCCTAGAACAACCAAAAGTATGGTTAGTAGCTCATGAAAATGGCCATAAAGCGCCAAAACAGCGAGTTTTTAGTCATAAATCTCAAACATGTATTGGGTCTTACGGTCGTTGTAAATCTCCCAAGAAGCCCAAAACAATGGGCAATAGCTCATGAAAATGGCCATAAAGCGCGAAAACGACGAATTTTTTGTCATAACTCTCAAACATGTATATAGTCTTACGATCGTTTTAAATCTACCTAGAACCCAAAACTATGGGCAATAGCTCATGAACATGGCCATAAAGCATGAAATCGATGAGTTTTTGGTCATAAATCTCAAACATGTATTAGGTCTTACGGTCGTTGTAAATCGCCCTCGAACCCCAAAACTAAGGGCTATGGCTCATGAAAACATACATAAAGAGCGAAAACGACAAGTTTTTGGTCATAACTCTCAAGAATTGTATCGGGTCTTACACTCGTTGTAAATCGCCCTAGAAACCCCAAACTATTTTCAATAACTCATGAAAATGGCCATAAAGCGCAAAAGGGCGAGTTTTTGGTCATAAATCTCAAACATGTATTTGGTCTTACGGTCGTTGTAAATCGCTGAAGAAGCCCAAAACTATGGGCAATAGCTCATGAAAACGGCCATAAAGCACAAAAACCATGAATTTTTGGTCAATACTCTCAAACATGTATCTAGCTTACGGTCGTTGTGAATCGTCATAGAACCCAAAAACTATGGCTAATAGCTTATGAACATGGCCCTAAAGCGCGAAAACGATGAGTTTTTGGTCATAAATCTGAAACATGTATCGGGTCTTATGGTCGTTGTAAATCACCCTCGAACCCCAAAACCGTGGGCAATAGCTTATGAAAACGTCCATAAAGAGCGAAAAGGACGAATTTTTTGTCATAACTCTCAAGCATTGTATTGGGTTTTATGCTCATTTTAATCGCCCTAGAACAACCAAAACTATGGTTAGTAGCTCATGAAAATGCCCATAAAGCGCCAAAACAGCAAGTTTTTAGTCATAAATCTCATACATGTATTGGGTCCTATGGTCATTGTAAATCGCCCAAGAAGCTCAAAACAATGGGCAATAGCTCATAAAAATGGCCATAAAGCGCGAAAACGACGAATTTTTTGTCATAACTCTCAAACATGTATATAGTCTTACGGTCGTTTTAAATCTCCCTAGAACCCAAACTATGGGCAATAGCTCATGAACATGGCCATAAAGCATGAAATCGACGAGTTTTTGGTCATAAATCTCAAACATGTATTAGGTCTTACGGTCATTGTAAATCGCCCTCGAACCTCAAAACTGTGGGCTATTGCTCATGAAAACATACATAAAGAGCAAAAACGACAAGTTTTTGGTCATAACTCTCAAGCATTGTATCGCGTCTTACGCTCGTTGTAAATCGCCCTAGAACCCAAAAATTATGGTGAATAACTCATGAAAATGGCCATAAAGCACACAAAGTGCGAGTTTTCGGTCATAAATCTCAAACATGTATTTGGTCTTACGGTCATGTAAACCGCCCAAGAAGCCCAAAACTATGGGCAATAGCTCATGAAAACGGCCATAAAGCACGGAAACGATTAATTTTTCGTCATAACTCTCATACATGTATCTACTCTTACGGTCGTTGTGAGTCGCCATAGAAACCCAAAACTATGGTTAATAGCTCATGAACATGGCCATAAAACGCGAAAACGACGAGTTTTTGGTCATAAATCTCCAACATGTATCGAGTCTTATGGTCGTTCTAAATCGCCCTCAAACCCCAAAGTCGTGGGCAATAGCTCATGAAAACATCCATAAAGAGTGAAAACGACGAGTTTTTGGTCATGACTCTCAAGCATTGTATCGTGTTTTATGATCATTTTAAATCGCCCTAGCACAACCAAAACTATGGTTAGTAGCTCATGAAAATGGCCATAAAGCGCCAACACATGGAGTTTTTAGTCATAAATCTCAAAGATGTATTGGGTCTTACGGTCGTTGTAAATCGCCCAAGAAGCCCAAAACAATGGGCAATAGCTCATGAAAATGGCCATAAAGCGCGAAAATGACGAATTTTTTGTCATAACTCTCAAACATGTATCTAGTCTTACGGTCGTTTTAAATCTCCCTAGAACCCAAAACTATGGGCAATAGCTCAATGAACATGGCCATAAAGTATGAAAACGACGAGTTTTTGGTCATAAATCTCAAACATGTATTGGGTCTTATGGTCGTTGTAAATCGCCCTCGAACCCCAAAACTAGGGGCCATTGCTTATGAAAACGGACATAAAGAGCGAAAACGATAAGTTTTTGGTGATAACTCTCAAGCATTGTATCGAGTCTTACGCTCGTTGTAAATCGTCCTAGAACCCCAAAACTATGGTCAATAGCTCATGAAAATGGCCATAAAGCGCAAAAACGACGAGTTTTTGGTCATAAATCTCAAACATGTATTTGGTCTTACGGTCGTTGTAAATCGCCCAAGAAGGCCAAAACTATGGGCAATAGCTCATGAAAACGGCCATAAAGCACGAAAATGATGAATTTTTGGTCATAACTCTCAAACATGTATCTAGTCTTACGGTCGTTGTGAATCGCCATAGAACCCTAAAACTATGGTTAATACCTCATGAACTTGGCCATAAAGCATGAAAACGACGAGTTTTTGTCATAAATCTCAAACATGTATTAGGTCTTATGGTCGTTGTAAATCACCCTCGAACCCCAAAACTATGGGCAATAGCTCATGAAAACGTCCATAAAGAGCGAAAACGACGAATTTTTTATCATAACTCTCAAGCATTGTATTGGGTTTTATGCTCATTTTAAATCGTCCTAGAACAACCAAAACTATGGTTAGTAGCTCATGAAAATGGCCATAAAGCTCCAAAACAGCGAGTTTTTAGTCATAAATCTCAAACATGTATTAGGTCTTACAGTCGTTGTACATCGCCTAAGAAGCCCAAAACAATGGGCAATAGCTCATGAAAATGGCCATAAAGCGTGAAAACAACGATTTTTTTGTAATAACTCTCAAACATGTATATAGTCTTACGGTCGATTTAAATCTCCCTAGAACCCAAAACTATGGACAATAGCTCATGAACATGGCCATAAAGCATGTAATCGACGAGTTTTTGGTCATAAATCTCAAACATGTATTAGGTCTTACGATCGTTGTAAATCGCCCTCGAACCTCAAAACTGTGGGCTATTGCTCATGAAAACATACTTAAAGAGCAAAAACGACAAGTTTTTGGTCATAACTCTCAAGCATTGTATCAGGTCTTACGCTCGTTGTAAATCGCCCTACCCCCAAAATTATGGTCAATAGCTCATGAAAATGGCCATAAAGCAAAAATGGGCGAGTTTTTGGTCATAAATCTCAAACATGTATTTGGTCTTACGGTCGTTGTAAATCGCCCAAGAAGCCAAAAACTATGGACAATAGCTCATGAAAACGGCCATAAAGCACGACAACGATGAATTTTTCGTCATAACTCTCATACATGTATCTAGTCTTACGGTCGTTGTGAGTCGCCATAGAACCCCAAAACTATGGTTAATAGCTCATGAACATGGCCATAAAGCGCGAAAACGACGAGTTTTGGTCATAAATCTCCAACATATATTGGGTCTTATGGTCGTTCTAAATCGCCCTCAAACCCCAAAACCGTGGGCAATAGCTCATGAAAACATCCATAAAGAATGAAAACGACGAGTTTTTGGTCATGACTCTCAAGCACTATATCGTGTTTTATGCTCATTTTAAATTGCCCTAGCACAACCAAAACTATGGTTAGTAGCTCATGAAAATGGCCATAAAGCGCCAAAACATGGAGTTTTTAGTCATAAATCTCAAACATGATTGGGTCTTACGATCATTGTAAATCGCCGAAGAAGCCCAAAACAATGGGCAATAACTCATGAAAATAGCCATAAAGCGCGAAAACGACGAATTTTTTGTCATAACTCTCAAACATGTATCTAGTCTTACGGTCGTTTTAGATCTCCCTAGAACCAAAAACTATGGGCAATAGCTCATGAACATGGCCATAAAGCATGAAAACGACGAGGTTTTGGTCATAAATCTCAAACATGTATTAGGTCTTATGGTCATTGTAAATCGCCCTCGAACCCCAAAACTATGGGCTATTGCTTATAAAAACGGACATAAAGAGCGAAAACGACAAGTTTTTGGTGATAACTCTCTAGCATTGTATCGGGTCTTACGCTCATTGTACATCGCCCTAGAACCCCAAAACTATGGTCAATAGCTCATGAAAATGGCCATAAAGCGCAAAAAGCGCGAGTTTTTGGTCATAAATCTCAAACATGTATTTGGTCTTACTGTCGTTGTAAATCGCCCAAGAAGCCCAAAACTATGGGCAATAGCTCATGAAAACAGCCATAAAGCACGAAAACGATGAATGTTTGGTCATAACTCTCAAACATGTATCTAGTCTTACGGTCGTTGTGATTCGCCATAGAACCCCAAAAGTATGGTTAATAGCTCATGAAGGCCATAAAGCGCGAAAACGACGAGTTTTTGGTCATAAATCTCAAACATGTATCGGGTCTTATGGTCATTGTAAATCACCCTCAAACCCCAAAACCGTGGGCAATAGCTCATGAAAACGTCCATAAAGAGTGAAAACGACGAGTTTTTGGACATGACTCTAAAGCATTGTATCGGGTTTTATGCTCATATTAAATCGCCCTGGCACAACCGAAACTATGGTTAGTAGCTCATGAAAATGGCCATAAAGCGCCAAAACAGTGAGTTTTTAGTCATAAATCTCAAACATGTATTGGGTCTTATGGTCGTTGTAAATCGTCCAAAAGAACCAAAACAATAGGCAATAGCTCATGAAAATGGCCATAAAGCGCGAAAATGACGAATTTTTTGTCATAAATCTCAAACATGTATCTAGTCTTATGGTCGTTCTAAATCTCCCTAGAACCCAAAACTATGGGAAATAGCTCATGAACATGGCCATAAAGCATAAAAACGACGAATTTTTGGTCATAAATCTCAAACATGTATTAGGTCTTACGGTCGTTGTAAATCGCCCTCGAACCCCAAAACTGTGGGCTATTGCTCATGAAAACGGACATAAAGAGCAAAAACGACAAGTTTTTGGTGATAACTCTCAAGCATTGTATTGGGCCTTACGCTCGTTGTAAATCGCCCTAGAACCCTAAAACTATGGTCAATAGCTCATGAAAATGGCCATAAAGCACAAAAATGGCGAGTTTTTCGTCATAAATCTCAAACATGTATTTGGTCTTACGGTCGTTGTAAATCGCCCAAGAAGCCCCAAATTATGGGCAATAGCTCATGAAAACGGCCATAAAGCACGAAAACGATGAATTTTTTGTCATAACTCTTAAACATGTATCTAGTCTTACGGTCGTTGCGAATCGCCATAGAAGCCCAAACTATGGTTAATAGCTCATGAACATGGCCATAAAGCGCGAAAACAACGAGTTTTTGGTCATAAATCGCAAACATGTATCGAGTCTTATGGTTGTTGTAAATCGCCCTCAAACCCCAAAACCGTGGGCAATAGCTCATGAAAAGGTCCATAAAGAGTGAAAACGACGAGTTTTTGGACATGACTCCCAAGCATTGTATCGGGTTTTATGCTCATTTTAAATCGCCCTAGCACAACCGAAACTATGGTTAGTAGCTCATGAAAATGGCCGTAAAGCGCCAAAACAGCGAGTTTTTAGTTATAAATCTCAAACATGTATTTGGTCTTACGGTCGTTGTAAATCGCACAAGAAGACCAAAACAATGGGCAATAGCTCATGAAAATGGCCATAAAGCGTGAAAACGATGAATTTTTTGTCATAACTCTCAAACATTTAGCTAGTCTTACGATCGTTTTAAATCTCCCTAGAACCCAAAACTATGGGCAATAGCTCATGAACATGGCCATAAAGCATAAAAACAACTAGTTTTTGGTCATAAATCTCAAACATGTATTAGGTCTTACGGTCGTTGTAAATCGCCCTCGAACCCCAAAACTGTGGGCTATTGCTCATGAAAACAGACATAAAGAGCAAAAACGACAAGTTTTTAGTGATAACTCTCAAGCATTGTATCGGGTCTTACGCTCGTTGTAAATCGTCCTAGAACCCCAAAACTATGGTCAATAGCTCATGAAAATGGCCATAAAGCGCAAAAAGGGCGAGTTTTTGGTCATAAATCTCAAACATGTATTTGGTCTTACGGTCGTTGTAAATCACCCAATAAGCCCAAAACTATGGGCAATAGCTCATGAAAACGGCCATAAAGCACGAAAACAATGAATTTTTGGTCATAACTCTCAAACATGTATCTAGTCTTACGGTCACTATGAATCGCCATAGAACCCCAAAACTATGGTTAGTAGCTCATGAACATGGCCATAAAGCGCGAAAACGACGAGTTTTTGGTCATAAATCTCAAACATGTATCAGGTCTTATGGTTGTTGTAAATCGCCGTCAAACCCCAAAACCGTGGGCAATAGCTTATGAAAACGTCCATAAAGAGTGAAAACGACGAGTTTTTGGTCATGACTCTCAAGCATTGTATCGTGTTTTATGTTTATTTTAAATCGCCCTAGAACAACCAAAACTATGGTTAGTAGCTCATGAAAATGGCCATAAAGCGCCAAAACAGCGAGTTTTTAGTCATAAATCTCAAACATGTATTGGGTCTTATGGTCATTATAAATCGCCCAAGAAGCCCAAAACAATGGGCAATAGCTCATGAAAATGGCCATAAAGTGCGAAAACGATGAATTTTTTGTCATTACTCTCAAACATGTATCTAGTCTTATGGTCGTTTTAAATCTCCCTAGAACCCAGCTCATGAACATGGCCATAAAGCATGAAAACGACGAGTTTTTTGGTCATAAATCTCAAACATGTATTAGGTCTTATGGTCGTTGTAAATCGCCCTCGAACCCTAAAACTGTGCGCTATTGCTGATGAAAACGGAAATAAAGAGCGAAAACGACAAGTTTTTGGTGATAACTCTCAAGTATTGTATCGGGTCTTACGCTCGTTGTAAATCGCCCTACACCCTAAAACTATGGTCAATAGCTCATGAAAATGGCCATAAAGCACAAAAGGGCGAGTTTTTGGTCATAAATTTCAAACATGTATTTGGTCTTACGGTCGTTGTAAATCAACTAGGAAGCCCAAAACTATGGGCAATAGCTCATGAAAACGGCCATAAAGCACGAAAACGATGAATTTTTGGTCATAACTCTCAAACATGTATCTAGTCTTACGGTCGTTGTGAATCGCCATAGAACCCTAAAACTATGGTTAATAGCTCATGAACATGGCCCTAAAGCGCGAAAACGGCGAGTTTTTGGTCATAAATCTCAAACATGTATCGGGTCTTATGGTCGTTGTAAATCGCCCTCAAACCCCAAAACCGTGGGCAATAGCTCATGAAAAGGTCCATTTAGAGTGAAAACGACGAGTTTTTGGACATGACTCCCAAGCATTGTATCGGGTTTTATGCTCATTTTAAATCGCCCTAGCACAACCGAAACTATGGTTAGTAGCTCATGAAAATGGCCGTAAAGCGCCAAAACAACGAGTTTTTAGTCACAAATCTCAAACATGTATTTGGTCTTACGGTCATTGTAAATCGCCCAAGAAGACCAAAACAATGGGCAATATCTCATGAAAATGGCCATAAAACGCGAAAATGACGAATTTTTTGTCATAACTCTCAAACATGTATCTAGTCTTACGGTCGTTTTAAATATCCCTAGAACCCAAAACTATGGGCAATAACTCATGAAAATGGCCATAAAGCATAAAAACAACTAGTTTTTGGTCATAAATCTCAAACATGTATTAGGTCTTACGGTCGTTGTAAATCGCCCTCGAGTCCCAAATCTGTGGGCTATTGCTCATTAAAACGGCCATAAAGGGCAAAAACGACAAGTTTTTGGTGATAACTCTCAAGCAGTGGATCGGGTCTTACGCTCGTTGTAAATCGCCCTAGAATCCCAAAACTATGGTCAATAGCTCATGAAAATGGCTATAAAGCGCAAAAAGGGCGAGTTTTTGGTCATAAATGTCAAACATGTATTTGGTCTTACGGTCGCTGTAAATCGCCCAAGAAGCCCAAAACTATGGGCAATAGCTCATGAAAACGGCCATAAAACACGAAAACAATGATTTTTTGGTCATAACTCTCAAACATGTAACTAGTCTTACGATCACTATGAATCACCATAGAACCCCAAAACTATGGTTAGTAGGTCATGAACATGGCCATAAAGCGCGAAAACGACGAGTTTTTGGTCATAAATCTCAAACATGTATCGGGTGTTATGGTCGTTGTAAATCACCCTCGAACCCCAAAACCGTGGGCAATAGCTCATGAAAACGTCCATAAAGAGCGAAAACGACGAATTTTTTGTCATAACTCTCAAGCATTGTATTGGGTTTTATGCTCATTTTAAATCGCCCTAGAACAACCAAAACTATGGTTAGTAGGTCATGAAAATGGCCATAAAGCGCCAAAGCAGCGAGTTTTTAGTCATAAATCTCAAACATGTATTGGGTCTTACAGTCTTTGTACATCGCCCAAGAAACCCAAAACAATGGGCAATAGCTCATGAAAATGGCCATAAAGCGAGAAAACAACGAATTTTTTGTAATAACTCTCAAACATGTATATAGTCTTACGGTCGATTTAAATCTCCCTAGAACCCAAAACTATGGGCAATAGCTCATGAACATGGCCATAAAGCATGTAATCGACGAGTTTTTGGTCATAAATCTCAAACATGTATTAGGTCTTACGATCGTTGTAAATCGCCCTCGAACCTCAAAACTGTGGGCTATTGCTCATGAAAACATACTTAAAGAGCAAAAACGACAAGTTTTTGGTCATAACTCTCAAGCATTGTATCAGGTCTTACGCTCGTTGTAAATCGCCCTACCCCCAAAATTATGGTCAATAGCTCATGAAAATGGCCATAAAGCAAAAATGGGCGAGTTTTTGGTCATAAATCTCAAACATGTATTTGGTCTTACGGTCGTTGTAAATCGCCCAAGAAGCCAAAAACTATGGGCAATAGCTCATGAAAATGGCCATAAAGCATGACAACGGTGAATTTTTGTCATAACTCTCATACATGTATCTAGTCTTACGGTCGTTGTGAGTCGCCATAGAACTCCAAATCTATGGTTAATAGCTCATGAACATGGCCATAAAGCGCGAAAACGACGAGTTTTGGTCATAAATCTCCAACATGTATCGGGTCTTATGGTCGTTCTAAATCGCCCTCAAACCCCAAAAACCGTGTGCAATAGCTCATGAAAACATCCATAAAGAGTGAAAACGACGAGTTTTTGGTCATGACTCTCAAGCATTGTATCGTCTTTTATGCTCATTTTAAATTGCCCTAGCACAACCAAAACTATGGTTAGTAGCTCATGAAAATGGCCATAAAGCGCCAAAACATGGAGTTTTTAGTCATAAATCTCAAATATGATTAGGTCTTACGATCATTGTAAATCGCCCAAGAAGCCCAAAACAATGGGCAATAGCTCATGAAAATGGCCATAAAGCGCGAAAACGACGAATTTTTTGTCATAACTCTCAAACATGTATCTAGTCCACTACTAGAGAAAAGGCTATAGGAGACATGCTTATGCGAGGCACATTTAGCATATGCGCCTCCTATAAAAATAGGCGAGACGCACTTTGCGATATGCGCCTCTAGTATAAAAATAGGCGAGGCGCATATGATAAGAATACGCCTCCTATAATCCCTGTACGGACAGAATCTAGCAGCCCCATATTATGCGAGGCGCATTCTAGTCATATGCGCCTCGTATATATCAGATAAGCGAGGCGCATATGGACAAAATGCGCCTCGCATATTCTGTGTGGGCCCGCGTGTTGGTAGGTGCACGAATATGCGAGGCGCATATGGCTATATGCGCCTCCTATATTTGATAATATGCGAGGCGCATATGGCCAGAATGCGCCTCGCATATTCTGCGTGGGCCCGCGTGTTGGTAGGTGCAGGAATATGCGAGGCGTATATGGCTATATGCGCCTCCTATATTTGATAATATGCGAGGCGCATATGGCCAGAATGCGCCTCGCATATTCTGTGTGGGCCCGTGTGTTGGTAGGTGCACAAATATGCGAGGCGCATATGGCTATATGCGTCTCCTATATTTAATAATATGCGAGGCGCATATGGCCATATGCGCCTCAAGTAACTCCTACGGACCCGGGCGGTGGTAGGTGACCGCATATGCGAGGCGCATATTGCTATATGCGCCTCCTATAGTTTGAATTATAGGAGGCGCATATTGTGCAATATGCGCCTCGCATAACCTGGCCAAAAAACTTGAGTAATGTGCTAAGAATATATATTTTCTGAGAAGAGAGAAGAGTATCTGCCAAGAATGTATCTGTAACTATGCCAAAATCGCTCGAATGGGTGTAGCAACTTTAATTTATGGGTGTGGATGTCGGTATTCCGAGTAGCTAGGCATGTGCTAATATACACACCACCATGTGTAAGTGGGTGAGTGGTTGGTGGTGTCTGTGGTTGTAATTAAAACGAAAGCTTTACTCTCTCTAAAAAAGAGGGTATATATTTTGTTGGAGAGAAAATTTAACCTTTTCTCTCGAATTATTTTTACCCTACCATGGGAAGCTGGGAGGGGGAGACAAAGGACACGAGAGAGAAAAGGAGGAAATGGGAGGTGCGATGACGCGACGTCGGCTGTCGTGAGCCAGCCAGCGCCAACCGCAACCGCCTCCCGCCGCAAATCTCCGCCGATCTGCCGTCACCGGCCGGCCCCGCCGGCGACCCTTCCCGCCATTCCGCCGCGCGCCAAACCCTAGATCCGCCCTCCCCGCCCCGAGATCTCCCCCGATCCCCGTCCAGGAGCGGGAGGGGGGGAAGAGATGGCCTCCGCCGACGACCTGACCGACGCCGACTTCTTCGACAAGCTCGTCGACGACGACAACGACGACGGCTTCTCTCCTGCCCCCGCGCCCGCCCCCGTGCCTGTGCCCGTGCCTGCCAAGGCGGGGCAGGAGCAGGCGGCCTCTCCGGGCGAGGAGGAGCTGGTTCGCGGCGTCTCCAGCCTCGGCCTAGAGGACGGCGACGAGCCCGGGCCGTCGGCGTCGCTGGGGGAGGTCGCGGCGCCGCGCGCCGCAGCGGGGGTGGCTCCGGAGGGCGGGTCGCCGGGGTCGGCGAGGAGCGCCAGCGGCGTCCACACCAAGGTCAAGCAGGTGCAGTGGGCCTCCTTCGGGGGCGACGACGGCGGGTTCGATCCGTTCAGTGATCTGTCAGGAGGCGCAGACGAGGCGGATGGGTTTCTCGGCAGCAGCCTGCCCGCGAACCAGAGCTCAGCTATCGGGAGCGCGGGGGCGTCGGGTCATGGCTTCTTCGGCGGGAGCCAGAGCTTGGGGAGCTCCGTTGCGGAGAGTGTGGGAGCATCGGGCCATGGCTTCTTCGACGGAAGCCAGAGCTTGGCTGCTGAGGTGAAAGATCAGGACTTCTACGATGGAAGCTTGGACCAGAACACGGATGCACAGCTCGCTAGTGGTGCAGTGGAATCCACGGATCCCCGGTATCTGGAGAGCATTTACCCTGGGTAGAAGTTCGACGACGCCACACAGCAGTGGTACCAGGTTGACAGTGCTCAGATGGCCGGGTATGCTGCTCATGTAGACAACAGTAGTGAGAATGTGCAGCAGCAGCAGTATGGTGTTTCGTACTTGCAGAATTCAGCGCAGGCGGCGCTGGAGACGATTGCAGAGGAGAGCACCGCCACGGGGAGTGTATTGGCCTGGGGACAGGGGGGCGCTTCGGAGTACCCAGCGAACATGCTGTTCTACGCGGAGTACCTAGGGTGGTACTTTGATACCAACACGCAGGAGTGGCAGTCGCTCGAGTCGTACCAGCAAGCCATCACGCAGGTAAATGCAGTTAGTGCCGTTCAGGGTGGTGCAAATCATGGCGTTGTTGCATCTTCTGGTGGGATAGATTATAATGCCAAACAAACCAAGGATCCAGCTCTCCACAATCAGGTGGCCCAACATAACTCTTTCACCAATAGCTTTAGCCCTCGGAACCAATGGCAGCCGGATGCATTTGCAAACAGTGTGCAGCCTGAAAGTGTCACAAATAGCCTGGCAGGTAGTTTCTATGGTTCTGGACAGCATGCACATGCTGAATCTTTCAGTTCCTCCATGAATCACCAGGTTTCTTTTAGCACAGCTCAAACTTCTACAAGTCATTATGGCAGCGTTCAGAGTGACTACAACACAATTGATCGTCAACAAGCCAGTTACAAGGGTTTTGAACCTTCTACGGTTTACAAGACCAGTCAAAAGGTGCCCCAGTCGTCCACAGGTAACCAGGGAAGTTTCAAGGCATTCGAACCTTCCACTGGACACCACCTGGGTGATAACAAGGGTTCTGCGTCTTCCACTGGTTACCAGGCTGGTTACAAGGGATTCACTCCATCCACGATTCATCAAACTGGTTACAAGGGATCCGGTACTTCTACAGACCATTATACTAAGGGATTTGAACCTTCCTCAGGTCACCAGGCTGGCTACATGGGTTCCCAACCATCTACAAGTCAACAGGCTGGTTTTATGGGATCCCAACCTTCTACAGATCATCAGTCTAGTTACATTGGGTTTGAAACTTCTACAAACCAGGGTTACAATGATGCCAATGGTGCTGGCAATACACAAGGCTTTGTTCGAATGGGGAGCATGTACAACAGCCAGAACCAAGCTCATGCAAACACTCAAGCACACTTGTCTACCAGCTATCTCGGTACTGAGAACTCTATGAACTTCTCTCAGCAACAATTTAATGGGACAAATGTTTCACAAATGCAATTTGGTTACTCCCCACGTAAAGAGATGTCATCGGCTGGACGCCCACCTCATGCTCTGGTTGCTTTTGGGTTTGGAGGGAAGCTTATAGTTATGAAAGAAACAAGCTCAATGGCCACAAACTATAACAGTGCAAATCAGGTATGCTTATATCTTCCATGCAATGTATGGCGGGGCAGGAGCAGGCGGCCTCTTCGGGGCAGGAGGAGCTGGTTCGGGGCGTCTCCAGCCTCGGCCTAGAGTATTGTTCGGTGTTACCTTTAATCCTGGCAGAGTATTGTTGTTGCGGCAATCGTCATCATCATATCGACTTACACTGTAGGCAATGACTCTAAATGCATCCAGGTATGCTGTTCATCCAAACAGAACTGATTGATAGATGGATAAGTAGATGGTAGGTGTGTTATACCAATGAAAACTGAAATATCTTGAACATTTGCAGTTCAGCAACATGATAGAGCTAGCATACGACGTCCCATATGGATATGGTTTTTTCCATATGATAGAGCTAGTAGCCTTCTCTGAATTTCTCCCTCCGTTCTCTGAAAACTACATCACTGTAGCTAATTAGTAACCACTTGTAGTAACGGCAATTAAACTTCCTTGTGTTTGTTCCCTGATGTTTCGACAGAGGAGGCTGCTGTCCAGGTATGACCCGACGCGAGGCTTGTCTGGCCAGTTGTAGAGAGCGCACGTGACCTGAAGAGGAAACAATACAGTAGTAGCTAAGTAACATAAAGAGCAAGCAAAACCAGAGCGTGCCCTGTAGGAGTGGAGGACTGAAGCAAAGATCTTCGCAACCCAATGTGTGACCTTTTTCTGAGGCCCATATTTTTATAATATACAATATTTCCTGTTGCATATAAATTATTCATCTCGCATACATGTGATTGTGAACTTGTACTCGGAGGTGTAATGTGATTGTGAACTTGTACTCGGAGGTGTGAACTTGTGGCACAAACACTTGATGTATGAACTTGTATGTCATGATTGATGTGTAATGTATTGTATTCATGTTGGTTCTATTATGCTTTGACAAATTGCAAGTTTCTGAAAAATTCTGTGCTCTTTATACTGTATTCTGGACTATATTGTATATTTGAATATCTGTATATTATTATTTATAGTGGTCTGTAAAACTTGAATTTCGAAAATATTACCGGAGGCGCATATAGGATACTATAGGAGGCGCATATACTATAAATATCCGAGGTGCATTCTGAAACATATGCGAAGCACATATGATATGCGCCTCCTATACTTCACATGCGCCTCGCATATGTGAAGTATAGGAGGCGCATATCATATGCGCCTCGCATAAGAAATACCCGAGGCTTGAAGCTAGAGGCACATGTGATATGCGCCTCGGATAGGCTTTTTGGTGCGCCTCGGATAGGCTTTTCTCTAGTAGTGGTCTTACGGTCGTTTTAAATCTCCGCAGAACCCAAAACTATGGGCAATAGCTCATGGACATGGCCATAAAGCATGAAAACGACGAGTTTTTGGTCATAAATCTCAAACATGTATTAGGTCTTATGGTCATTGTAAATCTCCCTCGAAACCCCAAACTATGGGCTATTGCTTATGAAAACGGACATAAAGAGCGAAAACGACAAGTTTTTGGTGATAACTCTCTAGCATTGTATCGGGTCTTACACTCGTTGTACATCGCCCTAGAACCCCAAAACTATGGTCAATAGCTCATGAAAATGGCCATAAAGCGCAAAAAGGGCGAGTTTTTGGTCATAAATCTCAAACATGTATTTGGTCTTACCGTCGTTGTAAATCGCCCAAGAAGCCCAAAACCCTGGGCAATAGCTCATGAAAACAGCCATAAAGCACGAAAACGATGAATGTTTGGTCATAACTCTCAAACATGTATCTAGTCTTACGGTCGTTGTGATTCGCCATAGAACCCCAAAACTATGGTTAATAGCTCATGAAGGCCATAAAGCGCGAAAACGATGAGTTTTTGGTCATAAATCTCAAACATGTATCGGGTCTTATGGTCGTTGTAAATCGCCGTCAAACCCTAAAACCGTGGGCAATAGCTCATGAAAACGTCCATAAAGAGTGAAAACGACGAGTTTTAGGACATGACTCTCAAGCATTGTATCGGGTTTTATGCTCATATTAAATCGCCCTAGCACAACCGAAACTATGGTTAGTAGCTCATGAAAATGTCCATAAAGCGCCAAAACAGTGAGTTTTTAGTCATAAATCTCAAACATGTATTGGGTCTTATGGTCGTTGTAAATCGTCCAAAAGAACCAAAACAATAGGCAATAGCTCATGAAAATGGCCATAAAGCGCGAAAATGACGAATTTTTTGTCATAAATCTCAAACATGTATCTAATCTTACGGTCGTTCTAAATCTCCCTAGAACCCAAAACTATGGGCAATAGCTCATGAACATGGCCATAAAGCATAAAAACGACGAGTTTTTGGTCATAAATCTCAAACATGTATTAGGTCTTACGGTCGCTGTAAATCGCCCTCGAACCCCAAAACTGTGGGCTATTGCTCATGAAAACGGACATAAAGAGCAAAAACGACAAGTTTTTGGTGATAACTCTCAAGCATTGTATTGGGCCTTACGCTCGTTGTAAATCGCCCTAGAACCCTAAAACTATGGTCAATAGCTCATGAAAATGGCCATAAAGCGCAAAAAGGGCGAGTTTTTGGTCATAAATCTCAAACATGTATTTGGTCTTACGGTCGTTGTAAATCGCCCAAGAAGCCCCAAATTATGGGCAATAGCTCATGAAAACGGCCATAAAACACGAAAACGATGAATTTTTTGTCATAACTCTCAAACATGTATCTAGTCTTACGATCGTTGTGAATCGCCATAGAAGCCCAAACTATGGTTAATAGCTCATGAACATGGCCATAAAGCGCGAAAACAACGAGTTTTTGGTCATAAATCTCAAACATGTATCGGGTCTTATGGTCGTTGTAAATCGCCCTCAAACCCCAAAACCGTGGGCAATAGCTCATGAAAAGGTCCATAAAGAGTGAAAACGACGAGTTTTTGGACATGACTCCCAAGCATTGTATCGGGTTTTATGCTCATTTTAAATCACCCTAGCACAACCGAAACTATGGTTAGTAGCTCATGAAAATGGCCGTAAAGCGCCAAAACAACGAGTTTTTAGTTATAAATCTCAAACATGTATTTGGTCTTACGGTCGTTGTAAATCGCACAAGAAGACCAAAACAATGGGCAATAGCTCATGAAAATGGCCATAAAGCGTGAAAACGACGAATTTTTTGTCATAACTCTCAAACATTTAGCTAGTCTTACGATCCTTTTAAATCTCCCGAGAACCCAAAACTATGGGCAATAGCTCATGAACATGGTCATAAAGCATAAAAACAACGAGTTTTTGGTCATAAATCTCAAACATGTATTAGGTCTTACGATCGTTGTAAATCGCCCTCGAACCCCAAAACTATGGGCTATTGCTCATGAAAACGGACATAAAGAGCAAAAACGACAAGTTTTTGATGATAACTCTCAAGCATTGTATCGGGTCTTACGCTTGTTGTAAATCGTCCTAGAACCCCCAAAACTATGGTCAATAGCTCATGAAAATGGCCATAAAGCACAAAAAGGACGAGTTTTTGGTCATAAATGTCAAACATATATTTGGTCTTACGGTCGTTGTAAATCGCCCAATAAGCCCAAAAACTATGGGCAATAGCTCATGAAAACGGCCATAAAGCACGAAAACAATGAATTTTTGGTCAATAACATGTATCTAGTCTTACGTTCGTTGTGAATCGCCATAGAACCCCAAACCTATGGTTAATAGCTCATGAACATGGCCATAAAGCGCGAAAACGACGAGTTTTGGTCATAAATCTCAAACATGTATCGGGTCTTATGGTTGTTGTAAATCGCCGTCAAACCCCAAAACCGTGGGCAATAGCTTATGAAAACGTCCATAAAGGGTGAAAACGACGATTTTTTGGTCATGACTCTCAAGCATTATATCGTGTTTTATGCTTATTTTAAATCGCCCTAGAACAACCAAAACTATGGTTAGTAGCTCATGAAAATGGCCATAAAGCGCCAAAACAACGAGTTTTTAGTCATAAATCTGAAACATGTATTGGGTCTTACGGTCGTTGTAAATCGCCCAAGAAGCCCAAAACAATGGGCAATAGCTCATGAAAATGGCCAAAAAGTGCGAAAACGACGAAATTTTTGTCATTACTCTCAAACATGTATCTAGTCTTATGGTCGTTTTAAATCTCCCTAGAACCCAGCTCATGAGCATGGCCATAAAGCATGAAAACGACGAGTTTTTTGGTCATAAGTCTCAAACATGTATTAGGTCTTACGGTCGTTGTAAATCGCCCTCGAACCCTAAAACTGTGCGCTATTGCTGATGAAAACGGAAATAAAGAGCGAAAACGACAAGTTTTTGGTGATAACTCTCAAGCATTGTATCGGGTCTTACGCTCGTTGTAAATCGCCCTAGAACCCCAAAACTATGGTCAATAGCTCATGAAAATGGCCATAAAGCACAAAAAGGGCGAGTTTTTGGTCAAAAATTTCAAACATGTATTTGGTCTTACGGTCGTTGTTAATCAACTAGGAATCCAAAACTATGGGCAATAGCTCATAAAAACGGCCATAAAGCACGAAAACGATGAATTTTTGGTCATAACTCTCAAACATGTATCTAGTCTTACGGTCGTTGTGAATCGCCATAGAACCCCAATACTATGGTTAATAGCTCATGAACATGGCCATAAAGCGCGAAAACGACGAGTTTTTGGTCATAAATCTCAAACATGTATCGGGTCTTATGGTCGTTGTAAATCGCCCTCAAACCCCAAAACCGTGGGCAATAGCTCATGAAAAGGTCCATAAAGAGTGAAAACGACGAGTTTTTGGACATGACTCCCAAGCATTGTATCGGGTTTTATGCTCATTTTAAATCGCCCTAGCACAACCGAAACTATGGTTAGTAGCTCATGAAAATGGCCGTAAAGCGCCAAATCAACGAGTTTTTAGTTATAAATCTCAAACATGTATTTGGTCTTACGGTCGTTGTAAATCTCACAAGAAGACCAAAACAATGGGCAATAGCTCATGAAAATGGCCATAAAGCGTGAAAACAACGAATTTTTTTGTCATAACTCTCAAACATGTATCTAGTCTTACGATCGTTTTAAATCTCCCTAGAACCCAAAACTATGGGCAATAGCTCATGAACATGGCCATAAAGTATAAAAACGACGAGTTTTTGGTCATAAATCTCAAACATGTATTAGGTCTTACGGACGTTGTAAATCGCCCTCGAGCCCCAAAACCGTGGGCTATTGCTCATGAAAACGGCCATAAAGAGCAAAAACGACAAGTTTTTGGTGATAACTCTCAAGCATTGTATCGGGTCTTATGGTCATTGTAAATCGCCCTCGAACCCCAAAACTATGGGCTATTGCTTATGAAAACGGACATAAAGAGCGAAAACGACAAGTTTTTGGTGATAACTCTCTAGCATTGTATCGGGTCTTACACTCGTTGTACATCGCCCTAGAACCCCAAAACTATGGTCAATAGCTCATGAAAATGGCCATAAAGCACAAAAAGGGCGAGTTTTTGGTCATAAATCTCAAACATGTATTTGGTCTTACGGTCGTTGTAAATCGCCCAAGAAGCCCAAAACTATGGGCAATAGCTCATGAAAACAACCATAAAGCACGAAAACGATGAATGTTTGGTCATAACTCTCAAACATGTATCTAGTCTTACGGTCGTTGTGATTCGCCATAGAACCCCAAAACTATGGTTAATAGCTCATGAAGGCCATAAAGCGCGAAAACGACGAGTTTTTGGTCATAAATCTCAAACATGTATCGGGTCTTATGGTCGTTGTAAATCGCCCTCAAACCCCAAAACCGTGGGCAATAGCTCATGAAAACATCCATAAAAAGTGAAAACGACGAGTTTTTGGACATGACTCTCAAGCATTGTATCGGGTTTTATGCTCATATTAAATCGCCCTAGCACAACCGACACTATGGTTAGTAGCTCATGAAAATGGCCATAAAGCGCCAAAACAGCGAGTTTTTAGTCATAAATCTCAAACATGTATTGGGTCTTACGGTCGTTGTAAATCGCCCAAGAAGACCAAAACAATAGGCAATAGCTCATGAACATGGCCATAAAGCGCGAAAATGACGAATTTTTTGTCATAAATCTCAAACATGTATCTAGTCTTATGGTCGTTCTAAATCTCCCTAGAACCCAAAACTATGGGCAATAGCTCATGAACATGGCCATAAAGCATAAAAACGACGAGTTTTTGGTCATAAATCTCAAACATGTATTAGGTCTTACGGTCGTTGTAAATCGCCCTCGAACCCCAAAACTGTGGGCTATTGCTCATGAAAACGGACATAAAGAGCAAAAACGACAAGTTTTTGGTGATAACTCTCAAGCATTGTATTGGGCCTTACGCTCGTTGTAAATCGCCCTAGAACCCTAAAACTATGGTCAATAGCTCATGAAAATGGCCATAAAGCGCAAAAATGGCGAGTTTTTCGTCATAAATCTCAAACATGTATTTGGTCTTACGGTCGTTGTAAATCGCCCAAGAAGCCCCAAATTATGGGCAATAGCTCATGAAAACGGCCATAAAGCACGAAAACGATGAATTTTTTGTCATAACTCTCAAACATGTATCTAGTCTTACGGTCGTTGTGAATCGCCATAGAAGCCCAAACTATGGTTAATAGCTCATGAACATGGCCATAAAGCGCGAAAACGACGAGTTTTTGGTCATAAATCTCAAACATGTATCGGGTCTTATGGTCGTTGTAAATCATCCTCAAACTCCAAAACCGTGGGCAATAGCTCATGAAAAGGTCCATAAAGAGTGAAAACGACGAGTTTTTGGACATGACTCCTAAGCATTCTATCGGGTTTTATGCTCATTTTAAATCGCCCTAGCATAACCAACACTATGGTTAGTAGCTCATGAAAATGCCCGTAAAGCGCCAAAACAACGAGTTTTTAGTTATAAATCTCAAACATGTATTTGGTCTTACGGTCGTTGTAAATCGCACAAGAAGACCAATACAAAGGGCAATAGCTCATGAAAATGGCCATAAAGCGTCAAAACGACGAATTTTTTGTCATAACTCTCAAACATGTATCTAGTCTTACGATCGTTTTAAATCTCCCTAGAACCCAAAACTATGGGCAATAACTCATGAACATGGCCATAAAGCATAAAAACGACGAGTTTTTGGTCATAAATCTTAAACATGTATTAGGTCTTACGGTCGTTGTAAATCGCCCTCGAACCCCAAAACTGTGGGGTATTGCTCATGAAAACAGACATAAAGAGCAAAAACGACAAGTTTTTAGTGATAACTCTCAAGCATTGTATCGGGTCTTACGCTCGTTGTAAATCTCCCTAGAACCCCAAAACTATGGTCAATAGCTCATGAAAATGGCCATAAAGCGCAAAAAGGGCGAGTTTTTGGTCATAAATCTCAAACATGTATTTGGTCTTACGGTCGTTGTAAATCGCCCAATAAGCCCAAAACTATGGGCAATAGCTCATGAAAACGGCCATAAAGCACGGAAACAATGAATTTTTGGTCATAACTCTCAAACATGTATCTAGTCTTACGGTCACTATGAATCGCCATAGAACCCCAAAACTATGGTTAGTAGCTCATGAACATGGCCATAAAGCGCGAAAATGACGAGTTTCTGGTCATAAATCTCAAACATGTATCGGGTCTTATGGTTGTTGTAAATCGGCGTCAAACCCCAAAACCATGGGCAATAGCTTATGAAAACGTCCATAAAGAGTGAAAACGACGAGTTTTTGGTCATGACTCTCAAGCATTGTATCGTGTTTTATGTTTATTTTAAATCCCCCTAGAACAACCAAAACTATGGTTAGTAGCTCATGAAAATGGCCATAAAGCGCCAAAACAGCGAGTTTTTAGTCATAAATCTCAAAGATGTATTGGGTCTTACGGTCGTTGTAAATCGCCCAAGAAGCCCAAAACAATGGGCAATAGCTCATGAAAATGGCCATAAAGTGCGAAAACGACGAATTTTTTGTCATTACTCTCAAACATGTATCTAGTCTTATGGTCGTTTTAAATCTCCCTAGAACCCAATTCATGAACATGGCCATAAAGCATGAAAACGACGAGTTTTTTGGTCATAAATCTCAAACATGTATTAGGTCTTTTGGTCATTGTAAATCACCCTCGAACCCTAAAACTGTGCGCTATTGCTGATGAAAACGGAAATAAAGAGCGAAAACGACAAGTTTTTGGTGATAACTCTCAAGCATTGTATCGGGTCTTACGCTCGTTGTAAATCGCCCTAGAACACCAAAACTATGGTCAATAGCTCATGAAAATGGCCATAAAGCACAAAAAGGGCGAGTTTTTGGTCATAAATTTCAAACATGTATTTGGTCTTACGGTCGTTGTAAATCAACTAGGAAGCACAAAGCTATGGGCAATAGCTCATGAAAACGGCCATAAAGCACGAAAACGATGAATTTTTGGTCATAACTCTCAAACATGTATCTATTCTTACGGTCATTGTGAATCGCCATAGAACCCCAAAACTATGGTTAATAGCTCATGAACATGGCCATAAAGCGTGAAAACGACGAGTTTTTGGTCATAAATCTCAAACATGTATCGGGTCTTATGGTCGTTGTAAATCGCCCTCAAACCCCAAAACCGTGGGCAATAGCTCATGAAGAGGTCCATAAAGAGTGAAAACGACGAGTTTTTGGACATGACTCCCAAGCATTGTATCGGGTTTTATGCTCATTTTAAATCGCCCTAGCACAACCGAAACTATGGTTAGTAGCTCATGAAAATGGCCGTAAAGCGCCAAAATAGCGAGTTTTTAGTTATAAATCTCAAACATGTATTTGGTCTTACGGTCGTTGTAAATCTCACAAGAAGACCAAAACAATGGGCAATAGCTCATGAAAATGGCCATAAAACGTGAAAACGACGAATTATTTGTCATAACTCTCAAACATGTATCTAGTCTTACGATCGTTTTAAATCTCCCTAGAACCCAAAACTATGGGCAATAGCTCATGAACATGGCCATAAAGTATAAAAACGACGAGTTTTTCGTCATAAATCTCAGACATGTATTAGGTCTTACGGTCGTTGTAAATCGCCCTCGAGCCCCAAAACTGTGGGCTATTGCTCATGAAAACGGACATAAAGAGCAAAAACGATAAGTTTTTGGTGATAACTCTCAAGCAGTGTATCAGGTCTTACGTTCGTTGTAAATCGCCCTAGAACCCCAAAACTATGGTCAATAGCTCATGAAAATGGCCATAAAGCGCAAAAAGGGCGAGTTTTTGGTCATAAATCTCAAACATGTATTTGGTCTTACGGTCGTTGTAAATCGCCCAAGAAGCCCAAAACTATGGGCAATAGCTCGTGAAAACGGCCATAAAGCACGAAAACAATGAATTTTTGGTCATAACTCTCAAACATGTATCTAGTCTTACGGTCACTATGAATCGCCATAGAACCCCAAAACTATGGTTAGTAGGTCATGAACATGGCCATAAAGCGCGAAAACAACGAGTTTTTGGTCATAAATCTCAAACATGTATCGGGTCTTATGGTCGTTGTAAATCACCATCGAACCCCAAAACCGTGGGCAATAGCTCATGAAAACGTCCATAAAGAGCGAAAACGACGAATTTTTTGTCATAACTCTCAAGCATTGTATTGGGTTTTATGCTCATTTTAAATCGCCCTAGAACAATCAAAACTAAGGTTAGTAGCTCATGAAAATGGCCATAAAGCGTGAAAACAACGAATTTTTTGTAATAACTCTCAAACATGTATATAGTCTTACGGTCGATTTAAATCTCCCTAGAACCCAAAACTATGGGCAATAGCTCATGAACATGGCCATAAAGCATAAAATCGACGAGTTTTTGGTCATAAATCTCAAACATGTATTAGGTCTTACGGTCGTTGTAAATTGCCCTCGAACCCCAAAACTGTGGGCTATTGCTCATGAAAACGGACATAAAGAGCAAAAACGACAAGTTTTTGGTGATACTCTCAAGCATTGTATTGGGCCTTACGCTCGTTGTAAATCGCCCTACCCCCAAAATTATGGTCAATAGCTCATGAAAATGGCCATAAAGCACAAAAATGGCGAGTTTTTGGTCATAAATCTCAAACATCTATTTGGTCTTACGGTCGTTGTAAATCGCCCAAGAAGCCAAAAACTATGGGCAATAGCTCATGAAAACGGCCATAAAGCACGACAACGATGAATTTTTGTCATAACTCTCATACATGTATCTAGTCTTACGGTCGTTGTGAGTCACCATAGAACCCCAAACCTATGGTTAATAGCTCATGAACATGGCCATAAAGCGCGAAAACGACGAGTTTTGGTCATAAATCTCCAACATGTATCGGGTCTTATGGTCGTTCTAAATTGCCCTCAAACCCCAAAACCGTGGGCAATAGCTCATGAAAACATCCATAAAGAGTGAAAACGACGAGTTTTTGGTCATGACTCTCAAGCATTGTATCGTGTTTTATGCTCATTTTAAATTGCCCTAGCACAACCAAAACTATGGTTAGTAGCTAATGGCCATAAAGCGCCAAAACATGGAGTTTTTAGTCATAAATCTCAAACATGATTAGGTCTTACGATCATTGTAAATCGCCTAAGAAGCCCAAAACAATGGGCAATAGCTCATGAAAATGGCCATAAAGCGCGAAAACGACGAATTTTTTGTCATAACTCTGAAACATGTATCTAGTCTTAGGGTCGTTTTAAATCTCCCCAGAACCCAAAACTATGGGCAATAGCTCATGAACATGGCCATAAAGCATGAAAACGACGAGTTTTTGGTCATAAATCTCAAACATGTATTAGGTCTTATGGTCATTGTAAATCTCCCTCGAACCCCAAAACTATGGGCTATTGCTTATGAAAACGGACATAAAGAGCGAAAACGACAAGTTTTTGGTGATAACTCTCTAGCATTGTATCGGGTCTTACGCTCGTTGTACATCGCCCTAGAACCCCAAAATTATGGTCAATAGCTCGTGAAAATGGCCATAAAGCGCAAAAAGGGCGAGTTTTTGCTCATAAATCTCAAACATGTATTTGGTCTTACGGTCGCTGTAAATCGCCCAAGAAGCCCAAAATCATGGGCAATAGCTCATGAAAACGGCCATAAAGCACGAAAACAATGAATTTTTGGTCATAACTCTCAAACATGTATCTAGTCTTACGGTCACTATGAATCGCCATAGAACTCCAAAACTATGGTTAGTAGCTCATGAACATGGCCATAAAGCGCGAAAACGACGAGTTTTTGGTCATAAATCTCAAACATGTATCGGGTCTTATGGTCATTGTAGATCGCCCTCAAACCCCAAAACCGTGGGCAATAGCTCATGAAAACGACCATAAAGAGTGAAAATGACGAGTTTTTGGACATGAATCTCTAGCATTGTATCGGGTTTTATGCTCATTTTAAATCACCCTAGCACAACCGAAACTATGGTTAGTATCTCATGAAAATGGCCATAAAGCGCCAAAACAGCGAGTTTTTAGTCATAAATCTCAAACATGTATTGGGTCTTACGGTCATTGTAAATCGCCCAAGAAGACCAAAACAATGGGCAATATCTCATGAAAATGGCCATAAAACGCGAAAATGACGAATTTTTTGTCATAACTCTCAAACATGTATCTAGTCTTACGGTCGTTTTAAATCTCCCTAGAACCCAAAACTATGGGCAATAGCTCATGAAAATGGCCATAAAGCACAAAAAGGGCGAGTTTTTGGTCATAAATCTCAAACATGTATCTGGTCTTACGGTCGTTGTAAATCGCCCAAGAAGACCAAAACTATGGGCAATAGCTCATGAAAACGGCCATAATGCACGGCAACGATGAATTTTTCGTCATAACTCTCATACATGTATCTAGTCTTACGGTCATTGTGAGTCGCCATAGAACCGAAAAACTATGGTTAATAGCTCATGAACATGGCCATAAAGCGCGAAAACGACGAGTTTTTGGTCATAAATCTCCAACATGTATCGGGTCTTATGGTCGTTCTAAATCGCCCTCAAACCCCAAAACCGTGGGCAACAGCTCATGAAAAGGTCCATAAAGAGTGAAAACGACGAGTTTTTGGACATGACTCCCAAGCATTGTATCGGTTTTTATGCTCATTTTAAATCGCCCTAGCACAACCAAAACTATGGTTAGTAGCTCATGAAAATGGCCGTAAAGCGCCAAAACAACGAGTTTTTAGTTATAAATCTCAAACATGTATTTGGTCTTACGGTCGTTGTAAATCTCACAAGAAGACCAAAACAATGGGCAATAGCTCATGAAAATGGCCATAAAACGTGAAAACGACGAATTTTTTGTCATAACTCTCAAACATGTATCTAGTCTTACGATCGTTTTAAATCTCCCTAGAACCCAAAACTATGGGCAATAGCTCATGAACATGGCCATAAAGTATAAAAACGACGAGTTTTTGGTCATAAATCTCAGACATGTATTAGGTCTTACGGTCGTTGTAAATCGCCCTCGAGCCCCAAAACTGTGGGCTATTGCTCATGAAAACGGACATAAAGAGCAAAAACGACAATTTTTTGGTGATAACTCTCAAGCAGTGTATCAGGTCTTACGCTCGTTGTAAATCGCCCTAGAACCCCAAAACTATGGTCAATAGCTCATGAAAATGGCCATAAAGCGCAAAAAGGGCGAGTTTTTGGTCATAAATCTCAAACATGTATTTGGTCTTACGGTCGTTGTAAATCGCCCAAGAAGCCCAAAACTATGGGCAATAGCTCGTGAAAACGGCCATAAAGCACGAAAACAATGAATTTTTGGTCATAACTCTCAAACATGTATCTAGTCTTACGGTCACTATGAATCGCCATAGAACCCCAAAACTATGGTTAGTAGGTCATGAACATGGCCATAAAGCGCGGAAAACGACGAGTTTTTGGTCATAAATCTCAGACATGTATTAGGTCTTACGGTCGTGGTAAATCGCCCTCGAACCCCAAAACTGTGGGCTATTGCTCATGAAAACGGACATAAAGCGCAAAAATGACAAGTTTTTGGTGATAACTCTCAAGCAATGTATCAGGTCTTACGCTCATTGTAAATCGCCCTAGAACCCCAAAATTATGGTCAATAGCTCATGAAAATGGCCATAAAGCGCAAAAAGGGCGAGTTTTTGCTCATAAATCTCAAACATGTATTTGGTCTTACGATCGCTGTAAATCGCCCAAGAAGCCCAAAATCATGGGCAATAGCTCATGAAAACGGCCATAAAGCACGAAAACGATGAATTTTTGGTCATAACTCTCAAACATGTATCTAGTCTTACGGTCACTATGAATCGCCATAGAACTCCAAAACTATGGTTAGTAGCTCATGAACATGGCCATAAAGCGCGAAAACGACGAGTTTTTGGTCATAAATCTCAAACATGTATCGGGTCTTATGGTCGTTGTAGATCGCCCTCAAACCCCAAAACCGTGGGCAATAGCTCATGAAAACGACCATAAAGAGTGAAAACGACGAGTTTTTGGACATGAATCTCTAGCATTGTATCGGGTTTTATGCTCATTTTAAATCACTCTAGCACAACCAAAACTATGGTTAGTATCTCATGAAATGGCCATAAAGCGCCAAAACAGCGAGTTTTTAGTCATAAATCTCAAACATGTATTGGGTCTTACGGTCATTGTAAATCGCCCAAGAAGACCAAAACAATGGGCAATATCTCATGAAAATGGCCATAAAACGCGAAAATGACGAATTTTTTGTCATAACTCTCAAACATGTATCTAGTCTTACGGTCGTTTTAAATCTCCCTAGAACCCAAAACTATGGGCAATAGCTCATGAAAATGGCCATAAAGCACAAAAAGGGCGAGTTTTTGGTCATAAATCTCAAACATGTATTTGGTCTTACGGTCGTTGTAAATCGCCCAAGAAGACCAAAACTATGGGCAATAGCTCATGAAAACGGCCATAATGCCCGGCAACGATGAATTTTTCGTCATAACTCTCATACATGTATCTAGTCTTACGGTCGTTGTGAGTCGCCATAGAACCCAAAAACTATGGTCAATAGCTCTTGAACATGGCCATAAAGCGCGAAAACGACGAGTTTTTGGTCATAAATCTCCAACATGTATCGGGTCTTATGGTCGTTCTAAATCGCCCTCAAACCCCAAAACCGTGGGCAATCGCTCATGAAAAGGTCCATAAAGAGTGAAAACGACGAGTTTTTGGACATGACTCCCGAAGCATTGTATCGGTTTTTATGCTCATTTTAAATCGCCCTAGCACAACCGAAACTATGGTTAGTAGCTCATGAAAATGGCCGTTAAAGCGCCAAAACAACGAGTTTTTAGTTATAAATCTCAAACATGTATTTGGTGTTACGGTCGTTGTAAATCGCACAAGAAGACCAAAACAATGGGCAATAGCTCATGAAAATGGGCATAAAGCGTGAAAACGACGAATTTTTTGTCATAACTCTCAAACATGTATCTAGTCTTACGATCGTTTTAAATCTCCCTAGAACCCAAAACTATGGGCAATAGCTCATGAACATGGCCATAAAGCATAAAAACGACGAGGGTTTGGTCATAAATCTCAAACATGTATTAGGTTTTACGGTCGTTGTAAATCGCCCTCGAACCCCAAAACTGTGGGCTATTGCTCATGAAAACGGACATAAAGCGCAAAAATGACAAGTTTTTGGTGATAACTCTCAAGCAATGTATCAGGTCTTCGCTCATTGTAAATCGCCCTAGAACCCCAAAATTATGGTCAATAGCTCATGAAAAATGGCCATAAAGCGCAAAAAGGGCGAGTTTTTTCTCATAAATCTCAACCATGTATTTGGTCTTACGGTCGCTGTAAATCGCCCAAGAAGCCCAAAATCATAGGCAATAGCTCATGAAAACGGCCATAAGCACGAAAACAATGAATTTTTGGTCATAACTCTCAAATATGTATCTAGTCTTACGGTCACTATGAATCGCCATAGAACTCCAAAACTATGGTTAGTAGCTCATGAACATGGCCATAAAGTGCGAAAACGACGAGTTTTTGGTCATAAATCTCAAACATGTATCGGGTCTTATGGTCGTTGTAGATCGCCCTCAAACCCCAAAACCGTGGGCAATAGCTCATGAAAACGACCATAAAGAGTGAAAATGACGAGTTTTTGGACATGAATCTCTAGCATTGTATCGGGTTTTATGCTCATTTTAAATCACCCTAGCACAACCGAAACTATGGTTAGTATCTCATGAAAATGGCCATAAAGCGCCAAAAACAGCGAGTTTTTAGTCATAAATCTCAAACATGTATTGGGTCTTACGGTCATTGTAAATCGCCCAAGAAGACCAAAACAATGGGCAATATCTCATGAAAATGGCCATAAAACGCGGAAAATGACGAATTTTTTGTCATAACTCTCAAACATGTATCTAGTCTTACGGTCGTTTTAAATATCCCTAGAACCCAAAACTATGGGCAATAACTCATGAAAATGGCCATAAGGCACAAAAAGGGCGAGTTTTTGGTCATAAATCTCAAACATGTATTTGGTCTTAGGGTCGTTGTAAATCGCCCAAGAAGACCAAAACTATGGGCAATAGCTCATGAAAACGGCCATAATGCACGGCAACGATGAATTTTTCGTCATAACTCTCATACATGTATCTAGTCTTACGGTCGTTGTGAGTCGCCATAGAACCCAAAAACTATGGTTAATAGCTCATGAACATGGCCATAAAGTGCGAGAAACGACGAGTTTTTGGTCATAAATCTCCAACTTGTATCGGGTCTTATGGTCGTTCTAAATCGCCCTCAAACCCCAAAACCGTGGGCAATAGCTCATGAAAAGGTCCATAAAGGAAAACGACGAGTTTTTGGACATGACTCCCAAGCATTGTATCGGTTTTTATGCTCATTTTAAATCGCCCTAGCACAACCGAAACTATGGTTAGTAGCTCATGAAAATGGCCGTAAAGCGCCAAAACAACGAGTTTTTAGTTATAAATCTCAAACATGTATTCGGTGTTACGGTCGTTGTAAATCGCACAAGAAACCAAAACAATGGGCAATAGCTCATGAAAATGGGCATAAAGCGTGAAAACGACGATTTTTTTGTCATAACTCTCAAACATGTATCTAGTCTTACGATCGTTTTAAATCTCCCTAGAACCCAAAACTATGGGCAATAGCTCATGAACATGGCCATAAAGCATAAAAACGACGAGGTTTTGGTCATAAATCTCAAACATGTATTAGGTCTTACGTTCGTTGTAAATCGCCCTCGAACCCCAAAACTGTGGGCTATTGCTCATGAAAACGGACATAAAGGGCAAAAATGACAAGTTTTTGGTGATAACTCTCAAGCAATGTATCAGGTCTTACGCTCATTGTAAATCGCCCTAGAACCCCAAAACTATGGTCAATAGCTCATGAAAATGGCCATAAATCGCAAAAAGGGCGAGTTTTTGCTCATAAATCTCAAACATGTATTTGGTCTTACGGTCGCTGTAAATAGCCCAAGAAGCCCAAAATCATGGGCAATAGCTCATGAAAACGGCCATAAAGCAGGAAAACAATGAACTTTTGGTCATAACTCTCAAACATGTATCTAGTCTTACGGTCACTATGAATCGCCATAGAACTCAAAAACTATGGTTAGTAGCTCATGAACATGGCCATAAAGCGCGAAAACGACGAGTTTTTGGTCATAAATCTCAAACATGTATCGGGTCTTATGGTCGTTGTAAATCGCCCTCAAACCCCCAAACCGTGGGTAATAGCTCATAAAAACGTCCATAAAGAGTGAAAACGACGAGTTTTTGGACATGACTCTCAAGCATTGTATCGGGTTTTATGCTCATATTAAATCGCCCTAGCACAACCAAAACTATGGTTAGTAGCTCATGAAAATGGCCATAAAGCGCCAAAACAGCGAGTTTTTAGTCATAAATCTCAAACATGTATTGGGTCTCATGGTCGTTTTAAATCGCCCAAGAAGACCAAAACAATAGGCAATAGCTCATGCAAATGGCCATAAAGCGTGAAAATGACGAATTTTTTGTCATAAATCTCAAACATGTATCTAGTCTTACGGTCGTTCTAAATCTCCCTAGAACCCAAAACTATGGACAATAGCTCATGAACATGGCCATAAAGCATAAAAAACGACGAGTTTTTGGTCATAAATCTCAAATATGTATTAGGTCTTACGGTCGTTGTAAATCACCCTCGAACCCCAAAACTGTGGGTTATTGCTCATGAAAACGGACATAAAGAGCAAAAACGACAAGTTTTTGGTGATAACTCTCAAGCATTGTATTGGGTCTTACGCTCGTTGTAAATCGCCCTAGAACCCTAAAACTATGGTCAATAGCTCATGATAATGGCCACAAAGCGCAAAAATGGCGAGTTTTTGGTCATAAATGTCAAACATGTATCGGGTATTATGGTCGTTGTAAATCGCCCTCAAACCCCCAAACCGTGGGCAATAGCTCATAAAAACGTCCATAAAGAGTGAAAACGACGAGTTTTTGGACATGACTCTCAAGCATTGTATCGGGCTTTATGCTCATATTAAATCGCCCTAGCACAACCGAAACTATGGTTAGTAGCTCATGAAAATGGCCATAAAGCGCCAAAACAGCGAGTTTTTAGTCATAAATCTCAAACATGTATTGGGTCTTATGGTCGTTTTAAATCGCCCAAGAAGACCAAAACAATAGGCAATAACTCATGCAAATGGCCATAAAGCGTGAAAATGACGAATTTTTTGTCATAAATCTCAAACATGTATCTAGTCTTACGGTCGTTCTAAATCTCCCTAGAACCCAAAACTATGGACAATAGCTCATGAACATGGCCATAAAGCATAAAAACGACGAGTTTTTGGTCATAAATCTCAAATATGTATTAGGTCTTACGGTCGTTGTAAATCACCCTCGAACCCCAAAACTGTGGGTTATTGCTCATGAAAACGGACATAAAGAGCAAAAACGACAAGTTTTTGGTGATAACTCTCAAGCATTGTAA